>CM044396.1:9807500-10407500 GCA_024322285.1 Musa beccarii | reverse complement strand
TTAAAGCTCAAGTTAGGACAACATGAGACAGCCCAAAGCCATCTACCAAATATAAATACCCAAGGAGAGCTCCAGACCCAACCAAGTGCTATTATTGATCGACGGATCGTGACTCGACGACGACGACCTACTACTGAAGTGTTAATATAGTGGGCGAACCTATCAGCAGAAGATGTTACTTGGGAGAACAATGACGACTTGAATATCAAATTCCTAGAATTTATGGAACATCAGCCTCGAGGACACGGCTGATTTGAAGAGGGCAGGTCTGTTAGGACTTTAGCTATGAGAGTCCTAATTGATAAGGGCATTCATGTAAATCCTATCTAGCCAACCCCTATTAAAAAGGTGAAGAGGCCGGCTAGGTTAGGGTTATATTGCTTCTTAGAGAAAGAGTCCTATTAGAAGTAGGAGTCTTATTAGAAAAAGAGTCCTATTAGAAGTAGGAGTCATATTAGGGAAAGAGTCCTATTAAAATTAGGAGTCCTACTAGAGAAGAAGTCCTAATTAGAAGTAAGAGTTGGTTAGAAGTAGGAGTCTTAAGTAAGAGTCCTATTAGGAGTTGGGGTTTAGAAGCCCTATAAATAGTCATATATTCATCCTCTTTTCATAGAGGAATAGATCAATCTTTTAGCAGCCTTTAAGTAACAACTTGGAGGAAGGAGCCCCTATAGAGTTCCAAGGAGGAGGATCCCCTATAGAGATCAACCCCAAGCTTAGAATCCCCAATGGTTCTAACACTTCTGTTAAGACTCTAGCTAGGATGGTCCTAACCTATTGGGACTCTAGCTAGGAGAGTTCTAATTGAGTTTCATTGATAAGAGCATTTATATAAATCCTATCTAGTCGACCCTTATTAAAGAGGTGAAGAGGGTAGCTAGGGTTAGGATTAGTTGGGAGGTCACTTCTTAGAGAAGCATTAAGAGTTTATTAAAAGTAGGAGTCCTGAGTAGGAGAGTTTATTAAAAGTAGGAGTCTTGAGTAGGAGAGTTTATTAAAAGTAAGAGTCTTGAGTAAGAGTCCTAATAATAGAGAACTCTAGCTATACCATGGGTCTTGAGGTAGAGTCCTATATAAACATGTAGCCTCCACCTCTTTGAAATAAGAAAAAAGAAGATTGTTAGGACTCTAGCTAGGAGAGTCCTAATTTGGCTTCTTTGATAAGGGTATTCATGTAAATCCTATCTAGCCGACCCCTATTAAAGAGGTGAAGAGGCCGGCTAGGTTAGGGTTAGGTTGCTGCTTAGAAAAGGAGTCCTATTAGAAATAGGAGTCCTATTAGAGAAAGAGTCATATTAGAAGTAGGAGTCCTATTAGAAAAAAAAGTCCTATTAGAAGTAGGAGTCCTATTAGGGAAAGAGTCCTATTAGAATTAGGAGTCCTATTAGGAAAAGAGTCCTATTAGAAGTTGGTTAGAAGTAGAAGTATTAAGTAAGAGTCCTATTAGGAGTTGAAATTTAGAAGCCCTATAAATAGCCATGTATTCATCCTCTTTTCATCAATGAATAAATCAATCTTTTAGCAGCCTTTGAGCAGCAACTTGGAGGAAGGAACCCCTATAGAGTTCCAAGGAGGCCGATCCCCTATAGAGATCAACCCCAAGCTTAGAATCCGCAAAGGTTCTAACACTTAGTATCATAGCATCATTCTTGGCATCTCGCTGCCCTTCCACAGCCATCCACCAGCCCTCCACAACTGCCCAAAGTAATTCCCACAATTTCTTAGAAGATCATCGCTGAATTCCGCCGTCATCTCCACCACCTTAGATCATCCTTTGATCTTCCCATGAATTACAACAAGTTCTGGTTATCTACCTTATTGCTGCTGCAATTTAATTATCTTTATTCAAAAAAATCTAAAAAATTCGTTCCTATATTGCTGCATAAACTTTTCGTCATAAAGTTTTCATCTCTACAATGAAAGTTGCACTGTAGAATTTCAGCCGCATAGCACTATCTTTTTGATCTTGCTACTATGTTTTTTCTATTCAAATCTCTATGAAATTTTTACGATGGCTTTAACACTTCCTAATAGTAGTTTTCCCTTTGGATTTGTTGAAAAATTCTCAATATAAACCAATTATCTTTTACGTCCAAAATACTACACTTTAGATGTAAAAATCTGCTCTAATATCTCTCCGTAATCCTCAATTTTGCCGAACCTCTTGCTGTCGTTTCTTTCTACAAAATTTTTAATAGTATTACCTCTTCCTTATTAGTAGATCCCCTTTGAGTTTTACTTGAATCTCTTTTGAAAATTTCTGGAAAAAATTACATCTTTACTGTTGGAATTTTTTCGACAAAAAATCTGGTGTTGCACCTTTGTCCTTTTTTCTTCTCCGTAACCTACCAAACCCTAGCCACCTTGCTGCCACAAGCTAAGACATCTTTAGGGCATCCCTCTAGCCTTAAGACGCAGCCATCATAACTTAGTTTCATAACCCTAATAGTATCAAAAACCATAGCCCAAAATAGTAAACCATTACAGCTGAACCCTTCAATCACCGATCTATTGTCCGAACCTTCCACCACCCCATGCCATTAACCCGTAAATAGAAAAAAGACAAGGGCATCTCTAATCTATAGGTATATGCTATGGCTTCTCAAGATCCAATTGATGTCAAATTTGAAGCATGGGAATCTCGGATTGAATCACGGCTTGAATCATGCTTGGAAGACAAATTGAGTGCTTTGTTTGCAGAATTCAGAATTGGACAACCACCGAGTCCAACCAAACTGTAGCAAGGGAAGAATGTAGAAAGGACCCTAGAGAAGGAGGGACAACCCTCAGACATGCTTCAACCACACATGAGGGTGGACTTCCCACGATGGGAAGAAGGAGACCCGGCGGGGTGGATTTCGCGCGTCGAACGTTACTTTCGCTACTACCGAACGTCGGATAATGCTATGGTGGAGATTGCTGTCATCGACCTTGAAGGTGATGCTATTCAATAGTACAATTGACTGGAATATAATCATGGGGCTGCGACGTGGAATCAATTTAAGAATGCACTGTTGAACCATTTCGGACCTACAGAGTATGAAAATATCGACGGCTAACTCGCAAAGATTCGACAAACCTCTACGATTCAAGAGTACCAAACTAGGTTTGAGAAGCTATCCTACCTTGCTCGTAATTGGACTGACCATCAATTATTAGGAACATTTATCGAAGGACTCAAGCTAGAGATAAAAGGGGAAGTTAAGGTGCAACAGGCCCGTACCGTGATGGCTGCGATTTCTTTTGCCCGAATACAAGAAGAACAGCTCAGCCAAGATGCTTGGAGGATGAGCACCACTCCTAGAACCTCAACATATAAACCCCCTTCAGCTCTCAACCATCTTTCACTGCCCAAAAAATTAATAAGAGAAGAACTACGTGACCGATCAGCAAAGGGTCTTTGTTGGCATTGCGACGAGTCGTGGAACCGCGATCATCGCTGCAAAAGGGGCCGCCTCCTATTGATTGAACCTCTTGAAGACATGGAGGAGAAGGTCCAAGAGCATGAGGAAGAGGTCACGGATGAAAAACAGCAGCCAATTGATATTACGATGCATGCTCTTGCTGGTTACGCGAACCCGCAAACAATAAAAGTGGGAGGATTTCTGAAGCAACAACCGATCACCGTTCTTATTGACACCTGGAGCACTAATAATTTTATGAATAGCAAGGTTACTGTCTGGATGGCCTTACCTATTGAGAATTACAGTAAGTTTAATGTTAAAGTCACAGATGGATGAATTTTGAGGTGTGATCATAGGTGCCCACGGGTGAAACTGTTGCTGCAGGACCAAGAGATAATTGCAGATTTCTTTCTCCTCTCTCTCGATGATTATGAGATCGTGCTTGGCATTGAATGGTTGATGACATTAGATGATATTTCCTGAAATTTTTTAAAATTAATTATAAAATTTTACAGTAAGGGGAAATAGGTAATATTGTGCGGGAAACATGGGGGCGATGTAACGACAATTTGCACACAACGAATGGAGAAAGTTTTGCACAAAGCATGTAGTGGCTTTTTGGTACAACTTGAGCAGCAATCTAAGGGAGAGCCAACCAAATTTGAAGATCCAAACCTACTTCCCTTGCTTGCTGAATTTTTAGATATATTTGACGAATCACGTAGCCTACCTCCTAACTGCCGGTATGATCATCGTAAACCGATTCTTCCAGGCAAACCTCCAGCAAATACTCAACCATATCAGAATTCACATCTCCAAAAAGATGAAATAGAAAGAATTGTAAAAGAGATGCTTGAAACAGAAGTTATTCAGCCAAGTTGCAGCCCCTATTCTTCACCAGTGCTCCTTGTACAAAAGAAAGATGGAACATGGCGAATGTGCGTTGATTACCGAGCTCTCAACGACATAACCGTCAAGGACAAGTATCCTATTCTAGTAGTAGATAAATTGCTTGATGAATTAAAGGGAGCACGAGTCTTCACAAAGCTAGACCTTCGATCCGGGTATCATCAAATACGAGTGTGCGAAGAAGACATACCAAAAACTGCCTTTTGAACACACAACGGTCACTATGAATTTCTAATAATGCCCTTTGGTCTCACCAATGCTCCCTCCACCTTCCAAAGCCTTATGAATGATATTTTCTGGAGTTATCTTCGAAAGTTTGTGCTAGTTTTCTTTGACGATATCCTTATTTATAACCCTTCTCTTAAAAGTCATATTCAGCACTTACAACTTGTTTTGACAATTTTGTGAGAACTGTTCTTTTTGTTAAAAAAATAAAGTGCAGCTTTCTTCAACAAAAGGTGGAATATCTTTGGTGTATTATATCAGAGGAAGGGCTAGCAGTGGACCCCTCCAAAATTGAAGCAATGCAGAATTGGCCAACCCCAAGGAACATAAAATCGCTACACGGCTTTCTTGGTTTAACAGGTTACTACCATAAGTTCATGAAAAACTATGAAAAGATCAGTGCACCCCTTACTTCCTTACTGAAAAGAGATGCTTTCCAGTGGTCGGACAAAGCCACCACCACCTTCGATGAACTTAAAGTCGCAATGATAACAATGCCCGTACTAGCATTACCCGACTTCGATAAGACTTTTATTATTGAAGTCGATGACTCCAGAGTCAGAATTGGTGTTGTACTAATGAAACATGGCCGCCCCCTCACTTATACCAGTAAAGCATTATCTCCTTCTCATCTCAAGATAACTATTTATGATAAGGAGATTCTCGCGATTGTGCATGCGATGGCCAAATGGAGATCGTACTTGATCGGATGACGCTTTCAAATCAAGACCGACCATAAAAGCCTAAAATATTTCTTGGAGCAGAAGATATCTTCCCCTGAGTGGCAAAAATGGGTAACAAAGCTTCTTGGATATGATTATGAAATATCTTACAAAAGGGGGAAAGAGAATGTTGTTACAGATGCACTTTCGTGGCTACCCGAGCAAGCTAAATTTTTGACCATTTCACTTTCAACTAGCGACTTTCCTAAGGATATTAGGAGGGAATGGCAAGATGATCCGAAGACCAGAGCATCTATGAAGCTTTCACCTCGGTTCTATGGATCCTACCAGATTTTGGAGCACATCGGAATAGTAGCATACATATTGGACTTACCCGTCAGCCCTCGAATCCATCTAGTCTTCCATGTGTCATGTTTGAAGCTCAAGTCGGGACAAAACAAGATAGCCCAAAGCCATCTACCAAATATAACTACCCAAGGAGAGCTCCAGATCCAACCAAGTGCTATTATTGATCGACGGATCGTGACTCGACGATGATGACCTGCTATTAAAGTGCTAATACAGTGGGCGAACCTACCAACAGAAGATACCACTTAGGAGAACTATGATGACTTGAATATCAAATTCTCAGAATTCATAGAGCGTCAGCCTCGAGGACAAGGCTGATTTGAAGAGGGTGGGTCTATTAGGACTCTAGCTAGGAGAGTCCTAATTTGGTTTCATTTATAAGGGCATTCATGTAAATCCTATCTAGCCGACCCCTATTAAAGAGGTGAAGAGGCCGGCTAGGTTAGGGTTATGTTGCTTCTTAGAAAAAGAGTCCTATTAGAGAAAGAGTCCTATTAGAAGTCTGAGTCTTATTAGGAAAAGAGTCCTATTAGAAGTAGGAGTCCTATTAGGGAAAGAGTCCTATTAGAATTAGGAGTCCTATTAGGAAAAGAGTCCTATTAGAAGTTTGTTAGAAGTAGGAGTCTTGAGTAAGAATCTTATTAGGAGTTGAGGTTTAGAAACCCTATAAATAGCCATGTATTCATCATCTTTTCATCAATGAATAGATTAATCTTTTAGCAGTCTTTGAGCAGCAACTTGGAGGAAGGAACCTCTATAGAGTTCCAAGGAGGCCGATCCCCTATAGAGATCAACCCCAAGCTTAGAATCCACAAGGGTTCTAACAAAGATTCATCTACAGTTGCAGCCACCAAGCCAACTACTTGGAGGGTGGAACTCCTATAGCGTTCCAAGGGTTGATCCCCCTCAAAGATCAAATCTACATAGAATTCCTCTAGGGTTCTATCATCTAGTATCAGAGTAGCAATCTTGCTACTTTTGCTGCCATCCCTGCTGCCCACCATCAGCCAAGCAATTCTCATAATTGCTCTTGATGTCACCATCTCCACCGTCATCTTCTAACGTAGATCAAATCAATCTACTGCTGCCACCTCCAATTGCCTCAGAGATCTAGTATTTTTCTATCACTGATACCTTTTGCTGCTACAATTCTCTATCCAAAATACCAAAAAGAAATATTGCTATCTATCCTTTACTGTGAATTCCTTTCATCGCAAAAGTTATCATTTTTGTGAACGAAGGATTGTTGCAAAAAAATTTTAGTCGCATATTACTATTTTGAAACCGATCTATTTGCTATCCTTTTTGAATGAAATTCCTTGAGCACTTCATAGATCATCTTGGCTTTCATCTGTGATAAATCTATCATAGAATTCATCTCTGAAATGTTCTTATGTTGCTGCAAGTTTTCATCGCAAATCGTTGAAATTTTTTTACGAGAATTCTATCATCGCAACTTGCACCAATTTTCTTATTGTTATCCTGCCAAAATTTTCTTGATCCAATTTGTCATCATTGCTGTTATCTAAACTAAGAATTTACTATCAAATTCCCTTCTCAAATCTCAGAATTTTTGCTAGAAATTTCATCGAGAAACTATTGTTTCTTCGATGACAATTCTGCTCTTACGAGACAACACATATCTGCAGCAACTTCCACCGATTTGCTATCAAAATTTTCATGATCCAAATTGTCATCCTTGCTGTTATCTAAATTGAGATCCTACTATCAAATCCCCTCCTCAAATCTCTAGGTTTTTGCTGAAAATTTTATCGAGAAACCACTGTTTCTTTGATGATAATTCTGCTCTTACAAGACAGCGCATATCGGCAGCATCTTCCACCGAATTCTATCAAATCTCTACTGCCATCTACCACAGATCTAAAATCTTCTTCCCTAACCTTCATCCACTACCATCACAGCCCAAAACTCTATCAAACTGCACCCCCAAACCGCACCCAAAATAGCCACAAAACAAGCCTAAACCGTAGCCTACATCCACCAATCCACCAACCCTTTCAGCCACCACTTCTTTTAACCAATATATGCCTTTCACCTAGCAACAAAAGGGAGATCTTAATATTATAGATCTGGAGACATATACTATGGCATTCGAGGAGGCGATCAATGCTAAATCCGAAGCCTTCGAGACGCGAATGGAGGATAAGATTTAGGCTCTCTTTGCCAAACTCAATTTGGGTCGATCACCGAGCCTGAAGAAATCTCATCCAGGAGAGATCTCTGACCGAAGAGATGACTTCCAGAAGAGGGGAGGCTCTATGATTGATCCCTACTATCCACGCATTAGGGTGGACTTCCCTAGATGGGAAGAAGGAGACCCGATTGGTTGGATCTCGCATGCAAAGCGATATTTTCGATACCACAAAATGCAGACATATCTATGGTGGAAATTGTAGCTATACATCCTGAAGGAGATGCTATATAGTGGTTAGATTAGTTTGAACATACTCGTGGAGTCCTCTTATGATGATAATTTAAAGGACTGCTGATCCACTTCGGACCAACCGATTACGAGAATATTGATGGACAACTAGCAAAGATCCAACAAACCTCCACCATTCAAGAGTATCAAACTAGGTTTAAAAGGTTATCTAATCAAACTTATGATTGGTCTAAGAAACAGCTATTGGGGACATTTATTGAGGGCTTGAAGCTAGAGATCTGGAGAGAAGTTAAAGCGCGACAACTGTACATGCTTATAGCAGTCATCTCTTTCGCATAACTTCAAGAGGAGCGATTGAACCACGAAGCCCAGAGGACTAGGGTCGCTCCCTAACTAGCAATATTGAAGCCCTTAGCCCCCCCTACTATCAATCGAGCTCCTGCACCAAAAAAGTTGACAAGAGAAGAGCTTCGAGAGTGATCTACAAAGGGGCTATGTTGGCATTGCGATGAGCCATGGAGCCGCAAGCATCGCTGTAAAAAATGAAAAATTCTTGTGATCAAACCAATGGAAGAAGAGGTAAGTGAACAGCCAAAAGAGAGCCTTGAATATAAGGAAAAAGATATAGAAGAAGAGCCACAATCGACCAAATTTATGGTACATGCACTAGCTGGCTACTCAAATCTGCAAACGATAAAAGTTGGAGGCTTGCTCAAACAACAACCAATCACCATTCTCATCGACACGAGCAGTACTAATAACTTCTTAAATAGTAAGGTTGCTGCTCGGATGGTGCTCTACATCAAAGTTTGTAGCAAGTTTGACGTAAAGGTCGCTGACATGTCACGAACTTAGTTGATTTTACCTAAGACGTACGACACCATTGCGCGTCAGTCCGCAAAGTTCAACCTTCTCGAAATCTCCTATGATTCCTTAGGACCTATAAAAGAGAAGATAGGATAGAGAAAGCACTTCACACAGGATCCATAAGCAACCTTTCAACAAACATTTTAGAGCCAATGCAAATTCTAATCATAAACATCACAAGCTCAGAACGGTTGCACAACAAAGGTATAAAATTGGTCCACTACAGATCGAAATATGGTACAAGTGTCCACCAGATGCAAACTTTATGTACATGCCGATAATGGCTGTTAAACTCACTCAAATGGGGCATTTAGCTTTAGCAATCCCTTTACAAGCTTTATAAGCTAGAACAAACCGAAAAAGATATGGACACGCATAAGCATTACACCAAATAAGCCATTTACAATTTGTCCATAATATTCTCTCTCACTTATTCCTTCGATGTCCTCGTTGAAGCCATCGTTGATGCTACAACTCCTTACCTTTGCTAGATCTTCAATCTTCTGCTCTCGCTGCGATGTGCCCCTTGACTCTCAGTTGTTCTCTGCTTGTTATTGTTGAGTCATCAAACTTTAATCCGCCATGCTGCTTCAACTTACAAATGACTCTGACTCTGGTGTGGGGTTGGTAGAGTTGTGCTGATCCTTGCTGGTTCTTGCAAATTCATCTGATGAAGGAAAAGACATTTGATATGTGATAGTCTTCAAATTCTTCTTATCTCTTGAACTGGATGATGCTTGTTGGAGCTTTAACGAGCATCACCTCACAACCTTTGAAGTTTTCAGGTCCTTCCTCTACAAAATTTTTCCATCGAATCTTCTTCCACTTAGTTATCTCGTCCAAGTAGGTTCGCATCACTTCTGCTTTCAATTGGCATTCAGTTGAGAAATGAAGCGGATAATCTACTCCCAGTAGCACAGATCACCATTAGTGAGGACTTGACAACTATTGTCTTCCATTCATCTTTTTGAAGGATCTTCAAATCTGTGCAGAGCTCCTCTGCTGGATAACTAAGAGAGTTATGGTACTCAGTTTTGCCCACTCTCTTAAGAGTTGAGAAGATAAACGTTACTTGACTTCACCTACCTCCTCGAGATTGTACTTTGTGCGCGAAGCTAGTTACTAGACTTCGTCTACTCTTAGCTCACATTTCTGAAGCACTTGAAGTATTTGCAATCCTTGCACTGAGTCACCTTTGATTGTACCATGGCGCTGCCATACCCATGGCACTACTATCCGTTGTCTCGCATCTACGTCTCTTCTTTGCAATCAGTAGATATGCCTCTATGGCACTGTGACACTCCTTTAAGTCTACCTCCATTCTAACCGACACTAGATTTTGGGTAGCTGAGTCCCTCTGAACTCGTCATTGCTTCCTCACCCTTTTTCGACCACCTGCTTCAATACCTTTGTGTTCTCTGAGCAGTTCCACTTGGTCGATGGAAAGACAAACTACAACTCCCATGTATGGCCTCTGCCATCATGTTATAGGGCTTGCACCGCTTCTATTCTCCTTAGCTTCATTGGTCACAACGTTCGCTTACTCGGCCTTGTCCTCTGACTTGTCGGGCTCCGTTAAGTGAATGTGAGCTCTAAAGTAGTCCAACTCTTCAGTCACTCCGATCATACCTTTGTATGATCCAGTCCCCTCTTGGGACTCACTGGTACTTGCATCTGAACTTTTTCCTTGATAATGCACAGCCCCCATTAGCTGATACCCAAGGCTTCCATTCAATGCAGCATTCGATACACGCACGGAAGACCTGCCTCTACGATACCATGGCATTCACTGCTTGAATCCATAGCTCTTCTTGCCATCATGTTATTCATCGAAGTGGAGCTCCTAGTCACGCTCCTGATCATACCTTGTTAGGGATCGAGTGGCACTAAGAGATGGGCTAAATTAGTGCAGCGATAAAGAATGATAAACTTTCGATAATTTTAAACAAATTTTGAAAACTTCATACGAAAAGAATAACATTTCAATTAAAACTATTTCGATTGCATTGAAAGCGTACGTAAGAAGATGAAGGCAGTGAACTTAGCAAAGTAAAGGTTTGCAGAAAGATAAATGCATGAACATAAATGCAAATCATTTTTATAATGGTTCGGTCATCCGACCTACATCCACTCACGATTCCTCTTTGCTTGAGGCCACCAGCTTTCCACTAGCTATCCTCCTTCCAACGGACGAGGATGAACTCCCTTACAATACCTCTCCTTTTAACGGGCTTAGGAGGTAATCCTTATAAGGCTTCTTACCCCTCTCTTGGACTAAAACATACTTAAAACTTAGAGGGAAGATTTTAACAAGAGTTTTCCCTTTTTCTTTCTCAGTTCTAGACCCCCTTTCAATCATGAATGAGAGGGGTATTTATAGGCCTCAAGAGAATTCAAATTTGGAGCCCAAACTTGAATCACTTTCAGGTTTCCCGGTGCTGGCGGTGCCACCACCTGTCAGTGGCGATGCCACCGCCTACCAGTGTCAGACACTGATAGTGTACTGGGCAGTGCCACCGCCTTGGCTTACTGCCCAGTGGTAGTACCACCGCCCAGGCTTGCTGCCTAGTGGCGGTACCACCGCCCAGGCTTGCTGCCCAGTGGCGGTACCACCGCCCGGGCTCTCGGCCATTGGGCTGTGCCACCGCCTGGCTCATTCCAGCTCACTGGTTGGGCCTTAAACTCGGCCCAAACCAGTCCGAAACAAGGCCCAATTGGCCCTTACTTGGGTTATAGGATTAATACCTAATCCTAACCTAAATTAACGTGCAAACTACAAAATTAAAGATATTTCCTAAGCTATTACAAAATCCATAAGTCAAGACTTCTTTCAGCGAGCTTCCGGTGAACTCCCGATGGTCTTCCAACGAACCCTCGGAAATCATTCTGTGGACTCCCGACAAGCTCCTGGACTTTACGATGATATTGGCGAGTTCCAACAAGCTTCTTTGGCAATCTCCGATCTTTCTTGGCAAGCTCTGCGAACTTCTGACGAACCTTCCGATGAACTTTCAAAACCCTTCGGTAAGCTCCCTACTCGTTCTCGGCCAGTTCCGGCAACATTCCGAATGAATCTTCGAACTTCCGTCAAACTCTCGAACTCCCAACGATCCATCACACTTGTCTTCCGGCAATTTG
This sequence comes from Musa beccarii, assembly GCA_024322285.1. Classification (NCBI taxonomy): domain Eukaryota; kingdom Viridiplantae; phylum Streptophyta; class Magnoliopsida; order Zingiberales; family Musaceae; genus Musa; species Musa beccarii. The sequence continues at coordinate 10,395,522 of CM044396.1, read as the reverse complement.
TTTCGCTTTACGTCTTCATCGTTATCGTAGTTAATCCTGCACACACACAAATAAAACTCTACTTCAATCTAGATAATTATTACAATGCGAATTGACATTCAGTTGCTCGGCACGTCATTGGTCGACGCTTCGTCCGATTCTTCGATGCATCATCCTCTCTTGCATTTTATTGCCCAATCGACGGTTGACCTCCGCAACCCCGATATCCTTGGCGCAATATGCTCTTCTTGGCCTGATGCCCAACATACGAAGCCTTCTGTCGATTGTCGATCGAACCTCCAGCTCGACATCTAATATCCTAATGTGATCACCTGGTGCAACGTCAATTCATCCAGCGTCAACTGTCTAATCCTGATCGATAGTAGACCTGCGTAACTCAAAACCAAGTTAGACCACAAAACACAATCAATTAGTTTCATCATCAAAATTTGAGATTCAATAATCTCTCCCTTTTTGATGATGACAACTAATTGATGACTAACGGAGTTAACCATAACTCTCCAAAGTTTAACCAAACTCCCCCTATCAATTTGCCAATGATTTGGATTATCCCAAATCCAAGCAACATTCATGTTATGAGAATTATCAAATCATCATGCAAATATATAAAATATTCAATTCAATACATGAAGTCATCAATCTACTTCTCCTCCTATGTCATCAACAAAAAGGAGAAGTTGCATCATAGCTAGTTTAAAAGATATGTAAATTTTATAACACACTAGCTATTAATCACATCATACAACATTTAGGCATAGCTTTGCAATACAACATCCAATAATACCATTCAATCATAGAAAGTTTTTGAATTCTTTCTCCCCCTATCTCCTTTGAGAAGTGCAAGCAAATTGTATTCAAAGATATGCAAGTTGCATTTTCTTTGCTTCCTTTGTAATATACAATCAATTTGTGTAAGCATTTCATCATTTTAAATATACAAGTAAAACATTACAACATACAAGCATAAAAGCATGGTAAGTGTAGAAATGCAAATTTTCTAAGTTTTGCATTTTCTCTACTTGAGATAGGAAAGATAGCAATATTTGTATTCTTTGAGATAGCAATCCTTAGCTTCTTATAAAATTGCAAGGTAGTAATTTTTCTCCCCCTTTGTCTTTGTCAAAAAGAAGAGAGGATGCAATGTTGTAAGTGATTTCCCTTTTCATCAAAATGGCAAATGAGATATTAGAACAAATATTGACATAAATGTCTCTATCATCAAAATTCAAGTCATGAATATGAATTCAATATTGAAGCCAACAAGCTTGCTCCCCCTTAGTTATTGTCAAAATGAAGTGGACTCAATTACTAAAAAATTTCAAGCCATATAAAGAAATCATGTCATGATATCAAGAAAAATTTAAGAATGACATGATTCATTTGACAAGATATAGCACAAAGAGCAACTTGATTCATGCATAAGATTATTTATCAAGATCCTATTTCATAAGAATCAAGATATCAAGTTCACGAATTCATAAAAATTCAAGTATTGAATTCCGAGAAATCAAAAGATAAGATATATTTCATTTAAAGAGTTTTCTTTTGATAAAACGGAAGGAGCATGGTAAACGATCTTGATTTATAAAGAACTTTAAGTTATAATTATCAAGATCATGATTTCAATAAAATTTCTTTAGAGCAAAATAAAATCTTTTAGAACTTGATTCAAACATTAAATATATCTTAACAAGTCATAATTCCAAAAGATTTAAGAGTCACTAAAAGAAAAATCATTCAAGTTCAATTTAACTACTTCATACTTATCATTAAAATCATTTTCATAGATTCATATAGATTGATTATTTAACACATCATCAAAATCTCATTCATAATTCAAGTGATTCACAAACTATCATAAATGAATTCATCACTTGTATTTCATGAAAAATCAAAATTTTCAAAAATCATACATTTTGCTTTTTTATGATTTGCATTGATTTCGTATAAACATGCCTTTGTCTTCTTCTATGTTGAGTAGAAACAAGCATGAATGTTCAAAACATAAAGGCTAAATCTCATAAAGTAAATTGTCAAGCATGATTTTAAATATTCATTTTTAAGCCATGATAAAAAGAGTAAGTCAAAGATTCAATCATCTCATGTCATGAATTCCAAAGGACATCTCAAGTTATCAATATCACATTAAAAAGATATTTCAAAAAGATATATCGATAAGTGATTCATTTGTATCATTTCATTTGAATTCATGATTCATTTGGTAGGTTCTCCTCTTTAGTAAATAAAAAAAGAATTATAGGAGAACAAAATAAATTAAGAGAGATAGAACATGATTGAAGCATTTAACATGATTGAAGCATGATTCATAAAAATATATCTTATGTCGTAAATACGAATCAAACAATTTTTAAATATAAAATCATCCTCAAAAATCACATTCAATAAATTCATACATGACAAGCATAGATTTATTGAATTTCCTCTAGAAAAATCGATAAGATTGAGATAGAGGATTGCATTTTATTTTTATATGTGATTTGCTTCTTATAACCATGCTTTTGCCCTTAATAAAAATAAATGTCAACATTCAAGATGAAAAGGTAAATTTTGTCATAAAGATCATCGAATCACATTAAGCATGTGGCATTTTCCAAAAGATTCGATTCAAGAGATTCATTTTACCATGATAATGTATTTCATTTTAAGTTGTTTATTTCATATATGTGTTCTCATGTTTCAAAAGATGAGTATCAAATTTTAAAACCGAACATGAGTTTGTCATCAAGATATAACACCTTTAAATTCTCATGATATCATAAAATCATTAAGCATGACAATAAACTTTTAATATTTTTATTTCATCATTATCAATGATGATTTCATAAGGTATGTTCAAATATTTATATGAAAGTCATTATTGTATAAATTCAAAATACAAGTTTGTCATTAAACCCATTAAGATCAAAAGCATTACACATAAAGCATCATGATAGTGCATTTTCTCATTTTTATGTGTTTCATTTCGTGCAAATTGATTTCATGTGAGTATGTTCAAATTTTCATGTAAAGATCATGCATCATTTAAATTTAAAATTATCATCAAAATCTTTCATTCCAAAAATTTATTAGGAGTGAAGTACATTGATTAGATGTAAACATGCTCAATTCTTTTGTATAAATGATATTTATCAAGTTTAAAACTGAAACTCAAGTTTCATAAAAAAAAAAAAGTAACATGTCATCTAAAAATTTCATCATAAAAACAATTTAGACCAATTAATCTAAAATAGAAGATTTTATATCATAAACATGATACAAGCATTTATCATCAAAACACTTTCAAGAATAACATACATAGATGTGCATGATGTTTAAGGTCGAAAACCGATATGGAAAGCGTACATGAAAATTTTCTTGTACAAGAATTATCATTCACAAAAGATTTGACGTTTTAAGCATCATCATGCAATCATCATATAAATTTTTAATTTTTAAAAATTTCTAGAAGGAAAAACATAGTATAATAATTTTTTTAAAATAATTTTTATTTCCTACTAAGTAAATTAAGTACTCATGAAAAGCATTATATAACTTCAAAATAATTCGAGGGAGTTAAGTTACTTACCTTGTAGTCAAAGCCCGTCAAAGACCAATTCGCCTTTTCATCATTTGATTCTTATTTGTACTTCTTCTTTATCTTTGGTCTCTTCCTCCGTTCAAGTTCATTTTTAGTTATAGATTCTTGTTTAATGAACTTATTAAGATTCATTAAAAGTTCAATGTTCTCTTTATTGTCCTCATTACTTGAGTCATCACTCAAGTGGCATTTCATAGTTCGGAGTTTCAAATCCTTCTTGTTCTTTAGAAAGTGGTTCATATGTTCATCATGTTCAACATGTTCCAAGAAACTCATTTCATATGCCATTAAGGATCCAATAAATTCTTCAATAGAATAATCATTTAAATCTTTAGTTTCTTATATCATCGTTATTTTAGGATCCCACCTTTTTGGAAGAGATCTTAAGATCTTGTTAGTGAGTTCAAAATTTGAAAAACATTTACCAAGAGCTCTTAGACTATTGACGACATCCATGAAACGGGTGTACATGTCGTCGATAGTTTCGCTTGGTTTCGTTCGAAAAAGCTCAAAATCATGCAATAAGAGGTTTACTTTCGAGTCTTTGACTCTACTAGTTCCCTCGTGCATGATTTCAAGTGTTCACTAAATGTCAAAAGCCGTTTCACACATAAAAATCCGATTGAACTCGTTCTTGTCTAAAGCACAAAATAAGACATTCATAGCGTTTGCATTTAAAGAAAAAGATTTTTCTCTAAGTCTGACCATTCGTTTGTCAGTTTAGAGGAAAATTAAAAATGGTTTTTAACAACGTTCCATAAATCCAAATCCATTGAAAGCAAGAAATCTCTCATTCGAGTTTTCCAATAAGTGTAGTCCAAGTCATTAAACAACGGAGGACGAACAATCGAAAAACCCTCTTGAAAACCATTAAGAGTAATTTCTCGTGGGTGTGAATCCAAAAGAGAAATAACAAGGCTCTAATACCAATTGTTAGGGATCGAGTGGCACTAAGAGGGGGGGTGAATTAGTGCAATGGTAAAGAACGATAAACTTTCGACGATTTTAAATAAGTTTCGAAAACTTTATACGAAAAGAATAACGTTTTGATTAAAACCGTTTCGATTGTGTTAAAAGCATACGTAAGAAGATGAGAGCAGTGAAATTAGCAAAGTAAAGGTTTACAGAAAGATAAATGCATGAACATAAACGTAAACCATTTTTATAGTGGTTCAGTCATCCGACGTACATCCACTCCCGATTCCTCTTTGCTTGAGGCCACTGGCTTTCCACTAGCTATCCTCCTTCCAACGAGCGAGGATGAATTTTGTTACAACACCTCTCCTTTTGACGGACTTAGGAGGTAACCCTTACAAGGCCTCTTACCTCTCTCTTGGACTAAAACACACTTAAAACTTAAGAGGAAAGATTTTGATAAGAGTTTTCCCTTTTTCTTTCTCAGTTCTAGACCCCCTTTCAACCATGAATGAGAGAGGTACTTATAGGCCTTAAGAGGATTCAAATTTGGAGCCCAAATTTGAATCACTTTCGTGTTTCCCAGTGCTGGTAGTGCCACCGCCTGTCAGTGGTGGTGCCACCGCCTGTCAATGTCAGACACTGACAGTGTACTGGGCGGTGCCATCGCCCGGGCTCTTGACTATTGGGCGGTGCCACCTCCCGGTTCATTCCAGCTCACTGGTTGGGCCTTAAACTCGGCCCAAACTAGTTTGAAACAAGGCCCAATTGGCCCCTACATGGGTTATAGGATTAATACATAATCCTAACCCAAATTAACATGCTAACTATGAAATTAAAGACATTTCCTAAGTTATTACAAAGTTCATAAGTCATGACTTCTTCCGGCGAGCTTTCGATGAACTTCCGACGGTCTTTCTACGAACCTTTGGAAACCATTCTGTGGACTCCCAGCAAGCTCCTGGACTTTACAATAATCTTGGCGAGTTCCAACGAGCTTCTTTGGTAAGCTCCAATCTTTCTTGGCAAGCTCTACAAACTTTCAACGAACCTTCCAGTGAATTTTCGAAAACCCTTCGGCAAGCTCCCTACTCGTTCTCAACCAGTTTCGGCAGCACTCCCAACGAATCTTCGGACTTCCGTCGAACTCTCGAACTCCCAATGATCCATCACACTTGTCTTCTAATACTTTGTTTCACTTTACATCTTCATCGTTATCGTAGTTAATCCTGCATATACACAAACAAAACTCTACTTTGATCTAGACAATTATTACAACACGAATTGACATTCAGTTGCCCAACACGTCATTGGTCGGCGCTTCGTTCGATTCTTCAACGCATCATCTTCTCTTGTGTTTTGTTGCCCAATCAGCGATTGACCTCTACAACTTTGATATCCTTAGCGTAACATGCTCTTCTTGGCCCGATGCCCGATGTATGAAGCCTTCTACCGATTGTCGACCGAACCTCCGGCTCAACATCCAATATCCTGATATGATCATCCAGCACAACGTCAATTCATCCAGCGTCAACTATCTAATTCTGATCGATAGTAGACCTGTGTAACTCAAAATGTAGTTAGACCACAAATATAATCAATTAGTTTCATCATCAAAATCCAAGATTCAACATACCTCTACATGATCCAATCCCTACATGGGACTCACCGTGTGTGTCGCATTACCATGAACTATTCCACTATGATCCGCTACATCATGTCACCTCTTGGTGACATCTCATTGCTTTCTGATCCCTATGGTATGAACTCGAACTATGATATCTCCATGCGTGGACTCCGCCAACTCATCGCAGGGCCTTTGCCACCTTCGATTATGTTCGCTCCTTTGACAATCGACCTTCGTCCACCTACTCTTGGGTCACACTCGGACGAAGCCTAAGTCTAGGATAGTCCATCGCCTAGTAGCTCTTCTGAAGTCCCCTGACTTTACTGAAATTGGTGCATCATTGTCTAGATCATGGGCCTATGCCCCTACTAGCACAATCTCCGCTGCTCACCGCTTTCCTTATGGCAACTCGAATAGCAACACTGTGGCGTATTCTTCAAGAGTAATTGCCTCTACATCCTCTTGCTCTGTGCTAAGGCCTTCTAACACCAACTTCGCCACTGCAAGTTGTGTCACCTTATTTCCTCCGTCAAATGCTTCACCAAGATAAGATGCATGTGCCTCGAAGTTCTCTTCATCCTTGGCACTATGCAAGATGAGTTTGCTCCATTAAAATAAGAAACCCATGGAATGACATGATCCTGCTCCTGCCTTTGCAAGAGTTCATGTCCTCGACCTCTATCTAAGGAAAGCTCCAAGCCTTTGCTCCATGTTCTATCTTCTATGCCAACTCCCTTTATGTGGCTTGGGTACATCACCAAGTTACCCCAAAGTTGCTCCACTTCTCGATTGACATTGAGTTAATGGTGGCCCTCGCACCCACCATTCCATGGGTCAGCCCTCTGTTGAGTCCGATCTTTCTATCGGCTCCAAGTGTGCCTTCACTTTGTGTTGCCTTGGGTCGCTGCCTCACTTGACCTCGCTATGCATCCACCAACGCATTGCCACTTGCGAGATCATGCAATGACTCCTCGTCACTCACTCGATCTATCAAGCTTTGTCTTGAGGTACTCCTCAACCGGTGCGGTTCATTGCATATAATTCTCCCTCTATAGAACCGAAACTTATCCCTCCTAGATATTTGTCCCATTGGAGCAACTTCTCTCTTCATCTCCTTCTCTCTAAAAGTTTTGGAGACCACCATCCCCTTGGACCACTCCGCCTTTGCTGAACAAACCATACACTATTCTACCTCCGCAAATGCACCTGCTAGATTGTGACTCTTCGCCAATACAGCTCCCACTACACCCCTTTGGGTCTAGCAACATACTGAACCTGCTGCACACTTTAGCCTATTACGAAAGTATCCTACATATGCTGAAAAGAAAATTTCAATGCTCCATGACGCCGACCTTCGGTCACTTTGGGATGGCCATGGACAATCCATCATCCGCATGTAAGCCCTTGCATGAGTATCAAATTCCTTGAGTTTGTAACTCCCCTCATCTCTATGAGCTTTACACAACTCTTTCGATCATTGAACAACCTATTCCACCTAGCACGGTCTCATTCTTTGCCCAGTGCCCTGCTTGCCTCAAGCACCGTCAAGTTTGGGTGCCAACGTCAAGCCACTGCTCGAACTCAGTCATCCCAACCTTTGTGTGCTATGCAATTCTTCTTAGCTTGTTTGTCCTCGTGGTGCCTCTTGTGCGAAAGGTTGGCCATTCCTCTAAATGTCATCCTCAGATGCCCGCTCCTTTGAGCGACTCCTTCCCCTACAACTCCATGTCCATCTCCAAATGGTCGTGCATATTGGCTGCCCTCAACGCAGCCCCACTAGTTCCCCCATGTTTGCATGCTAAGTGTTTCTATGTGTGCTTGTCCCACTCTAATACCATTTGTCACGAACTTAGCTGGTTTTGCCTAAGCCGTGCAGCATCATTGCGTGTCAGTCCACAAAGGTCAGCCTCCCCGAAATCTCCTATGATCCCTTAGGACCTACAAAAGAGAAGATAAGACAGAGAAAGCACTTCACACAGGATCCACAAGCAAACCTTTCAACAAACACTTTAGAGCCAATGTAAATTTCAACCATATATATCACAAGCTCAGAACGGTTACACAACAAAGGTATAAAATTGGTCCACTATAGACCGAAATGTGGTACAAGTGTCCACCAGATGCAAACTTTATGTACATGTCGATAATGGCTGCCAAACTCACTCAAATGGGGTATTTAGCCTTTGGCAAGCCCTTTACAAGCTTTATAAGCTAGAACAAACTGAAAAGGACATAGACATGCATAAGTATTACACCGAACAAGTAGTTTACAATTTATCCGTGACAGACGATCGAATCCTAAAGTGCGACTGAAGATGCCCGCAAGTGAAACTATTACTACAAGACCAAGAAATTGTTGCCGACTTCTTCCTCCTACCAATTGATGATTATGAGGCCGTGCTAGACATGGAATGGCTAACGATGCTAGGTGTTGTCTCTTGGAACTTTTCTAAGTTAATTATGAAATTCTACTACAAAGGCAAACAGGTCATCCTACGCGGGAAGCGCGGAAGCAATATAACCACCATTTCGACCCAACGAATGGAGAAAGTTTTGCACAAGATAAATAGTGGCTTTTTGATACATCTCTAGCAGTAACCAGAGGAGAAGAAAATAGAAATTGAAGATCAAAATCTCACCCAATTGCTTGCTGAATTTGACAATGTTTTTGATGAACCGTGTGATCTTCCTCCTACTTAGCAACATGACCACTGAATTCTAATTCTTCCGGGCAAATCACTAGTGAACACTCGGCCATACCACTATCCTCACCTCCAGAAGGATAAAATTGAGAAGATTATAAAGGAGATGCTTGAAATAAGGGTGATTCGGCCAAGCTACAGCCCCTATTCCTCACCGGTGCTACTTGTACACAAGAAGGACGGAACTTGGCAGATGTGCATCAACTATCGAGCTCTAAATGGCATCACTGTCAAGGATAAGTACCCAATACCAGTGGTGGATGAACTTCTTGATGAGTTAAAAGGAGCTCAAGTCTTTATGAAGTTGGACCTGTGATCCGGTTACCACCAAATTCAGGTATATGAAGACGACATTCAAAAAATTGCTTTCCATACGCATAACGGCCATTATGAATTCTTGGTATTACCTTTTGGACTCACTAATACTCCTTTAACTTTTCAAAGTCTCATGAACGATATTTTTTGGAGCTTTTTTTGTAAATTTGTGCTGGTATTTTTCGATGATATTCTCATTTACAGCCCTTCTCTTAAGACTCATTTTCAGCACTTACGGTTTATTCTAACGATACTTTGGGAGAATACTCTTTTTGTTAAGCTATCAAAGTGTAGCTTTATCCAACAAAAAGTAGAGTACCTTGGGCACTTAATCTCAGAAGAAGGAGTGGCGGTAGACCCTACAAAAATTAAAGCCATGTAGGGTTGGCCGAAACCTACAAATGTGAAATTACTTCGTGGGTTCCTTGGACTAACAGGCTACTATCGAAAATTTGTGAAGGACTATGGGAAGATCAGTGCACCCCTCATTTCTCTACTAAAAAAAGATACCTTCTAATGGTCAGATGAAATCTCTGTTGCCTTCGATAAACTTAAGGCAACCATGACGACGACGCCCGTGCTAGCACTACCAGATTTCAACCGACCCTTCATCATTGAGGCCGATGCATCTAAAGTCAGAATTGGAGCTATTCTCATACAAGATGATCGACCACTCAAATACACCAACAAGGTGCTATCTCCCTCCCGTCAAAAAAATATTAATCTATAATAAGGAGATGCTCGCCATTGTGCACGCAGTAACGAAGTGGAGACCCTACTTGATCGGCTAACGATTTTAAATTAAAACCGACCATAGAAGCCTCAAGCACTTTTTGGAGTAGAAGATATCATCCCTAGAGCAGCAAAAATGGGTAACCAAACTTCTAGGATTTGATTATGAAATTATTTACAAAAAGGGGAAAGAAAATATTATTACAGATGCACTCTCACGACTACCGGAACAAACTGAATCTTTAGCCATCTCCCTTCCCACCACCGGCTTCCTCGAGGACATTAGGGAGGAATGGAAGGACCCAGAGACCAGCAACATCATTAAAAAAATTGGAGGAGAATCCAAGTACAATAGCTCACTATACTTGGGATTCGAAGGATCTGTGCTACAAAGGCCATATTATACTTGTACCCAACTCCCCTTGCATCAAAATCATTCTACATGAGTCACCCTAGATTCAACTGTCCAACACCACTGATGATGGAGATATTCAAGCCCAACCACAAGCTATCCTCGACCGTAGAATCATGATGCATCGTCGACGTTCCTCTACTGAAGTACTAGTGCATTGGAATAATTTACCACTCGAAGATGCCACTTGGGAGAACTGTGACGACTTAAAGATCAAATTTTCAGAATTCATTGTGTCAGCCTTGAGGACAAGACTGATTTGAAGAGGGCAGGTCTATTAGGACTCTAGCTAGGAGAGTCCTAACCTGTTGAGACTCTAGCTAGGAGAGTCCTAATTGAGTTTCATTGATAAAGGGCATTCATGTAAATCCAATCTAGTCGACCCTTATTAAAGAGGTGAAGAGGGCGACTAGGGTTAGGATTAGTTGGGAGGTTGCTTCTTAGAGAAGCATTAAGAGTTTATTAAAAGTAGGAGTCTTGAGTAGGAGAGTTTATTAAAAGTAGGAGTCTTGAGTAGGAGAGTTTATTAAAAGTAGGAGTTTTGAGTAAGAGTCCTAACAATAGAGAACTCTAGCTATACTAGGGGTCTTGAGTTGGAGTCCTATATAAGCATATAGTCTCCACCTCTTTGAAATAAGAAAAAAGAAGATTCATCTACAGTTATAGCCACCAGGTCGACTACTTGGAGGGTGGAACCCCTCTAGCGTTCTAAAGGTTGATCCTCCTCAAAGATCAAATCTATATAGAATTCCTTTAGGGTTCCATAGCTACTGCTCTGATCATGGAATGGTATAACTTTTGATCGTGGGCCATAGCTTAACGTTCTACCTAAGCTTGGGGTTGATCTCTATAGGGGATCGGCCTCCTTGGAACTCTATAGGGGTTCCTTCCTCTAAGTTGCTGCTCAAAGGCTACTAAAAAATTGATCTATTCCCTTATGAAAAGAGGGTGAATACATAGCTATTTATAGGGCTTCTAAACCCCAACTCCTAATGGGACTCTTACTCAAGACTCCTACTTCTAATTAGGACTCCTTTAGTAGGACTCCTAATTCTAATATGACTCTTTCCCTAGTAGGACTCCTACTTCTAATAGGACTCTTTCTCTAAGAAGCAACCTAACCCTAACTTAGCCGGCCTCTTCACCTCTTTAATAGGGGTTGGCTAGATAGGATTTACATGAATGCTCTTATCAATTAGGACTCTCATAGCTAAAGTCCTAACAGAGATCTCTTTAGGGGGTACCCTATTCCAGGAGTAGCTAACACTTAGGGGCTTTGACACTTGGTATAGGGGTTAGGATTACCAAATCAGGTTTGAGAAGCTATCCTACCTTATTCATGATTGGACTGATTGTCAATTGTTAGGAACATTCATTGAAGGACTCAAGCCAGAGATAAAAGGGGAAGTCAAGGCGTGACAGCCCTATACCGTGATGGCTACGATTTCTTTTGCCCGAATACAAAAAGAACGGCTTAGCCAAGATGCTCAGAGGATAAGAACCACTCCTAAAACCTCAGCATATAAACCCCCTTCTACTCCCAACCGTCCTTCGCTGCTAAAAAAATTGACAAGAGAAGAACTACGTGACCGATTAGCAAAGGGTCTTTGTTGGCATTGCAACGAGCCGTGGAACCACGATCAACGCTATAAAAGAGGCCGCCTCCTACTGATTGAACCTCTTAAAGATATGGAGGAGGAGGTCCAGGAGCATGAGGAAGAGGTCATGGATAAAGAACAGCAGTCAATTGATATTACGATAAATGCCCTTATCAATTAGGACTCTCATAACTAGAGTCCTAGCAGCATCAAAAACCGCAGCCAAAAATAATAAACCATTACAGCCAAACCCTTCTATCACCGATCTATTGTCTGAACCTTCCACCACCTCATGCTATTAACCCGTCAATAGAAAAAAGACAAGGGCATCTCTGATCTATAGGAATATACTATGGCTTCTCAAGATCCAATTGATGCCAAATTTAAAGCATGGGAATCTCGGATTGAATCACGGCTTGAATCACGCTTGGAAGACAAATTGCGTGCTTTGTTTGCAGAATTCAGAATTGGACAACCAAGTCTAACCAAATTACAGCAAGGAGAGAATTCATAAAGGACCCCAGAGAAGGAGGGACAGCCCTCGGACATGCTTCAGCCATGCATGACGGTGGACTTCCCATGATGGGAAGAAGGAGACCCGATAGGGTGGATTTTGTGCGTCGAACATTACTTTCGCTACTACCGAATGTCGAATAATGCTATGGCGGAGATTGCTATCATCCACCTTGAAGGAGATGCTATTTAATGGTACAATTGGCTGGAATATAATAATGGGTTTCCGACGTGGAACCAATTTAAGAACGCACTGCTGAACCATTTCAGACCTACGAAGTATGAAAATATCGACGACCAAGTCGCAAAGATTCGACAAACCTCTATGATTCAAGAGTACCAAACCAAGTTTGAGAAGCTATCCTACCTTGCCCATGATTGGACTGACCATCAATTATTAAGAACATTCATCGAAGGACTCAAGCCAGAGATAAAAGGGGAAGTTAAGGTACAATAGCCTCGTACCGTGATGGCTGCGATTTCTTTTGCCCAAATACAAGAAGAATGGCTCAACCAAGATGCTCAGAGGATGAGAACCACTCCTAGAATCTCAACATATAAACCCCCTTCTACTCCCAGCCATCCTTCGCTGCCAAAAAAATTGATAAGAGAAGAACTACGTGACAGATCAGTAAAAGGTCTTTGTTGGCATTGCGATGAGCCGTGGAACTGTGATCATCGCTGCAAAAGGGACCGCCTCCTACTGATTGAACCTCTTGAAGATATAGAGGAGGAGGTCCAAGAGCATGAGGAAGAGGTCACAGATGAAGAACAATAGCTAATGGATATTACGATGCATGCCCTTGCCGGTTATATGAACCCGCAAACAATGAAAGTGGGAGGATTTCTGAAGTAACAATCGATCACCATTCTTATTGACACCGAGAGCCCTAATAATTTTATGAATAGAAAGGTTGCTATCTAGATGGCCTTACCTATTGAGAATTGTAGTAGGTTCGATGATAAGGTCGCAGATGGATGAATTTTGAAGTGTGATCGTAGGTGCCCACGGGTGAAACTGTTACTGTAGGACTAAGAGATAATTGCATATTTTTTTTCTCCTCCCTCTCGATGATTATGAGGTCGTGCTTGGTATCGAATGGTTGATGACATTAGGTGATATTTCCTAGAATTTTTTAAAATTAATTATGAAATTTTATAGTAAGGGGAAACATGTGATACTATGCGGGAAACATGGGGGCGACGTAACGACGATTTACACCCAACGAATGGAGAAAGTTTTGCATAAAGTATGCAGTGACTTTTTAGTATAACTTGAGCAGCAATCTAAGGGAGAGCCAACTGAATTTGAAGATCTAAACCCACTTCCCTTGCTTGCTGAATTTTTAGATATATTTGATGAACCACACAGCCTACCTCCTAACCGCCGACATGATCATCGTATACCGACTCTTCCAGGCAAACCTCCAACAAATACTCTGCCATATCTATATCCACATCTCCTGAAAGATGAAATAGAAAGTAATGTAAAAGAGATGCTTAAAACATGAGTTATTCAGCCAAGTTGCAGCCCCTAATCTTCACCGGTACTCCTCGTACGAAAGAAAGACGGAACATGGCGAATGTGCATTGATTACCGAGCTCTCAACGACATAAGCATTGATTACCAAGCTCTCAACAGCATAATCGTCAAGGAAAAATACCCTATTCTAGTAGTAGATGAATTGCTTAATGAATTAAAGGGAGCACGAGTCTTCACAAAGTTGGACCTTCGATCCGGGTATCATCAAATACGAGTGTGCGAAGAAGACATAATAAAAATTACCTTTCGAATGCACAACGGTCACTACAAATTTTTGGTAATGCCCTTTGGTCTCACCAATGATCCCTCCACCTTCCAGAGCCTTATGAATGATATTTTCCGGAGTTATCTTTATAAGTTTGTGCTTGTTTTCTTTGACGATATCCTTATTTACAGTCTTTCTCTTGAAAGTCATATTCAACACTTACGACTTGTTTTGACAATTTTGCGAGAACATGTTCTTTTTGTCAAAAAAATAAAGTACAGCTTTCTTCAACAAAAGGTGGAATATCTTGAGCATATCATATCAGAGGAAGGGGTGGCAGTGGACCCCTCCAAAATTGAAGCAATGCAGAACTAGCCGACCTTGAGGAACATAAAATCGCTACGTGACTTTCTCGGTTTAACTGATTACTACCATAAGTTCATAAAAAACTATGGAAAGATCAGTACACCCCTTACCATAAGTTCATAAAAAACTATGGAAAGATCAATACACCCCTTACTTCCTTGTTGAAAAAAGATGCTTTCTAGTGGTCGGACAAAGCCACCACCGCCTTCGACGAACTTAAAGTTGCAATGATAACGACGCCCGTACTAGCGTTACCCGACTTCGGCAAGACTTTTATTATTGAAGTCGATGCCTCCAGAGTTGGAATTGGTGTTGTACTAATGCAAGATGGCTGCCCCCTCACTTATACTAGTAAGGCGTTATCTTCTTCTCATCTCAAGATGACTATTTACGATAAGGAGATGCTCACGATTGTGCATGTGGTGTCCAAATGGAGACCGTACTTGATCAGGTGACGCTTTCAAATCAAGATCGACCAATAAAGTCTAAAATATTTCTTGGAGTAGAAGATATCTTCCCTTGAGCAGCATAAATGGGTAACAAAGCTTCTTGGATATGATTATGAAATAACTTACAAAAAGGGGAAAGATAATATTATTGTAGATGCGCTTTCACGGCTACCCGAGCAAGTTGAATTTTTTGCTATTTCACTTCCGACTAGCAACTTCCTTGAGGATATTAGGAGAAAATGGCAAGATAATCTAGAAACAAGTAAAATTATAAAAAAAAATTGGAGGAAGCACCAAGCTCCATGGTTCATTATAGTTGGGGCTCAAAGGATTTCCGATATAAGGGACACATTGTGCTTGTACCAAATTCTACTTGCATAAAGACCATCCTTCAAGAGATGTATTCCACACTTACGGCCAGGCACTCCGAGTTCCCTAGAATTTATAAAATAATTAAACAAATATTAATCCAAACTAGAGCATCTATGAAGCTTTCATCTCGATTCTATGGACCCTACCAGATTTTGGAGCGCATCGGAGCAATAGCATACAGATTGGACTTACCCGCCAGCTCTTGAATTTATCTAGTCTTCCATATATCATGTTTGAAGCTCAAGTTGGGACAATATGAGACAGCCCAAAGCCATCTACCAAATATTACTAACCAAGGAGAGCTCTAGACCCAACCAAGTGCCATTATTGATCGACGAATCGTGACTCGACGATGACGACCGACTACTAAAGTGTTAATACAGTGGGCAAACCTACTAGCAGAAGATGTCATTTGGGAGAACTATGACGACTTGAAGATCAAATTTCCAAAATTCATGGAACGTTAGCCTTAAGGACAAGGCTGATTTAAAGAGGGTGGGTTTGTTATGACTCTAACTATGAGAATCCTAATTGATAAGGGCATTCATGTAAATCCTATCTAGCCAACCCCTATTAAAGAGGTGAAGAGGTCGGCTAGGTTAGGGTTAGGTTGCTTCTTAGAGAAGGAGTCCTATTAGAAGTATGAGTCCTATTAGAGAAAGAGTCCTATTAAACATAGAAGTCCTATTAGGGAAAGAGTCCTATTAGAATTAGGAGTCCTATTAGAATTAGAAGTAGGAGTTGGTTAAAAGTAGGAGTCTTGAGCAAGAATCCTATTATGAGTTGGGGTTTAGAAGCCCTATAAATAGCCATGTATGCACCCTCTTTTTATAAGGAATAGATCATCTTTTTAGCAGCCTTTGAGCAGCAACTTGAAGACTATGGTGGAGATTGCTATCATCCACATTGAAGGAGATGCTATTCAATGGTACAATTAGCTAGAATATAATCATGGGGCTTCGACGTGGAATCAATTTAAGAACCCACTGCTGAACCGTTTTGAACCTACGGAGTATGAAAATATCAACAGCCAACTCGCAAAGATTCAACAAACCTCTATAATTCAAGAGTACCAAACTAGGTTTGTGAAGCTATCCTACCTTGCTCGTGATTGGACTGACCATCAATTGTTAAGAACATTCATTGAAGGACACAAGCCAGAGATAAAAGGAGAAGTAAAGGCACGACAGCCCCGTACCGTGATGGCTACGATTTCTTTTGCCCGAATATAAGAAGAACGGCTCAACCAAGATGCTTAGAGGATGAGAACCACTCCTAGAATCTCAACATATAAACCCCTTTCTACTCCCAAGCATCCTTCACTGCCAAAAAAATTGACAAGAGAAGAACTACGTGACCGATCAGTAAAGGGTCTTTGTTGGCATTGCGATGAGTCGTGGAACTGCGATCATCGCTGCAAAAGGGACTGCCTCCTACTGATTGAACCTCTTGAAGATATAGAGGAGGAGGTCCAGGAGCATGAGGAAGAGGTCATGGATGAAGAACAATAGCTAATGGATATTACAATGCATGCCCTTGCCGGTTACGTGAACCCGCAAACAATGAAAGTGGGAGGATTTCTGAAGTAACAACCGATCACCGTTCTTATTGACACCGAGAGCACTAATAATTTTATGAATAGAAAGGTTGTTGTCTAGATGGCCTTACCTATTGAGAATTGTAGTAGGTTCGATGATAAGGTCGCAGATGGATGAATTTTAAAGTGTGATCGTAGGTGCCCACGGGTGAAACTATTACTGTAGGACCAAGAGATAATTGCATATTTTTTTCCTCCTCCCTCTCAATGATTATGAGGTCATGCTTAGCATCAAATAGTTGACTACATTTGGTGATGTTTCTTGAAATTTTTTAAAATTAATTATGAAATTTTATAGTAAGGGGAAACATGTGATATTGTGCGGGAAACGTGGGAGCGACGTAACGATGATTTGCACATAATGAATGGAGAAAATTTTGCACAAAGCATGCAGTGGCTTTTTGGTACAACTTGAGCAGCAATCTAAGGGAGAGCCAACCGAATTTGAAGATCCAAACCTACTTCCCTTGCTTGCTGAATTTTCAGATATATTTGACAAACTACGCAGCCTACCTCCTAACCGCCAGCATGATCATCGTATACCGACTTCCAGGCAAACCTCTAGCAAATACTCAGTCATATCAGTATCCACATCTCCAGAAAGATGAAATAAAAAGGATTGTAAAAGACATACTTGAAACAGGAGTTATTCAGCCAAGTTGTAGCCCCTACTCTTCACCGGTGCTCCTCGTACGAAAGAAAGACGGAACATGGCGAATGTGCATTGATTATTGATCTCTCAACAGTATAACCATCAAGGACAAGTATCCTATTCCAATAGTAGATGGATTGCTTGATGAATTAAAGGGAGTATGAGTCTTCACAAAGCTGGACCTTCGATCCGGGTATCATCAAATACGAGTGTGTGAAGAAGACATACCGAAAACTGCATTTCGAATGCACAACGATCACTATGAATTTTTGGTACTTTGGTCTCACCAATGCTCCCTCCACCTTCCAGAACCTTATAAATGATATTTTCCAAAGTTATTTTTGTAAGTTTGTGCTAGTTTTCTTCGACAATATCCTTATTTACAGCCCTTCTCTTGAAAGTCATATTCAGCACTTACGACTTGTTTTGACAATTTTGTGAGAACATGTTCTTTTTGTCAAAAAAAAATGAAGTGCAACTTTCTTTAACAAAAGGTAGAATATCTTGGGCATATTATATCAAAGGAAGGGGTGGCAGTGGACCCCTCAAAATTTGAAGCAATGCAGAACTAGTTGACCCCGAGGAACGTAAAATTACTGTGCAGCTTTCTCAATTTAACAGGTTACTACTACAAGTTTGTGAAAAACTATGGAAAGATCAGTGCACCCCTTACTTCCTTGCTGAAAAAAATGCTTTCCAGTGGTCGGACAAAGCCACCACTGCCTTCGATGAACTTAAATTCACAATGATAACAATGCCCATACTAGCGTTACCCGACTTTGGCAAGACTTTTATTATTGAAGTCGATGCTTCTAGAGTCAGAATTGGTGCTGTACTAATGCAAGATGGTCGCTCCCTCACTTATACTAGTAAGGCGTTATCTCCTTCCCATCTCAAGATGACTATTTACGATAAGGAGATGCTCGCGATTGTGCATGTAGTATCCAAATGGAGACCGTACTTGATCGGGCGACGCTTTTAAATCAAGACCGATCATAAAAGCCTAAAATATTTCTTGGAGCAGAAGATATCTTCCACCGAGCAACATAAATGGGTAACAAAGCTTCTTGGATATGATTATGAAATAACTTACAAAAAGGGGAAAGATAATGTTGTTGCAGATGCGCTTTCGCGGCTACCCGGGCAAACTAAATTTTTGGCTGTTTCACTTTCGACCAGCGACTTCCTTGAGGATATTAGGAGGGAATGGCAAGATAATTCAGAAATAATAAAATCATAAAAAATGGGAGGAAGCACCAAGCTCCATAGCTCATTACAGTTGGGACTCAAAGGACTTATGATATAAGGGACGCATTGTGTTTGTGCCAAATTCTACTTGCATAAAGACTATCCTTCAAGAGATGCATTCCACACCTACGGCCATGCACTCCGGGTTCCTTAGAACCTATAAAAGAATTAAGCAAAATTTTTATTAGATAGGGATGAAAAATATTATTGCTAAATTTGTAGCACAATGTGATGTATGTCAACAACACAAAGGTGAAAGAGAATTTTTAGTAGGAGATTGGGTCTTCCTATGGCTTCAACCATACAAGCAAATATCAATCTAAACCAAAGCATCTATGAAGCTTTCACCTCGATTCTATAGACCCTACCAAATTTTGGAGCGCATCGGAGCAGTAGCATACAGATTGGACTAACCCACCAGCTCCCAAATCCATCCAGTCTTCCATGTATCATGTTTGAAGCTCAAGTTAGGACAACATGAGATAGCCCAAAGCCATCTACCAAATATGACTACCCAAGGAGAGCTCCAGACCCAACCAAGTACCATTATTGATTGATGGATAGTGACTCGACGATAATGACCTGCTATTGAATTGTTAATACAATGGGCGAACCTACCAGCAGAAGATGCCACTTAAGAGAACTATGACGACTTGAATATCAAATTCCTAGAATTCATAGAATATTAGCCTCGAGGACTTGGCTGATTTGAAGAGAGCGGGTCTGTTAGGACTCTAGCTATGAGAGTCCGAATTGATAAGAGCATTCATGTAAATCCTATCTAGCCGATCCCTATTAAAGAGGTGAAGAAGCCGACTAGGTTAGGGTTAGGTTGCTTCTTAGAGAAGGAGTCCTATTAGAAGTATGAGTCCTATTAGAGAAAGAGTCCTATTAAGGAAAGAGTTCTATTAGAATTAGGAGTCCTACTAAAGAAGGAGTCCTAATTAAAAGTAGAAGTTAGTTAGAAGTAGGAGTCTTGAGTAAGAGTCTTATTAGGAGTTGAAGTTTAGAAACCCTATAAATAGTCATATATTCACCCTCTTTTCATAAGGAATATATCATCTTTTTAGCAACCTTTGAGCAACAACTTGGAGGAAGGAACCCCTATAGAGTTCCAAGGAGGTCAATTCCCTATAGAGATCAACCCCAAGCTTAGAATCTATAAGAATTTATATGAATGCCCTTATCAATTATGACTCTCATAGCTAGAGTCCTAACTGTTAGGACTCTAGCTATGAGAGTCCTAATTTAGTTTCATTGATAAGGGCATTCATGTAAATCCTATCTAGCCGACCCCTATTAAAGAGGTGAAGAGGCCGGCTAGGTTAGGGTTAGGTTGCTTCTTAGGAAAGGAGTCCTATTATAAGTAGGAGTTCTATTAGGAAAAGAGTCCTATTAGAAGTAGAAGTCCTATTAGGAAAGGAGTCCTATTATAAGTAAGAGTTTTATTAGGAAAAGAGTCCTATTAGAAGTAGAAGTCCTATTAGGAAGAGAGTCCTATTAGAAGTAGAAGTCCTATTAGGAAGAGAGTCCTATTAGAAGTAGAAGTCCTATTAGGAAGAGAGTCCTATTAGAAGTAGAAGTCCTACTAGAGAAGGAGTCCTAATTAGAAGTTGGTTAGAAGTAGGAGTCTTAAGTAAGAGTCCTATTAGGAGTTGGGGCTTAGAAGCCCTATAAATAGCCATGTATTCATCCTCTTTTAATCAATGAATAGATCAATATTTTGCAGCCTTTGTGCAGCAACTTGGAGGAAGGAACCCCTATAGAGTTCCAAGGAGGCCGATCCCCTATAGAGATCAACCCCAAGCTTAGATCCGCGGAGGGTTCTAACACTTGGTATCAGAGCAGCGTTCTTGGCATCTCGCTGCCCTTCCACAGCCATCCACCAGCCGTCCACAACCGCGCAAAGCAATTCCCACAATTGCTTAGAAGTTCATCGCTGAATTCCGCCGTCATCTCCACCACCGTAGATCATCCTTTGATCTTCCCGTGAATTGCAACAAGTTCTGGTTATCTACCCTACTGCTGCTGCAATTTAGTTATCCTTATTCAAAAAATCCAAAAAAATTCGTTCCTATAATTGCTGCATACACTTTTCGTCGCAAAGTTTTCATCTCTACAACGAAAGTCGCACTGCAGAATTTCAGCCACATAGCACTGCTTTTTGATCTTGCTACTACGTTTTTTCTATCCAAATCTCTATGGAATTTTTACGACGGCTTTGACACTTCCTACAAGGGTTTTCCTTTTGGTTTTGTCAAAAAATTCTCAATAAAAACCACTTATCTTTTACGTCCAATCTGCTGCACTTTAGACGTAAAAATCTGCTATAATACCTCTCCGTGATTCTCAGTTTTGCCAAACCTCTTGCCGTCGTTTCTTCCTACGAAATTTTTTACAGTATTACCTCTTCCTTATCAGTAGATCCCCTTTGAGTTTTACTTGAATCTCTTTTGAAAATTTCTGGAAAAATTACATCTTTACTGCTGGAATTTTTTCGGCGAAAAATCTGGTATTGCACCTTGGTCCTTTTTTCTTCTTCGTAACCTACCAAACCCTAGCCACCTTGCTGCCACAAACCAAGACGTCTTTAGGGCATCCCCCTAGCCTCAAGATGCAGCCATCATAACCTAGTTTCATAACCCTAACAGCATCAAAAACCA
Source organism: Musa beccarii (assembly GCA_024322285.1). NCBI lineage: Eukaryota > Viridiplantae > Streptophyta > Magnoliopsida > Zingiberales > Musaceae > Musa > Musa beccarii. The sequence goes on along the minus strand of CM044396.1, from coordinate 10,374,015 downwards.
CAGCCCAATATAGTAAACCATTATAGTTGAACCCTTCAATCACCAATCTATTGTCCGAACCTTCCACCACCCCATGCCATTAACCCGTCAACAGAAAAAAGACAAGGGCATCTCTGATCTACAGACATATGCTATGGCTTCCCAAGATCCAATTGATGCCATATTTGAAGCATGGGAATCTTGGATTGAATCATGGCTTGAATCGCGCTTGGAAGACAAATTGCGCGCTTTGTTTGCAGAATTCAGAATTGGACAACCATCGAGTCCAACCAAACTGTAGCAAGGAGAGAATTTAGAAAGAACCCCAGAGAAGGAGGGACAGCCCTCAGACGTGCTTCAGCCATGCATGAGGGTGGACTTCCCACGATGGGAAGAAGGAGACCCAGCGGGGTGGATTTCGCACGCAGAACGTTACTTTCGCTAATACCGAACGTCGGATAATGCTATGGTGGAGATTGCTATCATCCACCTTGAAGGAGATGCTATTCAATGGTACAATTGGCTGGAATATAATCATGGGGCTCCGACATGGAATCAATTTAAGAATGCACTGCTGAACCGTTTCGGACCTACGGAGTATGAAAATATCGACGGCCAACTCGTAAAGATTCGACAAACCTCTACGATTCAAGAGTACCAAACCAGGTTTGAGAAGCTATCTTACCTTGCTCATGATTGGACTGACCGTCAATTGTTAGGAACATTTATCGAAGGACTCAAGCCAGAGATAAAAGGGGAAGTTAAGGCACGACAGCCCCGTACCGTGATGGCTGCGATTTCTTTTGCTCGAATATAAGAAGAACGACTCAACCAAGATTCTCGGAGGATGGGAACCACTCCTAGAACCTCAACATATAAACCCCCTTCTGCTCCCAGCCATCCTTCGCTGCTCAAAAAATTAACAAGAGAAGAACTACGTGATCGATCAGTAAAGGGTCTTTGTTGGCATTGCGACGAGCCGTGGAACTGCGATCATCGCTGCAAAAGGGGCCACTTCCTATTGATTGAACCTCTTGAAGACATGAAGGAGGAGGTCCAGGAGCATGAGGAAGAGGTCACGGATGAAGAACAGCAGCCAATTGATATTATGATGCATGCCCTTGCCGGTTATGCGAACCCGCAAACAATGAAAGTGGGAGGATTTCTGAAGCAACAACCAATCACTGTTCTTATTGACACCGGGAGTACTAATAATTTTATGAACAGCAAGGTTGCTGTCCGGATGGCCTTACCTATTGAGAATTGTAGTAGGTTCAATGTTAAATTCGCAGATGGATGAATTTTGAAGTGTGATCGTAAGTGCCCACAGGTGAAACTGTTGCTGCAGGACCAAGAGATAATTGTAGATTTTTTCCTCCTCTCTCTCGATGATTATGAGGCCGTGCTTGGCATCGAATGGTTGACGACATTAGGTGATATTTCCTGGAATTTTTTGAAACTAATTATGAAATTTTACAGCAAGGGGAAACAGGTGATACTGTACGGGAAACGTGGGGGCGACGTAACAACAATTTGCACACAACGAATGGAGAAAGTTTTGCACAAAGCATGCAGGGCTTTTTGGTACAACTTGAGCAGCAACCTAAGGGAGAGCCAACTAAATTTGAAGATCCAAACCTACTTCCCTTGCTTGCTGAATTTTCAGATATATTTGATGAACCACGCAGCCTACCTCCTAATCACCGGCACGATCATCGTATACCGATTCTTCCAGGGAAACCTCCAGTAAATAGTCGACCATATCGGTATCCACATCTCCAAAAAGATGAAATAGAAAGGATTGTAAAAGAGATGCTTGAAACATGAGTTATTCAGCCAAGTTGCAGCCCCTACTCTTCACCAGTGCTCTTCGTACGAAAGAAAGACGGAACATGGCGAATGTGCGTTGATTACCGAGCTCTCAATGACATAACCGTCAAGGACAAGTATCCTATTCCAGTAGTAGATGAATTGCTTGATGAATTAAAAGGAGCATGAGTCTTCACAAAGTTGGACCTTCGATCCGGGTATCATCAAATACGAGTGTGCGAAGAAGACATACCGAAAACTGTCTTTCGAACGCACAACGGTCACTATGAATTTCTGGTAATGCCCTTTGGTCTCACCAATGCTCCCTCCACCTTCCAGAGCCTTATGAATGATATTTTCCGGAGTTATCTTCGAAAGTTTGTGCTAGTTTTCTTTGACGATATCCTTATTTACAGTCCTTCTCTTGAAAGTCATATTCAACACTTAAGACTTGTTTTGACAATTTTATGAGAACATGTTCTTTTGTCAAAAAAGCGAGGTGTAGCTTTCTTCAACAAAAAGTGGAATATCTTGGGCATATCATATCGAGGAAGGTGTGGCAAAGGGACCCTCCAAAATTAAAGCAATGCAGAACTGGCCAACCCCGAGGAACATAAAATCACTGCGCGGCTTTCTTGGTTTAACAGGTTACTGCCGTAAGTTCATGAAAGACTATGGAAAGATCAGTACACCCCTTACTTCCTTGCTGAAAAAAGATGCTTTCTAGTGGTCGGACAAAGCCACCACCGCCTTCGAGGAACTTAAAGTCGCAATGATAACAACGCCAGTACTAGCATTACCCGACTTCGATAAGACTATTATTATTGAAGCTGATGCCTCCGGAGCAGGAATTGGTGCTGTATTAATGCAAGATGGCCGACCCCTCACTTATACTAGTAAGGCATTATCTCCTTCCCACCTCAAGATGACTATTTACGACAAGGAGATGCTCGTGATTGTGCATGCGGTGTCCAAATGGAGACCATACTTAATTGGGCGACACTTTCACATCAAGACCGACCATAAAAGCCTAAAATATTTCTTGGAGCGCATCGGAGAAGTAGCATACAGATTGGACTTACCCGCCAGCTCCCGAATCCATCCAGTCTTCCATGTATCATGTTTGAAGCTCAGGTTGGGACAACACGAGACAGCCCAAAGCCATCTACCAAATATAACTACCCAAGGAGAGCTCCAAACCCAACCAAGTGCCATTATTGATCGACGAATCGTGACTCGACGATGACGACCTGCTACTGAAGTGTTAATACAGTAGGCAAACCTACCAGCAGAAGATGTCACTTGGGAGAACTATGACGACTTGAAGATCAAATCCCGAAGTCATGGGCGTCGCCACTCGAGGACAAGGCTGATTTGAAGAGGGCGGGTCTGTTAGGACTCTAGCTATGAGAGTCCTAATTTAGTTTCATTGATAAGGGCATTCATGTAAATCCTATCTAGCCGAATTCCTATTAAAGAGGTGAAGAGGCCGGCTAGATTAGGGTTAGATTGCTTCTTAGGAAAGGAGTCCTATTATAAGTAGGAGTTCTATTAGGAAAAGAGTCCTATTAGAAGTAGAAGTCCTATTAGGAAAGGAGTCCTATTATAAGTAAGAGTTTTATTAGGAAAAGAGTCCTATTAGAAGTAGAAGTCCTATTAGGAAGAGAGTCCTATTAGAAGTAGAAGTCCTATTAGGAAGAGAGTCCTATTAGAAGTAGAAGTCCTATTAGGAAGAGAGTCCTATTAGAAGTAGAAGTCCTACTAGAGGAGTCCTAATTAGAAGTTGGTTAGAAGTAGGAGTCTTAAGTAAGAGTCCTATTAGGAGTTGGGGCTTAGAAGCCCTATAAATAGTCATGTATTCATCCTCTTTTAATCAATGAATAGATCAATATTTTGTAGCCTTTGTGCAGCAACTTGGAGGAAGGAACCCCTATAGAGTTCCAAGGAGGCCGATCCCCTATAGAGATCAACCCCAAGCTTAGAATCCGCGAAGGGTTCTAACACTAACAAACCCGCCCTCTTCAAATCAACCTTGTCCTCGAGGCTGACGTTCCATGAATTCTAAGAATTTGATCTTCACGTCGTCATAGTTCTCCCAAGTGGCATCTTTTGCTGGTAGGTTCGCCCACTGTATTAACACTTCAATAGCAGGTCGTCGTCGTCGAGTCACGATCTGTCGATCAATAATGGCACTTGGTTAGGTTTGGAGCTCTCTTTAGGTAGTCATATTTTGTAGATGGCTTTGGGCTGTCTCATGTTATCTCAACTTGAGCTTCAAACACGATACATGGAAGACTGGATGGATTCGGGAGCTGACAGGTAAGTCCAATCCATATACTACTACTCTGATACGCTCCAAAATTAGGAGTTCTAATAATGAGACTAATTTATCTTTAAACACAAACCCTAAATAATCCCGATCATAGGTTACTCGAATGGGACATCGAGATAACCGGATAGACTAGTGTGCTCTCTACCCATCCATATGATAGAGATGATTGGTCTCATAGCCACTCGTGTGGGGACACTAAGGATACAATACAGGTGCTCATTGGAGAATGAGTTTACTAATTGATCTGCTTATAGAATGTTAGATGGTTAATGATATCTGACGTTAGATAGCAATTTCATAGTCTCAATTGTGTATATGATCCTTAGACTTGAGATACCAAAGATGCTTTATACGAGTACTTCATTCTTTGATGTCAAACTTATAGAGATCTAGTACAATCAATTCTCGGAAATAGTAGCCAACCTTACGAAGGTAATTGAGTGTCAATAGAGGATCATCCACTCTTGGTATCATGAGAGGAATATCCTATGTTTTCTTGCTTAGACAAATCCCTAGCTAGGGTTATTCGGATTGAGAGAGAAAGAGTTCTTCGAAAAAATCCGATTAAAGCGAGACTCGAATGGAAACCGTATGTGGGCCTGACAATACCATGTCTGGTATATGATCTCTAGGATATTAGATGGATGAGAGACTATAGGCATACGGTAATTGATAACATATAGGTCCAAAGGATTAGATTCTGTTATATCATTTAGGGATACAGCGTAGTGGTCTAGTACGTCCATAGTTGATAAGTTGAGTGAATTATTATGAAGATAATAATTCACTAAGTCAGAAAGAGTTCTGATAAGTATAACTCATGACTAGCTCGATATTGAGCCTAGATGGTCACACATATGATAGGTGTTACGAAGAGTAGAGGTTCGGATATGAGATATCCGTCGGAGACTCTATCTTATTGGATATCCAAGAAGCCCCTAAATTATTGGATCTCATGGATGAGATCCAATAAGAGCTAATAAGAGATTATTAGGTTGAGACCCATTAATCTAAGAGACTTGGGTAATAGGATGAAGATCTGATACCCAATAGGGCAGGATCCATTAGGGTTAACAGGGGACCACTATAAATAGAAGGGTACCAAGGCCCATAGGCTGGGGCTTCCTGGTAACCACCTCCTATTCTCCTCTCTCCTTGAGGAGCATCTTCACAGCCCCTGCCATATGGATCACTGCTAGAGAGGATGATGCTTGATCTCCTTCATCTTTCCCACGGATCTATAGGAATCTCAAAGATATACGATCTCTCTAAGTACTATCATTCTTATATATGTAATTTTCATATTCATGAGTTTTTGTGCACCGATCTTCGCATGATAACGAAACCTTTTCATGAAAATATAAGATTTTTTTTCTTTTATGTTCTTCTGCTACACATGTGATATCGTCCTTAGATTTCTTAACATTAGTTTGAGTTAGTTTTGGGAGATAATCTCACTAACTTAATTATAGACTAATTGGGCCCGAATCATGACTGATTTGGGTCGGATTGATGGCCCATTCGGTGACCTAGAGCCACATCAGGTGGTCCTAATAGTGCCGATTTTGGTCCTAATAGTTGGTATTAGAGCATGTTTTTTTCTCGTTTGGTTTAATACCCAAGAAAAATAACTTTTACTAGCAATCAAAAGGGTTTTTCTATCACTTGTCCTCGTATTTTCAATGGGACGGACTATATGTATTGGAAAAATAGAATGAGAATTTTCTTACTTTCTATGGATTTTGATTTATGGAACATTATTGAAAGTAATTTTGAAAAGTTTTCTAGACCAATGAATGAGTGGAATAATTTGAAGAAGAAAACTCTCTTTAAATGCTAAAGCGATGAATGATTTGTTTTGCGCTTTTGATAAAAATAAATTTAATCAGGTTTCTATTTGTAAAACTACATATGAGATTTGGCACACACTCGAAGTCACAAACAAAGGCACAAGTAGGGTTAAAGAGTCAAAAATTAATCTTTTGGTTCATAGCTATGAGTTATTTCGTATGAAACCAAGCGAGACTATTGGAGACACACACCCATTTTATAAATATCGTCAATGGTTTAAAAGTATTTAGTAAAAGTTTTTCTAATTTTAAACTTATTAATAAAATACTAAGATCCCTTTCAAAAAGTTAGGATCCTAAAGTAACGATAATATAATAAGTAAAGGACTTGAATAATTTTTTGCTTAAAGAACTTATCGAATCTTTGATGACCTATGAAATAACATATATTGCATATGATGAACTTGAGAATAATCTTCTAAAGAACATGAAGGACTTGGCATTTAAAACCAAAGAAGACCACTTGAGAGAAAATTCAAGTGACAATGATGATGATGATGACTTTCTACTTCTTACAAGAAAGTTTAAAAAAATCAAAAAAATGAACAAAACAAAACAAAATACTAAGAATAAAAAGTAAACTCGAAAAGGACTCAATAATATGCTATGAATGCAAGAAACTGAAACACTTCAAAAACGAATGTCTCCAATTGAAGAATATGCTACTAAAGGAAAGGAAGGTGCTGAAAGCCACTTGGGATGACTCAAGTGCATTCGAAGACGAGGAGGCTACCAACAAAGAAGAAGTTGTAAATTACGCACTGACATTTGACACTGAGGTATATAACTTAAACGAATCTTTATTATCTTATGATGAATTATTCAATACATTTAATGATTTGTTTGATGATTTTAAATTAGTCAGCAAAAAGTATAAATTATTAAAAAAGGAGTATGCTTCTCTTATTAGTGAATTTGATAAATTAAAAATTGAGCATGATAATGATATGTTAGTTTCTTGCATTAAGTGTGAAGAGATAGATTTACTTAAAAAGAAAAAATGCTTTACTACAAGAAATATTAGAAAATTTTAAAATAGGTAACAATCTCTAAATATGATCCTTACTAATAAAAGACATGTTCATAGAAAAGAAAGAATTGGCTTTGTGAGTAACACTCAATAAAAGCCAACTATCTTCATTAAAGGGCCAACATTACATGTTTCACCTTGAAACAAATATAATTTTTGTGATAAATTTAAACATTATGCTTATAGATGTCCATTTAAAAAGTATAGTCCACATAAATTAATTTGGGTTCATAAAGGAACTATAAATAACTCAATGTCAATTATTAAGTTAGGTAGATCGATTAATGAAGGACCCAAAGTAAAATGGGTACATAAAAGAAAGCTCCCTTTCTTGTAGATATAATTACAATCAAAGGCTAGGAGCAAGAGATGATACCTTGATAGTGAATGCTCAAGGCACATGATCGGAGATCCAATACACTTCTCTAAGCTCACTAGCGAAGACAAAATGTACATCACCTTTGGAGACAACAATAAAGGGAAAATTATTAGCAAAGAAACCATAGGTAACAAGCCAAACCTTTTGATTAAAAATATGCTATTAGTAGATGGATTAAAATATAATCTACTAAGCATTAGTCAATTATGTGATAAAGGATATATCATCAAATTTGAATCTAATGCTTGTATAATTAAAATACCACACAAAAATAGATCTATGATTGCCTTAAAAAATAATAATGTGTATACTTTTGATATTGATGATTTTTTACGATAAAATATGTTTTTCGTCTTTAAACGATGATGCATGGCTTTAGCATAGGATATTAGGTCATATTAGCATAAAACTACTCTATCAAATTTTAACTAGAGAACTTGTAAGAGGAATGCCTAATATCAAGTTCATCAAAGATAAAATTTGTGATGTATGCCAACTAAGAAAACAAATAAAAAGTAGTTTCAAATCAAAGAATCAATTAAGCACCTCTAGACCACTACAATTGATCCACATGGATTTATTTGGACCAACTGATATGATAAGTCTAGGAGGTAGTAAATACGCCGTTGTAAATGTTGATGATTATAATAGATACATTTGGATATATTTCTTGACACATAAAAGTGATTATTTTAAATATTTTTTAAAATTTTATAAACTTGTTCAAAATGAAAAGGGTTTTATGATTTTGTCTATTTGTAGTGATCACGGTGGTAAGTTTCAAAACAGTGATTTTTAAAATTTTTGTGAGTCAAATAGGCACAACCATAATTTCTCTACTCCAAAAAATTCATAATAAAATGGAGTAGTTAAAAGAAAAAAATAGAAGCTTACAAGAGATGGTAAGATCCATGTTAAATGAACATAGTCTACTAAAATTTTTGGGCCGAAGCTGTTAACATGGCATGCTATGTCATGAATAGGGTTTTCGTAAGATTATTACTTTCCAAAACTCTTTATGAATTGTTAAATAATAAAAGACCCAACATTTCATATTTTAAAGTTTTTTATTATAAATATTTTATTTTAAATGAAAAGATATCTTAGAAAATTTTAATACAAAATCCGATGAAGGCATATTTCTTGGTTATATCTCTATTTTTGAAACTTTTCGTATCTTTAATAAAAGAACTTTGGTTATAGAGGAATCTATTCATGTTGTCTTTAATAAGTTTTCTAAATTTAAGAAAAATAATTTTGATGATGATTTTAATTTTGATGCTTTAAATTTGAATAAAAAGTCACCTCCCCCAAGCAACTTGGATGCATCTTCTTCTAAAGACTCCTTACCTAAGGAATGAAAGTATATAGATACTCATCCTAAAGAGTTAATCATAGGAAATACATCAAAAGGTGTTCAAACTCGCTCTTCATTTAAAAAATTTTGTGCTAACACTTTCTTTTTATCTCAAATTGAACCAAAATACATTAATGAAGTCCTAAAAGATGATTTATTGGTTATTGTAATGCAAGAGGAGTTAAACCAATTTGAGAAAAATGAGGTGTAAAGCTTGTTCTGAAACCTAGCGACCATTTAGTAATTGGTACTAAACGGGTCTTTAGAAATAAGTAAGATGGACTTGGTATTATGGTTAGAAACAAGGCTAGATTAGTAGCCAAATATTTTAACTAAGAAGAAGGTACTGATAGTAAAAAAATATTCACTCTTGTGGCTAGATTAGAAGTCATAAAAATACTCCATGCCTACGTTTGTTATAATAATTTTAAGTTATTTCAAATGGATGTTAAAAGTACTTTTCTAAATGGATTTATTTTCAAAGAAGTTTACATTAAACAAATACCCAAATTTGAGAATACTCTTTTTCCTAACCATATGTTTCAGTTATTCAAGACTCTCTATAGATTAAAACAAGACCCAAGGACTTAGTATGAGAGGTTTAGTTCTTTTTTTATTTAAAATAGTTTCTCAAAAGGCAAGGTTGATACTATATTATTTATTAAAAATTTAAAAATAATTTTCTTGTTGTTCAAATTTATGTTGATGACATTATTTTTTATTCTATGAATGAGTTCTTGTGTGAATTATTTACCAAAAATATGAGCTAAGAGTTCGAAATAAGCTTAATAGGCGAATTAACTTTTTTCTTAGGATTACCAATTAAGCAACTAAGTGATGAAATCTTTATTAGTCAAACTAAATATACTTTAGATCTATTAAAATAATTCAATATGGATAGTTTGAAGGCTATTAATGCACCAATAAATACTTCCACAAAGTTAGATATAGATGATAGTATAGAAAACTTTGATCAAAAAACCTATAAGGGTATGATAGATAGTTTACTATATCTCACCACAACTAGACCGAACATTATGTTCAATATTGGACTTTGTGCTAGATTTCAATATAATCCCAAGCTATCTCATTTTAAAGCTGTAAAAATGATCTTTAGATACCTAATAGGAACTCTTAATATAGGATTATGGTATCCAAAACCTAAGAACTTTGAATTAATTGCTTATGTCGATATTGATTTTGCTAGATATAGAATAGATAGAAAAAGCACATCTGGAACAACTCTTAGGTCATACACTTGTTCTTTGGTTTTTCAAGAAATAAAATTTGGTTGTACTATCTACAGCTGAAGCCGAGTATATAGTAGTAGGTGTATATTGTATATAAGTTATATAGATGAAAAACATATTAGAAGATTATATAATTCACTTGAAAAATATTCCTATAAAATGTGATAAAAACTAGTGCAATATATTTAACAAAAAATCTCATTCAACACTCTAGAACTAAACATATTGAAATTAGATATTATTTTATTAGAGATCATATAAATAACCATGATATATCTTTAGAATTTATTGATATAAAACATCAATTAGTTGATATTTTTACAAAACCTTTGAATGAGGAATAGTTTGATTTTATTAGAAGAGAATTAGGTATGTTAAATCTTCCAAATACATGAATTCCTCTTGTATATTTTTCAGATTTCTCAATTTTTAAAAATTGAGTTTTCTTTTTATCGAGATTATTTCCTATCATCTTCTTGCAATTTTATTCATAGATTTTTGGTACACTTGATCTTTCATTTGATGACTTTTTTTATGAATTCTTCCTCTCTATACTTACAAAAGAAGAGTTTTTATGGACTTTTACTATACTTGATCTTTTATGCGATGATCATTTCCTATGAATCTTTTTTTTTTCCTATTTACAAGAATAGGGATTTGATTCATGAACTTTTAATATGCACATCTTTATTTTTTATGTGTTGAATCATTTCTCTTTCTATTTACAAAAATAGAAGCTTGAGGCATGGACTTCAGTTCTTATGACTTGATTTTTCTTGTGATGAATGAATTTCTCTCTTCTTTTTCTTCTTATTCTTATGACAAAGGAGAGAAAGAAACAAAAAAAAAAAAAAGCTAGTTTGCACATCTCAAGAAGAACCAAAAGTGTTTGCACATCTAAAAAGAAATACTAATTTGCTCATTTTAAGAAGCAAAAGTTGCTATCTTGCAAAAATTTTGCTTAACTTCACATCTCACAAATTTCTAGCTTGCATAAAATAGTGTAAAATACTTATTGAATGTTTCTCCTTTTTGTTGATGATAAAAGGGGAGAAATGATGAATATTTGGTAACATGCTAAAATAATGTTAAGTTTGGTATCATGTATGAAGTGATAAATGGTTAAAAAATTATTTTAATATCTTGTATGATTGAAAATTTGAATGCTTTGGTATCATATCTATGCCCAAAATGATTGAAAATTTGAATGCTTTGGTATCATGTATGATATGCCCAAAGTAATGTTGATTTGTGTTTGATATCATGCATGAAGTGATGAAATTGTGCATGTTATACTTTCAAACTATGATAATGTATAATGTATATTGCATTTGATCTAAATTATTTCACTTGAATTCAAAAGTTATGATCACTTTTAAATTCAAGTTTGCTTTAAAGCATATATATAGGGGGAGTTAAGGTTAACTCTGTCATCAGTTGGTTATCATCAAATATGGAGAGATTATTGAATCTCATAATTTGTTGATAAAATTAATTAATAATTTAATAATTTAATCCATGTGTTGAGAAAAGTGATGCAGGACTAACTACGATCGTAAAAAGAGTTAAACAATTAAAGAAGAATCAAATATTTGGCTAGAGTCTAGTTTGGGCATCGGGCCGAAAGAATCGGGGGATACACTGAAGGTTTAGACGATGCGACGAAAGCTTGTCGGGAGTTCATCGAAAGCTCACCAAAAATTTATCCGGAGTTCATCAAAAGCTCACTGGAAGATCACTGAGAGTTTATCGGAAGTTCACCAAGAGTTTAGATGAACAATTGATGTGACCGAATAATTGGATTGCTTGTATTACAATCATTGTAGCTTTAATTATCGTAGTTAAGACTTAGTTTGAGTTAGTTTTGGGAGGTAATCCTACTAACTCAATTAGGGATCAATTGGGCCCAAATCAAAGCTGGTTTGGGCAGAATTGATAGCCTATTCAGTGACCTAGAACCACGTTAGGTGGTGGCACTACTAGGGCTGGCAATAGAATGGCCTGAGGCTCAGCCTCCTAAGCTAAGTCTGGGCGGTACCATCACCTAGACTTAGTGGTACCATCGGTAGTTAATGCTGCCAAGTGATGGTACCGCCAGAGCTCAGTCTCTAAGACTTTACCAAGTGATTGTACTGCCTGGGTTGAATGGTGGTATCGCTAGTGCAGGGTGTGTCAGGCGGTGGTACCGCCCAGAACTAGTGGTGGTGCCACTAGTACACCGAGAACCTAGGATAAGATATTTTTTTGCTCCATTTTTTAAGTCATTTAAGGTCTATAAATACCCCTTTTATTCTTGCTTAGTAGCATAACAATCTTGAACAAAAATTAGAGAGAAAATGCTATTGTAATTCTTTAAAAGCTCCCTTTCTCTAATTCAGTTTGAGAGAAAAGAGGGTGAATTATAAAGGTTATCTCTTAAACTCATGAAAAAGAGAAAAGGATTATAAGAGGGTATTAGTCTTCACCCATTGAAGAAAAAATGTTAGTGGGCGTCAATGGCCTCAACGGAGGAGGAATCAGGAGCAGACATAGGTCACGATGACCGAATCACTATAAATTCAATGTGTCATTTCTATTATGCTTTTCATTATCATTCCTTATTGATTTAACTGTTTACTACTCTCACCTGCTCTTACGAGCATTTTTAACTTAAACACTTTTCAATACGGGTTTCATGGAAACGAATTTTGTAGCTACACTTCTAGACTTGGGCATTTCTAGCATCTTAATGTTTGAATTTTGGGTGGTATTATCGTTGCCCTAGGCAATACCACCATCTTAATAGGCAGTACCACCATCATCATTATTAACAACATAATAGTATTATCAGTTGACTCAAGCAATAACATCACCCAGGGCACTATTAGGTCGTGTTTAGCCTTCTAATAGGCTTAATTATGACTCAAATCTATTGCAAGCTTAGGCTCCAATTTAGCCTGATAATGACACAAATTAGCTAATAGATCTCCTTGATCATGACTTTGATTATCAATCACTCCTCTGATATATCTTTAAATCTGTGGCATATTGTCTATTCTTTAGCATGCCATCCAATTTTTAGGCACTTCATCTGAACCTCCGACATATCACTCAATCCTCTAGCTTGCTGACTTCACTATGATATTTGATTTTCCAACATAATATCCAATCCTCCTAATACAATTTATGAACCTGAAGTATGAAGTCTATTTTTTAACATTTTTATACAATATCTAACCTTGCTATTTAAATTTGGCCCTTTAGAGGTATGATTCTATTATCAAAGTATTTTTTATAATCACTTATCTTAAAAGTATATTAGTCCAATAAGCTTATTAATTAATTTTATCATCAAAGTCTGATTTAACAATATCCCACTTCTTGATGATAACTATACTCCTTCTATTTATGTGTCATTTAAAAATATGATGAACTTGAATTCAAAATAATAATATTTTAGTACTAGTCTTGAATTCAAGTTAAAATAATTTGATTATAAATTCTAATACTATAATCATTGCAAAAATCATATGCATAATTTCATTTAAAAAGCATTTTAAGGTATCATTATAAGTTAAAAGTATCATAACATATTTTGTTCTATTTAACATCAAAAGGCAAAGATATGCATAGTTACTATTTCTCTCCTTTTATCATCAATAAAAAGGAAAAATATACAATCTACTTGAGTGGTGACAATCCAAAATGTCTAAATAAAGTATAAAATTATGCATAAAAAATGTCAAGATACTGATGCATATATTACTTCTCAATGAAAATCTAGTCATGATGAAGCTCATGACGATCCAATCAAACTACTATAGAATAAGAATACGAAGATAGTGTTAGATCTGCTAGAGGTCTTACCTTAAAGTGACTAGTAGGATGAGAATAACTAATCCTACGTATAGGTATATCTAGGACAAACTTGGGTGGAGGAGAGTTAGTTCTCTTAGATGATCTAGTTTATATTTCATTAATTATAGTATACCTCAATCTTCTTAATAGATTTCTATTAATGATATTAAATCTATTTAGTTTCATGAATTCTTTATCTGAAAACTATGCACTATTCTATCATAATGAACACACTTGCTATTTTATGATTTTTCATCAATATAGTTCATGTTACATCTCTCAAAGCCTAACAACATATTGAACCTATTATACACTTCAACCTTTTACAAGCGTATCATTTTCATATCAAAGAAAAAGTTTTATGCTCTATGGCATCGAGTTTTGATCGCCTTAGAATAGCTATGGATAGTCCATTGCCAACATGCAGGCCCTTATATGAGTATCAAATTCTTCAAGTTAGTTATTTTTCTCAATTTTATAAGTTTTTCACAACTCCTTTAGTCACCAAGCAACCCATCCCTTTTGTATGATCTCATCCTTTAAACCCTTCTGTATCCATCTGCAAAAGATCAACCTTCCAAAAATCTCTTATAGTTCCTTAAGAATCTACAAAAAAAGAAAATGGATTAGAGGAAGTATTTAACTCGGGATCTCACAAGTAGATATTTCAATAAATACTTGATAAATAATATAAAGTACAAACATAGATTTTAGAAGCTTTGAATAGTTACATGATAAAGGGTCCAAAGTAGTCTGTAATATCCAAAAGTTCTCACAAGTGCCCACACGATATTACTATGGAATAAGTTAACGAATCAACCTTAGACACTGTCCCAAATGCCTATCTAGCCATGTCCCACTTAAGCAACTTTAGGGTGTTATACTAACTAACACTTTGTACCACTATGCGAAGTCAGAAAATAATCAAAATGAGTACTTGGATGGTTTATTTTTAAATATTTTTATCTTTACGTGATGATGGTACATAACCTACATTCATAAGACTAAAATGATCATAACAGTAATTTAAAATAGAGCTATCAAGCCTCCTATAAATCTTTTACATGTATATAAAATATGAATAAAAATAAAAGATACAAACATATATAAATATTATATCAAATATCTTATGTATAAATTTATCTATGACAACACGAGCGGGATAATAGAACTGCTAAGAGTATGGGTGATCTGAGGCAGAGTAGATCATCTCCTTTGTTTCAACACACTACAAGTACTGTTTCGAGTTCATTTCAGATAGGAAGAACCCAACAGGTTTGTCTCTTATGTCTCGTTGTGTTTGCAAAAGGATTGAACTACAATCTTAGCAAGTTCGCGTTGTTTCTAATACCAAGTTCTACTATATGAACGAGCTGATGTATGTCTTCGTGAAACAGTCGGTGCTGAAGAACACTTGAATAGTGATATATAATGTGCATACAACTCGATAACGTCGTTGAAAATTTCTTTAAAATGTGATGGAAATCAATAAATTATGGAGGAGTAACAGCAGAGGATAATAGAAAATTAATTCAAGACTAAAAATTCATATTAATAAGATAATTGACCCGGGATCTCTGAGTTTCTTTGATTCACTAAAGCATTGCATGAGGCCTTTAAAACATTGTCTCCACTCAAGACTTTTATTCCAACTATAATAAAAACTTTTATGTTGACTAAGACTTTTAATCAAAAGCCTATCTAATCACATGGTTCAATTCAATATTCCAACATATTCTCTTAAATTAAATTTATTAAAAAATATTATAAAAATCTTGAAGCTTGACACAATCTCCTTTGGTGTCGTTATTATATGTAGTGTTTTCTTGAATCTCTGAATTCTGAGTCATGCAATCTATAGTAGTCATCTATGTGCTCGATTTGTCTTATCTGATTAATCATAAAGCTCTAATTTGTTTAGAATCAATTTTATCAAATTTATTAAACCAATCTCCGACTACTAAGTTAATCTGATCAACATAATTATCTTCACTGATATATGACCTCTTTATCACAAAATATTCATAAGTCTTTACAGTTTCTATATTTTGAATAATAATGGTTTTCAAATTAGTAGTAGCATCTTCTTCTGAATCTTTAATGACTAGATATATAAATTTTTCTTTTTCATAGGGAGGTAAAAGTCCCTGTATGCTTCTAATGAAAATAAAATCATACATGTCAATAAAACCAATATTATCAATATCGTAGTTTAAATTTTGAGTTTGTATGATCTCGACATCTCTTATCTTAGTAAGAATACTACCAGGAGAATTTGTCATATCCGATGAGGTATCTATTGTATATTCTTCAATTGATAGATTTTCACTTTCTTCTAATCTTATGTCATATAATTTTTTTGAATAATGTTTTAGTTTTATATCATGTAATTTTTTTGATTTACCTTGGTGTAAGAGGATATATATATATAAATATATATATATATCTTTTTTATAAAATTCTTCTAATATCAACCAAGATTCTCTTCCTATATTGGATCTAGAAATCTATAAAATAATACTATTATCTAGTATTGATAGAGAGATAAGACTCAGTTCTTGCTTATCTTTTTCTCGTTTAAAAACTAATTCTTCATTCTCTCCTTCAAAGAGTGGCATAAAATCCCAATCATCAATCACATTTTTAAAACCATACAGTATTATTTTCTTTAAATATTTTGATGTGAGAAAAGTTTTTAGAATAATATTTTGTCTCTAATAATCTTTTCAATCAAATCTGGATAATAATGAGATCCGAAAGAAATTATAAAAATTATTATCCATAACTTTTTTTTTCTTTTGAAGGTGACAAAAATTTTAATCTATCGATCTTTCTCGACCAACTAATCGATGTCTTTCTTCTATTGAATGTAATCTATCAATTGCTTTCTTAATCTCAATATCGTTAGTAAGTTTTCGAAAGTTTTGTAAAGATATTTATAACATGATCTTCACTTCTACAGTACTCTATTTTGATCACTTCGTTCTTCACTTGATGTTTTAGGAATTGATAGCTCACATAAATATGCTTACTTCTACAATGATTGACTAAATTTTTGGACAATTTGAAAGCTAAAGAATTATTACAAAAAATTTTGATTAGCACATTTGTCACGCCCCCCAAATTATCACATTTAAATCAAGAAAATAAGTTATCAACAACCCAATTTAGGATCCAAGGATATTGAAAAATATTCAAATATCAATCACATCTATAAAATATATGTAGTTTATAATCATACACCACATCACTCAAACATTTATGGAAACCTAAGCCAACTCAACAAAACATTAACTACACTTATAAATCTACAAGCGTAAGAATTTATACAATTAGAACTCGAACCATTTATTGTAAGTTTATATCATCATAAAACTAAACTTAACATTCTAAAATCTCGAACATGGAAGGTACTTTTAAGTGTTTACAAGATACATCAATCCAAATTTGTCGATAACATTTCATTACACACAAAATGTACTTATACAATAACAACTTAACAACTCTCAAAGATTTGTCCAAAATCTGAATAGTTTTCTACTACCTTAGCTTAATTCTAACATTTCAGTAAGTGATAAGCTAACCTGAAAAATTTATATAGTAACAGAGTGAGCTAAAAAGCTCAATAAATTACAATACATCTATGATGAGAGAGGATAGCTTCAAGCAAACTATCAAAATGTAAAACAGGGATACAAAAATTTATAGATATCATCTCATTATACATAGAAATGCAAATGTCATTTTATTCACAATATATTTTGTTTATAACAAAAGAGTGAAAAGTATTTGGAGCATATCAATAACGTAAGAAGTATTTCAGAGTATATCAATGGCGCATGAAACATTTCAGAGTATATTAATAGTATATAAAAAATTTTAGAGTATATGAATGATGTATGAAATATTTTGAAGTATATCAATAGTATATGAAATATTTTAAAGCATATCAATGATATATAAAATATTTCATAGTATATAATAAATAAGAAACATAAGCTTAAATGTCATATTTGACATTGTATTCATTTTATTTTTATCCAAGCTCACAAAGGAACATATAAGTAAAACTTTGGATAATATGTTAACAAACATAAAGGGTGAAGCAAGATCATAACATAATATGGTCCATCGATTTCTGAACGATCATCAAACATAAGTATGCCTCGTTTGGGAGCCAATACGAGTATCGTAAGCTCTAAACATAACTCTCTTTCTCATTTCCGACAAAGGTTCATATTATCTCATAAATATCAGAGTACAAAAGGACATTGTGAGAAATAAAATTAGCACATATAAGATATATATGCGAAATAACAAAAACATACATGTGTCTATATGAAATAATACAATACAAATATAAACTTTCACATAATACATTTAGATATAAAAAGAATTAAGGATAAGAGTATACAAAAGTTCAAAGCAATTACATAAGGCTCAATTGAAAAAAGAATTCTAGATGAATTCAATTTCAAAGACATGAAACAAGAATAGGCAAAATTACCAAAAGTTTTGTTTTGACAGATTTTGTGAGGAACATTGTTTAAATAATTTAAATAATCAATTATACTCTAATTTACTCAAAAAAAAAGTATTATTGAAAAGATATATCAATCTACTTTTAGATAAAAATAAATTTTATCTGAATTAAAGTTTCCAAGAGGTAGTTACAAATAATTTGGTAACCAAATGTCTGAGAATAAAATATCTATTTTATAGAATCTGTAGGATTGATTCCAATAGATGTTTGGGCGTATTTATACTTCAAATCCTTTAGGTAAGGTATTGAAAGATAAATCTAGAAATCTAGCTTTCAAAGAATTATGTTTGATATAAATTAGAATTTTCGACAAAGAGTTACAAGCAAAAGCAATAGAGTAACAAAAAGTCAGAGAACAGTATCTCTATTTTGTAGAATCCATAGGGTCAATTCAAATAGAAGTTTAGGTAGATATTTGTTTTCTAAATCTTTCAATTAAGCTAAAAATAGATCTATGAGTCTAGTTTCTAATAGAGTATGTTTTGCATAAATCAAAATTTTCAACAGTGTTATAAGTAGTTTAGTATCAAAAGATCAGAAATTATGGTCTCTATTTTATAGAATTCATAGTATCAATTGAAATAGAAGTTTGGGCAGTTTAACTAACTCAATCTTTCAATTAGAAAGAAAGGCCTATGAGTCTATTTTCAGATAAAGTAGGTTTTTTTTAAATCAAAATTCGATATAAAGAGCTATAGCAAGAACAAGGTAGATAAGTCATAAATCTTAAAAATTTTAGATTCAAAACTTTACATCTAAACAAGAGGAATATTATATGCAAATTTAGAACTCTTTAAATTTCTCATAATCAAGACAAAAGCAAAGATTAGAATTGCTATAAGAAAGGATTAGAACACTTTCTTGGAAGAAATATATCCCAAATGAGAGGATTTGAGCCAAAACCCTAAGCCTCAAATCCTTCCCCTTCTTTTTCTTCTTCTCCCTCTCTCCCTCTCTTCTCCATCGATTGAGATATTTTGTTTTTTTGTACTGTTTATAATTTAGTCCTTATATTATTTATATTTATAAATAGATTCTTAGATTTTATAAATAAATTCTCATATTTATAAATAAATCCTCATATTTTATAAATAGGTCCTTTCACTAAAAATAAATCTTTACAAAAATTTTAGAAATAAGAAATATTACAACATCATATTCGAATCTTAATCCTTATAGTATATTTGTATACCAAATAACTTGGGATGCACATGTTACTGCTATAATGTATTCTGCTAATGTATTTGACACTGTCACAATGAACTGATTTTTAGAGAATCATGAAATTGCTCGATATCATAAGATGAAAATATAACCATATGTGTTCTTTCCAATATCAAAATCACCTTTATCATCACTATCAGTAAATCCATCCAAATAAAAAAAATTCTATCATTAAAAATATTGAAATCCTGAGTTTCAATTACATAAGATCCTCTTTATTGCTTAAAGATGAATTCTATTGGATAATGAATCATGTTGAAATTCATCAAGCCCTCTTTTGAACCAACCAAACCATCTATGGTTGGGAGGGAGATGACAACCATATGGTATGTCACTTCTATTTTGACTATAACTCTGGTAGAAATCAAGTTATATTTTGAATATGTAGAAAGAAAAAGAGTCGAACTAAATCAGTTTGGATTAATAATGAACTCAGGTTCAGGTTCAATTGATGTTTTAGGGTTGATATTAACATCATTTGATGTTAATAGATATAACATCTATTAACCAAAGGATAGATCAAAATTTTTTTAAGCAATAAAAAATATCTACCATAACCTAACAAATTTATTCACTCTCATCTATTTATATTAATCTAAATTCTTATCTTTTATTTTATCTAATCCTAATTATTTGAATTAATCTTATTAATGTGACATTAAAAAAATTGAATTAACTAATCTTATATTAGAAGAAACCATTTGTATATGAATGTATAAAGAAAATGAAGGCGACAATATGCTGGGTGAAAATAAAGGGTGGATCGACACCCATAGCGACGGCGAGACTCGGGAAAGCGAGACACCATCAAAGTGTGGGGTGATGCAACCATCCACCATGCTATAGATACCCATGTCACGTTCGCTTCCTAGTGTGTAGTAAGTCTTGAATTCACTTAGGTCATCGGTGAAGTAAGTGGAGTCCTTTTGGCATCCCACCAACTTTGATGCCTCCATCAATATCGAGCTGTTGAGGCCCAAGAACAGCGACCGCCCTCCTAGGCTACTCACTTGCTGTAATTCACTGTTGGAAATGCTCAGCTTGTAGACAACGAAGCTCGTTGTGTTGTATGTCAGCTTTGGCGAATACCTAAACATCAGCACCACATACAGTAGATCGTCCAATGATTCCACCAGATATATTTTTCGATGGGTGTAGTCGTATTAAAAATTAATTCATAGTGGTTATCTAGGTAGTTGCCATGTTCTAGGTAGTTATAAGCATGTTCTAAAAAATAACTCATGATCTAGAAGTTATATGATAGTTCCTACACCTAACTCAATCATGGGTGACATGATGGAGTGAGGTAGTTACCACTAGGTCCTATAAATAGGATCATAGTTCATGAAGCAAGGAAGGTGTGCATTTGAAAAAATCTTATAAGTGTTTTATGTCTTCCTTTTGTTTTAATACTACATCAGTTTTCTTGATTGAAAGTATTTTCTCTTGATTGCATCATAGTATTTTATTTTTATCTTTTCCTTGCTCCTCCATCCCCAACATTTGATGTATCAGAGCTTTGTTTCAATAGTAATTCTAAGTCTCAACCCCTTATTCCTATCTTCTTGGGCAAATATTATGAATTTTAGAGTATTAAGATGAAGACTCTATTCAAGTCTCAAGATCTTTGGGACTTAATAGAGAATAGATATGCAGATCTAGATGAAGAAACCAGAGGGAGAATAGAAAAAAAGACTCAAAGACATTGTTCTTTATTCAACAAGCTACACATGAAACAATCTTCTCAAGAATTGCAGCAATGACAAACTCAAAACAAGCTTAGTTAATACTTTAAAATGAATTTCAAGGCTCATCAAGGGTGATTACGATAAAACTTCAAACCCTTCATCGTGAGTTTGAAATTTTGTTTATGAAAAATAATAAATCGATACAAGATTTTCTTTCTCAAGTGATTGAAATTGTTAGTCAAATGAAATATTATGGTGAACATCTTTATGATCATATAATTATTGTAAAATTTTTAAGAATCTTAACTCCAAATTTTGATCATGTTGTTACCGCAATTGAGGAGTCAAAAGATTTATTTATATTTTCATTTGATGAACTAATGGGTTCCTTGTAAATACACGAAGCAAGGTTGAATAGATCACTTGAGAAAAGTAAAGAAAAAGTATTTCAAGTTAAGGAGGAGACTTCTACTTCAAATAAAGACAAAAAATTAACAGGAAGAGGAAGAGGAAGAGGATACTTTGATGGGCATAATGAACAAAAGCAATCAAATTATGATAAAAAAAAACTACAAGAGTGGAATTCAATATCCCTATTGTAAAAAATTTGGTCACATGAAAGTATATTGCTGGAAAAGAGAAAAGCAAGCAAGCTATGTGGAGGAAAATGAAGAAAATAATAAGTTATTTATGACTCATTCATAAGTTAATGATATCTCAAATAATATTTAATTTTTGGATAGTAGATGTTCTAATCATATGTCAAGCATAAGATCAATATTTAGAGATATTGTTGAAACTCATAAGTTGAAGGTTAGACTTGGAGATAACAAGCAAATCCAAGTGGAAAGAAAAAAGAACAATTGAGATGAAGACAAGTCAAGGGAAGATAAAACACCTTGGTAATGTTTTCTTTGTTCCTAGATTATCACATAACTTATTGAGTGTTGGACAACTGATAGATGATGGATATTTAGTTATATTTGATAATGGTTCATGCACTATTAAAGATAAAAAAATCTAGTTTGATTACAGTAAATATTTGCATGACGCAAAACAAGATGTTTTCACTTAATGTTTCAAATATTAAAAAGCATGCGCTTGTTGCAACTCAAAAGAATGAGTCTAATTTGTGGCATTTAAGATATGAACACCTTAACATTAAAGGTTTAAGGTTGTTAAAGCAAAAAGAAATGATTTTCAGATTGTCTAAAATTAATACACTTGATGTATGTGAAGGATGCATTTATGGAAAACAAAGTAAAAAAATCATTTCATGTTGGAAAAGCATGGAGAGCATCTAATTGTCTTGAATTAATTCATGCCGACTTATGTGAACCTATGAATATGAAATCATTTAGTGGAAGTCAATATTTTCTATTGTTTACTAATAATTATAGCTACATGAGTTGGATATATTTTTTGGAACTGAAATATAAAATATTTGATAATTTTTAAAAATTCAAAGCACTTGTAGAAAGGTAAAGTGGTAGATGCATAAAGACATTTTAGATAGATAGAGGTGGTAAATTTTTATCTAATGAGTTTAATTCTTTTGTGAAAAAAATGATATTCATAGGAAATTGACAGTACCATATATATCGAAACAAAATGGTATAGTTGAATGTAAAAATTAAACTATTATTGAAATGACAATAAGTTTGCTTAAAGAAAAGCATCTTCCAAATCAGTTTTAGGCAGAAGTAGTTGCAGCAACAGTTTATTTGTTGAATATTTTACCAACAAAGACTGTTATGAATTAAACTCATTTTGAGGTTTAATATGATATAAAACTAAGTGTAAGCCAACTAAGAATTTTTTGTTATATTGCTTATGCTTTGGTAAATTCACAAAACCATCATAAGCTTGATGAAAAATCTAAAAAATATATTTTAATTGGTTATTCCATACAATCCAAAGTATATCAATTATATAATCCTGTTAATAGCAAAGTTATTATTAATAGAAATATTATATTTGATGAAAGGGCAAGTTGGAATTGGAAAACTAATGAAGGTGAAATACAAATTCAGACTCCAATAGAATTAGATACTCCATATAATTAAGTGACAGATCCTACTTCAATAAGTTCATCATCAATCTCACTCAATAGCAGTTTGAATTTAATTTCTTAAGATGAAACCTTTTTGAGAAAATTTAGATCACTAATAGAAATTTATGATTCAACATTTGCTTTATTTATTTCAGATCCTATAACTTTTGAGGAAGCAATTGAAAAAGAGGAATGACAAAAAGCAATAAAGGAGGAAATCAAGTCAATTGAGAAGAATGAAACCTGGGAGCTAATGGATCTACTAAAGGAAAAGAAAGCTATTAGATTGAAATAGGTGTTCAAAACAAAGTATAATGCAGATGGAAGTATCCAAAAGTATAAGGCTCGACTTGTAGCAAAAAAATATTCACAACAACAAGGTATTGATTTTAATGATACATTTTCTCTAGTTGCAAGATTCAAAATCGTGAGAACTTTTTTAGCTTTAGCTGCTCACTTAAGTTGACATGTTTATCAATTTAATGTGAAATATGTATTTTTATAAATGGAGATTTACATAAAAAAATTATTACTCAACCTGAAGGTTTTTTTTTATTAAAGGACATAAAAAAAGGTGTATAAGCTAAAGAA
Organism: Musa beccarii; assembly: GCA_024322285.1. Taxonomy (NCBI): domain Eukaryota; kingdom Viridiplantae; phylum Streptophyta; class Magnoliopsida; order Zingiberales; family Musaceae; genus Musa; species Musa beccarii. Next base: position 10,350,093 of record CM044396.1, on the reverse strand, counting down.
AGTTTTTTATGGGCTTAAACAAGCTTCAAAGGCATGGTACAATAAATTTGATTATTATTTTTATCAAAATGGATTTAAGAGGAGCAATAATGAACCTACTCTTTATCTAAAGAAGGAAGATGAACATAATATTCTAATGGTTTGCCTTTATGATAATGATATTATATATATGAGTTTATTTAACTCTTTTGTGGTAGAATTTAAAAAATACATGATGAATATGTTTGAAATGTTAAATCTAGGTGTACTGCACTATTTTCTTGAATTGGAAGTGAAGCAAGGATCAGATCAAATTTTTATTTCACAAAGAAAGTATGCAATGGATCTACTCAAAAAATCTAACATAACTAAATGCAAAGTTGTAGCAACTCCTATGAATATAAATGAGAAATTGAAACTTGAAGATGGTACATGTTTGACAAATGCAAGATATTACAGAAGTTTGGTTAGAGATTTGATTTATCTAACTCATACTCAACCAGATATTACCTTTTCTATTGATTCAGTATCCAAGTTTATGCATAGCCCCAGCAAACATCATCTCGGAGCTGTTAAAAGAATTCTACATTATATTGCTGGAACTATAGATTATGGCATTTGGTATTCTTATAATTCTAAATATAAATTATTTAGTTTCACTGATAGTGATTGGGCAAGAGCCTTGGATGATAAAAAAAAGTACATTAGATAATATTTTTAGCCTCATATCAAGAGCTATATCTTAGAGTTCAAATAAGTAAGTAACAGCTGCATTATCGACATCGGAAGCAGAATATATAACTACAATATCAGCAGCTTGTTAAGCAATATGGCTTAGAAAACTTCTTGAATATCTTCATCAAGAATAAAAGGAAGTAACAGAAATATTTTGTGACAACAAAGCCACAATTGCAATGACGAAGAATCCAACATTTCATAGAAGAACGAAGCATATAGAGATACGTTATCATTTCATCCGAGATCTTATAGCAAGTGGAGCCATAGCAATAAAGTATTATGGCACAAATGAACAAGTTATAGATATACTCACCAAGTCACTTCTAGTTCAAAAACATATTTATTTTATGTCTCAAATCAGTGTATGTAACTATGAATCAAGGGGGATTGTTGAGAATTTATTCATAGTGATTATCTAGGTAGTTGTCATATTCTATGTAGTTATAGGCATGCTCTAAAAAGTGACCCATGATCTAGAAATTATATAGTAATTTCTACACTTAACTCAATCATGGGTGACATGATGGAATAAGATAGTTATCACTAAATCCTATAAATAAGATCATAGTTCATGAAACAAGGAATGTGTGCATTTGGAAAAATCTTATAAGTGTTCTATATCTTATTTTTGTTTTAATACTATATCGATATTCTTGACTGAAAATATTCTCTCTTATTAAATATTCTATTTTTATAGTTTCCTTACTCATCCATCCCCAACAAGTCAATCATGAGTTATTTCGGTTTGGTCGATATCAAATGCACCTGCCGCCGAGACACATCCAACACCACCACGTCCCCTTTCCAGTTGACCACGTAGAATTGGCCTTTGTAGAACGAAGCATCCAAGTAGGGACACCAATTGCAGCTAACTGTAGTTCATTGATCGTCGCCATCCTTAGCATAGCCCAGCTTACATCAGATGTCGTAGAACGCCACCACAAGGCAGTGCCGACCGGCGGAGGGGCTTGACGACAGGCAAACCTTGGTTACAAAAAGAGAACGCTTGGGCTCTGGTGACAGGTTGCAACATTGACGGAAGGGTGTACCAAGGCGTAGAGCGAAGGCAGCTCTACGCCGCCTCCAGTAAAGATGTTCACGAGATGCATCCTTGAGCCTTTGCCGACCTTCGCGATCCAACCGTCGTAGGAGCCACAATAGACTCTTCCTTGACATTTGGGCACGGGAAGCTCGTAGATTCTGTTCTTGGAACGGGTATAGAAGCGACGACAGATATTGCTTCCCGAGAAGGAGGGGAAGTCGATCTCCTCCTCTGCGAGCATCAGCCAAGGGAGCTGACGTGCAGAGAAGTTTCTTCCTTCACGATCGACCACCACGAGCGGCAGACGGCTGCGAATCGAACCAAGTTGGCGGCGTTGGGGAGAAGACGCTCTGCGATTTCCACCACGATGTCGATGGGGAGATCAGACCATGGTCGCCAAAGCTCTGAACGAAGAAGGGATGGCTCGGTGCTGCAACAAGAAGTAGCCAAGCAGCTACTGCTGGACCTCCTCATCTCTGTGACAGTGAACAATGGCAAGTGACACATCTCGTCGTCACCATACAATTTAGAGAGAGGCGGAAGTTGGAAGCCTTCAGGTCTACTTGTTCCTATTCGAAAAGAACTCACAAACTTCACGGCTGGTAGTAGTGTGAAGTCATGGAAGCCAAATCCAACACGTTACAGGAATCAAAGAGTTTTGGGTCTCTATGTATATGCAGGATTATTGTGCCCATATTTTATAGTTCATTGACTAATTAGGCTTGAATCATTGCTTCAAAATAATTAAAGTTAAATTAATAGTATTATATATTAATAATTAAATAATTTTTTATATAGGCTAACTTGTTAATTATAGATTATTCATATAATTTATAAAAATTACATTGAGATCTTTATACTTATGAAAGTAAAATATTTAATCTTATTTTTTCTCATATCGTCGATTTTGCTAACGGAAATACTATAGGATTTATCATTGATCATGTATTGATTTTGTCTCACTTTAATTTTTACTGAGTATATGCAATATTTTTATCAATAGAGTAGATAGCATGAAGAGAAATAAAATTAAATATTTTACTTTTGTAAATATAGAGATTTTAATATAGCTTTTAAAAATGTTAAGATCAAATTACTAAAGATAATTAATTATTGTGGTAATCTATAATTCGCCCTAAGCTAACCTTTGATGATATTACAATGAGTAGAATATTCTATTTTGGACGCTAGCATACTACTAATTGACTTTGATTGCTATATGATTACAATCTCATGAAACAAAAACTATCTTACCATCAAAATCATATATCAGCAAAATTATTTCACTACATATCCAGTTTCAAAGTTAGTTTAGAAACATAATAATTAGTTATGTTCTCACAATTTGTTTATTGTAACGTCGACATGACTACTTATTATCACTTGAAACACTACTACCCCAAGTATTCAACTTATAACACTTGAATAGCAATCATAATAAAGAACTTTTAAATATATTAAACATGCTGCGCAATCCAGTGAACTTAATTTTATTTTCTAAATCAAATAGCTGCTGTGATTAAATTGCATCCAAGTTTTGATAGTAATTAACAAGAGAATCCTACAATTCTCTAAATCATGATTCACTATCTATTTAGGCTAATTATATATTACCCCCTTAATTAGCTACCTTCAATATCTTGATTTTTATACTTTCAAAAGTTACATTAGATCTCTATATTTATAAAAATAAAATATTTAACTATGGTTCTCCTTATATCATCTGATGGGAAACCTAAACAGAGCATCACATGTGTAATGGAATAATAAAAAATAAAAATATTAAATTTTCTAAAGAAAAATGTTCTCATCGTCATACGAAGATTGATACGTAAAATCGAAAACACAAAAACAAAAACTGCACGTATCAAGGTAGATTTGTTACCTAAGGAGATCGTATATCCTTATAAAATCTAAGATCTATAAAAGTGGATGAAGAAGGTCAACTGTTCTCCTCTCTAGTGGTGATCCACACGATAGATACGACGAAGACACTCCTCAAATTGATAGACAATCTTCCTCTCTATGTGCACCACGAGATTAAGAAGGTGCCAACCCTTCTTACTGCCCACACGTCCCAACTGGGGCTATCAGCTGAGGAAGAGAGGGAGGGAGGAGTACAGGAGATAGTAGCCAAAAAGAATTTAGCTTATGCCCCTTTGGCTCTCTCATATTTATAAAGGTCCCTTTCAACTTAATCCTAATAAATCATACCCTATTGGGTACTAGATCTTCATCTAACAATCCAAGCCTTTCGAATTAATGGATCTCTACTCAATAATCTCTAATTAGCCCTTATTGGATCCTATCCATAAGATCCAATAATTCAGGAATTTATTGGATATCTAATAAGATAGGAGTTCTAACGGATATCTCATACCTGAACCTCTACTCGTCGTAATATCTACTATATGTGTGTAACCCTCTAGGTCTAATATCAAGCTAGCCATGAATCGTACCTATTAAAACTACTTCTAACTTAGTGAATAATTATTTCTATAATAATTCACTCGACTCATCGACTATGGATGTACTGAGCCACTACATCGTAGTCCCTAGATGATACAAGAGAATTCAATCCATTGGATATGTTTGTCCTCAGTTACCATGTATCTATAGTCCCTCATCCATCTAATATCCCAGAAATCATATACTAAGCATGGTGTTATCAAACCTATACAAAATTTACTTGAGTCTCGCTCTAATCGAATTCTCCTGAAGAACTTATTCTCTCTCAATTCGAATGACCCTGGTCAAAGATTTGCCTAAGTAAGAACACATAAGATATTCCTCTCGTGATACCGAGAATGGATAATTCTCTATCAATACTCAATAGCCCTCGTAAAATTGGTTTCTACTCCCGATGATTAGCTATGCTAGATCTGAAACTTCCAAACCTATAAGTCTAGTATCAAAAAGTGGAGTACTCATATATGATATCCTTGATGTCTCAAGTCTAAGGATCAGATACACAATTAGGACAATAGAATCACTGTCTAACAATGAGGTATCATCAACCATCTAACATTCCGTAACCGGATCAATCAATAAACTCATTCTCTAATGAGCACCTGTACCCACTGTATCCCTATTGTCCCCATATAAGTAGTTATGCGACCAACCACCTCCATCATATGGATAAGTATACATATATTAGTCTGTTCGGTTATCTCGATGTCTCTCTTGAGTAACCTATGACAAAGATGATTTAGAGTTTATATTTAAAGATAAATCGATCTCATTATTATGATCTTATCATAATCTGATTCCCATTGCATAGATTCATGAATATCACAATATATACAACAGACAACATAAAGTGAGAAAAAAATATCAATAAATAATAATAAGCAAAAGGAGTGCGTAGCATATTACACGTATCATCACTTACGTGATTAACTTGCAGGACACTTATGACTAACACAATCACCTCTATTGATGGAAATACCATACGGTTTACTACTTAGCACGCGTTAACTCTACCTCACTTCGATTTACCACTAAATAATATGATATGAACGTCAATAGAGTTGATGACGTGAGGAGAAACAAAGTTAAATGTTTCACTTTGTAAGTATAGAAATCTTAATATAACCTTTGAAATGTAAAGATCAAAATGCTAAAGATAATTAATTACAAGGTGTAATCTATAATTACACCTTACAATTACAAGCATGATCTTAAAATTTAGGGATGTTACAAGCATGATCTTGAAATAACTCTTAAGTTTTGTTACAATTGGAGATTTTGTGATGCACAATAATTGATGAATTTATATAAAATAAAATATTTATTATAAAGATCTTACTGGCTTCAATTCTAGATATTTGAGAAATGCATTAGTATCGCTTATCTTTTAGTACTTTCTGATTGTATTCTCCAAGATTTAGGATGCTTGGATGTTCTAAAAATATCTCATCGTCGGTGGATTGAGGCAAATGTTTCAAGTGTCCTTAACCTTTGGTGTAAACTTTATTTTGTAAGAAGTGCTCTCTTGAGTTGTAAGAAGTGTTCTACCTAAAAAGGAGAATACATAATGTTTAATCTTAAACCTTCAAAAAGAAGAAAATTACAAGAGTAGTTAATATTTTTTCATTGAAGGTAAGATAAGATAACTAAAGTTGCTAGTTTCGAGCAAACAAAGATTAGGAGTTGACACTGGTAAGAAAGATCCAACCCCTATAATGATTTGTATCTCTATAGTATTTCCATCAGCATAATCGAGATGTAAAGAGAAACAAATTTTAATATTTTAATATAATTTTTAAAAATATAGGAATATAATTAATTATAAAAGATAATTTATAATTAACTCTCTAGGACTCAGTATGCGCGTGCCTAAGGCTGCCGCCTCGTCAACATGGTCGTGTGGCTTCAGCCTTCAAGACTGCTGCATCATTAATATAGATGGTCTCGTATCGTTCCATTTTATGATTGCACCAAACAGTCACGTCGTCAAGACGATTGCGCTTTCAAGAACACTACATCTTCAGCATGGTCGTCTTTCTAAGACGACCATGTTTCCCAGGTCGCTGCTTCGTTAAGATGGATGTGCTGCTCCAAAAAGATCACACCTTACCAAGATGGCTATGCCCAAGGTGAGCGTACCATCAAAACGACCATGCCATCGAGACAACCACATCGTCGAGTCGAGCGCGCCTCCAAGTTTCGGGCTTCGTCAAGATGGTCATCCCTTCAAGGCGATTCCAAGTCTTTGCTGGCTACAACATAACTTGTGTCCCCATTCACCGTATCTGCCTGTGATATCTGGAGGATCTGCCTTCTTCACCGCAGAAGATCTCTCTTCCTCCTCACGCCCCGGATCCCAGTCATGGCTTCGTCCATAGTTTGCGGTTTCATCCGCAGGCCACCGCCCGAGGCCGCGGCAGCCGTCCGTTGTATCGTCGCCGCCCGAGGTCACTGCTGCCTGCGTTGCGCCGTTGTTGCCGCTACTGTGCTGCCTTGGCGGACACAACTGCTGCCACCTTCTGCCAAGTGAGTTGTAGTGGCTTTACTCAAAAGGCCCACAGGTGGGGCCGTAATGCCACCAAGCTTATCAAAATATTTAATGCCTCCCCAGATGAACTGATGCCCTGTTCTTGTTTCCCCTCTTCTAATTCTCTTTGTTATCGGCTCTCAGTTTAATCCTATTAAGTAGCCACTCATCAAAGAGAAAAGAAGAATTACGAAAAGCGACCTTTTTCTTCATCTTTTGGTCTGATTTTTATGCTTTTATACAGTTTGATATAGTCAAATTTGATTGGCAAAATGACTTCAAGAGATTCACCTAACTTGACCTATTTTTGGAGAATTGTTTCATAATAAGAAATTTTATGTGGAAAGTGGTTGTACCCTATGTTGCCTGTCTCATTTCACCTTGAAAGTAAGGATGTTTGTGTTACATAATTTGCTTCCAACAAAAGATTGTGTTGGGTTTTTCGACAAAATCCCGTTAGTGTATATTTATGATTCATTTAGCAAGTTCTTAGTGAAAGAAGACTACTTTATAGCAACGTTCTTATAAAGATCGATTTAATGAAATAATATATTTTTCATATGCTTCGTTGATGTGCCACATCTAGTAGGTCTTTTATCATCTTTGGTAACTAACATAACACGATCAGTAAATCATGATTGGATTATATGTATTGTCTTTATTTATCAAACTAATTTTTATCATTTCTTGCTATTCGAATTATGCTTCGAGAAAATATAACATTCATAAACCAACGTGACTAAGTCATTAAGGATGAGGAATAAGATTCTTAATGTGGCTCCCGTCTAGCCTTGTCGAACATTGGGCTCAACTTACTCGAGTTGAGCTGATCGAGCTTGGGTCGATCGAGCCCGATTTTTGTTGGCCATGCCAACAGTATATCTCGAATAGAGCTAGTCAAACGGATATGACCTGGTCAGGTTGGGCTCAGTTTTCATGAGTTGGTCATGCAAAATTGCCTAATCTGAACATAAGAAAACAATTTTATACTGTTGTGTTTATATTAAACATATATATGCATATATATGATTAACAGAATGGGCAAAAATCAAGACTTCAGAACGTTGACTTGGGTTGAAATCTTGAGGAGGAGGAGAAATTAACCTTTCTTTTTTATTTTTGCTTTGATAGAGAACGAAGAAGGGGCGTAGAATTCTGACCGCTGTAGGCAAGGATCGATGAGCCTCCTGAAGAGGAGATTGGAATTAACTTGAAGGGGAGAAGGAAGGAGATAGAGATTGAAATGAAGTAGATAAGGAAGGAGACTTCCGACCACAATGTTGTTCTTTACTTCACTAAAATGAAACACAACATTAGAACTGCTCTATTCTATTTATATTCAATCTGAGTTCAATTATCTGCCTAAAGAAGTTCGTATTCTAACACCCTGCAGTTCCTTATCCCGACCACCATCTCAAGAAAATCATCATAAAACTGCATCAGAGTCATCTGCTTCAGCTGGTACGTTGTCCCTCTCAAGGTCATTCTAGACTCTCCAAATCAACTATCATCTTCACATAATAGTATCGACATAATTGCTGCTTCTCCGATAGATCCAAGCAGAGAAAGCTTCTTTATCTGTACAAACAGCTTCTATATGTTGGCATCCAGTAGTCCGGTCTGTTGCTCTCTCGACGGAATTGAGGGATGGAAGCAACAGGAACCAAGCAAAGCCCTCTACTCCTCAGATCATACTTCGCCTCTGCCTTCTCTTTCCTCTCCAGTTCTCCCCATGAATTCTGCTCCTGAAATGGACCACTACAATATGAGCTATCAATGGCCTCTGTAAGAACTATAGGAGACTTATCTCTCTCTCTTTACTCTTGAGTACCTTACTAGAACTTGATTTCAGGTATGGTGCACTTAGCAACTGCATGAGCATGACCAGAGTTATTATCGGACTGATTCCTGCAATTGAGAGCTACGACTTGTATTCTTGAGCTTGAATCTCTAAAGATTGGAGATCTTACCTGTACTTGCTTCTGTAAAACTGTGATGCAAGTGATGGTTTCCATTAGCACAGAAGCTTGATCTGTCTGATTAATGTCAAAAGGGAAGGTTGTATGAGTCTGTGGCATATATATCTGCAGATGAACAATCTGGTGTAATTGGTCTTTACCTTCCCGAATGGTGACACAAGCTGCTGCAAAGCACTCACCTTTTCTGCTATCTTTACTTTGGGCTCCTGCAACTGATTCCAACATCAGAACGTTACCTTCCAAGAATTTTGCTACTGGAAGCCCCACAAACGAACATGTCGTTGTTGACTGACCTTTTGAGATGAAACCATGGAGCCGTCGGGCTTCGACTTCTTGAGGTGTGTCTCTGAACTGTCTTCGGATCTTTTCTTCTTCCCTTCAGTTGCCCTACTGACCTTGCCATTGCCTGTTATCTGCAACGAGGAACGAGGGTTTTACCTTGAAGCAGCAATGTTCGATCAATGGGAATTACATGCAGGACAGAAGAATTAGTGGGTGGGTGGAACTCACCGTTGAACCTTGGCACCTGTTTCCGTGACACGAATCCGAGCCGTTTACAGAAGGCTTCATGTTTAAGCATCCAGCAAAAAAGATTTGATCCGACAGATTTCTCCTGTTCGACCTTGGCACATCGGACTCGTCGAGGCCGATCGGCCCCGGAAAGAACGGCGTGGCTGCTCCTTTCATACTGTCGTCGTAAGATGGGGAATAGCTTGTACTGTTTCCTCCTTCGTGCTTGGCACGCGAAGCATCGGAGGCCGAGTAGTGAGCCACCAGAGGACGACGATCGATGGAAACAGCGCATGTCGATGGTGCGATGTACTGATGTAGCTGTGGCTTGGGAGGAGCGATGGACCAGTTGGTGACTAAATCTGATAGGTTATTTGGCAGTCCATCGCAGCTACTTAGATGCTTCTCCAAGCAGTTCAGCGAGGATGGACTCAGTGCCCAACTGGAACTCAGCACTTCAAGAGAGTTCTCTCCGTCTTCATGGCGGCTGCTTCGAGCCTCCCCATTGGTTCCGACGTTTCTGAAACATCCAAACCTACTTTTTAAGTTCAAGAAGAAGATGAATTCTTTCCACCAATAGTTAGCTCAACCAGATGGCTACAGCCACACTTACAGTAGAAGTTGGCTCCATATATGGTTCTCCACCGGCGCCCCTACGAGTTCAGCGGATGAGGAGTCCATGCTGAGGGCAGAGTGGGTGGATGCATTGGTGAACGACGTGGTGTTGGAGATCGACAACATATCAGCGTCGTCGTACGACGACGAGCTGGCGTTGCCATCCGCCTGCGGCAGCGGCCACCGCCTCATGGTATTCCAAGAGGATAAGGGGCTCGCGTGGATCTCCCACCAGTGGCCGGCAGCCGTCACCGAGCTGGCCACCGAGGCCTCGGGGCCTTCTTCAGCCATGGCATGGATACTTTAGCCGGAGACTTGGGTTTATAAGTAGAGAATAGCCATTCAAAGAGAGGTATTGGTACTCTTGCGACATGAAATTAAGGGCTCGACGACTCACGAAAACATCTCCGAATATAGAGATAAGTATGTGGACATCAAAAACAATTGTGGCAGAGTGGGAGATGGAGGAGGTGGGACACGGGAAGTGTGCAGAACTCGTGTTCTTCCCACTTAGCTTGTGAGGAATTATTATCGCAGGTTGGAAGGGGTCCATGAAGGTCTTAGCCCCATCGGGTTGTAGGTGGTGTTACATCTCTTTCTCCCACCCAACACACCTAAGGGAGAATATTATTAGCTTTCCATCCAACATCACTAACCTGATCTTTACAACCATTGTGCTCAGTGAAACGAAAACGATAAACATGAATAGCTGTGTTAATCTGATCATTGGTTTGGCGTACCTGTTGATGGCTTTAACCTTTTACTGTTGACAGCTTGAAGTGTTTCACATATATATACTTCCATTTCCTCTGAAACAAGGGATGGAGTTGAACTGCTTCCTTTACGAAGCACGTACTTGTACGTGCATGGTTATGTTTGTTTATTATTGGCATGCAGGCATTGCCTTGAGATGGAGTTGAACCTAACTAAGAAACCCTATCACAACCCAAAGTAAAGAAACCAAGTACAAGATTGGAGTACGATTGATCGTTTGGCATATTACCACTCGTTCCAGGAATTCAAGAACAGCCTGGAAATCTGATGGTGCAAGTGCAGTTTTCCATGAGAAGTGGAGAAAGAAAAAGGCACGTCCAGAGAGAGCAGAAGAATCTAATTGAAGGTGAGCTGGTAGCAGAAAGGAGTGCAAGAATAATGTTGTATAATCCAAAGATCACTCCGAGTTCTCGTAGCAGCAAAATTATTGCACAAGAAGAACAACCTGCAAGCTCTGGAGATGAGTGAGCTTGATGTAGACTTCTAAAACAAAGATACTAATGACATTCTTAACTCTTTCGCTAAAATTCGTCGACAGAAGGACAAGATTTGCTGCAGAATAATACAACATAATCTCACCACAATCTAGTTTTAGTCATCTCTGATGTTTCCTGCCGTGGAAGAAAAGAGAATGAGACGAAGAAATGGGAGAGAGCTTTGAAGCTGCAGAATTCCTTCATGTACCAAGTGGCAACCATGGAGGGAGCAGAGCTTAGTGCAAGATGATGCACTAGTTGGCCTCTCTTCGTTCACCTAGTCAATGTCCCCTACCAGAGGAACAAGTGTGACTCCTCCATTTCCCTTCATCACCCCATCAATCCACAAAGCAAAATGCTCAAAGTTAGGGGCAGCTTTTTTCACTTACTTTCATGCTAATAGTCGCGAAGAACATCGAAACATGGGGGGGATGATCAGAGCCCTAAAATGATAACTTGAGCATATGTTTATCTAAGTGTAAACCAAATTGATTTCTTTCTTTTCAATCTTTATATTAAGCAATGGCATGGCTAGGAAGTGGTCATAATTGAGTGGTGGATTCCCACCTCAACCTTGGGCTCCCTGACATCTACTTCCACTAGAACTCGCTTTCAGACACTTGCAAACTTCTGTCTCTCTCCAAAGGCAGTTTTCAGAGCCAGGGTTTACAGCTTCTCCATCATCATCCACATGCATCGGTGCCCTAAATGCTTTGTTAAAAGACAAAGGCCAAGCTGACTCTATTAATCACATCAGTTTAATGGAAGCCTTGAGGATGACTATAGGCTTGAGCACCTCTGATTAGGTTCTGCACATGCTTTCCATTAACTAAAGAAAAGGAATGTTGTAATATGGACGTTGATAGGGAAATGACAGTGCTGCCAACTCATTCTGCCATCTAGGCTACGGAAGCAACCTAAGCGAAGGGATGGGCAACTCCCACCAAGCCTTTGTAGCCATGGATAAGAGCATACTTCATCGGCCCCTTGCCTGACCCCCAAGAAGAGACCAACAAGGCTCATTCCTCGCCCTCCGCCCACTAGCATTTCTAACCACAGCTGGGGGAAGGCTCGCACGCAAGTATTAAAACCCAACGACATGGCTCAACTTCTCCGGCATAGAGGACCATCCTGCTTCTCCCGGATATGTTAAGTCCCAAGCAAAATATATCATTGTAGTTGTCATATCCTGATGCCATCCTTAAAAGGATATACCCATTATCTGCCATCATTAATAATCACCTAAATAAGACAAGAGCAGGTTTTACCTATACTCTTGTGAGTTTTACTAAACCCTCTCCACTTCTCCACACAATTGATTGAAGCATTAGAGGGGTTGGGTCGGAATATCTCTCGACATTAATCTTTATGCAGGATCTCGATACCGCTAAGGTATTCCTTAGGAGGACACAGAGCACACTCTGGTATGCCCAAGGCACACCTTTGGACAGCATCGAATCCTCTTCAATAGGCCAGCAATACCTCGGGAATCTATCTATCACTTCGGCTTCTCACCCATGCTGTACCCTCGAGACCCATGTGGATCCCTCTAACGGACCTGTCTTCGGCAACAAACTATGCCATGCTAACTCTCCAAGGTAAATCCATCTCTCCCTCTCTCTCTCTCTCTAGTGTTCAACAAATTTGTTTTGGCTTGATGATATATATTGAGCATGCATAGCTTCAATGCAGTGTGCATGAGCTGCTTGCATGGTGACTTGAAAACCATCTCATATTTGTCGAAGTTTGCAGGACAATGATGAAGTTTGTTACGTTAGATCGACAAGTGGCAGCGTCGTCCCTCTAAAACATTTGCATCCATCCATGTCAAGCAATGGCTTTAGCAAGATAAACAACACAAAATCCCTCACCATCGCACCAATCTCTCGGCACATTAGGGCAAATTAATACAACCAAAAGCCTAATGAGGCCATTATCTTCCTCAGTGGAACCCTTTTGTCGTGTAGTTCGAGCATTAAAGCTTGGGGAGCTTCACCCAGAGATGCACAACTGTCTACAGTAAGAGGTAGGAGGAAGAGACAAAGGAGGATCACACAGCAATAAGCACGCGGGACCTTCCAAAATGGAAAAGCTACACGACATATGAAATTAAGAGGAGGAGGAGGGGAGAAGGTGTTGTTTACTTAATCACCAGCAACATAAGGAGAGCTTTATTCTAACACATGTTGACCCTGGTTTTAGGGCTTACAAAGCCTTTCTTTTGCTCATCACTTTGCCATTGGAGAAAGCATGGACGTAGCTGTTTGTCTCTGCAACCTTATCTTTTCAAATGCCGACTTCCCACTAAGGTTGGTAGGAGTGGGAGCTCCATGTAGGGTTGATGGAGACAAGAAAGGCTTCATGTGTGAGCCTGGTGGTGGTGGTGGTGGTGTATGAATAGTGTTGTTGTTAAAGGAGCTTTAATAGGTGGATGACATAAAGCTGTGGCTGTGGTGGTGAGATGATGAGGTGGACTTTGGGCTGAAGAGGGGTTTGATGGTCTCAAGTGCATGGGTGAAGCCTGAGGGGAAGAAAGTCAAAATGTCAAGTAGACATTTGGAATTGGAGTGATGAGTGCAATTAGTTTGCTCAAATTGATTGAGCCATGTATTAATGATAAGGGATTGACAATTTCCCATATCAGAAATTTTTTGTGGCAATCCATACTTCTCCAAATTTAGTTATTTTTGAATTTTTCCCATATTATTTTAATTTTCTGTAAAAAGCAAAAAACCTTTATATATATGCTATTTTAGTTCATATATGTTAATTGATAATTAGCATAATGATGTTAAATATAAATTGATACTCATACCCCTTTTCAAAATTATTGAAATATATGATAGGTCAAATAATTGATGAAAATAATAGAATATATTTTAGGTATTATAAAGTTTTAGTATTAGTTAATGATTAGTATTCATATAAGTGGGCTGAGACTTTACCCTCTTACTCTCTGCTTATTAAAACCAAGAGGCTAAATTGAGCGGGCCATGCACTCTAGAGAAGCCCAGCCCAATGAAGAACGCCTATCCCCTTCCCCGTGCGCCTCTCTCGATGTCGTCTCCACCGAGCTCGACAGCGGCGAGCAATGCTCCCGCCATCGAGGCACGCCTGCATATGCTCCTACAGTCCGTTGCTGTCTTTAGTTTGGTATCATCGGCGGAGGAGCAGATTTCGAAACCCTAGTCGGCAGCCCCTCCCTTTTCTTCGACTGCCTCGTGGGCCGATGCCAATACTGCCGTGGCCCGAGGTGCCGCCCTGGACCCGTTCAAAGCCTCTTCCTCCTCGGTGGAGGGGGATGAAGACGGCAGAGAGAGTGAGACCGAGGTCGACGACCCGGCCCTACCCTCTCCGGCTATCGGTTCCTCACCCACATTAGGAGCTCTAGCTGCGGTTTCACCGCAGGATCGGCGGAGATGCTGTTGCTCCCGACATCTTTGGGGTTGGCCGTGAGGACGACGCGGCAAGGTGGTAGTTTTCTAAGCAGCGGGAATTGGTGAGGGCGGAAAAGCTGGAGGAGGCAAAGTGGGATCCGGAAAACACTTGTGGGCGTGAAGGTCCATGGTGTGTTGAAGGAGAAGAGGAGACAACGGAAACATGCTTAGAAGTGGAAGGAGATACTCAAGAACACAGAAGAGGTTAAGGCAGAGAAGCGGAAGACCAAGGCAGACAATATAATTGAGAGGTTCAACCAGAAGAAGATGCGATATATTGAGAAGAGGGATAAGCGTCTGTGGCAGGGGTTCAAGAAGTGCGAAGTGGAATATGCCAACGAAAAAACTGTTGCGTGACAAATTGCCCATGGTTTTGAAGTCTAATGAAGAAGAGGTAATGCAGGCTTTTTCTTGTGTTTCTGCCTATGTTATCTGGCAAGTTTCATCATTTAACAGTGGAGCCAAGTCATTATTATTATTAGCTAAATGAATTCGTGTCTGGTTGGTTATTATTGGAAAACTGATGCCAGTTCTAGCATTTTCCTAGAGTTAATGTACTTTCTTAACCTACAGTAGAAAAGATTCAAAATTTTTATTTTGTGTGACTTCTAGTGTTCTTCAATTGGCCTTGCTATGATATGTGGGAATATATATGGAATTAAAAAATTACTTTCTCCCAACGCAAAAAATTGAATGTTTCTGTTGTAAATACTCAATGCATGAGACCTTCGTACCATTGATTTCCATTCTTGTGTTGATTATCATTTGTGATTATAAGTTGATTGAGTCTCTTGCCATTACATGGAAGTGTTCAATTTGCAAGCAATAGGAAGGTGTTGTTATGTTAAACTTAAAACTCATGTTTTAGACTTGTGATACCCATTAGTGAGTGAGACCTGGAAGTAGAAGCATTATATTATACATGCTGCGAAGCTAGAAAGAGGTAGCAAAAATGGAAATGGCTACTTATTCTTTATAAATGATTATCGTTGGTCATTGTTCTGATTCCAAGCATGGCTGCCGAATCATTTTGTTAACTTGTATGTTCACTAGTCCACCTTGGCTTGCAATGGCTCCTGAATCAGTGAAAACCAGGGAGGACTTAAACAAATGGCATTGGGATGACCAACTTCTATGGATTTTCACCTCTAATGGTGAAAGAGGAAAAGGAACACCCTGGGGAAACATTTGGAGCCAATCGATGAGGTATTCATGGGGGACTTATTCTTTTCTTTCCTTTTTTTCTGATCCGGCTAGTTTGGTATGCTGGCATAATTTGGCACACTGGTTTTAACTGGGTCTATACCAATACAATTAGGGGCTGGCATGGGTCCAGCACTGGTATTTGATACATTGGTTTTAAGTGGTCTGTAAAAGTTTCTGAGAGTTGTTTTATTTTATTTTTATAGATTATAACACACTATGTTTATAGTCTAGAGGAACTTTAACTGTTTGCCCCAATATGATTATTGTATGTCAAGAAGATGATACCTTATGCAATCAAACATTCAAAACCATCCATACAGATATTACATTAAATATCATAATTGTAATTACACCTTTCTCAAATAACCACATTACATGAACAATTGAGCTATCTGGTTATGCAAAATGTTGGCAGTTAGAACCAATTTTAGTTTATTATTCTAGCCTAAGATTTTAAGTTGTTTTTGGAATTTTTATATGAAATTAGGAATACTTGGCTATCATTTATTGTCAAGGATCCTCTCTGCTTGCTTATGATATGCAGATGAATAAAATCGAGCTGCTGCATTGATATTCTTTTTCCCTTCTTGGGAGACACTGCAGTGGTGCTGGCCCATGATTAATGAGATTCCATTTTATCTTCTTCTTCTTTTCTATTGTTTGTTCCCTTTTTCTTTTTCTTTTTCTCTCTGTTGACTTGCAAACTATACCTAAACAACTTGCTACACTGCTATTATAGTAATTTTACAGTGTCATGATAAGTGCAGCGGTAAATTACGACAAAATTCGACGATTTAAGAAATTTTGTCCGTTAAAAACTTCATTTCAACTGAAACCCGATTTCAATTGAAGCATATCAGAAGTGCTTAAACTTAGGAGCGTTTAGAGAAAAAGAAGGGCAGTGATGAGGAAGTCGAATAGCGACGAAAAGACGGTTTGCAGAAATATAAAAGACTAAGTAAACGCAAACCATTTTTATAGTGGTTCGGTCATCCAACCTACATCCACTTCTGATTCCTCTTCGCTTGAGGCCATTGGCTTTTCACTAGTTGCCTTCCTTCCAACGGGCAAAGACAAACTCCCTTTTACAAACTCTGTTTACAAGGCTTCCCTCAACCACCTCTCGTAAGGACAACTTTCAAACTTTCGGAGGGATTTCAACTAAGAATTACAGAGTTTTCCCTTAGTTTTCTTGCACAATGCTTGCTATTTCAAGCAAGAACATCTGGGGTATTTATAAACTCCAAGAAGATTCAAATTTGGAGCCCAAATTTGAATCACCCCAGATTTTCGGGGTACTGGCGATACCACTGCTAGTTGACTCTGACACTGGGTGGTACCACCGTCTGTGCACATTGACATGTCAGTGTACTGGGCGGTACCATCGCCCAGGTACACTAACACTGGGCGATACCACCGCCCAAACTCAGTCTAGAAGACTGAGCCTTCTGACGGTGCCATTGCCTGACGTGGCACTTGGGCACTATATGAGCTTTTCATCTGGCCAAACACAACCCCAATTCGGGCCCAGATGGCCCTTAACTGGGTTAAAGGGATTACCTCCCAATCTTAATCCTAATTATGTGCTAACTACGAAATTAAAGATATTTTCTAAGCAAAACATTATCCGACAAGTCAAGGCTTCTTCCGGCGAACTTCTGGCAAACTTCTGGCGGACCTCCAATGAACTCTCGGACATCTTCCGATGGACTTCTGGCAGGCTCCCGAACTTCACGACAACCTTGACGAGTTCCGACGAGTCTTCTTTGGCAAGCTCCGATCTTTCTCGACGAGTTCTGCAAACCTCCAATGTGTCTTTCTGGCGAACTTCTAACTAACCCTTCGGTAAGCCCCCGACTCATTCTTAGCTAATTCCGACAACACTCCGACGAATCTTCAGACTTCCAACTAACTCTTGAACTCCCAACGATTCGATCGTACTTGACTCCGGCACTTCGTTTTGCTTTATGCCTTCATTTGCTATCGTAGTT
The DNA here is from genome assembly GCA_024322285.1 of Musa beccarii. NCBI lineage: Eukaryota > Viridiplantae > Streptophyta > Magnoliopsida > Zingiberales > Musaceae > Musa > Musa beccarii. The sequence continues at coordinate 10,332,350 of CM044396.1, read as the reverse complement.
AATCCTGCACGCTAATTAAACTTTAACCATACTTCGATCTAGACAATTACAAAGTGAATCAAACTCATCTTGCCTGGCATGTCATTGGTTGGTGCTTCGTCCGGTTCGTCGGCGCACCGTCCTCTCTTACGGCATGTTGTCCAATCGGCGGTTGACCTCTGTAACCCCGATCTCCTTGGCGCAACACCACTCTTCTTAGCCCGATGCCCAATGTCCAAAGCCTTTTATCGATTGTTGATCAGACCTTCGGCTTGACGTCCAATCTCCTAATGTGATTACTTCCGATGCAATGTTGATTCATCCTGTGTCAACTGTCTAATCCTGATCGAGTAGACCTGCGTCACTCAAAACGTAGTTAAACAACAAAATACACTCAATTAGTTTCATCATCAAAATCCGAGACCCAACTATCTCCTCCTTTTTTATGATGACAACTAATTGATGACGGAGTTAACCTTAACTCTTCGGAGTTTAACCAAACTCCCCATATCAATATGCCATATTGATAGAACTCTTGGATTTCAACAAATCCAAACAACAAATCATTAAAAACATTCATGCAAAATCATAATTTTGATAATCATACAATGCATGAAATCATTAATCTACTTCTCCCCCTTTGTCATCAACAAAAAGAAGTTGCATCATAGCTAGTTTAAAAGATATGCAAGTTTTACAATCATACTAGCTATCAATCTAGATGTTCAACGTACATCACTTTCAATCATAGCAAGTTTGAAGTTCAACCATGGCAATTTTTACTTCTTGAGATGTGCAAGTTTGCACTTCGTTTCTCACATAGGCAAGATAGCAATTTTTTATTCGCTTCTTGAGATGTGCAATTTGCACTTTTTTTGCTTCCTTTGCGATATGCATGCAATTTTTTTTTTCTTCTCTTTTGAGAAGTATAAGCTAGTTTTCCTTTACAAGCTGATAATTTTGTAAAAATTACATCACTTTAAACATGTAATCTAAATTTTCATTACAATATACAAGTATAGAAGCATAACAAGTGTAGGATTGCAAATTTTCTAAGTTTTGCATATTTTTTTTGCTTTTATTGAGATAGCAATTCTTTACTTCTCTTTATATTGCAAGATTATAATTCTTTGCAAGTTCTAACTAGCTACTTTTGCCATTTTCTCTTGTGATACACAAGCTAGCAAGCTAACTCCCCCTTTGTTTTTGTCAAAAAGAAAGATAGATTCAATGACTAAAAATTTTAATTATTATACAATCCATACAATGAAATCATGTTATGATATCAAGAAAAATCAAGAAGGGCATGATTCATTTGACAAATCTTTTTAATAAGCAAAAAAATTATACAAGAATGCATTGTGAGAAATCTTGACTCATGCATAATAGATCTAAATTCATCATGAAACAAAAGAAATAATTTCAAGTATCAACTATCAAGATATCAAGACTTGGATTGTTTTCCTCTTTAATGATAGAATGAAGGAGTCATAGAGGAAAAGGATTTCGATTCATATAGAAAATATCTCAAGTCATCGAGATCATGATTTCATGAAAAATTTTAAAAATATAGTTCCGAGAAATCAAAATCATGAAAAAGAAATTTTGAATAAGGAATAAAAAATTATCGATTCATGCATTCAAGCTACCATTACTCATAACATATAGTTTTAAAATATAAAAATTGTCAACCATGAAAAAAGAAAAAAATATTCATCATAATTTTCAACTCATTCAAATTATTGAAACATCAAAATCACTATAATAGTTTACGAGATTCATAAAACAAATCATATGTTGGAAAATTGTAAATATAGATATAAAGCGATTTTTAAAAGATGCCTTCTTCTTTTTATGATTTTAATTCATGCATTGATTTCATATAAACATGCATTTGTCCTTTTATGTCAAATAAGCATGAAAGTTCAAGACATAAAGGCAAAATCCATCATTAAGATTTTTAAAGTCAAAAAATATAACACGTAAGAAAAAAAAAGCATCATAAAAACGATTAAGATCAACAACACATTAGTTCAAAACGTAAGAGTCACTCATCATGCATAATGTGTTTTATTTTAAGTTGTTTGTTTCATATAAGTGTGCTCATGTTTTAAAAGATGAGTATCATATTTAAAACCAAAACATAAGTTTATCATCAAGATATAACACCTTCAAATCCTCATGCATGATATCATAAAATCATTAAGCATGATAGCAAACTTTTAATATTTTCATCATTTTTAACTTATTCAATTTGACAAATTTGCCAAAACTTTAAAGATAGAGAATTTTTACAAAACATTCCTCTTTTTATGTGTTTTAATTCATGCAATTTGGTCTAACATAGAAATGTTCAAATCTTTCATACGAGAGCCAAGCATCAAGTCAACAACTGAAATCATATACATACATTTAACATTTTCATCATCAAGTATGATTTCAAAAGGTATGTTCAAGATTTTATTCGAAAGCCATGTATCATCATATAAATTGGAAATTATTATCAAATTCTTTCATTCGAAAATTTTATTTAGAACAGTGTAGATTGATTACATGTAAGCATGCTCAAGTCCTCTTTCTATCAAGTTTGAGATCGAAAAGGTGATTTCGTCATCAAAACCATCAAGACCAAGCACATCATGATAGCACATTTTTCTATCTTTATGTGTTTTATTTCATGTGATTGATCTCATACAAGTATGTTCAAATATTTTATACGAAAGCCATCATCGTATAAATCTGATTCACAAGTTTTGTCAAAACAAAATTATTCCAAAATAGAAGATTTCAAATCATAAGCACAATACAAGCATCTATTGGCATCATCAAAACACTTTCAAGAAATTCATAACATTCATAGATGTGCATCATGTTTAAAATTGAAAATCAGTACGGAAAGCATACATGGAATGCATTATCACAAGTCATTTTGTTTCTTTATCATATAAGTATCAGTTTAATTTTCAAAAACACTAGAACGAAAAGCGTGATATAGTTTTTTTTTTTTTAAATAATTTTTATTACCTACTAACTAAATCAAGCAATTCTTGAAAGGCATTAAGTGATTTCATAAAATAAGACGGTTTTGATTGTGTTGCTTATCTTGTAGTCAAAGGCCGTCAAAGTGTATTTCGCCTCTTCGTTACTTCATTCTTCTTTATTTGCATTCCTCTTCTTCACTTTAGTGCATTCGTCTTTGGAGCATTCCGGCTTCTTGCGTTCATAACAAGAGTTGGTGTTCTTTTGAGGTTCATTTGTGTTTTTTAATTTTTATTTTATGAACTTTTTAAATTTTAATATCAAAAGTTCAAGGTCCTCAACATTGTCCTCATCACTTGAGTCATCACTCAAGTAGCACTCTCTTGTTCGAAGTGCCAAATCTTTCTTGTTCTTTAGAAGGTCGTTCATGTATTCATCATGTTCGTTGTGTTCTAAGAATGTCATCTCATAGGTCATTAATGACCCGATTAGTTCTTCCAATGGAAAATCATTTAGATCTTTAGTTTCTTGTATCGTCGTTACTTTGTGATCCCACCCTTTTGGAAGAGATCTTAAGATCTTGTTAGTAAGTTCAAAATTCGAAAAACATTTACCAAGTGCTCTTAGACTATTGACGACATCTGTGAAACAGGTGTACATGTCATCGATAGTCTCGCTTGGTTCTATTCGAAAAAGCTCAAAATCGTGCATTAAGAGGTTTACTTTCGAGCCTTTGACTCTACTAGTGCTCTCGTGCGTGATTTTAAGTATGTGCCAAATTTCGAAAGCCGATTCGCAAAAAGAAATCCGATTGAATTCGGTTTTATCTAAAGAGCAAAATAAGGCATTCATAGCCTTTGCGTTTAAAGAAAAAGATTTTTTCTCTAAATCCGACCATTCATTAATCGGTTTAGGTGGTAGTTGAAAACCATTTTTGACGATGTACCATAAATCCAAATTCATAGAAAGCAAGAAAACTCTCATTTGAGTTTTTCAATATATGTAGTCTGACCCGTTAAACAACGGATGACGAACGATTGAAAAACCTTCTTGAAAGCCGTGAAGAGCCATTTCTCGTGGGTGTGAATCCAAAAGAGAAACAATGCGGTTCTAATACCACTTGTTGGGAATCGAGAATGACACTAAGAGAGGGGAGAGGGGGGCGGGGGGAGGTGAATTAGTGCAGCGATAAATTACGACAAAATTCGGCGATTTAAGAAACTTTGTCCGTTAAATACTTCGTTTCAATCGAAACCTGATTTCAATTGAAGTATATCGAAAGTGCTTAAACTTGGGAACATTTAGAGAAAAAGAAGGACAGTGATGAGGAAGTCGAACAGCGAGGAAAAGATGGTTTGCAAAAATATAAAAGACAATAAGTAAATGCGAATCGTTTTTATAGTGGTTCGATCATCCGACCTATGTCTACTCTTGATTCCTCTTCGCTTAAGGCCACCGGCTTTTCACTAGTTGCCTTCCTTCCAACGGGCGAAGACAAACTCTCTTTTACAAACTCTGTTTACAAGGCTTCCCTTAACCACCTCTCGTAAGGACAACTTTCAAACTTTCGGAGGAGGGATTTCAACTTACAGAGTTTTCCCTTAGTTTTCTTGCACAATTCTTGTTATTCCAAGCAAGAACATCTAGGGTATTTATAAACCCCAAGAGGATTTAAATTTGGAGCCCAAATTTGAATCACCCCGGATTTCTGAGGTACTGGCGGTGGTGACACTGGGTGGTACCACCGCCTAGGCACATTGACATGTTAGTGTACTGGGTGGTACCACCACCCAAACTCAGTCTAGAAGACTGAGCCTTATGGCAATGCCACCGCCAACCCTAGCGGTGCCACCGCCTGACGTGGCACTTGGGCACTGTATGGGCCTTTCATCCAGCCCAACATAGCCCCAATTCGAGCCCAGTTGGCCCCTAACTGGGTTAATGGGATTACCTCCCAATATTAACCCTACTTATGTTCTAACTATGAAATTAAAGACATTTTCTAACCAAAACATTATCCGACAAGTCAAGGCTTCTTCCGGCGAACTTCCGACGGACCTCCGACGAACTCTCAAACATCTTCCGGTGGACTTCCGACAGGCGCCCGGACTTCACGACAACCTTGGCGACTTCCGACGAGTCTTCTTTGGCAAGCTTCGATCTTTCTCGGCAAGTTTCGCGAACCTCCAACGAGTCTTTCTGGCGAACTTCCAACTAACCCTTCAGTAATCGCCCGACTCATTCTCGGCCAATTCCGGCAACACTTCGACAAATCTTCAGACTTTCGGCTAACTCTCGAACTCCTAACGATTTGATCGTACTTGACTCCGGCACTTCGTTTTGCTTTATGCCTTCATTTGCTATCGTAGTTAATCCTGCACACTAATTAAACTTTAACCCTACTTCGATTTAGATAATTACAAAGCGAATTAAACTCATGTTGCCCGGCACGTCATTGGTCAGCGCTTCGTCCGGTTCTTCGGCGCATTGTCCTCTCTTACGGCCTGTTGCCTAATTGACGGTTGACCTCCGCAACCCCGATCTCCTTGGTGCAACACCACTCTTCTTGGCCCGATGCCCAATGTCCGAAGCCTTTTGCCGATTGTCGACCGAACCTCTGGCTCGACGTCCAATCTCCTGACGTGATTACTTCCGGCGCAATGCTGATTCATCCTGTGTCAACTATCTAATCCTGATCGAGTAGACCTGCGTCACTCTAAACGTAGTTAGATAACAAAATACACTCAATTAGTTTCATCATCAAAATCCGAGACTCAACAAATCCTTGTTATTCCTTTATAGTCATGCCGACGCTTGTGATTTTAGTATCATTTTTTAAGGCCCCCTTTCAGCTGTCCTTTTTATTAGAGTTAGTTAATGTCTGTATGAATTTTATGTTGCACATCTCTTATGGTGAACACAAATAGTGATTGGCCTCTATGATACCATTAGTTCATCTATAAAACCCTAGCTTCTAATAATTTTCTTGTGAAACCTTGGTGATTGTTGTGATTTACCTCCCTCAGCATGATTGGTGCCTTGAGTTTTCTGCACTTTGGTGAAAATGGTTTATGCTGTTATGCTAACATTAATTATACACAAGACACTAGTTTTTCTTTTATAAATTTCACTGGATTATTGGATATATGTGGTAACATTCTTTTGCATAGCCAAGAATCTAGTATGTCTTATATTAGTGCCTGTAGTGAACCAGATGGTCCCTCATGTGCTTCCATTTGTTTATCATAGCAAGGTTATCGATCATATGTACCAGCAATAAATGGATGCATATATGTGGTGATATGGTGTATGAATACAGTTATGCCAAGAAAGTAGAGATCTCTCTTTTGGCTTGTTTCCATGACTGGAAGGGAATCAGCAATGATCACATTATATTGTGGTAGATACAGATGTTTGGATTTAGGTTGGTAGATACAGATGTTTGGATTTAGGTCGAGGTGTTATGACAAGTTCCAAAGCATCATGTGTTAGGCATGGCATGTTACTGTTCCTCAGATATGCTGAAATTTAAAACTACTCATCATGTGACAGTAGCCATATGTGGATTGATCAAGTCCCTGCAGGTACATTTCACATTGTACTGTGCAGGATGAACATACACACACAGGGTATGAGTGACAAGCTAATTAAACTGCGCTGTTCATAGGCTACATAGGTGGGTATAGTGCCAGTAAACTACCATAAATTAAATATATACTGAAGTATACTCTATCCAAACCCTAGGTAAAAAAGAAAAGATAATATTAATTATACATATTATACATCTCTGGTTGTTTGTTGCCCAGTGTAAGCCAACAATAACTCAGGTCATTGACAGCCAAATCAAATCACCATTATTGATATGAGATCTGTCAAAATGGTAAGTAAGCACCATAAAGGAAGTCATGTGATGTTGAATTTTTTCTCATACGCCTATTGTGAAATAAATTGACAGACATTTCTGGAAGTATAACTGAATTAAGGAAATTGTGCCATATTAGGTGTAGGTTTATTCCTGTCAATGGTTTTCTCCTTTATTATAGACACCATGATCACCCTATTGTTCTCATGTAACTGGAAAACTATAGTTTCTTATTCTATTTTCTCCACTGTTGAACTGCGACCTTCTCTTTTACCAACTCTGGCTTTATATATGATGACAGCTTTTTTAACTGCTTTGCTGATATTGAAAGATAATAATGTTTGTGTTCAATAATGAAAGTCAGCAGAACTCATGGAATAATCATGATTTGCAACGCCAAATAAATGCCTGCCATTTTAAGAAGCATTTCTATTTCATTGACCATGTGTTTTCTGAGATAGTTGTGTATAACAACTGTGGTTTAGATTACTAATTATTAGTTGTTGTCTCATACAAGTTAAAATGAAAAGACCACCCCTCATTTGTTTTGCAAGATCTTTTCTTATCCTTTTTTTTTTGTTTTTGTGAACTTAGAAGTCTGGATTTCAAATTTCAAGGACACCATCTACAAGGACCAAAGAAGGGTTTGTCTCACCAGACAACCTTGACTCGGATAAAGCTGACTCTATGTTGTTATTTGTAGCTTTGAGCAATCCAGTTTCACTTATTAAACATTCAGACACATACGAGTAACTTATGACTTGGAGAAAATCAATAAAAAAATTAATGTAGTTAAGGAACAAGATGCAAAAGATTAATGTGGTTGAGATGGGAATGTTGAGGTGGATATATGTGACTAATAGAAAATATATTAATAAAAACTATTTTCATCAGTGAATAATTAGGTGCGATGATGAGATGAAATGATTCGAATTAATGGTGTCATATGAGGTAGAGGTTAGTCGGAAATGATAAAGAGATGTTATTCTTGATTTAACTAGTGATCTCACCTCAAATGGAGCCAACAGCAGAAGAAGATTCATGCACTCAACACTAAATAGTCGGGGATTATTGCTTATTGTTGTTGTTTGTAATACAAAGAAATGTTTCAATTGCATTAAGCCAAATTTTATGGATGACATGACAGTGCTATTGAGCATTGTACGAATTTCTCTTGGCAGTTTTGAGAGATACAATCTGAAAATATGAATGACTCCAAAAAAGTCTTGGCAGCATTGCAAATGTGCATCTGCACCTGCTGAATTTCTGATTAGTTTGGCTTACTGCCTGCAGAAATACATTGGCTCCATTTCCAGCAGCATCTAAAAGATGGTCAGAATCATTAACAATAAGCCTCGTCATGTATACATCTGATGATGCCCATGGATGGTGATGGGTGGTCCTGAGAACTTGTGGCTCTGATCCTGCTTTGTGGTCCACATGTTGTTGCTTGTTTTGTTTATGAAGGACCAAATCAGTACATCAGTTGCTCAGAAAGACATTTAATTTTATGTAGTCATTCTTGCCGTCAGAACTGTCCTACAGCAATTTTTGACCTCAACAAACAGTCTATACCCTTCTCATCTTCCTCATTTATCCAACTAATTCCTCCAAACAGAGAAAATTTTATTGGTTTGCTCTCCAAAAGTCATTGATCCTCTTTGAACGTTAGATGGTAGTTCCTTGGTTTAATCACTTGAACACAATCTTTTGTAACCTTGAGCATTGTCTTAACATGTTATTTCTTTTAAAGTTGTAATGGTTGGATATTTGGTGAACTGCCAAAGAGTGTCTTACTAATTGATGAATTAGCAGGCAATATAGGGAATTTACCATGATTGAAGTGCACTCAATAGAATTTGCCATGGTCAGACACCATGTAGCCATTCTGAAGTAACAATAGAATGTTATCAGACTTGTTGTCTTTAAGTTGATTCGATAGTGACGTGGTGCTTCTATCTGTTGCTCCGCTATTGAATAGCTTTTCTCTTGGATGTGTCTTTGCCTGGATGTTAAGCATACCATCAAGTGTTGTGATTTCTCCAAATGGGTTATGCCAGAGGACAAAGCAGGAAGGTCAACTAGTAATTACTCTTGAACCAGTTTTATTAGGTTATTTGTATATGATTTAGGAAGCTTCTATTTAGAACCACAGTTTGCTTATTTCCTTGTATGCTTTTTGACTGATTCCATGAAGATTGGCTACAGGGGGAAGAGGACAGCAGCATGAATGCATAATGGAGGACAGTCTTCTGAGCTGAGCTGAGGCGAAGTCATGATGGCATTGCGTTGCTGGGGAGGAGCGGATTGCAGTGGCGTTCCTTTCGTTCCCACTCCGGCCAAAAAGCCTTGAGCCTTTGCTGTCGGTCTGTGAAAGCAGGATCGCAGAGAAGACACGAAGATGAAGGCAAACTGGTTTACCGCTGCATGCACTCGACGATTTGTCGTCGTGGGGTCTCGTCGAGCCTCTGTGCCATGCAACGTGCTCTTCCATGTCTCTCGCCGGCCAACCTCTGAGAACTCTCTCTCTCTCTCTCTCTCTCTCTCTCTCTCTCTCTCTCTCTCTCTCTCTCTCTCTCTCTCTCTCTCTCTCTCACTTTGCCATCTAATTGCTATCATAGCACCAAGTCAAAATAAGTAACCGTGAAGAATATTTCCCCAAACCGCATATGATTAAGGTCTTCCTACTATGAATGATAGTCACTTCAAATGCAATCTAAGTTATCTTGATTTTGGATATTTGTCATTTTACTTTTCTCTTTATACATTTATTTACTTGAGCATGAAAAGGAACTCATGGCAACTTCAAGTCGAGATTTTATCTTAACTTTTGAAGATCTCAGAGTTCAAAGACATCTAATCTTGAAAAAAATGGAAAAACGAATCAGATCAGATCAAATGCATCAGATTTATTTTCAATACATTGGCTGATGATCAATTTGACATTAACAACATAAATACTCAATATTATCATTGGATTTTTAAATCGTGTGAGTTATATATATATATATATATATATATATATATATATATATGTATATATATATGTATATATATATATATATGTATTTATATATATATGTATATATATATATATATATATATATATATATATATATATATATATATGTCAACAATATATGAAAAACCAAAATCCTAGTGGCAGACACCATCAGATTCCTTTTTCACCTAATATTCTTCTTCGCTGCTTAGTTTCTGTTCTTTTTCTTCCACATTATTCGATCAGATGGATAGACGGCAGCTGCGACAATTCTCTTTTTGATTTGTTTTCCCAGCAATAGCCTGCATCCGTCCTGCCCACCATCACTCCCGTCTGCAGCAACTCCCATCATTCCTTCTGCTGCTGACCCCTCTTTAATGCCGACAAAAAGAACTATGCCCTGCACAGATTTCGCTTCGTAGTAAGAACACCCAGCTTTCCTTTTTTCCCTCTCTTTTCTCTTTCTCTTTCTCTCCTTCGTTTTAATTAATATGTCGAGATTCCCAGCTCAGCTTACTTGTTTCTACACACGCATATATCTCTCAGCAATTTGACCCTATTGGCAGAAACTATTTGCATGTCTTTTCTCCAGGGAAGTTTTAAGGGCCAATGTCCGGGTTGGGTTGCAAAACCAGAGAAGGCATCTTCTTCCCTTGTTTCAGAAAAGGAGGTTGGAGCACAGTCCTATCAACCTATTCTGTAATGGATTCAACATCGGAACATGGTTGGCAATCAACGGTGATGCGGTTGCTGCTCCAATCCACCACCTGGTAGCTTGTGAGACTGCCCATTCAACGGATAATGAGTTCATGAGCTAGATTTTGTTGTGGTTCACCCATGGTTTCGGTCTCCTGCATGCATGCAGTTCATGTTGCCCGGTGCCTGCCATACCTATCATGAACTTACAAGATAGATAGAGAGACATCCAAACTAAAGCTGTTCCATCTCATTATTATTATTCCAGTTTGCTTTCTTTTACCTCTCTCCTTACATTTTGCTTTCTCAGTGAACAAGCTATAGGCTATAAAGAGAAGTCCTCACAGCTCCAAAGTCCACAAAGTCCAAAGACCTTGGCACCAACCCTACCATCCCTTTCTTTATTAGGTCTGCCCAATTCTGCATGGAGGCAGGAAGAATTTTCAGAAGTAGCCAGCGAGTGACTCGGCTTTGAAGTACTCAACTGAAAAGAAAACAATGAATACTTTTTTCCTCTTTGTTCGGTTCTATTCCTTCACACAATGTCTCATGTGACACTGCTACAGCAGCATCCACCCACCATCCATCCCTATGTTACACTTGTGTGAACTCAGCTGGCTTTCCAAAAAGTTATTGCTGGCTGTGATTGATTTCAAAAGGCCAAGACACTAATTTAACTGTGTAACAATGTTGTGCGCCCAGGCCTGCCTTGTAGGGTTTCAGGTCTTGGTGGTGAAGTCAGTTCATAGTTTATCCCAACAATGGATAGGCACCCACACAGTTGACTTTATGACAAGAAAGATATGGGATTTGACACGTTCAAGGCATCAGTATAATGAATCTGATAGAAAAACCCTCTCACTCAAAACCAGAAAGGGGTGGAAAAGGGCAGTTCAATGGGAATATAGCAGTTCACAACACAAAAAGAGGTTTGAAACCACAGTGGTAAAGAAATCCTGTGTTCAGAGATTCTATAGCTGTTCTCTTGGCTGCACAAATCTCTCTCTCTCTCTCTCTCTCTCTCTCTCTCTCTCTCTCTCTCTCTCTCTCTCCCTCCTGCCATCGCCCTATCCCTGTCCCTTGAGTGGTGAGTCAAAAGTTCTGCCCGGGTGTAATAATCATGTTTATTTGGAGAAAAGTGTAGTGAAACCCTCTCTTTTCAGGTGGAGGAATAGAGAGCATATCATAGACAGCCCAGCAGAAAATTTTGTCTTCTCTATCTCTCTCTCTCTCTCTCTCTCTCTCTCTCTCTCTCTCTCTCTCTTTACTCATTAAATCCTCCTAATAATGTCTGCTCGTGATCTCATTAATCCTCGACAGTCCCAACGACGTTTAGATGACCGATGTTGTCAATGCTTATGTTTTATGCACATGGTTTCGTCATGATCTTGAATTGTGCATGCTTTTTTCCTGTTAATTCTTCTATTACAAGCTATAAATATGTACCAAACTTGCGAGGAAGAGAAGACAAGGTGAGCGAGATGGGAAACTTTGGGAGGAATAGTGGTGCGGTGAGACAGTACACAAGATCTAAGGTTCCTCGGTTGAGATGGACTCCTGACCTGCACCACTGCTTCGTTAACGCCATTGAAAGGCTTGGAGGCCAAGAGAGTATGGCTTCCGCTTCAATCATCGATGAGTTCTTCCTGTGGTCTGCCTGCCTTCCTTATTGCTTTCCTCCTTGTCTGCAGAGGCCACACCGAAGCTTGTGCTTCAGATGATGGATGTCAGAGGTTTGACTATATCACATGTGAAGAGTCATCTCCAGGTAGGATTCGATCTTCCAATGCATCTTTTGATCTCTTCATGGTTTCTGATATAGAAAGGTATGGTTTTGTTCAGATGTATAGAAGCTTGAGGAATGACATGGGCAGGCAAGGTAAGATGATGTGCCTTCTGCTATACCTTCTCTTCTATCTTCTTCTTGCCATAAACATTTGTGTCCCACTGTAATTTCTTCTTCCTTCCCTTCATTTCTGGTATGAGGTGGGAAGAAAGCCTAACACATTATCTCAACTTACTTGCCATTAGAATTGCAAGTGAGAAAGCACCTGTGCTTTGACAATGATAGCAACGGTGATGAGCGAAGTGATGATGCTTCATGCACCGACTCAAAGCCCACTACGGAGTTCCATTCTCGGTTCCTATACGCTACTCTCCCTCCTGTGAAAAGGTTGGCTAGCTATCGTCGAGCTTTTTGATCTCCACTTCCAACAGTGACAGTCACATTGTGAACAGATTCCCGGGGCCTCTTTTCAGCTCACTTTGCCCTAATCTTTGCTCATCCCTTACTAATAGACAATGTAGCCAAGGCGTGGTGGAGAGAGTCACCTCCTGGTACTGCTATGACACTTGCATGCAAGCCTTGGGTGTCGAGGGTGGTGCACAGGAGGAAGGCCTCTGGTGGCAGAAAGATGCTGCTCCCATCGAGGCCTTTCATCATCCAGCTCCCAAGCTCAAAGTTCCAGGATCTAATAGACAATGCAACCAAGGCTTGGTGGAGAGAGTCACCTCCTGGTCCTGCTATGACACTTGCATGCAAGCCTTGGGTGTCGAGGGTGGAGCACAGGAGGAAGGCCTCCGGTGGCAGAAAGATGCTGCTCCCACCATGGCCTTTCATCATCCAGCTCCCAAGCTCAAAGTTCCAGGATTTAGGGCAGAAGAATCCATCCCTTTTCAGGTAAATCAAAAAGCGAGGAACAACCCTGCAATCCCAGTGTTCTTCACTGTAAAGCTTTTCTTTCTGATCCTTGTAGTGTTCTTTAGCTTTATCATCTCCTGCACTGACTCTTTCTTGACCATCTTGCTTAAGTTTCCTTTGTTAAGCTCTTGACAATGACCTGCAGTGGAACCTGGCTTTTCACAATTCTTTTAGAGGGAGACTGTTGCCCCTACATGAACTCTACCCTTTTTGACCACAATATTCTTCCTGATTTCATTCTTGCTCTCTAAATTTAAATGCTAATGCCAACTTCCTGCATTGCATTACTGTTAGTATGTTGGATCACTATTATACTTATGCATAGGCATCCACATATCTGTGATCTAATAGGATAAAGACACACAAATACAACAAGCTACGTGAGCGAACCACAGTGAATGTGCTGCTTAAAAGATCTACATTGGAGACCCACCTATGGTAGATTTGCCATATATAATTATGATAGACAAGTCAGTCTATGGTTATACTATAATGATTGAGTAATAGAAAGAAATCTTATTGGTAGTCACTGCATGATAATTTAATTGTCATGATCTCTGATGAAGCCAAAGTTTCACTTAATTCAACTTTTAACCTATCTAAATCTTTAGTAGTAGTCATAACTATGAATATGATGACCACAAAGGAAGTGATGTGGAATGTTCTGCTCCTCATGACTTCCAGCTCCGAGTAAAGCAAAGAGGACTGACTGTAATCAGTAAAAACTAAGCAAAACGACTACCTCCAATCTCTCTTTTCCTTCTTCTTCTTTTTCTTCTTTTTGTAAGAGTTCCTTAAAGCATGACGGAGCATTGAGTGAAAGGCTTATCATTCTTGAAGTGTTATTCAACCAGCTTATTTGACATTTGAAAAGCTGATGACAGGCCAACATTCTAAATGACAAGCGGCATTGCCAAGAGAGCTTCAAAGATGGATCCTACGAGTGCCCAGCAATCACCAAGGAGCCATTGGAAGGTGAAGAACCCTACAACTGTTCGTTGTCGCTGTCATTATCGTTGTATTCCACTCCAAGGAGCGCCGCGGCGAGCAAAGAAAGCCTTGGCTTCTTTTCTTCCTCGGGTAGAAGCATTGCTGAATGCTCAGGTTGCTGTGATGGTGGCCAGAGAGTTAATTTGGATCTCTCCATGTCTATCTGCGGCTCTTGAAGAGAGCTACTTGCAGATCTGTGTCTTCACCTGAGGCTCATCCTGTTGTTTGTGCCACTGCGAGACAATGGTTGTATTGGAACACATAGGTGGATTAATTGGAGCTACCGTGCTATTATATTAGGACAGCATACCTGCCAAAAAGCTCCCGCTGTGAATGGCGGCTGCATCTTTACTGTGCAGTGTTTTCACTTGTCGCTAATAAATAGATGCTACATTTTGGTTGTATTATCTCTTTCTCTTTTACCTCATTCTTTCCCCCAAGAAATAAAATATTATCTTTTTGTATAGCAACACAACCTCACCATCATGTCCGTCTTTTATCACTAATTATAGTTTCTACACTGTTTTGTTAGTCCCTTCCAAAAGTTTTGAGTAGGTTCAGATCCCCTTTTTACTACATAGTAGCACTTTCAATTCAATGAGTCATCTACATTATCCCACTTTGAGAAACTTTGAGATGAGTGCACGCCCTTGATCACTCATAAATTCACTATGTGAGGTAGGATGTGTGCCTATTATTCACAGGTATTACAAATCAATTAGGACAATCAAGAAACCTACATAAAAACACAAACAAAAAAAAATACTTTAAAGCACTTCAGAAAACATGGATAAAGGAATCAACACAGTTTAGGATTTAGGGTTTCTTGGAACTATGCCAGGAGGAATGATCATGTCATTAATCATTGGAAACCATAAAGAAGGTTTTCAATCATTCTACAATGCCCTACTCAGAAGTGATATATTCTGAACCAGAATAGAATCATTGGTCAATTGCTGATACTCTTCTACCACAGAAGGTACACAAAGGTGCTCAAAAGAAGCACTCCCATCTTCCACATCGACCTTGCTGTCTTCCAAGTATTCAAATTCTATAGTCAGTGCGAGCTGTAATGGCACGTCCTAAATGCCAAGAGAAAATTTACATTTATAGTGTGATAATCACATAAAAACCACTTTATGGTTTCCAAAGAGATAATAAGTGTCATCATTGCTGTTCTTTATTTGATCTCATCCATGATCATTGTTGACAAATAAAGACTGACATAGGACTAACAAATACAAGATTTGGTATCCTGTATCTCTTCTTGATACAGAATATTAATTGAAGAAAAAAACAGTGAACTCTATAGACATGTCTTCAAATGGCATCGATGAAGCCCTTGCACTGGAAGAAAACATTACACGGTTTAAGATGTCGAGAATTTAAATGCCTCCTTGTGACCTTTATATCAGCAACAAGGATCATGCGCAGGAGCTGAGGCTTGGCAGTGATAAGTTCAACTGGAAGAACAGACACCGCAGACACTAATGATCCATGTGATACACCTGAAACTGGTCGTAGTTCTACCAGCACAGACACCTGAAGATCATAAATGACATCATAAATATATAAGCTGCACAATTATGAAATATGATGGTAGAATGACAAATCATGTATATCAAACATATGTACTCCTGATATAAAGGTTGTAGCTTATATTTTGTGCAAACGGAGGCCAAAGTACCCATTAGGCTGGTGATTATGACTTTTAAATTTCCAAGATTCTAGGAAGGTAGGTCTTAAACACTTGTAGGTTTCCCATTAATGACCAACCATCAGATTATTCCTAGACACATGTACTCCTGCTGGCTCATAAGGCTTACTTTTGAGAGATGTAACATCACTAGGAAAGCGAAGGAGTTGAATCAGCAAAACAAGCTAATATAGCTCATATTTATTTTTCAGTTCAACAGTACAAATAGACAGAAGGATCAATTACACGAGGGACTCTTATCCTTAGTAAATCTCGTACACTCCTTTGCGACATGACTTCTTTGCACGAAAAAGATTGTCAACCAATAAGTATTGGTACAAATTCAAGGTAAAGAGAGTAGAAGAGAAACTAAACATAGAATTTGAATAAGTTCTTGAAATACATATTTAAGACATGGGCAAACATCAAAGGCATATCTCTGTGAATCAAATGCAAAAGGGAATCATTTTCAATCAAACATCACAATGTATTCACCACTATGATGGATGAGCATACGAATATAGAGTAGAGACTATGATCAACAGATAATGCAAAGTGGGGCAAAGTATTCTCACTGGCCATGACAAGAGAAAGATGTGACTAGCGAGTAGAGATAATAATGAAGTATAAGACAACATAGGGTACAGGCAAAATTTTGTGGTTTCTGCAATTACATACATGATATGCCATTCTTTTGACCATGGTTCGCCTTACCGGTCCGTATCGATATACCGACTGGCCATCAGTGTGGTATGCACTAACATACTAACACATGGTATGGTAGGGTACTGACAAACTGATATGTACCATTTATACTGATCCCCTATTGGATCGGTACATACTGCTCGTACCGAGTGGTCCACCATGGTATGATGGACCTATCTTTTGGCAAACAATCTATCTACTCAAATATTTGCAATTATGTCAATCTCAATAAGGTACCATGTACAATTACAATCTCTGTAGTTATATGTGTAGGTAAACCATTTTTAGATAACAAAATACAAACAAAAAACCACAAAAATTTTGTGGTTTCTGCCATTACATACATGATATGCCACTCTTTTGGCCATGGTTCACCTTACCGGTCCATACCGATATACTGACTGGCCATCAGTGTGGTATGCACTAACATACTAACACATGGTATGGTAGGGTACCGATAGACTGATATGTACCATTTATACTGATCCCCTATTGGAACGGTACATACTACTCATACCGAGTGGTCCACCATGGTATGATGGACCTATCTTTTGGCAAACAATCTATCTACTCAAATATTTGCAGTTATGTCAATCTCAATAAGGTACCATGTACAATTACAATCTCTGTAGTTATATGTGTAGGTAAACCATTTTTAGATAACAAAATACAAACAAAAAACCACAAAAAGGCTTCACTGAAGCGAGAGAACTACTTATGATACAAGAGATCTCCAAATACAGACCAAGTAACCTTAATTACTTTGTTGGAAGATATTAATACAAAGACCAAATCTTTATCTTTAGCTCCCTTCTTCGCATATTGTCTCAGTTTTTCCTTCAACAAGGAGTTGCCAATAATGTATATTGTCGCTCTGTATCCTCCTTTTAATTCCTCAAAGTTCAATGTACTTTACTAATCTATTAGGAAGCAGAGAACGACCAGCAGAGTGGGATAAAGCTCTTATTGGACAGTGATCTAAATGAAGAATATATGTACAAGCGATTATAGTTCATCAACAACTTGTCAAAGAAACACTATATGCAAACACAATCATATGATTTTAAGAGACAATTCGCACTTATCTACCGATCCAACTCAAAAATGGAATTTGAGGTGAAAGAAGTTACCTTTCTTTTATACCAACTCTATAAGAATGGATCTTTCGCGGGCAGCATCATGTGGCAATGTCTTGCAATCATGCAACAAATTGAGCGACTTGGATTCAACTTCCTGCCCCCAATAATCTTAAACTAGAAGATACCAGCAGAAGGGATTCGATATCAGAAAAGGAATCTGAGTTGAACAACGGGAAGCAGAAGCTGATGAGGCACGAGATTAGGGTTCCAAAGAACAGGGCTTATGATGGAATTAGGGTCATCAGGGTCGCCGGAGACTAGTTGGAAAGAGACCTCGTTCCGGAAGCGAGCTATGGATCCGCGGGGGAGGAAAGCGGGGGCGAGGAGGCCGCGACCGCCTTCCTGTCGACCAGAGCCATGAGTCGAAGTCGACCTCGGCCGGTGGTTTCCTTATGACAAGCCGAGCTGTTCGGAATCACACAGCAAACATGGGAAACATCGACGTGGCCTCCACATTTATCACGTGCGACCGAGAGGAGCTATCTACGTGCATTCGACGATGACGTCACATCGATATCATCTCTCTCTTTCGGAACTCAAGTCGGCAGCAAAGTCGTAGAACAAGAAAGATTAAATTTTAATGCTCTGAAAGTTAAAAATAAATAAATAAAAAGTAATTTCCGAGGTGTCACTCAAAAATTGTGTGGATAAGACAAAATTTATCATTTTCTCATTTTGCTTAATTTTCTATCACTATCATTACATCTAAAAATTTAAACTCATAAATAGGATATAAATTGATTTGGATAAATTCTCAAAAAAAATTAAATTAATTATTTTTTAAGAGCTCCTGACTTATTTCATTCATTATTTTCTAAAAGATCAAATTATTTCTGTCGTTCGCCGCATCGATAGCGGCCCCAGTATGGTCGTCTTCCCCCTTCACCTCCGACGTAGCTTCGGCCTCGGCCCATGTCGTCTCCGCCCCTCGCCTTCGACGTCGCCCCCATAACCATCTAAAAGTTTATGTTGCACCATCTTCGTCTCACCTCGAATGCAGACATGACATACGGGTCGATCAAATGACAAATATTCAATAGCACTCATCTGGTGTTTAATTGTCGTTTTGGCCTTTCTTCTCTCTCATGATTTCCTAATCGTTCCATTTGATATCATATTCTTTCTTTTTTTAATAATATAAAATGATATATTATACGCGATATTTTTGTACTATACTGATTCCACAGATTGCCAAAGATTCCACCTTTTAAGCTCTAATCTGCAAGTAAAAGTACCCATCAGCATGTCGGGGGGGAGGATGCCATGCAGGAGAAGAAGAAGAAGAAGAAGAAGAAGAAGAAGAAGAAGAAGAAGAAGAAGAAGAAGACGACGACGGTCGATATGTGGGACCACTTGGGACGGTCGGCTATCAACTTGATGCAGTGATTTGCCTGTTGAGAGAAGATGACCCTGAATGCATGTGATGCAGGTTGTGCGGCCCTTCTCTCCCACAACACGGGAATTCTGCGACATCTTATCAACCTTGTGGCACACCCAGATATCAGTTCAGCTGCCAGTGGATCCTCATCCATCAACAATCAAAGAAAACAAGGCAGCTCTTCCAACCTTGAAATTGAGTCACTCATCGTGACCAACAGCATACATGGTGAAAATAGGTGTCTGTCGGTCCGAGAACTGTTCTTCTCTTACTGTGCATTCAGTTTCAGCTTCACCAGGACAAGCAGTAAGTGGAACAGCCCATACTCTACTCGGTGCCCTTTATGTGTTTGTTGATATTCTTCTTACATTTTGTGATAGTTGTTGCTGGTCCCTGTCACCATTAATTCCCTCCTGTGCAGAGTTCAATAGGACATATGAGCTCCTGGTTCCATCTTCACCTGTTCATTTGTGCTTCATAATTTTGTGCTGACCCCCTTTTTCCCCTTTTCTTTGTTCAGCTATTGGTCCCTCACTTCCTCTTTCTTGGCTAACAGCACAGATTTCACAGCTCAAGGCATCTGAATTGTCTAATTCCTTTTCATTTTCCTGTTTCAGGGAACTCTTACAGATAATTTCTTCTGTTTTCCTCCAGGGTACCACTCCTATTGTACTCCTATTTCAAGTACCTTTTCTCAAGTTAGGTCTAGGGTTTTGCTAGCATAATATTCTGTGCTTCTCACTTCTCTTGCTAGAGAGAGTTAACTCTTGGTAGCTTCTGTTTCTTGGTCTTTCGTTTGCTTTTCTTTTTTAATTTTGTCTTTTGACCTTCTTTATGATCATAATTGGCTCTTACTGTGTCTTGTTTCTTCATTTTCTTACTTTCTAGTGACGCTTTACATATTTGCTAATCATAGTTTATGTTCTTCAGCCTCCTGGTTACACTGATACGTGAGAAGGTTATGATTGGTTTGGTCCCCTTAATGATGCTAGCGATTTTGATTTTGTTTCAGAGACTATAGTGCAATTCTGAAATCAACGAACAATCTAAGATCCTTCATTATAGATCCTACCATGAAGCATGTTTTGCTTCTATTTTTGGCACTCTGTTTTAGTCTCCTTTGGAGTGGCCTCAGTAGGAATGTCTCTGCTACAAGGCCTCCTACAGTGCACATTGGAGCTCTTTTTTCCCACAATTCCACCATTGGAAGAGTTGCCAAGGTTGCCATTGATGCTGCAGTGAGCGATGTCAATGCAGACCCAAGTGTTCTCCAAGGCACGAAGCTGGTTGTTGAAATGCAAGACTCCAATTGCAACAGTTTCATTGGTATTGTTCAAGGTACCACCACACTAAGTTTCTATTTGTGAAAAGCCTTCCTCTATTATAACAAAATGAACTTACTATTTGTTATCAATTCCTCACACAGCATTGCAGTTCATGGAGACAGACATTGTCGCAATCGTTGGTCCGCAATCTTCTGTAATTGCGCATGTCATTTCACATGTTGCAAACGATCTGCAAGTCCCTCTTCTTTCCTTTGTTGCGACAGATCCTACACTTTCTTCACTGCAATATCCCTTTTTTGTCCGAACAACCCATAGTGATCTCTTTCAAATGGCTGCTGTAGCTGCACTAGTTGACTATTACCAGTGGAACCAGGTGATAGCCATATTTGTCGATGATGATTATGGTAGAAATGGAATAACTTCTCTAGGTGATAAGCTTTCAGAGAAGCACTACCAGATATCCTACAAGGCTGCATTGCAACCCAGGGCTACAAGGGGCGACATCATGGATTTGTTGGTTAAAATTGCGCTGATGGCTTCACGGATTATTGTTGTACATGTGAATCCAAGCATTGGTATTGAAGTTTTTGCTGCAGCAAGATATCTAGGAATGGTGTCAAATGGGTATGTTTGGATAGCAACAGATTGGCTTTCTTCATTTTTAGATTCTTCAACTCCACTGGATACAGCAATTTTGGACACAATGCAAGGAGTTCTCGTATTGCGACAGCACACTGCAGATTCAAAACTCAAGAACACTCTAACTTCAAGATGGAGCCAGTTGACCAAGAACGGCACAACCGAGAACTTCCATCTTAACTCTTATGGTCTATATGCTTATGACACTGTGTGGCTGGTTTCTCATGCATTGGATGCCTTTTTCAATGATGGTGGATCGATTTCATTTTCAAATTTCTCGAATCTGCATAATGCTGAGGGAGGGAATTTACACCTCGAAGCAATGAGTGTGTTTGATGGGGGCCAGATTTTGCTGAACAAGATTCTTAATGTGAATTTTGATGGTGTTACTGGGAAAGTCCAGTTCGACTCTGAAGCGAACCTCATTCGCCCTGCTTATGATATCCTCAATATGCTAGGAACTGGATGGCGAACGATCGGTTACTGGACAAACTACTCTGGATTGTCAATTATGTCACCTGAAGAACTGTATATGAATCCAGCAAATAGTTCCAGTGCAAATCAACAATTGTATAGTGTCATTTGGCCTGGGGAGGTGATAACAAAGCCTCGTGGATGGGTTTTCCCTAATAATGGGAAAGAGTTAAGAATTGTTGTTCCTAACAGAGTAAGTTACCGGGAATTTGTTTCAGTAGAGCTAGATAGCGATGGTGTGAAGGGATACTGTATAGATGTCTTTACTGCTGCCATAAACTTGCTTCCATACCCTGTTCCATACAAGTTCGTACCTTTTGGAAATGGCCATGAGAATCCCAATTATGCTATGCTTGCTGAGATGGTTGCGTCAGGTGTAAGTATTAAGCAGAAGATGATTTGGTAACTTCATGTGAATTTCCCGCAGAGTTTGAATTTTGTGATTACTGATCCTGTAACTTTGCTTGTCATAGGACTTTGATGCTGCTATAGGCGATATAGCCATAGTTACAAATCGAACAAAGATTGTTGATTTTACACAGCCATATATTGAATCGGGGCTTGTCATATTGGCTCCTATAAAAAAGCTCAACTCAGATGCTTGGGCTTTCTTGCAGCCATTCACAGTGGAGATGTGGTGTGTCACTGGGTTATCCTTGCTCGTAATAGGAATAGCTGTTTGGATCCTTGAGCACAGGATCAACGATGAATTCCGTGGGCCTCCAAAAAAACAGCTAGTTACAGTCTTTTGGTGAGCTTAGACAAGAAACTGCAATCACAACTGTCTTAACTTTTTATTTACACATCCTGCTGAATCAATCATCAAGTGACACTATCTGGCCATTTGGTTGTTTATTTTGTCGAAGATTTTTGTATTCATGTCACCACTGGATTTTTTATCTTTGTCACCCAAAGGCTTATGCAGTAATCATCTCATCAGATTAGTTGATGGTCTTTTAGGAATATCCTAGTACATGTATTATGAGTTATCAAATATTTAGCATATTGAACTTGGAAGTATATTTCTTAGCATAATATTCATATGGTGCTGCCCTATATGTCATACAGAGTACTATCAAAGGCTGAGCAAACTTGGTAATATATCAGTTATCATGTTGCACGATTACAAAAGAATTATCCAAAATACATGCACCAGCAAATATGTACATTACTATCATTGGTAGCATATCAATTATTGGTAGTTAGACTATCTTTATTTTCTTTATGCCAAAAGGTTTGTTGTTATGTAAAGAATACTAGCTAATTAACTCAGTGTACAAACTAAATCTGCTAAGATCATTTGTAGTGAATTCTGCAGAATAGTCAAAGAAATTGCCCTAGATGATGCTTGATTAATGACATGATTCTGTAAAGTAGTTATTGGTTTGTTTGCTAGATATAGTGCACTAACTATAGGATGTGCAAGGCAACTCCTAAGAAGTGGACATTGTGACATGTTATACATCTTATTTTGCAAATGGTGAACTTGTGGCAGTCGATTTTATTGTTTGTTATATCTAATGAAGTGGGCCTTTTTTGTTTTTTAATAGCCATTTCGAACTGTATGATTAATTGGATAATTCTCTTGGTCATTCTTGTCTTTTGGTATCTATCAACATTTGCAGTTACAATGTACAATTTGTTTCAATCGAGTCTGATAATGTGCATATGAACTTACTATGTTATGTGGAGCTGAAACATTATGACAAGAAATTCACTCTACGTCCACTATTATAATTCATAGTTGTTTAAAATAATTTGTAACCCAGTTAACAATCATTGGTTCTAGCAGGACAATTGAAGCTAAGTGTTAATTGATGTGATCTTCAATGTCTTTGCAGGTTCAGCTTCTCAACACTGTTTTTCGCCCACAGTGAGTGAAGTCTACTCACTTTTTGGTTACTTTTATAAGCCAAAAGATATATTTGGGACTTCATAGATTAATGTTCTCTTTTTCTTCACAGGAGAAAATACTATGAGTACTCTCGGGCGTGTAGTTCTGATAATATGGCTTTTTCTGGTTTTAATTTTTCAATCAAGTTACACAGCTAGTCTGACGTCAATTCTCACTGTGCAACAACTATCATCACCTGTAAAAAGCATTGACAGTTTAATTGCTAGTAATGAACCTATCGGGTTTCAAGTTGGCTCGTTTGCTGAGAACTATCTTGTTGAGGAGCTTGGCATTTCAAGATCCAGATTGAAAGCACTTGGTACACCAAATGATTATGCTAGAGCCCTTGAGCTAGGCCCCAAAAAAGGAGGCGTTGCCGCTGTGGTGGATGAACGCCCCTATGTCGAACTATTTCTCTCAATCCAATGCAAGTTTGCCATAGTAGGCTCAGAGTTTACCAGAAATGGCTGGGGATTTGTAAGTATCTTCAGATGTCAAGTTTCATAGATACGTCTTTTTGTTGTGCTCTCTCTGGGTTGTGAAGTGTTGTGATATTAATTTCCACTGCTCATAGTTTATGAATGTCATGTTGCACATTGAAAGCAAAGTTTATAGGGAACACATATGCATGATCCATTTGGGCAACATCTAAGTTAGTTCCTGATACTTACTCAAAACTTCATGAATTATCATTCACATTTGTGAAAGTTTTGCTTTAAAACCCCTGTTAAATTAGTGGTGAATCTTATATGCCTAGGCTAGTAGGCTCATGCACATATCGTCGAAGAAAGATTAGTGATCAGCAGTTAGACGAAGATAAAGATTCATGTGAGATACAAAGCTTTAATGCTAAAAGGGCAACCAATTACTTTTTTTTTTTTCTCCTGGTACTGTGTTGTGAACAATTTGTAAGTATAAACAGTTAAATCTTGACTTTTATAATATGGATATTAGAATCCCATTGAAGTACCTACAGGAAGCAGATTGCAAAAAACTTTTCGCTTGGAAACAGAAGCATATCTATCTTATATAACAAACTTGCTTGATATACTTTTTGTGTACTTAGATCTTGATTCCCACTGGTTCATAATATTTTGCTTGCTGGATTACTATATTCAGGTCATAGGATCCTTACTAGTTATTATCTCATAAACTTGTTGATTGGCATCTATCATCCTTTTCAATAAAAATGCTAACTTATGTGCTAAAAAATTATTATAAATGTTAATATAACTTTCTGTTAGCACAACAAGGACATCACTATTCATTGTTTTTCTGCAATTTGGAATTTGTTTCAGTATTGTGGCTTTTTTGGGTTTTTTTCGCTTTCCTTTTGGCTAGTCAGAGAACTTTGGCTGATGCAATAATCAAATATTGTCTTGCATGAATTGATCTTTAGATTCAACATGTCAATTTTTAGCAGTTCTAACTGAATCAAAGAAAAAAAAAGGTTTTATTGTCTCCATGGCTTCCAAGAAAATTTCTGTGGCACAACTGAAGGCTGAAGGTGAAGCACACTAGTTTCAGTTTACATGTCTGCAAGACAATCTTTTGGTCTTTGTTAACATTAGGCTTCTCAAATGCATGCCATCATAATTATGCTGAATACATTAGTAGATGTGCAACTGTATCCTATTATCCTAATGATACAAGAAATAAATATTCTTGCCTTAATCCTGGGTGATCATATATCTTGTTTATCCAAGTTTTGTGCAGTGTTTTCTTTCCTAATGGCTATTAGAAACTCTGTCCCTTCAGTTTGTATGACTCCTAGTCGGTGTCTATCATCTCAACCCAGGCATTCCCCAGGGACTCCCCTTTAGCTGTGGATTTGTCCACTAATATCCTTGCACTATCAGAAAACGGTGATCTCCAAAGAATTCATGACAAGTGGCTTACCAGAAGAAGTTTGTGCAGCTCCCAAACGAGCGACCTTGAGTCTGACCGCCTCCAACTTAATAGCTTCTGGGGATTGTTTCTGATATGTGGAATGACATGTACTGTTGCATTGTTCATATACTTTGCGATCATGGTACACCAGTACATCCGCCACTACCCCTTGGAGGAAAGTGACTCTTCCGGCCATGGAAGTTCAAAATCTGGGCGCAGCCTGCAGAGATTCTTCTCCTTCATCGATGAGAAGGAAGATGATGTGAAGAGCAGGTCAAAGAGCAGGAAGATGCTGCAGGCAGGAAACATTAGTCTTTGATAGTGAAAGCCATAACATTTTTAGCTCAAACAAGAGTTCTTTGGGTTTGAATTCTACAAGATCTCCATAACTGTGAATTGCTGTGGCAATGTAGAGGCCAAATCAAGATTTTCTTCAGAAAGTTTGAGAGTCAAGATATTATTTTCTATGACAGTTTAGACCGAAAGAGGAGTGTCAAGGTAAAGATGAGATCCATTATACTGCATGTGTGAATCAATTCTTGCCTGACTGGTTCTGGGTTAGATTTCACTGGGATGGGATCATTGTAAGAGAAGAAAGGTAAAAGATAAACAAGAAAAGTATTTGAATGGAGGACATCTGAAGTAGATCAGTTTGGATAATGACAAAGGGATCATTTCATTTTCATAGATGTTTTTTTTTTATTTGTTTGCTGACAAATCCTTTCTTCATTTTTGTCGTGTCAAAAGTCTTTCCAATACTTCTGTCCTATTTTTATCTTCTTGCTTCTAATATCTTGTTCCACACCAGGTGGAGCTCATGCATACAAGAAAAATGGACATCTAATAAATTTTAATGTGTTTAAGGGATCAAGTGTTTGAAAAGCCTGTTAATGTGAATTATCATTATCATTTTATAAGCTTTCTTCCAATTATGTGGATGACCAAAGAGTAATTCAAGTACAGTTGTTTGATTTTTTTTTTTCAAAATAATTGAATGTAAAATTATCTCAAAGCTCCAAAGTTTGTACTGCATTTTTGACAAAAGGAAGTATGAAAATGTAGAAAACTTGTCTAGAAACATGTTATGGTCTTTGAAGATTACAAATATTACTTTAAGCTCAAAATGTTTGGGAGACTACTCTGTTTACTAAAAAAAGCTCCTGGGCAGGATGTTCATCCTAAGAACAAGTGTAAGATCTTTCCCTGAAAACCTCAAAAGTAAAAGTTTCAGAATCACAAGTACTGTCATCAAATCAAAGTTATTAGAGGTGATTATACAGGTGAGTTACAAGTTCTTGTTCTTGGGTCTTTTTTGACTGAATCACAAGTACTGTCATCAAATCAAAGTTATTAGAGGTGATTATACAGGTGAGTTACAAGTTCTTGTTCTTGGGTCTTTTTTGACTGAATACCTTTTGATGTAAATGTAATGTGAGCCAAAATGCAGATTGAGGATTCTGCAACCATCCAGGAACACATCTGCTACTGCACTACAACACAGGCAATGAACTCCCCATAGACAACACTGCATTGCTTCTCATGCTTTTGCAAGATTGAGACCAGCTCACTCTGCAGAAAAGTTCAATAATTTATAAGCAGATCACAGAATTTTAAAGAAATATCTTATTTGTCTTGCTCACATGCATGAAATTATGCTTCACGAAAAAAAGAATACATTGCATTAGATGACTATGCACCAGCAATGTACAAGTGAACAAAGCTAAGAAAACAAAGGGCAAATACACTGACTAACAAAAGCTGCAAATACCATAAGTAAATTTTCTCAAATTGGTAGGTACAGGAGAAAAATCACTGCCAGATTAGTGCTGAAGCATTCCTCTGCTTACCTGCCTCTGTAGACTCTCTTTTTCTGCAAAGTGTATCTTGGCTTCTTAAAAGATGGAACTTAGAAGTTTATGATTGGTGAGATGACACAAAAGAGTTCACCAGCATTGAAACCTCCAAATCATCTGAAGAGTGCCTTCTTGTCATATTTGCTTTTGGAGGTTTAATCTCATTAGTGAATCTTCCTACCTCAACAGTCATTTGCTATCTGATGGCATAAAAAGTATAGGATCAAATTCTCTTGCCATAAATAATGAGAAAACAACAGACTATATTCAAAACAACCAGAGAGAGATTGTGCAACCAATAAGCAAACAGAACCACTATTCCAACTTTGCAGGTCAATCTACAAGCAAACAGAACCATTATGACTAATGAGGTTTAATCTCATTAGTCAATCTTTCTACCTCAACAGTCAAATTTGCTATATGATGGCATAAAAAGTATAGGATCGAATTCTCTTGCATAAATAATGAGAAAACAACAGGCTATATTCAAAACAAGCAGAAAGAGATTGTGCAACCAATAAGCAAACAGAACCATTATTCCAACTTTGCAGGTCAATCTACAAGCAAACAGAACCATTATGACTAATGAGGTTTAATCTCATTAGTCAATCATTCTACCTCAACAATCAAATTTGCTATCTGATGGCATAAAAAATATAGGATCAAATTCTCTTAGCATATGTAATGAGAAAACAACAGACTATATTCAAAACAAACAGAGAGATTGTGCAACCAATAAGCAAACAGAACCATTAATCCAACTTTGCAGGTCAATCTACAAGCTGGAGATAGGGAGTTTTTGAATGGATAATAGGGTAGTTTTACATATAGTTATATAAAAATATGACAGTTAAATGAAATATTTCCATATTTGCATTTTTTTTGGCCCATTCTTGTTCATTTGCTCCCAAAGTTACCTTTATTCAATTGCTTCTTCACTCTAATTCATGTCTCTCTCTACAACCCAGCTACTTAGGGCAACTAAAAGTGGAAACAACCCCCAGCCCTGAACTTCTAAGAACCCTAATTTCTTTCAGATTGCAATTTTGAAATATTTAATATGTTAGGAGGGAAGGAAAAGGAAAAAAAAAAGCATCTGCAACCTGAAGTCAACACTCCATGTGTAAGAAACCAGATATGTGCAAGCTTCTACCATGATCATGGATTACAAAGAGCTCGTTCGGGATATTTGCTCATGGTTTGCAAAGTTTGATGCTTGCTTGCTACTTGTAATACACAAAAAACCTGAAGAGTGTCTCTGCAAAATATATTGGACTAAGAAAAGTAAGAAGAGAGAATATAATCTTGACTGAAAAGGTGGAGAACTTTCCAAACTCAATTAGTTCATATTTTCGATTAGGTCAGAACTTTTCAATGGTAAGCATATTTATCAGTGGTAGGAAAAGAAATATGTCACTGTTTGAACTAACCAACATAAAAAATTCTGTATATTACCTGCACAGAGTGAGAAAGGTAGAAAGTTAACTATTTTTCCCAGTGATTGAGAACAGGTAACCGCAAGTTTTGATACGGTACAGTAACATAATAGATTTAGTTTTTGGCAGATGCACTGGAATGTTACATAATGCTGAAGTTTGCAGGCTTCAAGGGTTGTGAACACTGATGTTGTACAGAGCCACCCTGAAACCTACCAAGCTGTAAAATCATGTAGGAACTTGGAGATGACTATCAATGGCTGACTCTTTGGTGTGGTTCAATTGAAAACAAGCGGATTCGTAAATAATCCAAAATGTTATATGTTCAAATCAAGGATTGAAGGGCTGCTCAAGTCTTCTCAAAAGATTATGCTGAAAAAGCTAAAAGCAAGCAAAATACTTGAGATGTTCAGTCAAAAGGCAAAATCTGTCTTCAGCTTGAATTGAAGATCTTCCTTAAAAAAACTCGTCTCATTTGCATTCACAAGTTGATCAGATATTCTGCAGCACAAATCCCTAATACTTCATATTGTCACAAAAGTTGGAGAAAAATCAATAGTGTGCTGTATTGACTGATAAGACTACTACAGATTACACCAGTAAACATTGATTTGATGTGTCTTTAGACCCTCAAGAAAGAATCCGCAGCAGTGGGTTCTCCAGTAGTGCCATCCTCCCAATTGACGTATTGTTTTAACAAAGTTATTGAACTATTTTTGTTTCATCAGATAGAAAAGAAATCCTTTCTTGAGTTCAGCAATCTTGCCTCTAAACATATGTCAGTTCAGATCAATAAAGTCCCAGAACATTTTCTTGACCAAAACGAGGTTTTTGTTTAACAAGATTGCATCAAATCTCATCAACAAAATCCACGAACAGTCTCCTTAGATATCTTTTCACAAAAAGAAGTGAAAAGAATAGCAAATGTTCTTGGGGTCCGATGCATCATCATTCCAAAATAATCTAACTCCAGATCTAATCCAGTTCAAATCAAGAAAGTAAAGGACCATTTATCTTGATTTCAAATGAATTCCTGACAGAAAGAACAGGTCATTGTCAGTCAAGACTGCATCAAGCTTCATCAAGAAAGCCCTAGAACCGTTTTCTTCCGATTCTTTGGAGAAAAGAAAGGAAGAGAAGAAGCGTTTTCTCTCGTACCTCCGATTGCGACGACCAGTTAAGGGTCATCAGTTTGCTGCACTTGGATTCTAGACCCTTCGTCTCCGCGTTGCAATCGTCCACCGCTACGGGCAACTTGGACAGCAGAACCTGAGGCCCATTCCCAGGGAAACAAGGCTGAGTCAATCAAAAGAGCAAGAAAGAAAGCACAGCGTCCGTCGATGATCGGGTCTGGCCTCCTTCGATGAGCTCCTCCACCTTCCGAGTGTGGGCCTCGAAAATAGCGGTCGCGTCTCCGCAGTAGCGGACGGTAGTTTGGCACTCTCGGATCGGATTCTGCAGCTCCAAGGCTGGCTCGATGCCGGAGCGGTCTGCGCCATGTGTTCTCTCCTGGACCAAAAGAGAAACCTTCGAGTGTGCCGTCTCGAGAGAAGAATACCTCGTGAGCAAAAAGGATCGAGGGGGAGGGCGAACGAGAGAGCACGGGTTCCTTTTGAAGTGCACCGCAGGCACGCATCAAGATTCGGGCATCCGCTGATGTAGCCACCTTTGGAATGATTGATTACCGGCTTCATTCATCGCACAGTTTAGGCAAAGTTTTATCTTATCTGCATGACTTTTTTTTTTTAGGACTCATTATAAATTATTATTTTTTAATTAGTTATATTTAATATCTCGATTTTTATACTTCTAAATATTACATTAAAATTCTTATACCTACGAAAGTAAAACCTTATTTCTCAATGGTATAAAAATCTCAATATAAATTTTGAAAATATGAGGTAATAAAGAATAACAGTTGCATACTTACAATACGAATAACACCATAATGGTTAATGCATTATCACCTGCTCGATGGAATGATGTTGATTTGATTAGCTGCAAAGGTACCTCAAGTTGTAGTCTCGTTCCTGCTGCTGCAAAGGTAGCAATGGCAGGAATTCTTTCTTCGCGAGGAATGACAACGAGGAATGGCAGGAGTTTTCTTCTTCTTTCCAAAGTTGCATCCATTTTATTTTCTTCTGCATTTATTATATGGCTGTAAAATATGTGCCGCATCAACATTAGAATGAGACCAAATAGGATGTATAGTCATGTCAATGCTAATGTTTGATGATTCTTCACATCTCTTTGAGGCTATCTACTATGAAATAATTATGTAGTAAATATAGATTGTCATGAGTTTCATATGTAGAAATCTGAAATCTTGAAACATGCTCCTCTCTAACTCATAACTTCTTAACCGATATCTATTTTTATTGGAGAGATTTTGTTGAACACATTCTGATTTGGTTTCCTACACTTCTCGTGATCATATGTTCTCATCTCATCCCCGGTATTAATTTTATGACGAAGGTGATTATTGGTTCTGTAAAACACTTATTAACATACAACCAAAAGTGAGGTTAACATGCCGTAAACCTGCTACACCGATCATGAACAGTTCTTCCTATTTTCTGTGTTGAACTTTTTGTTTTCTGATCCATTTTCCAGGCCAAAACCTGGAGAATTATATGGTGATCCTGAGATATGAAAAAGATAACCTAAAGAAGGATGTCTGTGGATGGCAATACCATTGATTTTATTGATGGTGTGGGCACTCTTCATGCAGTATAAGTACTTGTGGCTGCAGCTGTACAAATCAGAAATCTGATATCTATAACACACAAAAGACACTTCTAGTAACGTAAGTGCATTACTTGACTTATAAATATGTTGTAGATAACTTTTTTCTCTTATCTGTGGGTTAGATTCTTCGTCACTTGATAGTATAAGTATGTTTTGAATACTTCCTCTTTTCTCTATAAATGCTGATCATGATGATATCACAATCATATGTTTTGAATGCTAATCTCATCCTGGAAATCACATATGAAATATGCTTTGGAATGCATAGAGGAGTGCAGAGTGCTTCATTAAGCATGAATAGAAAGCATTCCAGCTGACAGATCAAGTTTCTTTTGCAGCAGAGAATCGATACAGAAGTTCTCATCACCTCCATGACACAGCTCTCTCCTTGTTTTTGGAACTCAGAATTCTAAGACTTCTTAACAATCAAGCTACATTTGTGCTTGTTTCAATCTTCAAATGACACGTTTTTGGATCCTAATGATCATGTCACAATGTATTCTTATACATCAAATCTGAGCATCTGTATGCATGATGTCTTCAATCACAAGAAAAAGTTGCAGGTTTCGGGTGAATTTTAGGAGAGAATCCACATGTAAACCACTGACTAAAACTTAAGAGCAAAAGCAGCAGCCAAGGAGGTCCGCATGAGGATGACAGAGCACTCTTCCTTTCCTATAGTCGTTGAGAATTAATTCATAGTAATTATCTAAATAATTATTATACTCTAAGTAGTTATATACATATTCTAAGTAATAGTCCATGACCTAAAAATTATAAGATAGTTTCTGCACTTAATTTAATCATGGGTAACATAATAGAGTAAGATAGTTACTACTAGGTCTTATAAATAGGATCATAGTTCACGAAGCAAGGGATGTGCGTGCATTTGAAAATATTTTATAAGTGTTTTATGTCTTACCTTTTGTTTTAATACTACATCGATTTTCTTGATTAAGAGTATTCTCTCTTAATTGCATCATAGTATTCTATTTTTACTATTTTTTTTTGCTCCTCCAATCCTAATATTTATGATATTAGAGCTTTGTTTCAATCTGAACTAGACATTATGGCTTTTAATGGTAATTTCATGTTTCAACCCTTTATTCTCATCTTCTCGGGCAATTGTTATGAATTTTGAAGTATCAAGATGAAGATTCTAATTGAATCTCAAGATCTTTAGGACTTAATAGAGAATGGATATGTAGATCCAGATGAAGAAACCAAGCTGAGGGAGAATAAAAAGGACTCAGGCATTGTTCTTCATTCAACAAACTGTACATGAGACAATCTTCTCAAGAATTACAACAGTGACAACCTCAAGGTAAGCTTGGTTGATACTTTAAAATGAATTTCAAGGCTCGTCAAGGGTGATTATGGTAAAACTTCAAACCCTTCGTCATGAGTTTGAAATTTTGTTCATGAAAAGCAATGAATCAATATAAGATTTTCTTTCTCAAGTGACTGAAATTGTTAGTCAAATGAAATCTTATAGTAAATATCTTCATGATCATATAATTGTTGTAAAAATTTTGAGAAGTTTAACTCTAAAATTTGATCATGTTGTTGTTATAATTGAGGAACAAAAGATTTATCTATATTTTCATTTGATGAACTAATGGGTTCCTTGCAAGCACACGAAGCAAGGTTGAACATGTCACTTGAGAAAAGTAAAGAAAAAACATTTCAGGCTAAGGGAGAATCTTCTACTTCAAAAGAAGATAAAAAAAAAATCAATAAGAAGAGGAGCATGGTAGAGGAGGATTTCATGGTAGAAAAAATGGAAGAGAAAGAGGAAGAGAACACTTTGATAGGCATGATGAACAAAAGCTATCAAATTATGATAAAAAAAACTACATTAGTGGAATTTAATGTTACTATTGTAAAAAGTTTGGTCACATGAAAACAGATTGCTGGAAAAGAAAAAAAATAAGCAAGCTATGTGGAGGAAAATAAAGAAAATAGTAAGTTGTTTATAACTCATTCACAAGTTAATTATATCTCAAATGATATTTGATTTTTGGATAGTAGATGTTCTGATCATATATTAGGTATAAGATTAATGTTTAGAGATATTGATGAAACTCACGAGTTAAAGGTTAGACTTGGAGATAATAAATAAATCCAAGTGGAAGGAAAAAGAGCAATTGAGGTGAAGACAAGTCGAGGGAAGGTAAAACACCTTGATAATATTTTTTTTATTCCTAGTTTATCACATAACTTGTTGAGTGTTGGACAACTGTTAGATGATGGATATTCAATTATATTTGATGATAGTTCATGCACTATTAAAGATAAAAAATCTGGTTTGATTATAATAAATATTTATATAACGTAAAATAAGATATTTTCACTTGATGTTTCAAATATTAAAAAGCATGCTCTTGTTGCAATTGAAAAGAATGAGTTTCATCTGTGACATTTAAGATATGGACATCTTAATATTACGGGTTTAAGGTTATTAAAACAAAAAGAAATAGTTTTCAGATTATTCAAAATTAATACACTTGATATATTTGAAGGATGCATTTATGGCAAAAAAAAAAGTGAAAAGCCATTTCTTGTTAAAAAAACATAGAGAGTATCTAATTACCTTGAATTAATTCATACTGACTTATGTGGACATTTGAATACAAAAGTTTTTAATAGAAGTCGATATTTTTTTATTGTTTATTGATGATTATAACCTCATGAGTTGAGTATATTTTCTAGAATTAAAATATAAAATATTTAATAATTTTTAAAAATTCAAGGCATCTATAAAAAGGCAAAGTGGTAGATGTATAAAAACACTTTGGACAGATAGAGATAGTGAATTTTTATCCGATGAGTTTAATTATTTTTGTGAAGAAAATAGTATTTATCGGGAATTGATAGTATCATATACACCAGAGCAAAATGGTGTAGCTGAACGTAAAAATCAAACTATTATTGAAATGACAAGAAGTTTGCTTAAATGAAAGCATATTCTAAATTAGTTTTAGACAGAAACAGTTGTAACATCAGTTTATTTATTGATTATTTCACCAATAAAGGCTGTTATGAATCAAACTCCTTTTGAAGCTTGGTATGGCATGAAACCAAGTATAAGCCATTTAAGAATTTTTGGTTGTATTGTTTATCCTTTGGTAAATTTATAAAATAATAACAAGTTTGATGAAAAATCTAAAAAATAAATCTTAATTGGTTATTCCTTACAATCTAAAGCATATCGATTATATAATCCTATTAGTGGTAAAGTTATTATTAATAGAAATATTATGTTTAATGAAAGGGTAAGTTGAAATTGGGAAACCAATGAAGGTGAAATACAAATTCAGATTCCAATAGAACTAGACACTCCACATAATCAAGTGACAGATCCTACTCCAATAAGTTCATCATGAATCTTACCCAGTAGTAGTTCGAATTCTGATTCTTCGAATGAAACCCCTCTAGGAAAATTCAGATCATTAATAGAAATTTATAATTTAATATTTGCTTTATTTATTTCAGATCTTATAACTTTTAAGAAAGTAGTTAAAAAAGAGGGATGACGAAAAGCAATGAAGGAGGAAGTTAAGTCAATTGAGAAGAATAAAACCTGGAAGCTAATAGATCTACCAAAAGAAAAGAAAGCTATTGACTTGAAATAGGTGTTCAAAACAAAGTATAATGTAGAGAGAAATATCCAAAAGAATAAGGCTCGCTCATAGCAAAAAGATATTTACAACAACAATGTATTGATTTTGATGATACTTTTTCTCCAGTTGCTAAATTCAAAATCATGAGAACCTTTTTTGACTTTAGTTGCTCACTTAAGTTGGTCTATTTATCAATTTGATGTGAAATCTATATTTTTAAATGAAGATTTATATGAAGAGGTTTTTATTACTCAACCTGAATATTTTTTTTGTTAAAGGATATAAAAAAAGGTATATAAGCTAAAGAAAGCTCTTTATGGGCTTAAACAAGCTCTAAGAGCATAGTACAAGAAAATTGATTATTATTTTTATTAAAATAAATTTAAAAGGTGCAATAATGAACTTACTCTTTATCTAAAGAAAGGTGAACATAATATTCTAATGGTTTATCTTTTATGTTAATGATATTATATATATGGATTTTTCTAACTCTTTTGTGGTAGAATTTAAAAAATACATGATGAATAAGTTTGAAATGTCAGATCTAGGTCTACTGTACTATTTTCTTGGGTTGGAAATGAAGCAAGGATCAGATGAAATTTTTATTTCACAAAGAAAGTATGCAATTGATCTACTAAAAAAATCTAACATGATTAATTGTAAAGTTGCAGTGACGCCTATGAATGTAAATAAGAAATTAAAACTTGAATATGGTACATGTTTGACAAATGTAAGATACTATAGAAGTTTAGTTAGAGGTTTGATTTATCTAACTCGTACTCGACCAGATATTATCTTTTCTGAAATAAAAATTTCATTTGATCCAACTCAAATAGGGGCCCATTTGGCCTGATTTGGAATTATTTTAGGTCAAAAGGATGGCTCATTCAGTGACCCAAAAGTTGGGTCAAGAGGTGGCACCACCAGACCAGGTAGTGGAATCGCCAAAGGCTTAGTCTTCGAGACACAACATTCAAAACTGTGTCAGACGATGGTATTGTCAGACTGAGCAATGGTACTACCTAACACTAGTGTCAGGCGATAGTACCGCTAGATTGGACGATGGTACCACCCAGCACATGCGATGGCACCATTAGTACCTGAAGATCCAAGATAAGATTGATTTTGGCTCCAAATTTAAATCTATTTAGGGCCTATAAATACCCTTCTCATCTCTGCTCAGAACACATAAGAACTGAGAAAAAAATAATGTGAAAACTCTATTGTAATTCTTTGAAAATTCCCCTCTAGCTTTAAGTTTCAATTTTAGTTTAAGAGAGGGGTGAGTGGCTTGTAAAGGTTATCTTCTAAACCTGTGAAAAGGAGAAAAGGGTTATAAGAGGGTAGTTGATCTTCGTCCATTGAAGGAAGATAGTTAATGGATGTCGATGGCCTTGACGGAAGAGGAATCGGGAGTGGATGGAGGTCACGATGACCGAATCAATATAAATTTAGTGTGCACTTTTTTCCTACTCTTCATTACTATTATTTTTCTGCTTTAACTACTTATTATGTTTACTCTAAGTTAAGCACACTTTGATATCATTTCCGATATAGTTTCATTGAATCAAGCTTTTCCAAATCGTTGAAATTTTCTAAATCAATGAAAGTTTTTACAAAAGCACTTATTCACAAACCCCAAAACAACCCCCTCCCCCCCCCCCCACCTTTCTCTAGTGCCAATTTCGATCCTAACAATTAGTATAAGAGCTAAGGTTTTTCTCGTTTCGTTTAATATCTAAGAGAAATGACTTTTACTAGCAATCAAGAGGGTTATTCTATCACTCGCCCTCCTATATTTAATGGGACGGACTACACGTATTAAAAAACTCAAATAAGAATTTCTTGTTTTCTATGAACTTTGATTTATGGAATATTATTGAAAGTAGTTTTGAAAAGTCTTTCAAACCAATGAACGAATGGAATGATTTGGAGAAGAAGACTTTCTCTTTAAATGTTAAAGCAATGAACGTTTTGTTTTACTCTCTTGATAAAAATAAATTTAATTAGATTTTTATATGTGAAACTGCATATGAGATTTTGCACACACTCGAAGTCATACATGAAGGCACAAGTTGAGTTAAAGATTCAAA
Source organism: Musa beccarii (assembly GCA_024322285.1). Taxonomy (NCBI): domain Eukaryota; kingdom Viridiplantae; phylum Streptophyta; class Magnoliopsida; order Zingiberales; family Musaceae; genus Musa; species Musa beccarii. The sequence continues at coordinate 10,295,288 of CM044396.1, read as the reverse complement.
AATTAATCTTTTGATGTATAATTTTGAATTATTTTAAATAGAACCAAGCAAAACCATTGAAGACATGTACACCTAGTTTATGGATGTTATCAATAGTTTAAAAGCTTTGGTAAAAGTTTTTTTAATTTTGAACTTATTAAAAAAATATTAAGATCCATTCCAAAATGTTCTGATCCAAAAGTGATAGTAATACAAGAGATAAAGGAATTAAATAATTTTCCATTTGAAGAACTTATCGGGTCTTTGATGACCTATAAAATAACATGTATAAAACATGATGAACATGAGAATAACCTTCTAAAAAATAGGAAGGATTTAACACTTAGAATAAAAGAAGACCACTTGAGAGAAAACTCGAGTGATGATGATGATAATGATGACCTCGAACTTCTAACAATAACATTTAAAAAGTTCATAAAACAGGAATCTAAAAACAAAAATGAACATAAAAAGAACATATTGACTTGCTATGAATACAATTGGCCGGGGCACTTTAAAAGTAAATATCAATAACTAAAGAAGAATGTGATCACATAGAAAAGAAGAAGAAAGGACTCAAGGCCACTTGGGATGAGTTAAGTGCATCCAAAGACAAGGTAAGTGATTCAATCAAATCTCTTTTACCTTATCATGAAATTACTTAGTGCTTTTCATGATTTGATGAATTTAAATGTGTTTTAAAAATATATTTTTTATCATGATAATTACATGTTTTATGATAAAATAATAAAATGTTAAAATTAAATGTAATGCTTGTACACCTAATAAGATTAATCATATGTATGTTTTAAAAAGTAATAATGTGTATCTTGATAATTTCCATATTGCTTTTTGGTTTTAAACAATGATGCATGGACTTATCATAAAAAACATAAGCATGATTATATGAAATAAATCACATAATTTGAAACACAAAAGTGGAATGTATTTTTTCTTAAAAATATCTTTAAAGATTTTTGATTTTTTCAATAAGAGATTGATGAATCCATATATATTATCTTCTATGAATCTCTTAAACTATGAAAGTGATTTTGATGATTTGAATTTAAATGAGTTCTATCCAAATCTTTCAATTGATACTTAAGATTTTTATGAATCATGATCTTGATGACTTGAGATTTCTTATGCATGAATCGAGATCTTTTATTTGTTCTCCTATGATTCTTCTTGCTATTTACTAAAGAGGAGAATTATACAAACAAACCATGATCTTGATAATTATAACTTGAGATTTTTATATAAATCAAGATCGTTCACTATGATTCCTTCATTTACTAAAGAAAATGTTTATTCAAATTTTTCTCTTGATTTCTCAGAATTCGTAACATAAGATTTCCTTTGAAGATCATTGACTATTTAATCTCCTAACATTTTCTTTTCATTATTTACTAAAGAGAAGATTTGTCAAAAATGAATCATGGTATTCATGACTTGATCTTTCATTTTTTATGATTGAAATATTGATGTAAACTTATTATTGTTATTAATATTTGTCATGATTTGAAAATTAATATAAAAGAAAAAAAATTTGTACCATTGTATTCTTCCCTTCTTTTTAAAAAAAACAAAGGGAGAGCAAGTATTACTAACTTACACATTTCAAGGAGAGAAAACTTGCTAGCATGCACATTGTAAAGAGAAGCAAAAAGTTGTTATCTCAAGAGAAGCAAAAATTTTGCTAACTTTCACATTCTCAAGAACTTGCTAACTTGTATATCATAAAGAGAAGCAAAAACTTGCTTGCTTGCACATTTCAAGAATAAGTAAAATTGATAGTTTGCACTTCTCAAAAGAAAAGAAAGAATTTGATATCTTACACATCTCAAGAGAAACAAAAGTGTAAACTTGCATATCTCAAGAACCAAAATTTACAAACTTGACCGCCCAACACATCTCTAAAACTTGCTAGCTTGTATGTTCTAAAATATTGTAAAACTTGCTACTTGCATTTTTTCTTTTTGTTGATGACAAAGGGAGAAGTTATGATGATGATTTAAAATTTGAATCATGCATGAGGTACTTTGATGTTTTGATTATGCATGATTTTATGATGAATGTAATGACATGTTGCTATGATTCATGATTTTCAGCATTCAAAGTTTCTTTTTTGTTTCTATAAATATGACATATTGATAGGAGGAGTTTAATTTAAACTCTGTTATTAATTGGTTATCATCATAAAAAGGAAGAGATTGTTGAATCTCAGAATTTGATGATGAAATCAATTAATGAGTTTATGATCTAATCTGTGTTTTGAGTTATAAAGGATTAACTTCGATCAAGGAGAGACAAATTAAATAAAGTAAGAAGAATTAGACATTGGGCCAGAGTAGAACATGTCAAGAGATTGGACATCAAGCTAGAGGATTGACTGATGCACTGGTAGAAGGACTTCGTGTCGTGAGTTCAAGCATTAGGCTAAAAGAATCAGATATTACACCAAGGAGATCGAATGTTGTGGAAAGCCAATATGCCGATTGGGCAATACGCCAAAAGAGAAAATAATGCGCCGAATGATCGGACAAAGTGCCAGAAGAACTAATGACATGCTAAATAATATATGATTCGTGCTTTGTAATAATTTATCTAGATCAAAGTAGTTTAGAGGTCTAATTGAGTTGGTTTTGAATATAATTAGGTGAACTTAATTAGGGGCCTATTGGGCTTGATTTGAGATTATTTTGGGCTAAGAGGAAGGTTCATTCAGTGACCCAAAAGTTGGGTCAAGCGGTGGCACCGCCAGACTAGGCGGTGAAACCGCCAAAGGCTAAGTCTCCAAGACAATCTTCAAGATTGTGTTTTCAAGGCTCAAGCGATGGTACCACTAGATTAGGCAATGGTATCACCTAGTGCCAGTGTCAGGCATACCACCAGACTGGATGATGGTACCGCCAAGTGTCAATGCTGTAGGCAATGGTACTGCCCAATATATACGGTGGTATCACCAATACTCGAAGACCCGGGATGAGACTAGTTTTGGCTCCAAATTTGAATTCATTTGGGATCTATAAATACCCCTCTCATCCCTGCTCAAAACACACAACTGAGAAAACAAATAATGTGAAAACTCTGCTATAATTCCTTGAGAATTCTCCTCTAGCTTTAACTATCGATATTTGTTTAAGAGAAGGGTGAGTGACTTGTAAAGGATATCTCATAAACCTACGAAAAGAAGAAAAGGGTTGTAAGAGGATAGTTGATCTTCGCCTATTGAAGGAAGATCATTAGTGGACACTAGTAGCCTCGACGAAAGAGGAATCAGGAGTGGACGTAGGTCACGACGATCGAACCATTATAAATTTAGTGTGCACCTTCTTTCTGCTCTTCATTACTATTATTTTTTTGCTTTAACTGCTTATTACGTTTACTTTAAGTCAAGCACACTTCAATATCATTTTTGATATGATTTTATCGAATCAAGCTTTTCCAAATTGTTGACGTTTTTCAAATCGACGAAAGTTTTTACAGAAAGCACTAATTCACCCCCCTCTTAGTATCGATTTCAGTCCTAACAATATAGGCATAGGGTTAAAAAAAAATGAATCAAAAGTAGGCCTCTTGCCTTTGTGAAGTGATTTGGATTAGACTTAGGTTTTATATGAGAGATTATGAAAGACGACTTCTTCTTCAGCACGAAAAGAGATGATTTCCTAAAGTTGAAGGGAACTATCAAAAGCAATATAAACTTGCATCTATTGTTTTTTAATTCTTAATTTTTTTAGAAAATATTAAACTAGCTTACAAAACCTAAATAATTATTTTCTATTTTTAAACCTTAAAAATATTTTTTAATTTATTTTAATGCTCTAAAATGATGAAATTATTTCATTTTTTTATTTATTCAATTTAAGGTGAATTTATCTTCCTTATAGGATAACAACTATTTGAGTATTATTATTAATTTTTTCTAAGATATGGACATAATTTTGTTTTTACAACTTGGATTATATTATTTTTGAATGAGCCTATCTTTAAATAAGACCCAAAAAATAATATAACTTATATCTCATCTTTTTAATAATTATTAAATTATGGAGAAACCTTACGAATAACATATAAAGGTTTTAATGATTATTTTTTCTATTTTTAAGGCTTTAAAATATTTTTATATTTATCTCAATCCTTTAAGAGTATAAATTTATATTATGTTAAAATTTTATCTAATTTAAAATGAAATTATCCCTTTGAGACAAAAGTCACTTGAATAATACTATAAAAAATTTTCTATGATTTTAAGAATATAACAACAACAACAATAACAAAGTTGTAAGTTCTAACTGTTTAGTATTGACTATGTGGATTTTTTATCATAGATATATAAAAACTTATATGTTTAGTTAACCTTAAAGTACTTAAATTTTTATTTATAGTTTCTATTAAAGTCTTTTCAGATCTTCTTCTATCTTTACTCGTAACACTAATATTAATTATTTTATATCTTTTAACTATAATATTTAGAAGTCTTCTAAACAAATATTCATATCATCTTAAATATTTTTTTTCTCATCCTATTCTCTGTCAAAATAACATCTAATTATTCATAAATAAAAATATTTCTTTTCTTATCTTTTATAGTAACTCTACGTATCCATCTCAACATTCTAATCTCAGTAATACAAGCTTTTTTGTATATATTATTTCTTTATTGTCCAACACTTAAATCCATAAAAGTGTTGGTCTTACAACTATCCTATAAATTTTTTCTTTTAAAATCAATTATTTCTAATAATCACACAACTCCCAAAGCCTCTCGTCATTTTAATCATCATGTTTTTAATTTATAAATAATATTTTCATCAATCTCTTTATTTGGTTAAATAATTGATCTAAGATAACTAAATTTTTATGGACTTCTCGTTTATCCAATTTAATTATATTCTCGTATCTATTTATAGAATCACTAAAATTATATTTTATATAATCGGTTTTAGTCCTACTCAATCTAAAATATTTACTTTCTAAGGCTTCTCCATAGGTCAAGTTTATTATTAATTCCACTTAAGTTCTTATCAACTAAAATAATATCATCAATAAATAATATATATTAGGGATGTTTATAATATATGTAACTAGTAAATTTATCCATTATCAATGTAAAAAGGTTGGGACTTAATATAGATCCTTAATGTAATCCTATATTAATATAAAATTTATTAGACACATTCCATATAGTTCTAAGACTAGTAACTACATTATCATATATAACTTTCATAATATCAATATAATTAGTAGATACATATTTCCTTTCTAAAACCCACCATAGTAAGTCTATAAGAATCCTATAATAAACTTTCATTAAGTAATTAAAAATTATATATAAATCTTTTTTACCTCTCTATACTTTTTCATTAGTTGTCTTGATCAATAAATAACTTCTATGATTGATCTTCCAAGTATAAAATCAAATTGTTTTTTAGAAATATTTATTTTAAACCTTTGCCTGATAAGTCTTTTCCAAGTTTTATATTATGACTCATGATTTTAATTTTTCATAATTTAAATTATTTTATATGTTTTCTTATTTTTTTTAAAATTAATGTTAAAAACCTCTTTCTTCATTAATTAGGTATTTTCTGAATTTTATGATTTTATTAAATAAGCTAGTTAACTAAGCTACTCCCTTATCCCTAAACTTTTTTAGACCTTAACAGGATACTATCAAGCCTGCTACTCTTAGCTATTTTTATATTCTTTAATATATCTTTTACTTCATTAGCTCTAATTTTATAAATAAATATATAATTATTAAATCTATCACTATTATTTATCATTGAATCTAAGTCTGATATGAAATATTTATTAAATAATTTATAAAAATAAATGTTTTATCTTTTCTTAATATCGTTATCATTAATAAGTATTTTTTTATCTTAGTCTTTGATGTATCTAATATTACCTAAGGTCTTATACTTTCTTTTCCTAGTTTTAACAATTTGATATATTTTTTTTTTACTATCTTTAGTATCCAATTTATTATAAAAATTATCATAAACTTTATATCTTATTATATTAAAATTTTTAATTCTTTATATGTTTTAAAAATTTTCTCGTTTTTATAATTTTATCGTTCTTTAAAATATTATCTTTTAGTAATTTTTTTTTTAACTTCCTCGCACCAACACCAACACTCTTTTAAGTTTACACTTCTACCTTTAGTTTTATCAAGAATCTCTTTTATTAAGCTCCTAAACTTATTAGTTATCATAGTCTAAATAATATTAATATTATCCTCATCTAGGTTTTAAGTCGTTTTCATTTCTATCTTATTCCTCAAAGTGTTTATATTATTATCTTTATAATTTTACTATCTAGTTCTAGTATAAAAAAATGTATACAATTTACATTATCATCTTTAAGATTTTAAGAATATAAACAAATTTTTAATGTTTGAGTTATATTTTTTTTAATGAGGTTACACTGTTGTTGAGTTCTATACAAAAATAGTATGGCTTCATTCAACAAAAGTGTAACACAAAAATATTTTTATTTAAAAATATTAATTTTTTTATAAAGCTTTGAAAATATCTAATTAACAAACTTTTCAATTTTTAGTAATTAAGAGACCTATTTTTGACTAATTCAAGGTTAAAAATTTTATTTTATTTTTGTTAAATCTTAGATTTTGATGATAAAATCAATTGATAAATTATTGATCTAATCTTATTAAGAAAAGTGTATATAATTAACTACGATAACGAACAAGACATAAAGCAAATATAGTGCTAGAGTCAAAGATCGGACGATTCGTCAGGAGTCCGAGAGTTCGTCAGGAGTTCATTGAAAGTTCGTTGGGAGTGTTGTTGGAATTTATCGAGAAGCTTGTCGGGAGCTTGCCGAATAGTACGTTGAAAATTCGCTAGAGCTCGCCGAGAAGTTTGGAGCTTGCCAAAGAAGCTCGTCAGAGCTTGTCGAGAAGGTCGTTGAGAGTTCAAGAGCTTACTGGGAGTCTAATGGAAGTTTGCCGAGAGTCCATCGAAAGTACGCTAGAAGATCGCCAGAAGAACTTTTGACCTACCGGACTTACTTACTTCAGTAGATATCTTAATTATCATAGTTAGAATATAATTTAAGTTAGAATTGGGAGGTAATCCCACTAACTCAATTAGGGGCCAACTGGGGCCGAATCCGGACTGGTTTGGGTCAGACAATTAGACTAAACAATGTGTTGAACCCTGTCTAGTGGTAGCATCGCTAGAACTGGGTGGTGGAATCACCCAGGCTCAGTCTCCCAAGAGTGTGGGCAGTGGTACTGTTGGCAATTATTAACTACTAGACGGTGGTACCACCCAAGTCCAGTAGTCAAGACTTTGTCTGGTGATAGTACTGCCAGATTAGATGGTGGTACTATTAGTACCTAAAAATTTAGGACAAGACCTTTTTTGGCTCCATTTTTGAAGTCAATTAAGGCCTATAAATACCCCACACTTCTATGTTTATGGGACACAAAAAAATTGAATAAAAAGAAATGAGATTATAGTGAAATCGCTGCTTGTAACTTTAAGAGTTCACCTCCACCGATTATAGACTTAGAAACTTGTATAAAGAGAGTGAGAAACTTGTAAAGAGATATATATAAAGGGGTGATTAATCTTTTCTCATTAAAGAAAGATCAATAATAGAAGCCGATGATCTCAACAGAGGAGGTATCGAGAGTGAACGTAGGTCGGACAATCAAACCACTATAAATCGATGTGTTCTTTCCTTGTTATGTACTTTTCTTTCTTACTGCTTACCTTCATCACTTAGCTGCATTTTACTTTTACGTCAAGTCAACATCTTTCTGAAAACTATTTCACCGATAAGGCTTTCATCGTATGAAATAGTTTTTCGAAATGCAAATCAATGTAATTTTTATCACTACACTAATTCACCCCCCCCCCTCTTAGTATCGAACTTAATCCTAACAATTAATATCAGAGCATTTGCCGATAGCATTTGCCAATTAATATCAGGTCACTCTTGATTTAGTTTATAACCTAAGAGAGATAGCATTTGCCGACAATCAAGAGGGTCATTCAATCACACGTCTACCCATGTTCAATGGGATGGATTACATATATTGAAAAACTAGAATGAGGATTTTTTTGATTTCTATAGATTTTGAGTTATGGAACATTGTCGAAAATGGATTTCAAAAGTCTTCTCTTTTAATGAATGATTGGAATGATTCGGAGAAAAAAACTTTTTCTTTAAATGCCAAAGCTATGAATGCCTTGTTTTGTGCTTTAGACAAGAATGAATTCAATCGAGTTTCTATTTGTGAAATGACTTATTACTAGTTATAGGTGCCCTACAAGCCAATCACATGAGTGATGGCACCTGTAACACACTACATCAATCTCTTTGCTTATGATTATTAGTATTTTCTTATATTATCTAAATGTATATTGTGATATCCTTGGATCTGTGCAATGGGAATCGGATCATGATGAGATCATGATAATGAGACCGATTCACCTTTAAACACAAACCCTAAATAATCCTGGTCATAAGCTACTCGAGAGGGACATCGAGATAACTGGACAGACTGGTGTATTGTATACCTATCTATATGATGGAGGTGACTGGTCTCATAGCTACTCATGTGGGGATACTAAGGGTACAGTGCAGGTGCTCATTGGAGAATGAGTTCATTGATTGATCTGCTTACGGAATGTTGGATGGTTATTGATACCTCACATCAGACAATGATTCCATAGTCCTACTAGTGTATCTAGTCCTTAGACTTGAGACATCAAGGAAGTCCTATATGAGTACTCCACTCTTTGATACTAGACTTATAGGTTGGAAAGTTCCAGATCTAGTATAGTCGGTTATTGGGAGTGACAACCAATCTTACGAGGGTTATTGAGTGTTAATAGAGGATCATCCACTCTCGTTATCATGAGAGGAATATCCCATGTGTTCTTGCTTAGGCAATTCCCTAGCTAGGGTCATTCGGATTGAGAGAGAAAGAGTTCTCCGGGAGAATCCGATTAGAGCGAGACTCGAGTGGAAACTATATGGGCTTGATAGTACCATACCCGATATATGATCTTTGGGATATTCGATGAATAAGGGACTATATGTACATGGTAACTGAGGGCAAATAGGTCCAGAGGATTGGATTCTCATGTATCATCTAGGGATGCGACGTAGTGGCCTAACTAGTCATATGTGTCCTGCAAGCCAATCACATGAGTGATGGCACTTGTGACTTGATATACACTTTTTCTCTTTGCATATTATTAGGCGTTTTATCATTTTATCTTGTGTGTTACATATATTGTGATGTCCTTGGATCTGTGCAATGAGAATCGGATCATGATGAGATCACGATAATGAGACTGATTCACCTTTAAACACAAACCCTAAATTATCCTGGTCATAGATTACTCAAGAAGGACATCGAGATAACCGAATATACTAGTGCGCTGTATACCCGCCCATATGATGGAGGTGACTGATCTCATAACTACTCGTGTGAGGACACTAAGGGTACAATGCAAGTGCTCATTGGGGAATGAGTTCACTAATTGATCCGCCTATGGAATGCTAGATGGCTATTGATACCTCACATCAGACAATGATTCCGTAGTCTTAGTAGTGTATCTGGTCCTTAGACTTGAGATATCAAGAATGTCCTGTATAAGTACTCCACTCTTTAATATCGGACTTATAGGTTTGGAAAGTTCCAGATATAGTACAATTGGTTATTGGGAGTGGTAGCCAATCTTACGAGAGCTATTGAGTATCAATAGAGGATTATCCGCTCTCAATATCATGAGAGGAATATCATATATATTCTTACTCGAACAAATCCTTGGTCAAGGTTATTCGGATTAAGAGAGAAAGAGTTCTCAAGGAGAATCCGACAAGAGCAAGACTTGAGAAGAGACCGTATGGGTCTGACAGCACTATGCCCGATATAAGGTCTCTAGGATATTAGATAGATGAGGGACTATAAATACATGGTAACTGAGGACAGATAGGTCCAAAGGATTAGATTCCCCTGTATCATCTGGGGGCTATGGTGTAGTGGCCTAGTATATCCGCAGTCGATGAGTTAGGTGAATTATTATAAAGATAATAATTCACTAAGTCAGAAGGAGTTCTGATAAATATGACTCACAGCCAACTTGATATTGGGCCTAGAGGGTTATACACATATGGTAGGTGTTGCGATGAGTAGAGGTTCGGATATGAGATATCAACTAGAGCCCCTATCTTATTGGATATCCATTAAGCCCCTGAATTACTGGATTCTCATATAAGATCCAATAATTGCTAATAAGAGATTATTGGGTAGAGACCCACTAATTCAAGAGGCTTGGGTAATTGGATGGAGATCCAATACCCAACAGGGCAAGATCCATTAGGGTTTACAGGGGGCCTCTATAAATAGGAGGGAACCAAAGCTCCATAGGCTGAGGGTTTCTTTTGGTAGCCATCTTCTGTTCTCCTCTCCCCAGAAAGGTGCATCGTCGTAGTCCCTGTCGTGTGGATACCGCTAGAGAGGAGGATGCTTGACCTTCTTCATCCTCTCCTACAAATCTGTAGGAATTCAGGGATATATGATCTCCCTGGGTATTTTCTTTTACACATGCAGTTTTTACGGATTTGTTTTGATGCACCGATCTTCGCACGATGATGGAACCTTTTTATGGAAAATCTGGGGTATTTTGTTTTTGTTCTTCTGCTACACATGAGATGTCACTCCCCAGAAGGATTTCAACAATACCTAGTACATCCACAGTCGATGAGTCGAGTGAATTATTATAGAGATAATAATTCACTGAGTCAGAAGGAGTTCTGACATGTATGACTCACGGCCAGCTCGATATTGGGCCTAGAGGGTCACACACATATAGTATATGTTGTGACGAGTAGAGGTTTGGATATAAGATATTTGTCAGAGCCCCTATCTTATTTGATATCCAATAAACCTCTGTATTATTGAATCCCATGGATGAGATCCAATAAGAGCTAGATTATTAGGTAGAGACCCATTGATCAAAGAGGCTTAGGTGATTGGATAGAGATCCAATACCCAATAGGGCTGGATCCATTAGGATTGACAGGGGGTCTCTATAAATAAGAGGGAACCAAAGGCCCATAGGTTGAGATTTTTCTTGGTAGCCATCTTCTTTTCTCATCTTTCTAAGAGAGGAGCATCGTTGCAATCTCTATCGTGTGGATATCACTAAAGAGGAGGATGCTTGACCTCCTTCATCTTTCCCCATGGATCTGTAGGAATCTCAGGGATATACCATCTCCCTAGGTACTATCATTTTTTTTACATAGTTTTCGGATTCGTGAATTTGTTTTTAACGCACCAATCTTCACACGACGACGAAACCTTTTTCGGAAATCTAGGGTGTTTTGTTTTCTGTTCTTCCACTATGCATGAGATGTCGCTCCCTTAGATTTCCCAACACTTATGACATTTGGCAAATACTCGAAATCACACACGAAGGCACTAGTAGAGTAAAAGAGTCTAAAATTAATCTTTGGGTTAATAATTACAAATTATTTCACATGAAACCAAGCGAGACCATTGGAGACATGTACACCCGGTTTACGAATATCGTCAATGGTCTAAAAGCTCTTGGTAAAAAATTTTTAATTTTAAACTTATTAATAAGATTTTAAGATCTCTTCCAAATAGTTGGTACCCTAAAGTAACGCTATTTAAGAAGCCAAGGACTTGAACAACTTTTCGCTCGAAAAATTTATCGAATCTCTAATGACCTATAAAATGACTTGCAATGCACATAAAGAACATGAGAACAATCTTCCAAAGAACAAGAAGAATTTGACACTTAGAACTCATGAAAACCACTTGAGAGAAAGCTCAAGTGATGAGGACAATGATGATGATGACTTGGCACTTTTAACAAAAAAATTAAAAAATTCATAAAAAAAGTAAATCTAAAAATGACATTAAAAATAAATATGAACTCAATAAGGACCAAATTATTTGCTACGAATGCAAGAAGTGAATGTCCCCAAGTGAAGAAAAAGTAACCCAAGAAGAAAAAAGTATTCAAAGCTACATAGAACGATTTGAGCACTTCCGAAGATGAGGAGCAAAACAATAAGGAGGTTGCAAACTATGCGCTAACGACATTTGGTGATAAGGTAAGTAGTTCATTTGATGCTAATTTATCTTTCAATAAATTATTGAATGCTTTTCATGACTTATTCGATGAATACAAAATAGTTAGCAAGAAGTATAAATTATTAAAAAAGGAGTATGTCTTTCTAATTAGTGAATTTGATAAATTAAAGATTAAGCATAATAATGAGATATCATCTCCATGCACCAAATATGAACATTTAGAGGTACTTAAAAAGGAAATTTTGCTACTAAATGAAACTCTAAAAAAGTTTAAGATTTATAACAAATCCTTGAACATGATCTTTGCCAATAAGGGTTATGTTCATAGAAGAGATGGAATTGTCTTTATGAGTAACACTCATAAAAAACCAACCATCTTTGTTAAAGACCCAACCTTGTATGTTTCACCCTACAACAAATGCAACTTTTATTGTAAACTTAGACATTATGCTCATAAATGTTTATTTAAAAGATATAGTCTACATAAATTAATTTAGATTTCTAAAGAAACCATAAAAGATTATATATAAAATGACTAGGTAGATTGATTTATGAGGCATCCAAAGTCAAATGGATATATAAAAAAATCTCTTTTCTTATAGATATGTTTACAATCACAAGCTAGGAGCAAGAAATAGTATCTCGATGATGCATGCTCATAATCAAGCTCACTAGCCAAAATAATAATGAAAGATCATTTCATTGATTGCCTCTTTTTATTAAACATGTTGATTGTTTATACATTAATTTTTTATTTTGAATAATGATATTAGACCACGCTAGTATTGAGACTAAAGGATGCTAGCTAAATTGTCTTCGTTAGATTTCTCAAAAAGTGATTTTGATAATGACCTTGATTTTTCTTATAATATATTGGTATGCAAGCTTTCATGATTCTTGATAACGCTTATCTAAACTCTTTTCTTGATATTCAAATTATCAATTTTTTTTATTAACCATTCTCCCTTAATCTTCCTAATAGACTAAAGAAAATGTTCATAAACCTTTTGATGATCATGACATTAAATATCACTATGAAAAATTTCTTTATATTTCTTATGATGTGATTGAATCTCTATTGTAAAAGGTAAAATTTTCATGAGTTGTGTTTCTTAAAAGAAATAAAAAGGTTTGCTCTAATTGATAAACAAAAAGGGATTGAATGATGTTATTTTGCCTGATTAACTACTTGATAATTGAGTCGAACATTCAATATTAGCCTCACTATAAGATAGATATTAAACGAGAAAGCTCAATTGATCAAGTGATAAAAATTTTATAGCCCCAAATGAGCCTAAGGGAGTGCACCAATGGTGGCACCACTAGAATTGGTGGTAGTATTGCTAAAGCATTCTATTCTTAGGCGATGGCATCGTAAAGTTGGTGGTGGCACCGCCCGAGCCTGCCCTATAAAAGGGCATTTAAGGGCTGACGGTAGATCCGACCCCAATACCTCTTACACTCAGAAATTCTTTCCTACCTCCCATTCTTCATACTCCTCCCCTAGGAAACTAAGAAGACCTCTCTTCTCCACAAATCTAAGAATTAATCTCAACTCTTTTAGAGATCACTACAAAGTTAATCTTTGAAACCCCTCCCTTAATTCATGAGTTGATTATGTCCTTTCATATAGATTTTTTTCATTGTCAATACTTATAGACCTATGACACCTAGAAGATCCTCAAGAGACAAGAGGAAAAGGAGAGTAGATGAATCCTATGGCTCATACTCTTTAATTTAAATGAGAATGTCTTTAAGCTTCCAACCTTTGAATCTACGAGTATACACAAGGGAAAATATATAGATCTAAAAGAGTTAGGAGATTTGGAGCCTATTCAATAGTTCGCAAACTTAGATATTCTTCTCATCTTGCAAATTAGTGAACCAATTTACCATAGACTTATCCAATTACTTTATTACAATTTGAATGTAGCTGAAGACGATAGGGTGTCAACTTACCTCCTAGGGCGTCATATACCAATTACGGATAGTGTAATTTACAACCTTATAGGAATTTCTAAGAAAAGAAGAGGTTACTACTTTAGAGGTCAATGGGGCATAGATGCAGTTGGAATCACTTACTCCAAAGCCCTAGGTATCATTTTTGGAAATATGAATTTGTAAATCGTTCCTAAGAGTTGTAAACATTTATTGTCCTTTAATGCAAAAGTACTTCATCATATTATAATAAGTATTTTACTTCCTTCCAAAATAGTATCATGAGGAAAGTCAAATAGAGTTAGGAATGCTGTATTGGATGATGGTCGGACATCAAAACTGTTTTGGATACTTAATATAACAAAACATGATCGAATTATCAATGAAAGATTTAATACTTTCATATGGTGGTTTAATCACTAGGCTAATACATGCATATAACATTGTGATTCCACCAGATGAGGAAACTATAAAGCTAGATAGATTTAATGTAATCAATAGAACATTCTAAGACGATTAAGGTGTATAATAAGAAATTATATTTAGACTAGACTACCTAGAAGAACTGATCCTCTCTCTCCTGAACCAGAACCTAAAACACCTGTATTTAGGAGAAATCAATCTCCTCTCACTAGTATCTTTGAGATAGCACTGACGGATCCAGCACCCTCATCATTTACCGATCCTATAATGACTCGACTGGATCAACTTGAATCACGACAAGTTCAACTTGAATTACGATAAGATCAGATCTTAACTGAAGTGCAACAAGTTCATCATTAACTTAATACTTTATTTAGACACTTTGGTGTACCACCCGATGAATAGCTTGTATATTTCTTCTTATTAGGAACTCTTTCTATACTCTATGTGTTGTACTTCTTGTGTACTATGACTATGTATTGTAATGCACTTCTTAGTACTATGATAAATAGGGTACACATTTCCTTTTTACACATGAGCTTCATATAATGCACTAATTAAGTATGTTAAATTGTTCGAATGCATGAGGTTCTTGTATACTTTTTCAGACCTTTTTGAATTTTCATAAACGAAACTTTTTGTTGAGTTTATTTGGTATCTTCTTCCTCTTATATCATTTCATGGATTTTTTATACCCTTGCTCCGTCACTTGATGACTTTTTACAACCCCCCTATATTTATGAAAAAAGTGTCATTCATGGATTTTATTGATACACTTATTGTGCAATTTTTGTGTAAATTTTTGTGCAATGAGTATAAACCTCTCTTCTTTCTATTTTTCTTATGTCATGAATCCTTTAGCTCTTGATGAAAGTAGAAGTTCGATGAATTTTTGATAGCTCGATCCTTCTTGATGAATGATCTCTTTCCTTTTCTTTTCAAGAAGAACTCTTGTGGATACTTTCACCTATTTTTCATCTTTGCTAACTTACCTACTTCAAAGCTAAAAAAAAGTACTAGTAAGAGTAGTTCTAGTTTGCATATTTCCTTTCTAATGGAAAAGTCACTATCTTACTATCACAATAATGTAAAACCCGCTTGCATGAAATGATGTAAAGATGATTGCCCATTTCCTTTTTGTTGATAACAAAGGAGGAGAAAGTGGTAAATTGATGAATACTTGGTATCGTGAATGCTTGAAATGTATCATACTTAAAATATCATTGGTATCGTGCTTGAGATGATGAATATTTATCATGCTTTGACATCATATTAATAAATTGGTATCATACTTGAAATATATCGTGCTTGACATGTATCATACTTGAAATGATAAATGTTTATCATGCTTAAAAATTGGTATCATGCTTACTATCGTGTTTGAAATTAGTATCGTACTTTGAAATAATGAATGTCTATCATCATGTTAATAATTTGGTATCGTACTTGAAATTGGTATCGTGCTTAACATCATACTTGAAGTCATAAATGGTTATCATGCTTTGAGATCATGTTGATAAATTTTGGTAACATGATAAATGCGTGGTATCGTGCTTGAAATGAAGAATCATATTATGTATATTAATGAAACTTATCGATTAAAGCTTGAATTCAAATGTTGTGAATTTCAAGTTTGTCTTTTCTCAAAGTATGACATATCGATAGGGGGAGTTAAGGTTAATTTCATCATCAATTGGTTGTTATCATCAAAAAGGAAAAGATCGTTGAATCTCGAATTTTGATGATGAAATCAATTGATAAATTATTGATCTAATCTATATGTTGAGAATAGTGTGTAGGATTAACCACGATAATGAACAAGACATAAACCAAATATAGTGTGAAAGTCAAAGATCGGACGATTCGTCAAGAGTTCATCGAAAGTTCATTGGGAGTGTTACCAAAATTTGTCGAGAAGCTCATCGAGAGTTTGCCGAACAGTACGTTGGAAGTTCATCGAGAAGTTCGTCATAAGTTCGTCGGAGCTCACCAAAAAGTTCAGAGCTCACCAAAGAAGCTCGTTGGAGCTTGCCGAGGTCGTCAAGAGTTCAAAAGTTTGTCAAGAGTCCATTGAAGATCATCGAGAGTCCGTCGGAAGTCCGTCGAAAGATCGCCAGAAGCTCGTCGGAAGATCTTTTGACCTACCAGACTTGCTTATTTTAGTAGATGTCTTAATTATCGTAGTTATAGTGTAATTTGAGTTAGGATTGAGAGGTAATCCCACTAACTCAGTTAGAGGCCAATTGGGCCTGAATCCAGACTGGTTTCGGCTAGACTGTTGGCCCAAACAATGTGCTGAGCCCTGTCTAGTGGTGGCACTACCAGAACTGGCCAGTGGAACCACCCAAGGCTCAATCTCCCAAGAGTCTAGGCGGTGGTACCGCTAACAGTTATTAACTACCAAACGATGGTACCGCCCAGGTCTAGTAGCCGAGACTCTGTCTAGCGGTAGTACCGCCAAACTGGGCAGTGGTACCGCCCAATGTCAGAGACCACTAGTAGTAGTACCGTCAATACCCTGAAAATCTAGGATAAGACCTTTTTTTCTCCATTTTTGAAGCAAATTGAGGCATATAAATACCCTACACATGTCGGACATAAAAAAAGTGAACAAAAAGAACTAAGATTATAGTGAAATCGCTGGTTGTAACTTTGAGAGTTCACCTCCCTCGATTCTAAACTTATAAACTTGTATAATGAGAGTGAACAACATGTAAAGAGATCTATAAATGAGTGATTGATCTTTGCCCATTGAAAAAAGATCAATAGTGGAAGTCGGTGACCTTAATAGAGGAGGTATTAGGAGTGGACATAGGTCGAACGATCGAACTGCTATAAATCGGTGTGTTCTTTCCTTGCTATGCACTTTTCTTTCTTACTGCTTACATTCATTACTAAGCTGCATTCTACTTTTACTTCAAATCAATATCTTTCCAAAACGATTTCACCAATAAGGTTTTCATCATACGAAACGATTTTCTAAAACATAAATCGACGTAATTTTTATCGATGCACTAATTCACCTCACCCCCTCCGAGTGTCGAACTTGTCCTAATAGTTTTATTTTAATTTTATCAAATTATTTTATCAATTATTTTTTTCTAATATATATTTATAATTTTAAGATTAATTTATCTTTATTTTTATATTTTTTTAATTTGAAATTATGATTGAAAAATAAACAAGGCCACTCTAATAAAATTAGAGGTCTTTCTAGGAAATTTGTCCCAAAAAAAAAAATAAAAGCTCATACTTTCCCACGGTATTCAACACAAATATTATTTATAATAATAATAGTAATATTAAAGAACACTATATTAATAACAGTAATAAGTTTATATTCTTTACTTTATTTCATAATAATTTATTTTATTGTGGTCTTACTCCTCGCTCCCGTCGCCTCCTACTGGTATCACTCCCCCGACTCCCTCCCTCCATGGCTATCACCTTCGTCTCTTGCATCGCTTTTGCCCTCCCAATTAGATGCCATGTTCGCCAGACCAAAATCTTCGGCGCGTCGCTTCCCTGTCCCGTTCCTCGCGCCGCCGCCCGCCCCGCTCGCCTCGGTTTCAGGTAGATCCTCATCTCCTTTCTACGCTCCGCGTGCGTAGATCCCCGAGACGGGGTTCTTGATTCGATTGGTAGTGGCGCCTGTCTTTGATTGTTTTGCTTCTCGTACTGGGACTGATTGGTCACTACATTCTCCTATTTCTTGTTCTATTTAACCCTACTTTTCCTTTTCTCTTGTCTCTGGTGATTCGTATGGCGTGGGCACTTGTTTCGCATGGAGATGCCGCAAAGAAAGCCCCTTTAATGAGGGTTTTTACTGATACAGAGCTTGTTTAGGCCCTTTTTAGTGTTCCGATGATTGTGAACTTCTAACTTCGCAAGAACATGACCCATATGGACCAATTTTCTGAAAAATAGTTAGAAAATGATTAAAAAATAAAAACCTAAGATTTTTTTATCCTAATTTAATGATATTTTTATTTCAATAAGAATAATGACTAGAAAGACACTAAGCACTATTAATTAGTTGCATTAGTTAAAATTAGTCCTGATTTTGGCTTGAAAGTATGATAAACAGACCTATTTGAGCGTAATATTAAGAAAAATACACTAATCAATCTTAATTATTCATAATTTTAAGTAATAAGTATCTAATTATGAAGAGAATGTCTATCAAATCTCATATTTGAATCCCTCCAATTGAATCTTTTGAAGTTTTGATGAGCTCTAATCACCTATTAGGATGCTTAATTGAGAAAGACATTGAGAAAGAGTGAACGAGTGAGACAGACAAGGAGGAAGAGTGTGAGTGAAACCAGGGTTCCACCCTTGATTTGACCCAATTGAACCGGTACAATGAAAAGCAGATGATTACCCACTTATACAGGTTAGTAATGGCTGAATTCCGATCATATCAGGCGTTATAGGGGATGTACCGGGTGAGACGGCCCCTGCTTTTTGTGTAGAACCTGAAACTGGCTGGTCGGCGTACTGGTCATCGACCAGACTGGTATGTACCCGTGCATTTCATGCCATTTTGGGTGGTACGACAGTCATTAACAGATACTGTGGAAATTCCAATAGTTTCACATTAAAAGGAGAATTGGTATGAATGACATGAATAGTCTATTAATAAACTGTATCTAAAGACTTTGCTCCAGTTAGATATGTTCTTTTAGCTAGTAGGTTTTTATATCCTTGTAATTGACCCAATAGCACCTTCACTGGCCTTTCTGTGTGCCCTATGATACATCATACATGTCAAATGTTTCTTCTGTCATTATTCAACATTTTTTAAATGAACTTAGTTTTTTCTTTCTGTTGTGTATTTTTTAATACTTCATCTGACATATTTACTATTGCAAGGTATTATGTCTTGACTTCTATGCACTTGTTTGCATGGAGAAATCATGTGTACACAAAAATTATTCATAACACTCCTAAGGCATTCTGTTAGTAATCCTAGTATAAGTAAGATTAATTGACTAAACAAACGGCTTCTGAGTGATCCAATTTCTGTCCTAAGAGCATCTTGTTCTATTCCTTCTGGAAGTCTTAAGGCCTCCAAATCACTGGAGAAGCCGATGGCTCCGGTTCAAGGCTAATTTGATTCGATGGAGAGATAAGCCAGTGGCTTTTATGAAAGTCCGCAACAAGCTTTGAATAGAAAAGGAATATTTAGAAGTGCACATATTATATAAGAAAAAGTAAAGCAAACAAACTCCCCTATCTAAACTTTGAGATTTGAATATAAGAAACATATGATTTAAACTCCTATATCTATATTTTAAGATTTAAAGTAAGCAAACTCCTGTTTGTTCAGTTTAGCATTCTTGGATGGTATTGTTAGGGTCGTATAATCCACAATTTCGATTTTATGATCTGGATAAAAATTAATCTTTTTCGAACTTGACCATATGGCCCATATCAAAATTAATCTTTCTAACCTGGAATTTATGAGCAAATCTAGATCTTGATGGATTGGATGATCCTTTCGTGAATTGTGCTACTCGAATCATAGATTGCCCAGTCCAAACCCTCTCGTGTTGTAGAGGGAGTAGAGGGGGAAGAGATGGAGGGGAGCATAGTGCCACTAGATTTTGTTGCATGATGCTTGCTGCTGTGTCCAATATCGAGAAAGAAAGGGAAACAGGAAAGCTGCTGGATTTTGTAGGATCCACATCCGTTTATATTTCATCCCATCTAATAGGTACTTTAAACAGAGCCTGAGAATACTTGCATGAGAACAATCACCTGCATTGGATCCTATCCAGTAGGTGCTTTCAGTAGGATATTAGATTAGTTGCATGAGCAATGTTCAATGAAAGAAGATAAGAACAGAAGAGAGGAGAAGAGGAGATGAGAACCCAGCACTTGTGGCATCTATAGGCAGATTTCTTTATACCCTTTTAGAGTTGAAACCATCACGTTTGATCAACCATTCACATTGTAATGCTATGAAAAATGCCATCAAATTTCAAAATAGCTCAATCTGCCTCAAAATTTTTACCTAATTGAGCACATCTAGCACTATTCTTTCAACACCAAGCAAAGGGAATAGATTTGCATAGGGATCAAAATATACAGGATGTCCATGTGTCTTTTCCTTGCTCATATTCATATATATCTGGATAAATATGTATTTTTCACTCTTGTAAATATCTTTTTAAAAATCTTACAGTTGACAATCCAAATCTACTTGTATCCTACAACAATTTTCGATCCAATCCCAATCTTGTCAACATTGGTTGATACAGGTCAGCATATATTTTTATACGTGTCAGGATATGACATTGATTAGAGGATTCCATAACATGTCTTTGTTTGAGCATCGATTCTTAGATGTCAATTTTAGCCTAATGGAAACATGCATTTAGTTGTAGTATTTTCTGTCTGTAGTACAGGTAGATGGTTGTTTATTAGCTTGCTACACACTTTGCTAGCAGAACTTTTAGATTCAATAAAGAGAACATTTTTCTACACCAAATGATACTCATTTTCATGTACATATCAGTAGTACTTTCTATAGAAACGTTACCTCTTCACCAACTATGATAGATAATAACAAGGCTTTTCACTGTCCAGACTAGAAAATGCTCCAAACTTTGATTTGAACCGCAGGGTGGCAATAATGTTTGCTTCAGATAGTTCTAATACAGAACCTACTGCCAATGAGAAAGTTGATAGCAGCTCAAATGTTGGAGATGGCCCTCCACTGCCGACCATCTTGGCTGGTGTGGTTGTCTTCCTGCTCTTCTGTTGGGCTGTTGGTTCCATTGTCCTGTGGCTTGTTGGTCTAATTGTGAATCCACCTTCCTCCTGATATGAGTTCTCATTTCTCTCACTGCAACTTTATGTAGCATGTATTACTTATGGATCTTGTATTACATCACAAGCTGAGACACCATGTCCTGAGCCAGAGGCATGCTCTTTAAATAGGAGGGCATTTCTAGTAAATGAGAAGGAAATAATTGTGATGATGAAGATGATAATACATATTTCCCATATGGATAATGCATATTTGGTTTGGTTGAATCTAATCTTATTAAGATATTCTAGGATTTTAGGGTCAAAATCTGTCATGATGTCATAACTTAGATCCCAAATTAACTAGCGAAAGGCAGATGAGTACCACACCACTCCCCCTCTACTACGAGTGACCATGGTTTGGTTCAAATCAAAACCGAATAATTAGAGTCAAATCAGGTTTGCAGTTCAATGATTTGAATCGAATCAGAATTGGTGCCATATGATTCGATTTCGGGTCCAAAAAATTAGAATCAGGAATTGACGATTTCAAATCGGTTAAATAAG
Source organism: Musa beccarii (assembly GCA_024322285.1). NCBI lineage: Eukaryota > Viridiplantae > Streptophyta > Magnoliopsida > Zingiberales > Musaceae > Musa > Musa beccarii. The sequence continues at coordinate 10,273,504 of CM044396.1, read as the reverse complement.
AAAAAAATTAAAAAAATATATTAAAAAAAGTTTATAAGTTAAAATCAATTATTCTAATCCAAATTAGTGAATCAAAGTGGAATCGAAATTAAATCGATGGTTTTGGTGTCAGAATCAAAATAGTCTTAAATTGGTTCGATTTCGGATCTAAATTCAATAGAATCATCTGAACCAACTCGTTCCCCTTCTGGTTCCGGTTCTAAATTTGACCAAACCGAAATGAGCGGTCACCCCATACCCTCTACTGGCCCCACGCTGGTCGCTACGTAAGTCTGTCAGCGAAACAGCCTTTCGAGCCAACGGAAATGCCGCTACGATTCAACACACGAGTGGAGCCCCGCCGCGCCCAACGGCTATATTCCTCCACTCGAATAACTACTATCAACACTGCTGTCTCCGCCACAGAAGCACACGCTCCTGTAACGGTCACCTCCCGCTTCCTCCTCCCCCTTCCCCGCCGCATTAAACACCGTGCACACACTCTCTTGCCCTCTCCCACTCGCTGATCTCTCTCCCTCCTTTTGTCTCTGTTTGCTTGATTCGCGAGACCTGAAAGAGAAATCAGAGATGGAAGCGGCGAAGGTGCAGCACGTGAGCAAGGCGTCGTCCGATGAGCTCCTCCGCAAGTTCGCCGAGATCGACTCCGATCCCCCGGCGCACGCCCCCGCCCACCTCCTCCGCGCGCCGATCGTCGTCCGGAAGAAGTCCCGGCGCGCCGTCTCGGCCCTCTCCGCTCGGGAACTCTCCTCCCCCAGCGACGAGGCGATCAGGGCGACGAGGAGGAGGAGGAGGAGAAGCAGCGGCGGGTTGGGGGAGTGGAAGTCCCTCCTTCCCATCTCCAATCGCAGGCCCCCGTCCCTGCTCCGTAGGCTGGGGATCCGACGGTCGGAGGATGGCGGCGCCACCGGGATCGCGCTCTTTGTCGCCGCCGCCCTCGAAAAGGTGAAGAGCGCCGGCCATTTACATTCCCATGCATCTTATATTTGCCCTAAAAATATATATGTAAAATTACGCTTTAACCCCTGCATATTAAGGACGTAAACGTAATTTACCAGCTTTCTGCTGAATATTATCTTTAATTTCATATAAATAATCTGCTAAAAAGTTCCTCCACTAATCAATCCTTCATGTTCTTTGTCTCGTAGACATGGCGAAAGACCGTGGAAGGTGCATCGAAGATGTTCGTAGAAAAGCAGCGCCAGAATCACGTTCGTCTTATCAGCGACATGGTCTAGATCGGATCACAGTATAAACCCTCCAAAACCCTATTCTTTTCCTCTCAATTCCATATCTTGATCCAAGTAAGAGGCCTTGCTTCTGCAATGCTGCCTTAGGAGTCATTTCATTTACTGCAGATGAAATTTGTGTTCCTAGCTTCTATTCTTGTACATCATGGTGTAGGATAATGTAGAAGTTATGAAACTTGTGCACTAGATTTGACTAATGCATATATTTGGAACAATTTTTATTGAGCTGACTTCTAGTTTCGTAGTTCCTGGCCATCTCGAGCTGTTCTACGGAAGATTCAAGGAACACAGAAATGGAGTCGGGATGGATCATACATCTTATGATCCCTCTTAGAAAGCTCGTAGGGAAGGAATCCATGATATGTCACCAAAAACATTCCATCATTCCCCTCCTTTTAATCCCCTTTAGAAAGACAAACAAGTCCAAATAATGCCTCGAGGTTGAGAGAGGTTTTAGTGACGTTCACTTCTTCAGCTCAACATAATTTGTCTATAAACTGCACTTAATGTTACCATCATGATGTCATCAAGACCCTTTTTCCATTCCTTTTGATCCACAGTTGTATGCATACAGAGGTATTCTCCTCCTTCGGTAACTTCCTAACTTCATCTGCATACTGTGCCATGCAAGTCTAAATGTACATCTTTTCTCCCTTCACATTTTGCTTGCTGCTTTTCCCATTTTCCCAAATTTCTTAAATCTTACAGACACATAACTTGATGAAACGCTGATGTATAAAAGATTGAAATGGATGCATTGGCATTGTCATCAATATAAAGAGTTGTGTTTTCTTTTTGGCTTTTCTTTCAGGAAATAGGGTTACTATGAACTCAGACAGTAAAACACCACCCCAGTATGCTTTGAAATCTTCAGCAAGCATCAAACATAGTTCTGGAGAGGTTAGAACTATTTCCTCAAAGAACATCTTACACCAAAAAAGAGCCAATAGGATCAACACAGTTCAGTTGGAAGCTGGAATAGGCAGACCCATCAGCAGCAAGTCTTCCCAAAAGTAATCATCAAAACACAATCTAGAAACACAAAACTATGTAGTTACAAAAACATAGAATTGAAGAACACCAAAATGTATAATGTTACCCATTGCTATGATGTCTGCATTGAATCTTTTGCCTTTGGCTTTAGGATTTATTTTGCAACTAGTCCTGTAAGCTTAGTACCAAGAAACTTGAGAGGTCAGAATTGTTGCATAGGAAAACTTGAGCAGAACACTGAGAGAAGCAGACAGCAATTCACTGGTTATATATGAGAATGGAATACTAATAGCAGAGATAAGTTGATTCATTCATTCAATCAAATAAATCAAAAGCTACAAGTTCACCTCGTTATAGCTTGTCAGCCAACAGATAACAATAGCATTGCTCTCTATCTATAAACTACAATCTCAGCTTCTGTAGCTTGGCATTTTAGTCAACGCCATCATGGATTATTGCACTTTTACGAGTCCTTCCTGAAGTACATATGCATCTAAAAGAACACAAGATTCTTGCAATATATAACTAAACCAGATTAAAAACATATCAAGCAAAGCACAAGGTCATTCCTACTTACCCTCTGTGATCTCAATTCATGAGGCTGGTGATGGTATTAGTAGTGTTTTTAAGCTTCTCTTGCACTCGATTCATCTAGAAGATTCTTCTTTGTCCAAATATCACTTCTAGGCATACTGATATTAATGGAGTTCTAACATAAGATTTCGAGCTCTGAAATATGGTTTTCTATTTCTAGATTAAGTTGAAACACATCAAGTAAATTTTTTTTTTAAAGATAAAAGAGCACAACTACACAAGATGAGAATTTTCCATTCATGTATATGCACTAATGGCTCTTAATCATTTCTTCTACAAGTATACTATATATACATATACATATAATAATAATAATAATAATAATAATAATAATAATAATAATAATAATAATAATAATAATAATAAAATAATAATCTCTAACTTAGACTTGGTGTAAACCAAGCCGGTCCCAATGCGTCCATCGTCGTCACCCAGTGGCAAGGCAACAACCTGCATCTCCCTTCCTCCATCCGCACCACCTCCGTCCTGTGATGCAGCTCGTCCACCTCGCCGCGAACTGCACGAAAGCAAGCGTACCTTCCCTCGCACTCGATCGCGGCCGACGCAACCTGGTTTTCCGTCAGCAACAGCGGGCACTCGCCGTCGTCCTCCAGCTTCGCCCACCTCATCCTCCGCCCATCCGACTCCAGCTTGAAGAAATCCATGCTCGCCTCCTCCCCAATCCCACCGCCCTCCTCCACCCGCGGCATGCAGTTCGTTACCAGCACCAGCTCCCCTCCCACCACTCCGAAGTAGCAGTAATGGAAGTCCCCGGGCACCCGCAGCGAGGGGACGAGCTCAGCCCGCAGCCGAGGGTACATGGCGCAGATCACCACGCTCCCATCGATCCCGACGAGGTACAGCTCGTCACGGTACATGGTGAGGGAGTCGATGCCGCAGGTCAACGTGGAGTCGACCAACGTCCACGCCTCGTCCGCCCGCCTGCAACACAGGAACCGCGGCGACAAGTAGCTGGTGACGGTCACGACGCACTCGCCGGCGCCGTCGCCGTCGCCCAGCGCAGCGAAGGCGGAGCAGAGCAGTATGTGCTGTATCATGTCGTAGTTGACCTTCCCGCTGACGCCGACGTGCCTGCGGTAGATGTACTCCCCATCGTCGTGGCGTTCGAAGTGGAAGGTGGTGAAGTCGGGGAGGCGGGTTATGGTGGGGAGGCCGACGAAGGCGTTGGTGATCGGGTTGAGGAGGGAGACGGAGAAGGATCGGTCCATCGTGACCAGCCAACCATGGGAAGACCCGTAGGTGACTCGTCCTCGGAGTTGCGGCGAGCTGAGGCTGTAGATTTGGTGGGTGGAGAGGCTGAAGAACGAGCGAGCGCCGCTGTCGGGGTTGTAAGGAAGCAGCAGCCACGGTATGCGTTGAGTGAAGCTCGATGGCGGCGCCGCAGACCGCCACGACTTACAGACGGCACGAAGGCGGACGTAATCGGCGACGTCGATCATCTTGTCGGAGATCATCTTGATGAGCTCCGGTGGGAGCTCGGTCCACGCCGGCCTCGTTGCTTGGGAAGAAGCCATGCCCGAAGTTGTTCTGTTCGAAGTGTTGGTAGTGATGGTGATATCAGATATCAATTTTAATAATATATGCTCGCTCTCTCTCTCTCTCTCTCTCTCTCTCTCTCTCTCTCTCTCTCTCTCTCTCACTCACTGTAAACCAAGAAACATTGTTGAGCTGAAGAAGCTAATACGCAAACGCGAGTAGACAAGAAGAAGTGAGAAGCAGGACCTGAGATGCCATACATGTAGAAGAAGGCAAACGTGTTGTGGGGTTTGCCGAGTACGGGGAGGATAACTTCCAGCTTCGTAATGCCACCAAATGGTGTCGTATCAGATAGCGTGGAGGCATCTGTCTCCGCGCTCCGCTCCACGTCTCGGCCAACCTTAAAAGCCGCCATCCTCCACCGGCGAGATGCATGCAATGAACGTGACCGAGTTAATCCACACCACGATCATGGCAGATATACCATGAAATCAATAAATACATTACTGAAGCAAGAAGTTGTAAGTAAAGATCGACCTCGATCATGCACAGGTGGGTGGGAATGAGCTTCTAATCTCTCCATGTTCATCCTGATGAGATCCACCAGTTTGTGCTCGAAACACTACAACTATAAAAAGCGGCGAACCGAACAGCAGATACATCGATATATCCCTTTCTGGTACTCAAATTACACCACCGCATAATATATAAAAAATGTCGAGTAGGTAAAGTTTGGAAAGACTCGTCTGACAGGGGGGGGAAAGGAATTATAATCTTCCAACCTTCAGTCCAAAGAAAATTGGCGAAAAAAGGACAACAATATACTGCACACAAATAGAATTAAGAACCTGAACCAGCTACCCAATCTACGCCATCGAATCTACAGCACATACAACCAACACTTTTTTATGAAAATTTCCAAATGTTTGCACTTCTAAAGAAAGCCTCAAGTTTTTCTTTTTTTTCTTTTCCTGTGGGATACCATCTAGAAGGCCCTCCAGTTATCAGAACCTTGCTTTGGGGAATGGCCTCCGGAGGGCTTGAAAGGGCCGGTTGTGCTGAAGGGATCGGCATCATCAAAAGATTCAAAACCCCTTCCGCGGCCGAATTCCCGGCTGCTGCTAACTGAGTCAAACCTCACAAGCGTTTCAGGGCGAGAGCTGCTCATGGAGTCAAACCTAGAGAAGGTCTCATGTGCAGGGAAAGGACGACTGTCGTTTGTAGCAAAGGAGTCGAATCTGCTAAAGCTGCTGAAACCATAGTCGTCTCGTCCATCATTAAACCTTGATGGTGAAGCAGAGTTGAACAACGGAGAACTTGGAACGGAATCCTCAAAAAACAAGCTCTTCTTCCCCTTTTCAAATGCACTACTAGCACTTGGAGAGTCTGCTTTCATTGAATCAAAGTGGGACATGAAGGCATTCCGAGTGCTGCTCTCATAATCAGTCTCCTGCATGGTTAACAACTTAATGAAACACATCTAACAACAAAGCTTTTCTCTGTTTTGCAAGGGCTGACACACATAAGAAAGATAAAAAAAATCATTGTTTACCTTCCATACTGAATCAGTATCGTCAAAAGTCCATGGCTCGTCATTATACTTGTCTCCGGAAATAGTGGATTCAGCACCAACTTGATCGCTGCACAAGTAATTATTTTAAGATTCTCTTGATCAAGAATAACAACAGATGAATTTGTCAACGAAATTTGAAGAAAATTTATTTCTTCAAGCTATGAAACTACATTTTGCCTGGACCAATATGTACTGCACGATGTAGTACATACTGGTCCAATTGCCTGTCTGGTTGGTGGCACGGACGATAGCACGTGCCTCCCAACTTATGCGGAAAGATGCTAAAAAAGATCATGTGGAAACAAGAGTCTGTCCTTTAGCATGTATATTTCAGTTTAGCTTAGATTCTGCACTCCAAATGTATCATACACAGACAATGAAGTTAGAACATCATCGAGCAACAAAACATAAGATCACACAATTTCATTGTTAGAGCATGGGGGACACTTCAAATTTTCCGAAATCAAAGGAGAATATATGTCAAGGGGAATGCAGATAAATATACAGCACTAGTTGGCAGGATTCGAGACTGCTAAATATAAAGCTACAAAAAAGCAGAACTAGCAGTTCTCTGATAACCAATAACTGATGAACAAAATGATAACCCTAGACATTTACAACTTGTGCATTACATGTCAACCATAAAGAGAAACATTGAATAATGAACTAGAAAATACACAGAGATCGATGTGTGCGCTTAACAATGAAATTTATACAGAGAGATAAACCATACTGAAGCAACTAAATATTGAATATCTTACCAACTGCTGAAAATCTGTAGTTCCTTCACAACAGATTCAATATCAAATAAAGAATACAAAATGAAGAGAAAATAGGATACAAGTACCTGTGACTTTCTTTTGTGCGTGGTGAAACATCATGTATTCCAAAATGGGTTGAGTTAAATGGACTTTCCATGGTACTTCTTCCAGGACTACTAGTGGGGCTTCTTGTTGATCCTTCTTCGCTGTTATCATAGGCCAACCCATTCATATGTTCATTAATACCATCAAGTTTTTCATTCCTGCCACCAACATTCTGAGAAGATGCAACCGGGGAATTATCATCCATAGAGGATTTATCATCCCAGATTGATGGGGATTTAGGTTCTCCGGTTGAAACAGTGTTGACAACTCCGGAAGTTACATCCTTTATAATTGAAAATCCTGGACAAGCAAATAATTACAACATTATATTAGTCAAAGAAGTTCCTCAAATATCAAACAAAAGTGACAAAATCCATAAGCCAATAAACCATGCATCCCTGTCATATTCCAGAAAATTGCAAATCAATGGGCTTTTACTTAAAAGGCAAGCAAAGATACCTTCATCATCAAATTTATCCCAGTCTTCATCCCAATCAGCCACCATATCTAGTGGTCCAGATTCCCAGCCTTTAAATAATCAAACAAGAAACAAAATTAGCATTGATCAGAACATAATGAAGAAAAACACCTTTACTAAGGAAAAGAAAGTTTCTCCAAGTGCACAAAACTTTGGAAACAAATAATACTTAAAACAGAAAAAAAAACTATGAGTTGCTTTGCATGTTCAGATTCAAAACTGAGAACTACTAGAACTGATTTTTCTCCTTTTATCACTTTATTGATTGTGTGCTATGGATAACAAACCAATCTAATCTACCATCGCAACAGTATCATTATGAGTAAAGTAAACCATCTGTCAGGATGCCTCTTAACATTGCTGGGATTCTCAACTATGTATTTAAGAAATTTTTTACTTATTTTTTAATTAGGAGAATATCACTAGTCAAATTAAAAACAGTCAATTTTTTTAAACCTCCAAATAAAATCGTTTTAGGTCTCCCACTACCTGCCCTCACGCTAATCCTTAATTGCTTCGCCTCATCTGACCAGGCCGGCGTCTATATGCCTCCTGATTATTAGGTTCCCTGAATTCTCCTCACAGCAGTATTTTCAATCAATTTAGCTTGTCTACGTAGGGTATCTTTTAGTCTTTGGATACATAATACCATCTTACATGTTTTCCCACATCTTCTATTCATTTGAATTTACACAGTTATTCATGACTATTAATTTTTTATTCTATATTTTCTAGCAACATCTGGCATTCATTTCAACATCCACATTTGAACAACATCATAGAAGAATTTTGAAGAGGAGAAGACTTGTGAATTCATAGATACATATAGAGACCAGGTAGACAACACTCTGAACAACAAGGACTCGCAGTATGCAGTTCAGATTTCCCAAATGTCCACATCAAGATTAAACAACACCACAAGCAACATGTGCAAAGAGAATGATAAGTACCAAAGGGGAGCTCAATTGATGTAGTTGATTTAACATGAACACCATGTTGCTTGCAACGTTCGTTAAGTCCTTTCTCTAACTCCTCAAGATCAGATTGAATTCTATCAACACGAACCTGTAAATGAATGTTTAAATTTAATAATCATGGCCAGGTGTGTGTAAAATAATTAAGCAAACACAAAGCCTGCCTGAAGCAAACCATCAGCACTGCCACCTTGTTCCATCTTAATTATGGCATTATGCAGCTCCATCTTTCTTTCCTATAAAATAAATTGCAAAAGCTCAAGCACATAGATAAATAAAAAACCAGAATAGGATACCACAGAGATAGGCAAAAAGCTTTGCTTTCTCTGTCTTTTCTAACATATCTTGAGGTGTATACCTGAATGTCACGATACTTGGCCTCTTCAATTGCCAGCTTTGAAGCTATCTCTCCAACTTGTTTGTACTTCTCTTCATACTTCTTTCCTAATAACTCAACCTGGATAAAGTACATCCAATACAAAACAATTCAAAGAAAGGGGAAAGCCATCAAAAGGACATACTGAGGTCGTAGATGATGGATAAAGTGTTTTCTGAATGAAAGAAATTGACTAAAAAATGTAATAGTGAAGAAAATGAAAAGCTGCTAGATGACCAACATATCAAATGTAAATGAAAGTTTACCATTATATTACAATAAATTAGAAAATGTTGTCCAAATATCACCATTTGTATCACAATCACAATCATTTACCCTTTTGTAACATACATCAATTTTATCTGCCTAAGCCAAGTACGCTTACCAGCATATCATAAGTCAGACATAACTTCTATGATGATATCTTGATTTACTAGTAAATTTTTTTTCAAAAATGCATGGCATGCCAAGAGGCTATGAAACAGAATACTTTGAATTGCTTGTCATATACTTATTGGTATGTACCAAATAAGTTACTTCTAGGTTATTTCTCGGACATGCATATGATATTTTGTGGAAGTAGAATATTTTAATGATACTTAGGAGATACTTCATGGATACTTTCTGCAAAAACTTGATTTTTTTATTATAGAGTTCAATGTCTGATTAAATACATTAGTTGTTTATACCAAACACCTGTGATTAAATACATTAGTTACTTGTTTATACTAAACATCAATGATTAATAAAAAGTGAGAATGATCTTAATTTATTATATATTCTTACTATCTTTTACATGTATTTTGAATCCTATATGACAAAAATATATGTCCTTCAAGATGAACAAATAGGAGAGCCAGTTAATTGCTAATTATCTACTCTAATTGATGATATATGACTATCTATTCTAATGATATAAACATAAGCCAAATTTTGTCATATATAATATTTATGAAAAAATATTTTTTGTTGATGTACTTGCTGTGTTTTATCATAGTTCTTAAATTTTGATTTATTAGCATCTGCATATCATGTTGTGTTAGTACCCTATATCTGTACTGATCCTCCATAGCCATGCCAAAAAATAACTATGTTCAAAATAGAAGTATGACGGCATACTGAATCCTTTGTTCATAAAACACCATTGTGGAGAATCTTACTCTGACTTCTTGTGACAACCAGAAAATTAATCCATGATCATGTGAACTATTCTTTGCCTCCTTCAATGGAAAAGAAATTAGTCATAGTTTGGGAGCGAGCCTCAGTGCTACGATAAGGATGCACTTTAAGAACTTGGGTGACGATGGTTTGAATCATAAAAACAACCACCTTACTTTCAAGGAAAAAGACTGCATATATCAAACCTTCCCAAACCCTACAATGGCAAGAACCTCATGCATTGGATCATCTGTTTGCCAATGGTCACAGTTCGCATGGTCAAATATATCCTTCTAGTAGAGTCTAATTGTTTAAAGATAAATATACTAGTAATACGGACAATAGAATTGGCAACTGATTTTGAAGTCACTTTATGATTGAACAAAATTTGAGATCGGAAAAGGGTAGAAGCTTCCTTTTGCCTCTTATTTATCCTTTTCTCTGGCAGTTATGGATTAACATGATTGACGCAATTCAAATACTAAACAACACAAACACTCTGAATCTTCATTATGGTACATTAGAAAATTGCAAATTCAAGATAAGAATTTCTCACATAGTTACATAGAACATGGTACAGTTGCACACAGCATATGCCTAAAATCCTAATTCACATGCATAGGGGACAAGGTTAGTTGGTTCATATTTTAGGACTTGGTACATGTACACTTGGTTGTAAAATTAGATAAGACATTTTGGATGGACTTACTAATTAACCACGCACCTAAAAGGGTCAATAAAAATTAATAATTTATTTTCCTAAAACAACTGTAGTATAAGGCTTCAAAGCCACAAACTTATTGTTATTTTTTTCTTTATTATTCTGAGATATCCTTAAAGGGTTAAAAACGCAAGAATGTGTAAGAATTTCATTTATCTTTAATCGGTTTATATCTACATGAACAAATAACATCATTGAAATTTAATTCCAATTGCAGTGTTTTGGATTGCATGACTCAGTAAGCAAATAAATCATGACTTGAGACAAGGAACCTGATCTGGGTTCCAAGGTGACAGGGATCCCAGTAAGCATGATTTCCAGCAATCAACTATGCCATAGAAGCATTTATAAAAGAACCAGACTGGATTCACAGGCAACAGTGGGAAAACAACATTAAGCTAAAACCAACATATAGGTCTACTAAGAACATTTTTGTGACAATGCTTCTCCTAAAACAATTTTCATTACGAAAAATGGAATATTGAGACAAAATATAAAACACAGAAGATAAAACAAGAAGGTATGGTAAGACATTTTTTCTCCTTCAATTACAAGAACCAAAAATTAACCATGTTGGTGAAATTGCAATACCTCACGCCTATCAGCAGATGCCCTTTCTGTGATCTCATTTAATCGATTATCACATCTACTCTTGTAAAGAACCTAAAACACAAATAACAAAACACTAAACGATGAATATTAAATGGAGAGGAAGATCTCTATCAGGTAGCTAGACAATAGAGAAAAAAGGTAATGTTAAGAGAACATAACATGCAATTAGCAAAAAAACTACTGAAAATGTAAGAAGGTAAAAACAGTATACTGAGGTAAGGCCACCAAGTATTAAGATCTACAAAGATCATAATGTAGCTCTATTTTTCACAATTTTTTGTTTAATCTCATACATTTAGGGAAACCATATAATCGTGACTTTTTCAAGCACAACTCACATGTCACTGTTCACTTCCTTCAAAGGCTTGGTTAAACTTTCCATGCTATATAAGCTGTATCATGAACCAGTTTCCTTCTGGTTCCCCATCTATAAGTAACCACAGATATTAAACTGTACTCGAAACTCATCATTGATAAAAAGATATCTTTTATTCTCATATAGTAACTTTACATCCATCACAATGTCATTAACCAAACGAGTTTATTCACTTAGTAAAAAAGTGAAATAACACTTGCATATTATCAGTTACCAAATCTAAATACAAATTGCCACTGTTACTATATGAACTTTTTTTTCCATACCTTAGACTAGTCAATGCAAAATGTAACTTACTGTTAAAAAACGCATGCAGACAATGATCAGAAGACTCACAAGTTCTTGCATCTTGGTGCGATAAAATTCAATCTTCTCCTTTGAATCCAGGATCTGTTTTTCCACTTCTTGAACCTGAAACAAAGAAATTTCTGAAAATCAATTCCATGTCCCAGACACAACTTGGAAATTTATAAATATTCAAAAATACAATACAGGAACATGTTACATGAGTACATTGAATTAATAATGAAAAATACAGGAATAAGAAGTTTAACATACATTACCAAGCATATCATGTGAGGTATCAAACAGAATATGACATCTGATTTCTAAACAGCATTAAGTTATTAATTGTGAGCACTGTATTTGAGGCCCATGCCTGCAAAGTACTGCACCATTTTGTATGGTGGTTTATGTATAATGATGGGTACAAATTTGTCAAATGGACCTACCAGAAATAGCCACCACCGAATCTAATACAAACACCAGCTAACCCTAAAAGAGTGAGAGTTGTGCATGATGATGTTGCTCTGTTGCACCCAAATGACAGAGCATCAATCATTTTGAAACAGCACTTTACTTGTAGAGGTGGCAACAAGGACCATTGTACCATGCCAACCAGTGGTATTGGTACATGGATGGACCAGTATGAACCCATCGGTATCAACATACTGTATGTTGGTATGCTGGTACATACAGGCCATCGGAAAAAGGCTTAAAAATGGCCAAAAATTCACAAAAAATCCTTTTAAGGTTTTCTACCCAATATTTAATGGTAATTTTATTATATTTAATTATGAATAGAGTGTATATGAGGCATAAATAAATGCATAAAGTTATGACTAACCCTATATACCCCAATTTGGGCCTAAATGTAAGACAATAGACTAATTGGGATTTGGGACTAATGCAAGAAAATAATCTTAATCATGTTTAATCTTTGTAAATATGCATTAATACACCTTTCATTATTTGAAATGATAATTAAAATATATAAATACGCTAAATACCTTCAAATTGGAGAGAAATTCCACTAATCCCAAGTTCTAATTCCTTTTTCATCCAAGTTCTAATACCTTCGCCAATTAGGAACTTTAATGAAAAGCAAGAGGGTCCAATGGTCAAACTTGACCTGATTTGGATTGGTATCGGTCAAATTTTGATTGGTACGGCCCCTATCAACCAATACAGCAAGAGTTTCAATTGTATCTGTTGTTACATCACCCGTACTGGTCAATATCTAACCCTTTTCTGTGCCCGAAATGGGATGGTCCACATACCAATCAACTGGCGGACCGATACATATTCCTCATTTCATAACGTTTCAGGCAGTACATCAAACATTATGTGAGAATACCCACATTGACCCTCCCAAACTCGTGTATAGTTTTGCCTTTTATAGGGTGTGAAGTTAGCACATCAAGGTGATTGCTTTATGACATGGGTGACCAAGTTCAACTCATGGAAGTTGTTTCTACTTACAGGTAAGACAACACACATTTATCACCCAATGCACTAAGCAACCCCTTCTTTAACAACAATATGATTCTATATTGTACATGTAAAGATTATTTGAAAGAAGAGATCACTTCTAAGGATTTTATCACATTGAAGGGAAAAAAGAACCTATTTCCTCTCTACATGATTGTCTTGCGAGGGTACTTGAGAACAACAAGAATGCAACTTTAACATCTCAAGCAAGAAAGAAAAAGTCACATCAAAGAAGAAAGAGAACATGTCGTAACATATGAATCTGATAATTCCACTCAGTGAAGCAAGCAAAACATAAACAACAGATCTAAATAATAGATATGGAAAACAAAATAAGGAGAACAAGGGGTATCCACTAAAACATAATCGATAGAAATAAAAGTGATAAGGATGAGTTAACGCTATCCGAATGGAGATTCAATTTATAATCCAGGATAACTTTAAAACAATAATCAATACACTAAAAAGAGAATGGAGAAAAGAAAGCTAGCAAAATTATGAATATATATATATATATATATATATATATATATATATTATAACTGATTGTAACTTTTATGTTATTACTTATGGAAAAGCTAAGTGTTCTCTCCATGGCTCAAATTCAACTTTGTTCCATGTTGAAGCTTAAGAATTGGCACGAGATCACTACATAAGTAATAATATAACGGAAGACAGTATGAACAGTGAAACATCAAGCATTGGAGTTGGATTGGGACATGAATCTCAAGTAGGCCTCACTTAAATTAAAAATCAGACTGTTGTGTGAGCAAATGTTGTACTTACAGCTTTAAATATGATGCTAAACAGAAACATAATTATGTGAAATTCCTAATCAGTTTCTTCAATTAAAAAGAGGGAAATTACTTTATTGTCAGCATTTGTCGATTCCTGGTACTTTGGAGTCGTTGTATGTTGTTCATCCTTGCCAAAGTTGTTTACCATGTGATTATCTAGCCCAGGTTTTCCCAAGTTTTGCTGCGCTGAATGCATCGCACCAGGAATCTGTGATGGGACAGGAGCTAGCATTGGAGGCCTTGCTCCAGGTGCTGGCATTACAGGACGATATCCAGGGAGACCTTGCTGTGGTAATCCTAACCAGAATAATCATTAGGTTAGCATAAGAATGATGTAATGAATATGAAAAACCAAAGAAAATATTGCCAAAATATATCAGCACCTGGTTGCCAAGTTGGAGCACCATAAGCAGCTGAAGACATACCCGCAGCTCGTAGTAACGTTTCATCATACATAATGGCATTTGGAAGCACTGATGGCAAGGGATGCCCTTCTCGGTATCTTTCCATTAGATAGAGAGCAATACAGAACTCTCTCAAAGACAGCATGCTGTCGTTATCTTGGTCAGATAAGTCCCACACCTGCTTTAAGACCTCTGACAAACCAAAAGAACAAACGATATAACCAATAAGGGAAGGGTAAAAGAAGTAACTTATAACGCAGTCTTTATCCTTGGCCCAACAGCCTGACATCACCTAAGTGGCCTAACCATAAGTTAGCACGCCTACATCCTGTGTGAGACTATACATGTCAATGCAACTTCTGACATATTCCTACCAATAAAGGTCAGGTGTGGAATAATCATCTTGAGCCGGCTTGTAAAGAACTCAATAAAGGGCCCATTCTGTGATGTTCTTATTCACACAGGCACAAGACCAATTTGCTATGTTATCATTTCTAAAGGTCATGATCAATCTAGGAATGGATGCAATCTTTCCTCTGTTGGCATGCTCAACATTGAGTATTGACTTGCATATCTTAAGGAATTAATAACCCTTGTAGGTCTTAGGTGTTATAAGTAACCTTTCTGTCCCTTTAGGAAATAATTAAGTTGCCTGGATAAATGCAGAGAAACGATAAAAACACAAAAAGCAAGAGACAAGGAGTAGTTGAGTACTGTTAAAATTAAATCAAATAACATGGTAAGATCGATTCAGTAAAATTAAAATGCAAAGCATAGCCACCATGAGTTTAGAAATGAGGACTGCAACAAGTCACACTTTTATGCTTTGCTTTATGTAAGGAAAACATATTGACAACTTCTATAAGTAACTTCATTCACTCTTTGTAATAGAAATCTTATAAAGCAACATTTAACTGCAATTTGATGGCTACCTCTAGGGAGCTTCCAACTCAAGAACAAGGTCCGTGTCTGTTCACCCGTAATTTTTCCATCTCTGTCCTTGTCTACATTGACAAATACATTAGTGTACTTCTTAATGTCAGCTTGAGTTATCTTTGGCCATTGAATCTGTGACTGATTTGAAGCTAGATTCACAGATCCAGCTGTAACATTAGGTGCCATCGGTGCTGAGTTCATCTTTAAATTATCAAGTTGATTTTGCTTAACATTAGACTGAGTCTGTTGAAGCTGACTACCAGCAGAAGGAAGTGACTGAGTAATCTGAGTAGAATCAAGCTGTCCAGGCCTAATCGAACTTTGAGTTCCAACAGCCACTGAGGCAGAACTGGATGAATTAGAGATGCTGTTTACCGAGAAGCCAAGTGTGTTAGAATCTAACTTTGGCTGAGAAGTAACAGAAAACATATCACCTCCAAAGAAAGGTTCAGAAGAATGATCATTTCCAGATGCCAGAGCCTTTGAATCATTGGGTTTAGATGATGGTAAGATCTGATCAGGAGGCTTTGCGACAAATTGTGTTTGTGGTCTAGAAGGTGCCCCACTCATGCCTAAGAGTCCTAAGCTAAAACTTCCCTGGTTTTGAGAAGGGATAGTGCCCCTGATAGGAGTCTGAGATGCCCCCCCAACTGATACTACATTCGAATTACCACCACGCCAATTGTTTGACAGGATTGAGTTATTTGAGCTTGGCAAACGTGGCCCTGAAACACTGCCTCCTCCAACCAATCCTGAATTACCACCCTGCACTGGAGTTGAAACAGCAGGATGTGTCACTTGAGGTGGCCTCATGACATTGCTATTTGCGGTTGGGTAGAACTGTTGATTCATAAATGAATTTTGAGGTGGTGCTTGTGTTGGCCTGAAACCAAGATTTTGAGGTGAATTTGCTGCTATTGGACCAAACTGATTAGTAGGTGGTTGCAAAGAATTAGATGGAACTGTAAGAGTAGTTGCAGAATTTGACTGAGGTGCAGGGGAAGATGCAAGATTTATCTTTGGAGCAGGAATCTTAGCTGCAGCTGGGCCAAATAGTGCTGACTTTACAATTTCTGGTGTTAGCTGACGACCACTTTGTGCTACAGTGACCAGTTTCAGGGCATTAAAGAAATCTGAACGTCCAAGGAAACCAGTTCGGTTCTGATCAGCATACATCCAAACCTACACAATCACAGGAAGATACTCCATCCATGAGTAAACTATGTCAAAAATATAATTGCCAGAAGATTTTGAAGCAAACATGGTGAATTCACATTCAACTCTGTTATTATAGACCAAAAGTTCTGATACCCACATGCAAAACCAGAGAATAATAATAAGAGAGACTTGGTCTTTTCAAACTAAAGAAACAGAGCATATTTTGCCCAAGATTTTAGCTAAATGGACCTTGTCACTTATCAGGTATAAGCCCCTGTAACATATGCTAGACCACAAGGCATGGAAGTAACCAATAAAGACAGTCAGAAGCTCAATTAACATATAGCCCCATTAACAATGGTAACAACCTATGTTTGAATGAGGTATGAAAACCATTCCTAGACAATAAGTGAAGTGAAACTGCTTGAGGTGAGTAGTCCAAGGTAATGCTCCATACCCATAACCCCTAGCATAAAGTGAAACTAGCCTATCCAGATCTGTCTCAAGACCTAGAACCAGGTGCCAGTACAGTTGGATTTAGCCAATATATGAGCATCATACAAGCCCATATTACCTCAGACAGAACCAATCCAATCCAAGGCCATTTTATATAAGCGTTTTTGTTTTTAGAGAATCCATCTCAAAGACTCGCCAGTTGCCATCATTTTACCTTTTTGACAGAGAAAAGGAAGATAGGTCAAAGATAATGAGAAGACACCAGAGCATCAGGAGGATCATCTAAAGTAAGCATTTCTTATTTTTGTGGAAGGCTTTCATCACTTGGTGTTTCTATTTCTTTATTTTCTTTATTTTACTTTTCATTTTTTTTTTTGTTTCTTCCCTGCTGCAGCACACCACCTTGGCTAGCTGGGACAACATGGCATCCAACATTTATGGTGGCTGGATGGTAACCCTGATTGCTGGAACTAGAATAGTTGGCATAAAATGCCTCATTGACTGTTTTTTCTAAAGGCAGTGTCTATTGACTGGTGAAAGATTCAGCATAGATAAAGGCATAAGAACTGCATTTAAGATTATCATTATTGACCAATAAATATTTTGAACATCCACGATCAAGTCTGCTACAATGGAAAAACAACTAAATTGACAGATCACTTGTGAACAAATCCTGAAGGCATCTTAAGCATGAATTTATCATCTTAGCACGGTACCATCAGTTATTCCATGATTAGCTCTAAAAGCAACTAAAATAGTCACTACTTAATAGTTTAGGTTTCAATGACAATTAACAACTCAAGAAGGTGATCAATTATTGTCAAATAAAGTACCACAAGCAACATCCACACCACTTAGCTGATTTGTTACAAATCATAGCCAATTGAGCCAAGTCAGCATGTGGCAGATCACATGCATGCAAGCTAGAAATAGGCTGCAGGAATGTTCTCTACTTCACTGTCATGGTACATCCTACACCATAGAACACAGTGGCACAGGATTGAAACATTATTTCAAATCCTACTACATTATAATCATTCACATGTACATATGAAAAAAATTCCAATTCGAAGAGCACAACTGCTTGCCAAGCCACAGCATTCATGAATGTTATCCATTCAATAAAAAAGTCAACTAGCAAATAAGTGACAATTCGTATAAGTCTTTTCCTGATGTTCTCTCTCTCTCAAATGCTTTTGATAGAGAAAGACTTGAAACATTATCATATTGTTTCTCTTTTATTTGTTCTTCTCTATATGTTGTTGTACCTTCATATTTTTATCCTTGCCAAAATGAATACTTGGACAGGTGTCTATATCAGAGTTTCTATGGCAATGGCCATACAATGCTATCAACAGATGCACCTTTCCCCCAAGGTATGAAGGATATGTTTTCAAGAAAAAAAATAAACAAATCTAAAGAAGATTCTATCTTTTCTCTTGTACTATAGTGGAGAAAAGAGATATGAGACCTCACTCTATTTCTTTTTTTAACACTATGACAGAATCTTTCCTTACCCTTTTTTCGTCTGTGAACATCTACATCTGGTTCTTCTCTTCCTCTATTCTTGCTTCCCCTTGTTACATTCTTCTGATCTTATTTCAGTTAGGGTTGCTAGTAATAACCTAAACTACAATTTTCTAGTTTCTACCATTATACTTAAGGTGACATTGGTTTATAATGATTTTCCCATTTTACCTCTCGAGCCTACATAATCACATTCAGAACATCGTGCAACCCTTTCTTTTTAAAAACCTTAAACCTTGGAGGTGCTAGGTCCAGTTGTATAGCTTGACTACACAACCAAAGGTTATGACCATTTCCCTCAAATTTTGGGTGAGACCAAATTGTAAAAACACATTGCAACTACTGCAGCTAACCAACTAAACGCATGATAAATTCATTAACTTAGAAGTAATCCATGGATCTTAGACCTCTAGGTAATACACTTTTGGTTGTTCAAAGTGTTTATATAGAATGATTTCTAACAAAACATCCCTAGATCCCTCATAGGCAACGCCTTGTGCACATCTTTTTTTTCAACTAAACAGAACATAGTATATGCATCACAAATAACTATAATATTTGAATAAATAAGTTTGACTCAGATGTTCTTTACTGTTTCAACTTGTCCCTGTTTATTCCACACCATATTTGTTCCAGATTGTCTCAAAAAATGTCCAACATTAGTTAAATGGTAGGACTCGATTTATGGATTTCAGCAGAGGTTTTATCACATTTTCTTATGTTTATTAGTCAAGTAAAATGTTGAGCAATTTTTTTTGGTTAATTGGTTTGTCTGAATGGTTAGAAAGAACATTGTTTAAATCAGAAAGCATGTCACCACCTTCTTCAGCTAGAATCTTCTAAGATCATATAAACCTTGAAGTGCTAACCAAATTGAACCAAGGTTTTTAATTTCGAATAATACCACCCGTATCGGGTGGTACATACCGGTCTGCCAGCAGATCGATACGTGGACCGTCTTGTCACGGACAAAATTGTAAACGGCTTGTTCGGTGTAATGCTTGTGCTTGTCCGTGTCCCTTTTGGTTGGTTGTCACTTGTAATCCGTAAGGGCTTAGCCAAGAGCAAAGCCCTATTTGAGTGAGTTTGAAAGGGGAGAACCTAAAGATCCGATGCTTCCTACATAAATCCGCGTCCGCCTACTTGTAATAGAATTCGATCTGAGTGGACCAAATCTATACCTTTGTTGTGCAAGCGACGAGCTTGTGATATCCATTGTTGGAATGTGCAATGGCTATAATGTGTTTGCTAAAAGAGCGCTTGCGGATCCCGTGTGAAGCGCTTTCTGTCTCCTGCAATCTCTTTGCGAGATCCTAAAGATTGTAGGAGATTTGGCGACAGGTAAGACGCTTTGCGGTGGATCCACAAGCCACTCTTTTAGTAAACACTTTATAGTCCAATGCACATTCCAACAAGCCCATTATCACACTTAGCATGCAAACGTGGGGACCTAAGGCACCAAATTGGTCAACAAGCTAAGAAGAATTCTATTACAAGTATTCCTCGAAAGGTCTTTATGGCCGAGTTCCTACAATGGCTCGACGTTAGCACTCAAACATTTTGCCTTTGCTCAAAGCAAGCTTGCTTGTGCAAAACCATGAGGGACCGTCTGACAAGCACAGTGGGTTGTTGAATGATCGAAAAGAGTTGTGCAAAGCTTTTGTCTCGAGGAATTGACAAACTCCCCACTTAATCCTTACGACGTCATCGCAGGGCTTTCATGACGCGATGGATCTTTCTTTGTTGGATCTTCGATCTTCGCAAGCGGCCAGAAGGTCGGCGCCATGCGCCTTTGCATTGAAACTTTCTCTTTGACATGTGCGAGGATACTTTCGTAAGATCTTTGAAGTGTCTGCGATGGGTTCGCATGTTGATAGACTCGCCAATGGACTGCAAAGGTGTGGTGTATTGGTGAAGTGTCACAATCCTAGCAAGTGTATTTGCGATTCATCGATGAAGGGGAAAAGACCATTTGTTGATATGGCGAAGTTCAAATTCTTAGTGGTCTCCAAAACTTCCTGGAAGGATGCTTTGAAGAGAGAGTTGCTCCAACGAGCATATCTCAGAGGGATAAGTCTCGGTCCTTCTCCGTAGGAAATTATGCCCATGAATCTTCACCACTTGAGTACCTCAAGACAAAGCTTCGATGGATCGAGCGGCGGCGTGAGCTCCTCTGCGATGATCTAAGAGGTGATGCGTTGGTGGGCCGCCCATTCTCTTGGGAGTCGAGAGCAAAGGTTACATAAAGTGAAGGGACACTTGAGGTTGATAGTAAGATCGGACTCAACGCGGTGACGTGGAATGGTGGCGCGAGGGCCACCATCAACGCAATGCAAATCGAGAAGCAAAGCAACTTGGGGTAACTTGTGAAGTTCACCTTCTCATTGTCAAGGGAGTTGGTTTAGAAGATGGAATGTGGAGAAGGCTTGGAGCTTTCCAACTTAGAGTCAGTCATGGACTAGATTTGCAAAGTCGCTTTCGGATCATGTCGCCTTCCATGGGTTTCATTTCGGATGGAGCCGACTCGTCTTGCAGTAGTAAAGGTACAAAGACAAGGGAGCTTTGAGCCCGATCCTTTATCTCGATGAAGCATTGGTGGAGATTCACTAAGCGGCCATTTCTTGATGGAAAGTTGGTGTCAAATTGGCTTACAGTTCTCGCAAGAGCCTTCGAGGCAGCGATTACTCTTGAAGAATATGCCACGGAGTGCAGCCAAAGCCATTCTTGCCATCCTCCACGGTGCCATATCACGACCAAGTGTCTCCCTCTAAGAGAGCAGTCCCGGATCGATGACTCTATTTCCGCCTCAGTACGTGGACTTCGACGCCAATGGCACTAAGCTATGGATTGTCTCGCAGCTAGCCTTCTTCGTGACCGAGAGTGGGTGGGCGAAGTCGATTGCGACATTAAGCGACACTCCTCTCGAAGTTCACCTTCAATCTAACCGAAGGCCTGCGATGTGTTGGCGAGTCCCTCTTGGACTCGATATCGCGCCTATTCGAGTTCATACTACAAGGACCTCTCTGTGAGAGATGTCTCCAGGCGACATGATCGATGGAAATCGTGGTGGAATGGTTCGTGGGCGACACGCCACTCATAGTGTAGTCCACTGCACCATTTCTCCTTAGATCGTATAGAGTATGATCGGGAGCCTTGTCCTCCGACTTGCAGGGCTCCCTTGTGAACAACACGAGCTCAAGAGCTAGTTCCACTCTTCGAATGCCATGGTACCTCAGAGGCGGGTCTTCCGTCGGGACTCCTTGAATACTGCATCTGAATCTTCCTTGGAGTGCATCGCCCCATAAGTGATGTCCAGAAGCTTCGAGATTCAATACCAGGGAGTCCTATTTGAAGACCCGGATCATCTGGGTACCATGGCATTCACTGAAGAGTGGAACTACTTTCTTAGCTCGCGTTCGCAAGTTCAGCCAACAAGTCGAGAGGACAAGGCCGAGTAAGCGGCCATATCTCAGATGACCATGAAGCCTCGCGGACATGCAGTGTGTGGTCTTGCACTCCATTCCACATGATCTCCTGCGATGGCCACACATGGTGACTTGCATTCGATCCTGTATTTCCATCGACCAGTGGAATCGCGAGAGAACTCCAGAGGTGTGTGGACTCCGCCAAAACGTCGAAGCCTTGCCGAGTCCAATGTTCGACTCGGCTACCCGATCCATCATCGAGTCGATTGAAGGTGAACTTTCGGAGGAGTGTCAAGCTACGCGACAATCCATCGCCTACGATCCTCACGAAGAAGGGATGCGATGCAAGACAACGGATAATAGTAGTGCCATGGATCGTCGCTTCGCCTCTACCAAAGACAATCTCCATGGTGCACCGCTTTCATCGGGACTTCCGGAGTCAATAGCAACACCCTTGCTCTCTTAAGAGTAGCACGTCTCTCGGTCGTCTATGCCCCGTGGAGGAGGAGAATGCTTTTGACACTCCAACTTTGTACCAAGACAAGGTGAAGGGCGTCGCTTTAGAATCTCCACCAAGACCATCATCGAGATAAGGTTTCCATCAAGATAGCTCCTTTGTGAAGGACTTGGCATGTAAGAGTGCATGACCATCCGGATCGAAACCCATGGAGACGACATGATCCTTTACTACTCTCGAAAAGTCCATGCCGACCTCGCCTGATGAGAAGCACCAAGCCTCCGCTCGACCAAATCTTATCAGACTCTCAAAGCCATAACTTCTTCATTCGATTTAGGTACTGAAGGTGAATCCCATGGTGACTCGTTTTCGCAAACACTTCAAGTGCTTGGAAGTGTGAGCTAATGGTGAAGTCTAGTAACCACCATTCCACGCGCCTGAAGTACAACCTCGAGGAGGCGGAGTCGAAGTCAAGTAACCTTTGCCTTGTGCCTTCGATTCCCAAGAGAATGGGTGAAACCGCCCTGGTTGTACCCCCACTTGATCTCTTAGTTATCCACCAACGATTGCCAGCTCGCGATCATTTGAAGACCCTTCAAGCTCAACTAATCCAAGAAGATTCGATGGGCAAATTTTCGCGGAACGATCGCAAATTTCATATTCGAGAGCGGGACTTATCCTCGTTAAAGCTCCAACAAGCAACTTCTCTCGATTCCTTCCTTAGAAGAAGAAAGATGGAGACCACTATCCCTGACTACTTTTACCTTCATCGATGAATCGCAAGAGCGTGCATCGATGCACTTGCTAGAAGTGACCCTCACCAAAGTCGAGTCACTTGGCGGTCTGAGCAACATGGCGGATTAAAGTTCGACGACTTCAACAACAATCATAGCGGAGAAAATTTCAATGCTCGAACGCACACATCGCGGCAGGATGGCGAAAGATCGAAAATCCAACGAGAAAAGAAGTTGCGTCGAGTATCGAAGCTTCTCGAGGACGCGAAAGAATAAGTGGGGAGAATGTCACGGACAAAATTTTCGTAAGCGGCTTGTTCGCAACTTGTAATGCTTCATCTTTGCCAAGTGTCCCTTTTCGGTTGGTTGTCACTTGTAAAAAGCTTGTAAAGGGCTTGCCGCTCGAACTCAAAATCCCCATTTGAGTGAGTTTGACTTCCATTGTAGGCTTGTACATAAAGTCAGCGTCGAGGTACTTGTAATAGGTTCGGTGCGTGGACCAAATCTATACCTTTGTTGTGAGCTTGTCGAGCTTGTGATATCCATTGTTGGAATGTGCATTGGCTATAATGTGTTTGCTAAAGAGCGGCTTGCGGATCCAATGTGTGAACCGCTTTCTCTGTCTCGTCTTCTCTTTGCAGATCCTAAGGGATTGTAGGAGATTTGGGTAAGCTGACACTTTGGGTGATCCGATTGGTGCACTCTTTTAGTAAACACTTTATAGCCAATGCACATTCCAACAATGGATATCACAAGCTCGAATCTTGCCATTGATTGGGGTTATTTCTGCCCCATTACCACCCAAAATCGATCGGTGACGGTCACCACCCAATCCCGGGCAGTATTAGCCAAGAGAGAAGGAAAAAGAGGGAGAAGAAAGGGGAGAACCTAAAGATCCGATGCATTTTCTCCTCGGCGATCCCGATCCGTCACCGTGACCCTTCTTGTCCAACCAAAAGGGACAGATGAGATGTTGCCTCCTCGTCTGAGGCGACGAGGCCTTGGCGTCGTCGGCAACTTCTCCTCATCCACGCGGGGAGAAGAAAACAAGGTTTCTTCTCCCCACGTAGGGAGAAGAAACAAGGTGACGTCACCGAGGCTTCATGGAGAGAAGAAACCGAGGTTTCTCCCTACACAGGGAGAAGAAACGAGGCAACGTCGCCTCAACGGCATCACCCTTTTTTATTTTTTAACTTTATTATTATTATTATTATTATTATTATTATTATTATTATTATTATTATTATTATTATTATTATTATATACACACTAAGCAATACATCAGAATGTACCACTTGGTATATTCATACCATACCATGCCGAGCTGAGCTCGATACTCCGGTACGGTATGAAATGACGAACCTTGAATTGAACCATTTCTTGCATATTATCCTCGACCAGTCATATCCACAACTTATCATAACTACGAATACTTAATGTTGTATCCTTCCTACGACACTCTAAGCTCATACTAAACTACTACCTACCAATTGATAATACCCTTACCACAGTGAGCAAAAACCCAAAGAAAGGAGGCAATTTGTCTGGATACCTGACAGCCAATGTACAGCTTCCATCAGACAATATGACTATAGGGTTTTACCAAAAAAGAAACAATTAGGGCAGATGGGAATTAGCGAAACAAAAGAAAAAGCATATCAGAAGAGGAGAAAACAACAATGACAACACAACAAAAAGTAGCAAACCAAGAAGAATATAACCAATTGAAGATTATAGCATTCATCAACAGGATGATCAAATGTGTAAGTTAAGAAACTAGAAGATCCTGGAGAAACTTGATTTCAAATAATATGCAACATAAGTTAACAGAACCTTCCATGAGCATAGAAAACAAAACACAAAATGAATAAAATCAAAAAGATACATCAACGACGTAGGCAACTCTTAGCTACATGCCATATAAATTCCAAAGGAAAGCCAACAACACAAATAGAATCAAACATAAAAACAAACAAAGACATATGCAGGCATCTTAGACACATGGATAAAAACAGGACAAAAATTTAACATTCCAACAATGCAACAAAAGCACTGATATGATGTCTACCTCATGAAAATCTGATAACAATTTTACTGGTAACACTTCTTTAAGGAACTGACTGCAAATCTTAGTATAAACACAGATAGTTTAGGCATTCAAAATTTTGAACTTATTACTACTATACACTAGAAAACTTAGATACAACCATACAGCATAATGGTTAAGGAGCAATTATTCTTAAATCATTTTAAACTGCATAAAAAATAAAAGCTTTCACCTAGTGATACAGTGGAAAAGTTCATGTACTTGAAGGAATTCTGAATTTGAATACTGAACCAAAAAAGTTGAAGACCGAACTCAAAGAAACTGCTGCTGGACAAAGAAATGTTTCGAAAATATTGGGTAGGGCAAGCGAGCAGTTCGATCGTCCAAGCCATATATTCTCCGATGCCCTCCGTGTCGGTAGTTCAACGGTTTTCCACCGAGAAACACGATTTTCGTGAAAAACTTGGAACACATTTGCAATATTTTTGACAAAAAAAGTAAGTTCAAATTCTATAGAAGTAAGAGAAGAATTCCTTTCAAATAGAGACCCTGAACTAAGACCTCGATCACAGAACCCAACCAAAAAACAAGCCTCGTGTGAATCCCACCAGAACCAACAGAACCCAAGCAAGATCTGTCAAGAAACAACAAATATTCAAATAAAGAGACACAGAAGAGCCAACCTGAGCTAAGACGTTCCTGGGCAGATTGGAACCCTGAAGGAATGCAACCGCCTCGTCGCCGCTAATCTTTCCATCCCGATCCAAATCTGCCCGCTTGAAGTACTCTTCAAACATGTTCATCGCCGCCGCCGCCGAGGACACTACCCCACCGAGAATTCCCGGATCAGAGATCCGTCCCGAAGCAACCTAGGAATATGGATTTAAGCGAGGGACCAATCGCCGGAACGGCGGAAGGGATCGATCGAGAGCAGGGCTTGGAAGGAGGCCAGAAAGGACGCCCAGGCGAGGGATCGGAGATTAGGGCTCTTGGATTGGAGGGGGTTTAATCCTCGGGAGAGGTGGAGAATCACTTTGGCTCTCGATCTGGATGTGTTCTTTTTTCTTTCCGGCCGCCTTATACAGACGACGTCGATGGAACATGATAATTATTAGCACTAACAATTATATGGCAAAATTGCATATCGATCCCTCCGAATCGTACCAAAAAAAAAGTGGATTTTTCTATATCCATCCTCCAAGATTCTAAAAATAATGTATATAATCCCTATAAATTTTGATATAGCATATTTTATATATATATATATATAATATACATCCTCCACTTATGTCCTAGAATTTAACAAATTACTAAACAAGAGAAAGGTGTTCGAAGGATTCATGTGGATTTTGGTAAGAAAAAATTTTCTGTGAAACATAGATGTTTTTAGGGGTAGTTTGTCGAGGAAAAAAAAAATATTTTGAGAAATTCTCATTTAATATTTTATTAAATAAATTTTCATAAAAAAAATTTTCACTTAGTTCTCATTCGTCTTTGCCCATGCCTGTCTCTATTTCACATCGTTGTCCTCACCATTCCTCCCTTCTTCTTCTATTATTGTCATCGTTCTCGCTCGTAGCTCCATTTGCAAAGGTTTATAACAATAGATGAAGGTAAATATAAGGACAATGGGACAGAGGCATAGATAACTAAGAATAGAGACAATGATCAACAGGGCAAAGAATAGGAGTAAAATCATGAAAAAAGATATATTTTTTAATTTTTTTTAAAATAAAGACACTAACTGAGAACTTCTCAAAATAATAAATTTTTTTTTGAAAAATTGTCCTATTCTTAGTTTGATGCCTTCTTATCTCACATGTATATAGTGAGAGGAATGGGTTGTAAGAGATGAATTTTGTATCCAATTTAGGGTGCACCATATGTTTTTTTTTTTTTTTAAAACTACTAACCAAAAGTACAACTAACTAATTGAAAGTTAGTATTAGTATTACAAATGATCATTAATACAGATCATGATATTTTTGTTGAGACATCTGAATTGATTAGTATAATATTATACAAGTCATGGATATCTTCGAATCTATATATAAGTATCATGTATCACATTTGATACAATAATTTTTTTATATTTAAAAAATATATATTATGCTGAAACCGATCTAACTTGATCCATATTTCGAGAGTTGTTACAATTTATAATATGAGTTTATATTTGAGAATTATTATAAAAATTTCGAAACTATACATGGTTCCTATTTATAGTGAGTGGTAATAAAAAAATATTTCCGAAGAATATTCATCCTTATAAATTTTAATATAGCTCAGAAATAATAAATTTCATCCCCATAAATTTTGATGTTCATTAATAATAATAATAATAATAATATTATTATTATTATTATTATAATTATTATTATTATATTATTATTATTATTATTATTATTATTATTATTATTATTATTATTATTATTATTATATACCATCCTGTCCATATTTCCTTTCATTTAACAAAATACTAAGGCTTTAAGAGGTTTGATGTGGAAGCTAATTCAAAGGTCTTAGTCTGTGAATACTCCTCGATGGAACATGAACATGAATGTGATTCGATATACTTTTAGTTTGATAAATATATTTGTCAATGTTTAGACCATACATGTATATAGAACTAGAAGAATAGGGTTATTAACTTGCTGGTAAACTATGTCAGAATTTGTAAAGATGTTATTGAAGAGGAGACTTACTCTGAATAAATTCTGATGTAAGTGATGAACTTTGTACCAGATTTAGGAAACAATATATTTCTTTAAGTAATAAAATTAAACTGCTAACCAGGATTACAAGAAAATAATTACAGAGATGACAAACCTAATAATTATCTAATTGGCCATGTAATTTATTGTGCACTGCTATTCACTAGGACATTTAGATGTAATCTAAATCATTCAATAAGGATATTGAAGTTAGTCATGAGAAAAATTCTTAGGCTTCAGTGCTTTTCTTTTTTTTTTTGTGGTTTTCTTTACAGTTGGGGATGGAGGATCTCAAGCCAAAGTGGGTGTCTCTACCATGGCTGCTACTGTATGGGTAGGCTCATTTGCCTTCTTTTCTCCTTTATTGTATGGTAGTTGCCATCCATGGGTAGGAAAGAGTGAAGCAAGTGTTGTGTCATTCCATTCCTTGACTGAAGCTAATTGAGCACTAAGACAAGAATTCAAATCATTCCTTGCATGCCATTGATTGTGGAGTTGTCAGCTGACTTTGATTAAAGACCATTTATTATTTTTATCTTACATTAGCAATTTCTTACTGAGGATCTTATAACATATGTTATCTATTCCAGAGGAATTACACTCACAAAGCTATTGGAGTTATTGTCTTACAATTCTCAAGATCAGAAAATTTTGTGGTCTCTGATAAAATCATGGTCTTCTCCTTTCCAATTTTTGTTAATAAAGCTCTGGTAATAATAATATCTTAGGGGTTTAATATTTTCATGTCTTGGGCACTGACCTTTATTGGATTCTTGCATGGATTAGTGTGTTTCTGCCCGATACTGAAATGTGCCCTCGTTAATCTTTTGAGAACATCATTGAAGATTTTGGTGGCAGCTTCTTCTGATTGAAAGGTGATCTTATGTATTCTTGTTCTTCCTCCAATATCAATTTCAGCCTGCATGCATGCCAGTTGTGACACTTCTGATCTTAATCCTGTATCCTATTAGAAGTGGGTAAAAATTTGAATTGACTTACAAGGATTTAACATGCATATTATTATTAACTTGAGTCAGAATATTTTAGATTGATGTATTAGATTTAATAAGTTAATCAGTCAATTATCTCATCGAACTGAATTGTGACAAAAACAAAGAGTTCATCCTGGTAGATTGATCACCAGTTACAAAATTAATGGAGTCTTGATTTACTAGATGAGAAATTCTCTCTACTTTTTGTCTTTAATTACCACCTCATACTGCATATTTATGATTCTAGTCTTGTTTGTGTCTTTTGTTTGTTCCTGTTTCTTTGAAGAAGCCTGTCACCATGTATATTTGAAACAAAAAAAATCATAAAGGTCAAAAAAAAAAAGATTCAGCTGCATGTTAGGCTTCAAAAGTTTGTTTGTAAAAAAGCTGCATGACTAAACTGTGGTATTCTTTTAAAGTGATAGTATATCTTCATGAGATCAAATAGAGGCAAACAAGTCTCCAATCCAAGAAAACAGCAGCAATCAAGTGTTTTTGTTTGGACAACTAAACACAAGAGGGTTTGCAATGGAAGCTTCTTAACTTGGTCTTAATGAATGTGCACTTAAGTTTTATACACACATGATGGTATTTTTTGCTCAAACACAGACCCATCGATAGAGAACAAAAGATAAAAATGACATGTATTTATTATATATTCTACATATTGCACAGGGACTAACTGGATATATATATATATATATATTTGAAGCATAAAATGACTTCTGATTTGTCTGATTCACCCCAAATCTTCAGACTAATCCTTTTTTGCATTGCTTAAATCTTCTGTAGAAACATAAGCATCACTATGAATATTTGCACGCAAGCTCACTGTGGTAAATTTTCAATGAAATCCATATGACAAACCAATAAGTCATTGGATCTGCCCAAAGGTCAACAAATGACAGCTTCTCGTAACTCAAAAGCACTACACATGATCACAAACTTCAAACACGATGCAAAGGTGATTGTCCAAAACACACAGGTAATACCTCCTTGTGCAAAGCCTTTGTGCTCAACCAGTGAAAACAACCAAGTGCTGTTTCTTTGCAGCATGTCGTCATGGGTCATTTGAAGTGCTAAGTTGTGTGCCGACAGAAAAAGGTTTTAACATCACCGATTTGATAGGCATCACAGCAGTATGACACCTAGATTCTACTTTATAGAAAGATTTAATTGGTAGTGGACCATCATGGAAGTGCTAGCCATCACTGCTGCACAAACGAACACCCTTCTTCCTTAGTCCACAGACAAAGAACTCACTGCTGACCAGTTCTACACCTTTGGATTGGTGCAGCTACGGAAATAATTAGTTCAAACACTCCTTCCATAAGCACCTTAATTGTCAGATCTTCATTTCCTCAGATAACATGATAAAACACACAGATGTAACAAATTCAGGTCATTCTAATGAGAGGCTGCTTACGATGCTTCGCAGATTTGCTTCTTTGTTTTTTTGGTCCTCACTGAAAGCATTTCCACATGCTCTGGAGATCAGTCCCTACTATTGAGTTTCCAACGCATGAACAAATTTCGGGTCAATAAGCACAGCAATATCATGTTGTTGTTTGAAAAGAATTTCCTGAAATGGTCAAGATAGTGCTGTGCTGCTCCACGAGGACTTGGTGTTTGGTTGAGCAACAGGATGAACAGAAAGTCTGATTGTACGAGCATCTGTTGATTTGTGCACATCAATGCATTCCTTCAGGTCTTCCTCACATGTTAACAGGACCCACTCCGAGTCATCATCCAGATACTTGATGCCCACCAAAGCAGTATCACCTATGTTAAACCGCCTCCGGATCTCTTGCTTTAAATCTTGGAAGCCCCAGGTTGGCTGTACTCTGAATATAACTTTTTCTTCCCCACAAATTGCTTTTACCTTAAGAAAATCACATCTATTCATCGGTGGAAAAGACATAGTTCCTGAAGAATGATGATCAATCTGAAACTTCTGATTCAGGGTTCTAACTACGGATTTGGGTGCCACCTCAGGTTGGGAATGGAATTCAATGTGGCTTTGAACTTTCTCAAGCATGTGACTCTGATTCTCTTCCACTGAAGTATCTTGTCTGAATGCAAATTCATGAGCATCAACACACTTCCTTTGCTCACTGGAACATCCCTGAGTTGAATTAGAGTTTTGACTGCATGAGGAAGAGGAAAGGGAATTTGATCCAGATGTACGTGAGCTTAATCTACTTTCTAGCTGTTGGTTTGCATTCGAGAAGTCTGGAAGATCATTTTGCTTTGACAATGAAAATGTGGTACCAGTCGCTAAGTTGTTTTCTGACCAAGTGGCTTTTATGTAGTTTTCATAGAGGGAACTGAACTGGACGGCTCCTCCAGGACCATGGACGGAGTCTATAACCGCTTGCAGTTTCCTTAAGGAGTGACCAACCTTCTTGATCTTCCGTGAAGGCCAACGAGTAATTCCATGTTGCCTACATATTCTTTTAAGTGTAGTAGGGCACACTGAAAAGAAGCAAAAAATGTTGATCTTAACAACAATAGATGCGTCAACATTCAAGGCAGGTCATCCCATTAGGTGGTGAAGCAGTAATGATGTCAACTACTTTTATTAACTTATGCAGTCACATAAGCTAACCAATATACGTTACGGCGGACGAACCTGACAGCAGTAGTAACATTTTGCATATAAATGCAAAAAATGTTTTGTCATTTACCTCTATATTTAACCATAAGTGGAAGTAGAATGAAATCTGAAATGCTGAACTCAATGCAGTTATTTTAATCAGAGCTGCAAGGTTCATTATGGAATATTACATGAAGTATACTAAAAAAAGTATGTCAACGTTAGAGCTAAAACAATAGCAAACCTATCAGGTTAAGCAACTATTCCATAATTAATTCACTGACTGATAGTAAAATGCAAACTTTCTAAGAATATATTGTAGGATTGGAAATCTGTTTTTTGTGCTTTCAGTGATACAGAGACGATGGGTTTAAAACATGATCAAACGAGGACTACACAATTTCATGTGAACAAACACACACATGGTATTCATAAATGGCAAATTCATCTTGTTTCAACTTTCTGTGTATGCTTATTTAACCAAAATTCAGAGTAAAGAACATGTATCACTTCTTGTGATTACTTGTCTCTACATATTATTCACTCAGCTGGGAATATGGAACAAGCACAAATTCGTTATTCTAACAATATTAGTAATACTACCTACATGTCCAGGCTCTTTTGGAGCTTAGCTTGGCCTCCATCTAATGATATCATGGGCAGTTTAGCTAATTATCTATTTTTGCTATCTAAAACTTTGTCTCATTTACTTAAATCTTAGTTTGGTCTTAGAATGGAATCAATCAAGATCATTTTGCTAGTCATGGAAGCAGCTTCTTGTTAAGATATTGTTCTATAAATGTCTATTGTGTTAATTATGGAATTTCCTTTTGAACAAAATCAAGGTTCATATTGTTTGGTTTTCCAAAACCCACCATCTTGTCATGTAGATCGTAGTGACTTACTCGCTACAGAAAGATAAAACAGGAATTTTTAGTAATACGATGCTTACCTGCTAGGCTTTTTGCAGCATCTTTCAGGCTACCAGCAAAATGCTTCTGAAGCTCTTGCAGACTGACAATCTTTTCAGTTTTTGTACGCCTCTTTTCAGTTTCACTATCCATATTTGAAACATTAATTTCAGCAGAAAATGAAACTTTATTATCATCATTGGACTTGCCATAGTGCTGCTTGAACTCGGAAAACATATCTCCAGTAGGGAGTATTATATCCGAGGTATCCCAATGTGCTAAGAATCCCTCAAATTCCTGCTTCATAGGTTCCATCAGCACAGAGTCAGGGAGACTGTTCTTTGGTATATTTCCTTGGAATTCCCAACACAATACCTCCTCAGTAATATCTACATCAGGTGTTCCTACTGGGAGAATTTCATTGACAGTTGATCTTTGACCAATCTCAGAAATAGATTTATCAGAGAATGTACCCGAAGGGATCCGATCATCATTTTCTAATACTGTCTCATGTTCTAGCTCCTTGGTCGTCACAACTCGTAGGGTCTGACATACTTCTTGTATCGTAGTAGACAAAGAATTCAGCATCAGTTTCTGTTTTTCACTTTCTATGAAATTGATAGGTAAGAAGAACTCCAACACAAAGTCTACTTTTCCAGTATGAATACATCGCAGTCGAATAGCCACAGCAGCTCTCAAGTGGAACAACTTAGCATGGTGCGAGAGGGGATATTCTGTCTTGCTGAAGTCCGTTATATCTGATGAGAAGCATGGTTGATTTGTCATGAATGCTTTACCGGCAACACCCTGGCCTCTCAACAAATGATGCTCAGAGCACGCTTGGTGAAAACCTGACATGCTAGGATCTCGCACATAACAGGCAGCATCGACAGTTGAAACACAGTCCTTGAAGGTTTCATCAGAATGTCGGGTGCCCTTCTTGCCTTGTCGAATGCATGAAATCCATGTTTGAGCTAATGGCAATCCATGGCTCTCACAGGCAGCTTTCAACACCATTTGGATCTCTGGCAAGGCATCTTGGTATGAGTCACCAGACATCTGACAAAGGAGAAAAATGTGTAAGCATGATGTCACATTGAATTTGTTTTCAGGAATCTCTGCGGCTCACCTTTATGCGGGGAACACTTGAAACTTCACAACTCCTCAGATCGACTGCCTGCAACAAGAAGTCAGGTATCATAAGCAAAGAAAGAATCTTTAATTTTTCCATTTCGACGATGAGAATCATATTTTCATGTGACTTTAATGGCTTTGTCAATATTTATTTCAAATATGAAAAACAAAATTGTGCAGCAATGTAGCTAACCTACTGATTGCAAACAAACAGAAATTTTGAAGTGACTTCAAATCCAAACTTCAGTAGATTAGCATCACAGTGAAGAATTGGACTTTGTCATGCAACTTTGTAGAAAATTAACTCAATTCACGGGTATAAGGAATCTTGGATCGTAAAAGGATGCAAGGAACTTATAAGCATGTCAGGACAACCATGAAAATTCAATAACCTCTATGAGATCAAGAAAAATAAAGCTATCAAGAAGAGATAAAAAAAAAAGGGGGTTTGAGGTTTCAGAGTATGCTGCAGAGATGGTGGCCAGGACTCACCTGAAGAGCATTGCAGATGATCTCAAAATCAGAACTATAATTAACCTTTTGTGTGGTCATCACAACCTCGACGACCCCTAAACAAGATCGACTATCCTTGTCAAAAATCGGTAGGGCGATCGTTCCACAAACTTCATACCGCTGAGCATCGCTCACACGAGGGAATTCACAGCTGCTGAAGTAGCGCACATCCGGTGTCCACTCTGGCAACTTCCCTAGAAACACCCGGCCAGGCAACCCCACTGCCTCATGAGAGCTCTCATCAGCCAAGAACTGGTACCTCGTGGAGACCGACCGATACTCCACAAGCCCCTGACAGTTCAAATCCAGCAAGAAAGGTTGACCACAAGTAGTAAGAACTTGTTGGTTTCCTCTCATGACAGGCACCCAAATCTGAACAAGGACATCACCATCTCCATGTGACTCCTTGATATGCCTCAAGGCATAACTCAGTCTTTGTTTCATGGTAGGCTGAATCCGCCAACTCATGGCTGATCCATAACTAGAATCATCTGCTTCCCATTCACATGCAGGACTCAGATATATGGATTGTCCACCATCAAGTATTTGCATCTGGGTTTCTTCGGAAGCCAACTCCACGGAGAAAATTGATCTCTCGGCATCAACCTGGTAATCGATCCCCGGCAGGGTTGGGTTG
The DNA here is from genome assembly GCA_024322285.1 of Musa beccarii. NCBI lineage: Eukaryota > Viridiplantae > Streptophyta > Magnoliopsida > Zingiberales > Musaceae > Musa > Musa beccarii. The sequence goes on along the minus strand of CM044396.1, from coordinate 10,238,831 downwards.
GGACTGCTTGAGCTAACTCCGAGAACAGGAAATAAGAGAGCAGAGGTGCCTGTTTGCAGGAGATCAGAACAATCAAAGACTGATCCTGATAGCAACTCATCCAAGAAGTCCAAATCACAGGCAGCATCTGATAGGGTTTGGCGAGTGGAATCCTCCATCAGTCACAGTCTTTTCATAACTCCATCACAAGATCCTTTCTGCAATACGATCCGCATCTCAGCTCAAAAACCAACACCTTTAAGAAGAACAAACAAAAGGCCGAATCCAAGAAACCAACAAGAACATATTTTTTTGTGGCATTCAAAGGAAAGCCGGTAGGTGCCTAAAGGAATCTTCAAAAGAGAAATTGGTGGCAACAACAAGAGCAGCAGTAATTATTCATGAATCATTATACAGTTTTGGACCCACTGCCGCAAGCAAAAAAGGATTCCAACTTGCTTGCAGGAGAAACGGCACAAAGAAGATCACCTTCAGAGGACTACCGCTCCAAGATGAAGAACCGCACCACTAGCTTCTTTCAGAGAGAACTGAAAGAGGATAGAACAGAGACGTAGGGAGGGAGATCGTGGCTTGAATCCACCAACGATCTTCAGATCCACGACCGTCTGGTCTGCTGCCCAGCCTCGTTTCCCACCAGCATTGTCAGCTGAATCCTGGCATTGGATGGTCTTTGAGGCGGTGAGGGAATCTCAGTATCTTTCCCTTTGTCTCCCCAACTGACGCACAAAGTCCAACCGCACACAGGAGAGGACAGGCTCATGAAAGGGGCAGAAAGGGAAAGCTGAGGAGTACTGTGATGCCTTACCAGGATAATGTTGACTGACCGAACAGGAACGGGGAGGATCTATACCTCGAGATTCTGGTTTGGGGATCTCGGAAGGCCTTACGTGCCCCACGCTCAGTAGGAACCGTGAGAAGGGCATGATGGCTTGCGGTCCCATCTCTCTCTCTCTCTCTCGATCGACATTTTTGGCGGATGGCCATGACGGCTTGCTGTCCCATCTCTCTCTCTCTCTCTCTCTCTCGACATTTTTGGAGGATGGCCATGGATTTGGTCTGTGGAAGCCATACGGCACCACATGGGTGGTCCAGGGTTCACAGGAATCTTGGCACGCACTGCACGCGAGGGGCAGCCAGAGGGCGGTTTGCATCACAGAGAAGAAGATTGAAGGTTCTGTCCACGGTAAGATTGTATTATATTATATTCATCTTCCTAATGAAGTCAATTAAAATTCTGTTTGCAGTGACAGCTTTCCACTTGTCTTTTGTCATGCTGCCTTCCCTGGAATGTGTCAGAAGCAGGTAAACTATAGCTAAATGATTGAATTAGATGAGGTGCACTGAAGAGGGTACAAGTACTGCTAGTTCTTGAAGGAAGAAAAATGATGATGCCCTAGAAAAAACACAATATGGATAGATGGGTTGTACTTGATGGTACATGAGGCATGATCAATCCCTCCTGGACAGCTTTCCACTGCCATGACCATCAGCTGCCATCATCACATCGTTGGCATTTAAAGTGATGGAGGACCAATGGGTTTGAAAACTTGATCCAGTTGGATACCAAAAGATGCTGACAAAAGCCTCTAGAATTGACCTGGAACTTCTGATGGTGAGTTGCTTCTGACCTCAAGAGACAAAGCAAAAAAGAAATGGTGGTCTGTGGCTTCATCAACTATTTTCCATTAATGTGCTGTGATAGGGAGGTCATCGCCACGCCAGCATTGGCGCAGTAGACAAGCATCTAATTCCAGAGTCTGCATTATATTAATGCTGTCCTGTTTGTTGAGCAGAACACATTGATTGGGTTTCAGTGGAAGAAATTGCCCGTTTAAAGCTCAGCTTTGTTCTATAAATGGGGTGTTGGAAGCTTTAGCATTGTTAACCATCCTTCATCGAGAAAGCCAAGAAATAAGGTTCGCTTACAACAGCAAAGGACCTGTTTGACAGTGAGGCAGAAGTTAATATAATATGATTCACCCACCCTCATCCCCAAAAGTGCAAATCCCCGGGCTACTAATTTGTCTGCTTTGATGCTCATATCATTGTTGTACGCATGTGTTGGCTCAGAAAATTTCTGCTTGCATTTGGGAGACTGATCTTTGAACATCTTCTGAAACTTTTTATTTGTGTTTGTTCAGTTCACTATGCCTTCTGTGGTGAGAAACACTGTGGACTATTCTAGTTTCAACTTTTCTTTTCATCGAGTTATGTGCAAAGTAATATTCTTTTGTAGGTTCAATTTTTGTTATCACATACAACAACAACCAGAGGTGAAGTCCCAACTATTTGAAATTAACTACATAAATCTTTTCTCATCATTGAGCTGTGTACGAAGCAATATTCTTCTATAGTTTACAGTAAGAACTTTTCAGATGATATTGTGCTTACCAAAGCCTGGAAATGAGAAGATCAGTTTGACAAATATGTGATGCCTTGGCTGAAATATACAATTATGAGTGTAAACTTGATGGCAAGTCACTTGCTACATCTTTGCTGCTTATAAAAAGAGAACAGGAAACACTGGTCATCTGATACCAAAACATATTGGATTTGAGACAAGACTTTCTGATTCTAAAACTCGGCGGCATGCCTGTAAATTTAAGAGATATTTTCTTCCACTTTTAATTTTAATTGGTAGATGGAGCTGCTCCAGATTAGGATAGCATGTTAAGCTGCTGTTATTGGCAGAAGCTAAATAAGTAGGGTTTGAATTCGGATTCAGATAATAACATAATTAAAATAGTGATTTTGGAAAATGAAAAGAAAAAAATATATATATGCAGATCATACAGCTCAACCGGTAAGATATGCAGCTGCTTAGATGTTTGACGGCCACACTTCACACACACTCCAAAGCAATTCTTCCTTGACATCTATGCTTAAAATAGTGAGGTAAACCAAATCTTATGATCATCTGACTTCTTTTTTCGTGGAGAGAAGATTTTACACCAAGTAAATTCACTAATAGAATAATTCTTCCGGTGGCAGTTGCTACTTAGCTTCTTCATGCAGACACTATAAAAAAGATGTCATCTTAACAAGAACTTAAGCTGAATCTCTCAAGTCTGAATGAATCTACGTTTCGATCGGTATGTCGAATATATCTTTTTTTCCGCAAAAAAAAAAAGCCTATATTACCTGCTATGAAGATACACCAATGTCAGCGACATCAAAATCCCATTACATCCAAAAACTGTTTCTAATTTTGGCTTCCAAATGGTCCAAAGATGATACTAACTATGTTCGCCAGAAGCAAAGTGTTCTTGCTGAGGTTGTGCGGTAGCCAAGGACTTCAACTTCTACCGGAAGTCAAGTCCTTCAGTTCACGTAGATTACTGTTCTAGGTCGGATGATATCACCATGTTCTTCTTGACTTCCATCGTTTGTAAAATATTAGGAGGAGAGTAGATGGGGGGATTAAATACCGATGATTGAGAGCCAATGAATCAAAGCCCATTGGCTCGGTTCTTATAAGAATCCTTAAACGTTGCTCACGGAGAACGGTTGGTGTGCTCCCCAATCAGAAGCCAAACTGTCCCGTAACTGGAAGTCAGTCGAAGCAAGCAACAACGTAAACATATGCTTAATGACAAGTGCACTCAACCGATCTATGCATCGTTTATTGACAAAACTATTGAATAGCATCCCATAATCCTGCTTGTGTATATGTATAGGTTGACCAAATGCATGCCAGCGCAGAGCAAGGCTTGGGTGGTTCACATCTATTTAAGATATTAAAACCATTCTTCAAGTCAAGCCAAGATTGGTGTACCACTTAGTTTTGATTAAGGGTTTCAGATGTGGATTTCTTGTTCAAGGATATGTTCTTTGTTTTTTTTTTTGTACTAAATCAAGCATCTATTTCAGAGTGTTGGAAATTTTGTTGTCCTCTACATAATTTATAGAAAAAGCGAGAAGCTTTGAATTCGTTCAAGAATATCTATTTATATTAGCTAAAATAGAAAGTACACTTTTTTAAAACAATGGAAGAATCTATCATAGCCCAACAAATCTCCTCTTCATGATCCATTTATGTTAATCTAAATCCTTGTTTTTTTTGTTTCATCTAATCCTAACCATTTGAATTAATCTTATCATTCTCCCTTAATTCAAAATAATTGTAACTTTAAGTTGTCTTCTGAAAAAAATAACATTTTTCTTTCGTCAAAGTTTTTGTAAAGATACCAAAAAGTTGATCTTCCATGTTGTAGTTGTCCATTTGAATTTCTCCTTTATTAACCAGTTTACACGAATGAAATAATGTCGAATTTTGATATATTTGGTATATATATCCTTGGAAGATAAGATTCTTCAGCATTGCAATAGTAGACTTATTGTTATAGTATATTTTAGTTAGTCTATCCTTTTTTTTTTTTTAGATCTATTAGAATTCTTCATAACTACATTATTCGCAACATACTTCACCTTAGAGCTTGAGAGAGCAACACATTCTTGCTTTTTTATTATCCATAAAATCACTCTTAAACCAAGGCCAAATATAAATCTTTTACCTATTAATAACAAATATCATAATTAAGAGTTCCCTTAATATATCTAAGAATTTTTTTAACCACTCCAAGTAATCCTTTCTAGAACTATGCATGCATAACAAACTAATTGCAAACATAATATTTGGCCTTGGATGTGTGAGATAAAACAACCCTCTAATTAAACTTCTATATTATTTCTCATTTGTATTTTTAACTGTATCATCTAATATAAATTTATCATTTATATTTATTGGAGCATTCATTAGCTTATAAGTTTAACATAGAATTTCTTCAACTTTGAGTTGTTAAACTATGTTTAATTGTTTGTAATGAATACCTTGCAGATGTCGAACCCGGTGATCATGCTTTTTTGAACGAACCCCTTGATCTACTTTTCTAGTACAGTTTTGACCCATGTGGTGAAATAGTCCACTTCAATCAATATAAACTTTCATTGGTCCGAGACATTCGCTGAAAGGTCCAATCAAATTTAGAGGAGATAGTTGAACTCTAGGGAGCCTCTCGTACTCAAGCATGCATCGGCATTGGTCACACTATCGTATATACTCAACTGCGTTCTGATAAAATGTGGGCTAATAATAATTCTATCATAAAATTTTAAAAGCTAATGAGCCAGATCCAATGTGCTCCCCGCACGTCGTTTTGTTTCGAATGGTGGCAGAAAATGAGTGACTCAACGAGAGATAGATCTATAGAATAGCACCCCATTTATTGTGGAGAACTAGGTCTGTTGCCTTCGGATTCTTCTAGCTTGGTTGGGGTCATCTGACAAATCTAGTCTTCAAATAATGTATTACATCTCCCATCCAAGTGGAATTTAAAAAAATTACAATGACCTCATCTTTGTGTATGCTCCTTTTGACTCGATGTCTCTACCATTATCCCCTTCGTTAATGATCGAGTATGAAAAGCCAACTTTGATAAGACACCAGCCACAACATTCTACTCCTATAGAATTTATTCAATATTGAAAGAAGGGATGCATGCAATCATCTACTAGTCACAGGTGCGTTGAAAGTCAATCACTCATATAATCGGCTGTACAATCTTTTTTGTTTATACCGATTTTATTTGACTATGAAAGAGTTTAAACACACATAAAAAGGATCTCTCATGAACACTGCTTCTCCTGTCCCTTTACTTGGAAGATAGCTCTCAGTCAGTGGGCAATTGCACCAAGCAAACACGACACACCAAACGCTGGTAACCATGGAAGTCCTTTTCCATACCTCATCCTGTTGTGGTCCGGGTACCTTCAACACACAAGAAAGCCATGTGGCCGACGGAATAATACAAGAGACTGCTGAAGAGATAAAAAGGATCAAATCTGGGTATCATCTAAATCAACACAAAGGCTGAGAAGATGTGCCACACATGTAAAAGAAAAAAAAAAAATAGTATTGTCATAAATCATGAATCGAATACATAAAGAGAGTAGTCGGTGCCAAATCTCATTAGATCGCCATCCTCCAAACTGCTAAAGCATCTTCCAAAGTTTCTGAATCCAACTCCATCTGCATCATTCAGAATCTAAGACCTCGTGGGGCATTTGTGTTCACCGAACCCCCTCGAGTAATTGCTTCTTCTTCTTCTTCTTGTTTTCCTTTCTCTTGATCTCCAGATTTTCGTGTGAATGATGGCATATTGTATTATTCCTCGAGAAATAAAATCTGGCATTCCAATAATGTTCTGGCTGTAGATCATTTAGCAGTCACGATTTTTGATGTACAAGCACTACATACCAAAAAGTTATTCATGTATGCAAGGTATGCAAGGCCAACAAGAACGGATGGGTTTGATGACCCAAAGTAAATTGTAGCCACATGCACAATCTTTTTCTTTTAAGGCTGGTCAGATCAAATTTATTTTCTCCATCTTAAATTTTAAAAAAAAACATTCCACACAGTTATTCAGACCTTGCAGAAACCGCAAATGCAACACATTGAAGGATGAATCAGATATGGACAATGCCAATAAGATCCTTGAACAAAAAATCATTTTTTGATTTATTTCATCTTGTTTCAGGGATATACTTATTGTCAAATAAATAAGTTCAGAAAATTCACTTGACAAACAAGGCTTCGTCTGTCCAATTCCATGAAGCAAAAATCTTCGCTATCCAAACAATAAGGAAGCATCATTGACTGTGCTGAAAGAACTCCGGCCTAGATCCCTATCAATGCTTTGATCTTAAAAGACGAGGCCTATTGGTAAACAATCGACCATTGGCTCGCACAAATGCTGCTATACCCAGACTTAGACTTGCCCAAACAAGTGAGAGCAATATGTGACGAACATTGATTTGAGCTGCGAAAAAAAAAAAAGGAAGAATGTCAGATAGTAGTACACTCTGGCCAGGGTTTCCAGATTGGAAGCAACCCAGAAGAAACTGCAGAAAGATTTTTCAGTTGAATTTCGAAGATATCTTAAATGAAGGCAACCTTCTCCAACCATAAAAGCTAACATGACATGCAAGAGTACAAGCAACTGCTTCAAGCACTTTTTGAACATAGGCAATCAAAAGGCAGAGCAAGCATAATTTCAATTCAGTTAGTGCATTATAATGTAAGACAAATCAAACTCTTCTAAAAATGTAAGACATTTAAATTATGGACACATATAAATGTTATCCATTAAGAGTTTATTGCAATAATCGACAATTACTTAAAAAACTATATCACAAAGAATCTCGTTATCAGTCTGTCATTACAAGGAAGCCAAGTGTTTTTTTTCACTTTCAAGAGAATCAATCTCTTGTTCTTGTTTTTGTTTTTATTTCCTTTTTGTTTCTTTCCTACAAAGCAACACATTGGACCAGTCAAAAACTGCCATTTTGAACCATTCAAGAAGGTATCCCGTGTGGTTCCAGAAATCAAATCCTTAGCATGAAGTACAGATTGCTCAAGTGTACCCAAGATCAAAACTTTTTGAAGTGATTTCTTATGGAAGGATGGAACTGTATATAGGATAATGAACTCATAAACAATCTGTACACTATTTCAAAAAAGTACCCCTCAAATTATTTGTGTGCCAATGATTACTTCATTCAATGATATATCATATTTGCTTTTTCAATACTTGATTTGGTTGACCCCTGTCAATGCATCATATGAAGTTTTTATATATATAATCTCTCCTTTGTTCTTAGCACAGTAACCTCAGTTTCATCACAATCATCTATTATCATTTGCATTTTTAAGAAGAAATAATTTCATGACAATTTGCATTGGCCCATGAACAGTGTGGAGCAATTGGTAATTCGTTAAAATTTCAGGTAGGCATAAACCCATTGGCAAAAAATTTGCCAAGTCTGGAAATCAAAGGAAAGTCCTGATTTTGTTGCATGAGGGCATTGCTCAAAGAGTGAAAGAGTGACTGCACGATCAAACATGGGTCGAAACAAGATCCACGTTGAACAGAATTCGTCTAATGCCAATATAGAGCAATGTCAGCATTTCAACAGCAAATTGAGAACCCCAGACAGATAATTTCCCAAGACAGATCAACATAGATCATTAGAAACGATGTTGATTCAAGAAACAGCATCAACAAAAGGTGCAAACCTATCATCATTTTTGAATGGTGAGTACTCATCCAAATAGAAATGAACTTCAAATGAAAACACCCTTTTGGTTTCATTTAGGATGAATACTCATCCTAAGATCCTTAGGATGAATCTTAGATAAGCCTACTGGAAATGTATGAAGGATAATTCTTCGGAAAATTCTTCTACAGTGGATATGTTCCAGCCTTTCTTGAACAAAGTCCTTTTCTTCCCCCTCTTTTACTTCAAAAAGAAAAAGAAATAAAGAAATTCTCCCTAAAAATTGTAGCTTGATCCTTCTTCCAGCAAAGATGCTCATGGCTTAAGGCCTATAAACCTAGATTATTAATGACCTTTCCTAGGTCAGCTTTCATACAATATACTGATTGAATGAAAAATACTAACAAAATATTATGACCCTTATCCACTAAACCAATTGTGTTAACTGCTTAAAGATCCTAAAAGGAAATGTAATGGAACATCAAATTAAAAAAAGGATAATATTCATATGATGAATCATTTACTAAACTGTCATGATCTTAGTCAGACAACATAACAGAAAATACTATAAAAGCTTAAAATGGACACCATGAGAATGTACATTTGACATTTTACTCCAGAAGCAATTTTCATCATTGTTGTACGCATTGATAAAGTAAACTACAATAACTCTATCAGAAATGTCAATTAACAGAAATTGCAGTCTTACCTTGTCGTAGAGACATCAGTGCGAACATAAGTCCAGTCAAGACCAATGCTAGTGCTAGTCGAAAGGACTAAAAATGACACAAAAATATATATATAAGTCTACGCATCTTAAGTAAACACGATATATCAGTTATATTTATATACAGTCAAGAATTGTTCCAGCCATAGTAAAATAGAATAAGATTTCTAGGTTACCTAAAAAGTAGTCTGTGACCAAAGTTTAAGTCATGAAAAGGACTTGCAAGGACAAGATTATGTACATTGACTCCTCTCAAGACCACCACTAGGGGAAGCCTCATGCAACAGTAAATAGGTTTTTTCTTCATAAAAACAAAAAATAGACAGTTTGATTCATGACACAATCGTTAAAATGGTTCTACACATTCAAAGTAAATCCATATAAAAGATTAAGTTCACAATATTTGTCAATCCATCAAGTGTTGCACAAGAGATCAAATCAATTGTGCTTTCCAAGGTTAATGTTTGGACAAGTAGATGGACATGAGTTTCAAATCTATTATAATGATTTTCCAAGTGGGATATTTTAGAGGATGTGGAACAACTTACATCATCAGTTTGAATCTTTGAGGCTTCTGCCAGTGTGAGTGCGCGGACTGAGAAAGGGTCAAATCCTAATGACCAAGGTCACAAAGGAGTAAACTTTGAAACCAAGTCTCACACTGTTGCCTTACTAAAAAATGTACAAATAGTTTCTAACAATTTTTGCCTGATATGTTACAATCTTCAAGCAACCATGGACAAAAATCATGTAGCATTACAAGGTCCGAAGAGCATTAACCAACTTAATCCAAGGTTGAAAAATGGATAGATGCACTTCCTATAATCTCTTGAACTATTACTTCAGTATAGTATTTTGTAGTGCTGCATGTATTTCAGAATTTATTAACATTTCTAGTTTACTTTGAAGGAAAAGATAATTTAGCAATCAGCAAAAATGTTGCATACACCATATGTAAGATCAAATTACTTTTTCTTTTAAAGAAAATGCACATAAACAACTTCAACAACTAGCACATTCTCAATCTTCTTTGTTCCTGTTCTAGAACATTATCCTCCATGTAGAAATAATAGTCATTTATGAGATGCCTATTGCCATATATAGCTCTTTTTTTATCATGCGCTGTCACCATAAAAATTCACAATATCTTTGTACACATGGATTTTTGTAATATCTTCAACAATACAACTTCAATTCTGAAGATAAGGCATACTGAATTCTTCAAGAAATAAATACGTCAAGGCACTGACATGTAATTTAACAGAGAAAAAAATTTGGAAATCATTTGTAAAGCCCCAGTCAACTCTAAATAAAGTACTGGTCTAAACCTACCGCATATGTCTCCAAGGCTCCTGCTTTTGTTGGAGAACTCATATCTCGACTTAGAGACACAATGTAATGCCCTTGTAGCAAATCAATTGCATCCTTGTAAGCCATAAAACAAGTGAAAGTAAAGTAAGAAGCACATCTTAGAAAATGTTTCAGAAGAACTAATATGCAGACCTCCATCTATTATTCCACAAATAATTGAAATTTTTTACTGATATGTAAAGGATTCCAATGTCATAAAAGGAGGGGTAAACTATTCCAATGTCATAAAAGGATGGGTAAATGATCCCAGAAGGACAACCTCTTTCTGGATGAGGAAGCAGAATCCAGTGCTCTTAATAGCAGGAGAAGATATCTAATTGGGATCTCATATAAAGAACATCCTGTGCGGTGTCAAATGTGCATAACACACCATCATGGAAAACATGCTATGTCAAACATGCATAACCTAATCTTCTTCCTCAAACTACTCTTCCTTTCACCCGGTTCTCTCTATAACCAGGCATTGATAACTTTAACCTAGGACAACTGACATGTCGAAGATCTTAGCTGATGTAGACACTTAAGAAAGATTAATTGGTTCAGGCATAATCACTTCAATTTTTTGTAAACCATGTAGAGGATCGTCTTGGTATCCTGTGTATGATACATCCTGTTCTTTTAGTTTATTTTGAACTATGTTACTTATACTGAATTACAATTTCGGCATGATTGAAGCATATTTTCCAGATTCTAGAAGTTCTTTTCCAGAATAAATCATTTATGGATAAATATGCCTTCTATAGATCTACAATATTCACTAGAATCTCCACCTCAAGACTGGCTGTGCACATGTATATTTCTTAGTCACAATATTTCCTTGCCAGAGATCACTTGCCCATGAACTTATGTTCTTTCTATGATGTTTTTGGTCTAGATAGTAAAGAAGACTCAGAAATGTCAACTATACTACAATAAGTAATATCTTTAATTCATAGTGTTGTAGCATTTTTGAATATGGAATAAGAAGACTGCAAAAAGAATAAATCACAATTGGGTAACAACCTGTTTTGTCCCATCAACAAAGTTATTCAAGTAATAACGAGCCATAGCATTCCATCCATCTTTTAGAATTCCCTGTACTGTTCGTTTTCCATACCTAGGAACCAAATAACATCAAACAGTTAAGAAAAAGAAAATACAAATAAGTATACGAGATATGATTGAGCAGCATGCATATTTCTATGATACATAAAGCTATATCAGACCTATATTTTTCAGCAAAAAAATGTATAAAAAATGGATATACATATAAAACATGTCATTAAATACAAAAGAAAGATGAAAAGAGAAAAATACTTCTTCAAATATAAAAATCATCAAGGAGAAGCTGAATAATTGGTATCCAACTCTAAAGAATTACTTCAACAATTAGACCAAAGTTAATCTACTTCACACGGAGTTCTCCAACCAAGAAACATAGTAAAAACAAATATTCCTACACAGCTTATGATTCAACTTACAACTAAGAAGGTCCAAATTAGGTTCAAATAGAAATAAAGGGTCAAAGCCACATCAAATATTTGGAACCAACTGTAATGGTCTATAATCTACACACATCTTAGTGCACAAATTCTATAAACATCTTCATTTATTTCCCCTTGATGCATAGGAAAAGTCTTGAACATCTTCTCCTTCACATCCTCTCCTCTTCTCTCCCTCTCCCCTCTAGTTCAGGTGGCACCAGCTTGTAGCAAATGCACCTCTAACCATTGACCGGCACTAGACCAAGATTTAAACTTTGTGCTTGGGTCATATTAGGCAAAAGAGAGGTTGACCTGATGGTAAGGAATTAAATGTACCAGAGCTATAGAACAGTCTCAGAACTCTATCCTTGCTAAAATTTGGTAATCATTGACAAAAATAACAGTAATGAAATTCCACCAGTCAGAGACTACATTCACCATGATTTCAGATAAGATGGACAGAACCAACAACATATCATGCCCATGTAGTGCCCATACATAGAACCGTCTCATGTCAAGAATGTACAAGCATGGCCTTCTCATTGTGCTTAGCTTGCAATAACCAACTGGGATGTAACAACAAAATCCTTGAATTCACATATTTTGAATCTCTATCATTTGATCATTCAAACATTTCTCTACTTGTCTTTGAGATTTAATTACCTTTTTTAACTTTGTACATTCGGTTGTCTCTGGCAACACCAAATCATGCTGAGTTTTGGTGCAACTTTAAGAAACTAACTACAAGATGGAAAGTAGATATGTTGACACTATAGACGCTTCCTTTCTTCTAAAATTCACTAAATAATTTATTGAGCCATTTCACGTATATGCCTGCAAGTAATTAAGTGTACCATGCATTGAACCGATTCAAAAATCTTGTCATGACTTTGAATATGCTTCCTTAGTGGAAAGTTATGCAGCAAACAATATTACAAAGTGGGTTAGCACATAGGTCATGGAGTTACATTCTTGTAACACTGACAATGATTAAGAATGAAGCACCAGATGGAATTATTCAGAACAACCACTTTCAAAAATTTCCAAACAACATCTTCAAGTACCTGTATGTTCATAGAAAGGTTGAAAAAATAAACTTTGCAGGAGTTACCTCACAAAATCTCCTTTCAGGGCAGGAGTTCCAGAATATTGAATGCTAATATGATCTCCATGATTAGCCCATACTGAAACAAGAAATTTGACATCATTTTCACTGATAATTAGGATGTCATGTAAATGAAAGGGTTGATGTTAAAAAGTTGTTCATGATTCAGAGAGAACAAAACACCTCACAGAAATACTCACAAATTTTGTAGCTTGCATCAAAATATGGGTATGCACTAATTGAGTCATCAGAACCAAAAATTCCAATTTGCTTGAGTTGGCTTTCCAATGCCTTTCTTGCAATCATGCTCTGTGGTCACAATTGAACAATTGATCTTATAGTGATGAAACAGGAAACAAGAACTTTATAGACTAAAGAAATTTGAAAAATTCTTCTAGTGATGAAACAAGAAACAAGAACTTTATAGATAAAAATGATAAAAAAAATACTTGAAAAAAAAATACTTGCCAAAGATTACAAACTGCAGAACTAGTAAGATTGGGAATTTTGATTTTGCATCATGATTAAGTCAAAAGGCATTAGATAATGACCATATTTGCAGATAAACATGAACTTGTGCACAAAAGTGGGAGACCAAATAGTAAAAATTACCATATGCATGAAACAAGAAATAAAGCTTAACTGTCTCAAAAAACAAAAAAAAAACCTTAATTTTTTAATAATTAAATATTTAAAACAACACAAACCAAACTATTGTAGACACTACACAAGTTAGAAAGTTGTTCTAGGAAGTGACTTCATATGAATGTAATTCATATTTTCATCGTGAATCAATCCTGGATAAAAATCCCTTGTTTGCATCTAAATCTTAAGTGCCCTCATATGAATGTAATTCAGTTAAAGGACGTATACCAAAAAAAAAAGCACACTTTTGTTAAAATTTGGATTGGCCTAATAACAGATCAAAACCTGTAACGGCCATCTTCGGACCCAAAAAGAGCAGAAGGACCAAGTCCAAGCCCAACATCTAAAGCTCACATAAATAGTAAAGATGTATCTCACATAGAGATATATGGCCAGAGAAAGAACATAACAAAAAGGCAAGAGGACATAGAAGAGTCAATGAACAACAAAAATCAATTTTGGTTAGGAACATGATTAAATTTGGAAGTCAATGCAAACATGAGTCTGATGCAGAACATTGAGATTTGAAGCCATTAAATGATTCCAAATTGATTTGTAGTGGTTGAAGTAGAATAGAAAAAATAAGCCATAATGTCTAATTTTATACAGTTTGAAACGTAAATATCCTTCATAGTTCACCCATCTTGGTTGCACACTGGCTTTGGCAACTGATTGGAGCAATACAGTATTGATATACAGGGCATTGTTATAATTTTTAGCCAGTTATCTCTGAAATAATAATAATAATAACAAAGACAATTTAATACCAACCAGAAATCACCTATATCGTCTGATACCAGCCTTTGGTCAGACGAGTACATTCCAGTATGGCCCTCACATGTGAACTGATATTTGAAACCTTGAGCTGGATAGTATTTGAGCAAGTGAAATGGACTTGATTTAGCCAGGAATGTTTTTTCACATTTCTCCATATAGATGTTATTAGGAATTTCATTACCAATTAAATTTTGTAATGCTTAAAAAAGTCAAAGTGAAAAACATGGGAATCAGATGAACATTATTACAAAGATAAAAGCCAAAAGATATTATCTGGCATCGTTGTTCCAAAATTGACTACAAGCTCTATCACAAAATTGACAAAAACAAAATTCAAAAGCAAAACACAAGTAGGATGAAATCATGAAAGGACATTATTTCTTTTTAGATTCTTTGCATTGGGTCAGATTCTACAGGATTAACAAACCTATGGAAACTTAAGGAATGATGGAAGGGAATAAAAAGAAAAGAGAGGGAAAGAAAATTGAAATGAAATAAAGAATAAACAAATAAATGAAAAAAAAATAGATATTCAAAATAAATACAAGATAGAAGAGCCCAGATTCCAAATGAACAAATTCAAACTCGAAAATGATCTTTCTGAATCTTGAAAAATAAGGAGCACGGGGATTGATCGGGAAAGATTTCTTGTTCTTATTATAAGATTGTGATTTGATCCAGATATGTTTGGTAAAAAGAATAATCTTCCAATCCTTTGTGGAAGAATCTTCTGAGGAATTAACATTATATCTGAAGAATCTTTTGTGGAAGAATCTTCCAATGATATATCAGATCAATGCATAATATCATGAAAAATGGATACAAATTTGTGATCTTACATGAGACCATATAATGACAGAAACAGAAAACTGCCAGAAAATCAAATGAAACAATCCAACTAGAATATTAACATTCACCTGTGTAACATTCGTTCGATCTAAGCAGTCAATACAATTTGTTCTCACAACTCCTGTCTGACCTGAAACTTTCTCACCTTTCTCATTCAATAGAAAGTATCTGCAAAATCAATAAATAATAAATTTTAAAAATTCATATATTATCAAATGTACATTTGAAAAGGTAAGCAACCAATCCCTCAAGCAGTTCCCACCAAAGTAAAAGTTCATACTTATAAACGGGAAAAAAAAGTGCTGCACAGTACCACAATTACCAGTATAGATACAAGAAAATGTTTAGCATGGAAAAAGAATACAGCATCTAGAAAGACAATCTACACCAACGAAATTCTCAAAGTAATTTGATGACTACTCAAACAATGCCAGAGAAGCCAGGAAGGCTAGTGAATTTGAAATTAAACAAGGAGCATATTTTAGAGGTTTTTTGTACCCATTAAGCATCTGCCCAGATTCATGTTTTTAATGGATGGCTCCAGCTATAATTTATAAGATCAGTAAATGGATCGGGATCAGCTAGAAACAATATGACGATAGGAATTGAACAAGACAATAATATAAAATAAAAGTACATTAAAAAAATATAAAAACAAAATAAAATTAAGAAATAAAAGTATCTTATGTAAATCAATTCTTTTATCATCATAATTGACACTTCTTTTTTAAAAAATGAAACTATAATATAAAAGATAAAAAATTGAAGAAAAACAACAATGAAAACAATAGAGAAAATCTTATTAAAAAAATTATGACTATCCAAAAATAAACAGTAATCATATAGAACAAGAAATATTATTATAGTAAGTAATGATTATATATCACACAAATGATCTCAAACTCATCAGAGTTTATTTTTGAATATAATGATAAGCCCAATATACCTATAAGCTTCTCTAATCACCATGCAAGTGAAGTGTAGGATAAAAGTAAAAAAAACACAAAGAAACAAATTGGTTCCATATCTTGGCAGTATCCTCATTTAAGAAATTAAGAACTAGTCTCTATCCTTTTCTTCTCTCCCTATACCTTTTATATTATATACTATATGATGATAAATGCCACAGTAGTATTTTTATGTATAGGTTTTTCAAATTAATAATTTTGATATGCATATGAATCTAATTGAGAATCTAGTCACCACAATCATTTAGGCGATAGGCCTCAAGAATTACCATTTCCGGTACCAGACCCATTTTGGTGATTGTCAGGCCAGTAGGTATTGATCAATACTAGTGTACTGACACATAGAACACCAGTATGTGCCGGTGTTTCGAATCAGAAGAAAAAATGGAGGCAGCGATGGAGGAATAGAGAGAGGAGGTAAGAAGAAGTGGTGCCAACGGAGGAAGAGGAAGGAGATGCAATAGAGGACGAAGAAGAAGGAAGAAGACAAAGTAATAGACGAGGAAGAAGAAGGAAGAAAATTGAAGGAGAAAGAGGAAAAAGAAAAAGGAGTTGTGAAAGAGGAGGAGAAAGAAGAATGAAGAAGAGAAGAAGAGGAGGGCGTGTACTAGAGTCCCACGGCAACAGCAAACGGACGAGCAACATCCCTTTGGCGACAGCGAATGGGAATGAGACATCCCGCAACAACAACAATGAATGGGCGAGCGACGTCCCGCGACGACAACAATGGCATCGACGACAGTAGCATCATGCAAAATGGGTAGAAAGCCCTAATCGAGGCAATGTGACACTTATTTAAGGATTTGGACTGAACCACCCGAAACAAGAATGGTCCACATATCGGGTCCACACTCGGACTAGTATGTACTATCTGTTTTGTACCATTTCATACGATACAACAATCCTTGGTAGGTCTATTATAGGATAAGCATTAAATTTTCATTCATATGCTATTGATAATGTATCATGTTGCATTTAGGATTTTATACATTTTTGCACATGTTTTCTTCATACGTGGTAAAACACATTTTTATTCATTATTTAGCCTAAATCTATCAAAATTTTAATTTTTCATTGACTACTAAGTCAAAATTTAGGCTTTATATTTATTTATAATAGATATGATAGATCTCATACCAGTCATTACCCATCCATACCGACACATGGTAGGAGTGATTTTAATCCATGGTTACAAGTGTAATATTGGCTTTTACATTGCAAGATATCTTTGTATGTTCAATAATTTCATGAGATTTCTTCTTAACTATTTTACCAATGCACTAAAAATAATGAGACAACTAGATATACTTAACATGGATTAAAATCTCGATCAGATACTGATACCAATTGGTCATTGGACCAGTAATGTACAGTGTATTGAGCGTCCATATCCACCAAAAGAGAGAGAGAGAGAGAGAGAGAGAGAGAGGAGGTGGCAGAAATAAGTGATAGCAAAGAAGAGAAGGAGAAGAGGAAGCAGTGACAATGGAGGAGGAGGTTGCAAAGGAGAAAGAAAGAAAAAAGAGGAAAAGGAGATGATTGGAGAAGGAAGAGAGAGAAATGAAGAAAGATAAGATACAACAGTTATCTTATAAAAAAAGGAAAAAGAACAAAAGGTAGATCTGCCACAGGTTGGTATCAGTCAAATTACCACCCAGTAACCTAGTATTGTTAGCTTACAAACGGTTAGCTTAACAAAAAGAAGAAAACCAACTACCAAGGCTCGCCTACCAATTGACCAGTGGACCCATATTTTAACTCAGCTAGAGAAAAAAGGTTAGAATTCAACTAACAGTGAACTGCAGAAGTATGCTTAACAATTTATATGATGACATGATTATGAATCCTATCAACCTATCTGAACTTGGAATGTCCAGAATTGCACCAAGAAATTGCAATAAACGAACTGAGATGGTGAAAATGATAGATAAGCAACAGAAATCATGCAGATTCAATAAGAAATGGCTGAGTCTGAATTTAGTCAACAATCTAGCAGAAATCATACACGCATTGGCTAATATTGACTGATCTTGACAATAGTAAACTTTATAGGCCAATTTAGCTGAATGAAAAACCTAAAAAGGGACAAGAAAAAATATTCAAACATATAAGCAAAATATTGGCTGATTAGACAGATCCAGGTGGAATAAAAATTTAGTTCTGTGCTCCCAAAGCCCAGATGGTCAATTTAAACATCCAGTTTCTTGTGTTTTTTCCTTTTAGCCATAACCCTTCTTGCAAGGAACCTACTTTCTTAGTGTATGCTTGTAGTAACAAAGTGGTCCCTAAATACAAACAATTTAACTCCTAAATTAGCTATATGATTTTCAGGCATGGATAAATTCTGGTGATGAATCCATATTGTTAGTGCTCAAACTTTGTAAGTTTATAAAGTAAGTCTATTTTCCATACAAAATGTTACAACAATTGACTAAAAACAAGCTAAATGTTAAAAAAAATGAAACATAATTATTTTAAGTAATGCATAAAAATATACAACAAAGTAAATGGCATACCCATGCTTATTCAGGTAGTCCTCAATTTGATTATAAAGGAGTGACAGACGCTCAAAATGTATATGACCACAGATCTGGTGAAAGTCAAAATGTACATACCTGGAAATGGTATTGAATTTTAGCTACAAGAATAATACAGCACAATTGTATTATCATACATGTCATATTACCTAATGTCATCATTTCGAATGGTCTGCATTGCATTTGCAAATCTTTCACTCAGACGTCCCTCACTTCCATGCTGATGATTGTGCAAAAATTAAGATAGCATGCACAAAATTTATATAATATTCAGAAAATACATTTAGAGGAGATGTACACTATAAGGAATTCAGTATTCGATCACATCCACACAAACAAGTTTCAAGAAAACCCTGCCCCATAACTTTCATATCTTTGCATGCATAGACTATAATTAAACCAGCAGTGTCCATTACAAGTTTTAAAGTATTCAGTCTAAATTAAACTCCCACATTAAACCCAAAACTGAATATTCCAATTTCCACATCTTCTGCCATCTAAACACTCAGAAAAGAGCATCCACTAGTCCTTCAAAGACCAAATAAATACACAACCAAAAATCAAACCTGAAGCTTCACGAAATAAAATCCTCATATCAGTTGGAATCCAAAGAAAAAACTTAATATTCAGTCTATATTGGCAACTCACAGTTTTTAGTGCCAATTTGAATTCATGTGCTCTAATTTGCTATAATTTCATAATTTTTCATCAGTAACATTCTTGAAACCTGGCCTGATAACAATTGTTTTGTCAACCAAAGCACTTCATGTTGGTTGGTTCAGTAATCAATCTAATTCTGGCTGACCCATATATCACCGTTTTCCATAGACCAGTACAAAATGGGTGGAATGTACCAGTCCAGGCATGAACCAGTACATGGATCGCCACCATTTCAGAAGGTCTGGTCCAATCCATTAAAAAAAAAAAAAAAAACTTAAAAAGTTACTGCTTCAATTAAGGCTTGCAAATGTGAACTCTCGTCTCCGTGCACCGGGAGCATGGAATCACGAGCAGTCGCTGTCATCCACTGCCACCTACCTCCCTGCTGTTGTCCTTTGCTGCTTCATAATGCCTCGCTGCCCACAGCATGCTGTTGACCATGGGTACACTTTCTCCTCCTCTTCTCCTCATCCACCACTTCCTCTTCTTCCTCCTTTCTCCTCATCTTCCACCACTACTTCCTCTTCTTCCTTCCTCTTCTCCTTCTCTCTTCTCCTCCACCTCAACTTCTTCCCTCCTTTTCCTTCCTCCTCTTACTCCACCACAATATGTTCCTTCCTCTTCTCCTCCTTCATATTCAAAACTCTGGTACATACAAGTTTACATACCGATAAGGCCAGGGACCGATAGTCCTTGGTCTGACAAGTACACAAGTTTTAGTACCAATTGCCAAATACTTTACCTGATAGAACTATCAACCCAATTATTTGGAAATTTAGACCCATCTGACCCAATGTTAAACCCAAGTTATTAGTAATAGACACATCCAGCCTTATGAGCCATCACAATTCTTCTCTCATTTCAAATGTCAACTAGTTAGGCATGACTTCAAGAAGCCTGACAAGCTCTTAATAATGTTATGGGCATCTTATGACCAACAATTAACAAACCAAACAGTGTGAAGAGGAAAATCAGATTAGCTCAAATGGTAGCCACCTATCAAATCACAACTAATAGATGCACTCTAGGACAGATACATAAATGGAGAATTCCTGTAGGTTCTGCCAAATCCACCACATTCAAGAAAATAATTAGGAAAACTAGACTACATGATTGTTTTCCTCAAAGGATCGACAAGTGCTAAGGCCGATACAATGAATTATTTTCTACATTCTCACTGCAATACTTTAATGGGTTCAGCATTTTTCATTGTTTGTAAATTTATAGATAGATGGTTCAACACCTAATTTCCACATGTGCTTTCACAACTGAATGGTGACCACAATAAGATCCAAAATCTGCAAAAAAAAAATGTCATGTGTGCTATTGTAAACCACATTGCCAATGGGTGCAAGCGCAACTAATCCACCCTTGTACTAGTCCATGTGAAAGTTTAAAAATACTACTATAAACTAATGTAGAAGTTGGGCGCTACGATATGCATTTCCATCTACTGCATCACAAAATTTGAAGGCACAAGAGTGTGATCCATCAGATGTTGTGTTAGTAGTTCAATGGGGACAGCAATCAACCAAGTATATAAATTCATCACCAATGAGACTGAGTTTATTTATATGGACACCTAGGCTTTAGGACACAGGGTCATCTAAAGTTTTAGACCCAACCCCATCAGATGTTGACCAACTTTTAATGAACTGATGAGTACACCATCCTAATTATGGCATATCTGTTCCCACTGACATTATCCATTCTGGATTCATGCTGACATCCCCATTCTGGATTCACGCAACAGTCCCATGCCAACACAGTTCAATGGTATTAATGTATGCCATGATGCAAAATCCATTATGCTAACCTAAAACAGAAAAGAACTACTACCCTAACAAAGGCCTACTACTTTTAGCAGAAAGATTAAGAATGCGATATTTAACTACAAAGCCAAACAGTTTGAGTTCATGTGGCGCAGATTATCTTATTCTTTGACTGCATTTACAGATTTTTGACAAAAGAAAATTATTAAATATAAAATTATAAGATAACTATGTTACAATAAGGATTACCTTGTTGACAAGATCAACAGCTAAGACTGAACCATATTTATTACTCAAATCCAAGAAGTGACGTTCAGCCACACGAGACTGTCAAACAGAAAAGATAGGATAATTAATGCAGATTGCATTTCATAGGCGACATAATATGATTGCTTCTTCCTAGAGAGCTAAATGTAAAACAAACAGAAACATGGATATATAGCTCTTACCGCTTCCTCAGCCCTAACAATCTCAAACTTAGGTTTATATGTCAAATCAACAATCTGCTCCCATAGAAATGGCATGGACCCTCGAACCTACAAGCATGAGTTACAGTACAAATCTAAGAAAGTATGTAAAAAATTCAAATGGTATAAAATAAAAAATAAAGGACAGAAATAAAACTAGGCATATAAAGTAACTACATAGCTGAAATCAAGTTCTTTTCCATGAAGAATTCTGCATAAGAAACTAATTGATTAGCCACAAAGGAGAAAGCCTAACACCTAAGGCTAATCTCAAAAACTTTATCTTTAGACATAGAAATATCCTGGAGTTTTATGGCATTCTTGAGTTGAAAAAGAAAAACAAATTGTATCAACCTAGAACCTCATCAATGCTTTTAGGTGGGGTTCATCATACCAACCCATACCACTCGATACGAGTGGTTCATACTAATCCGATGGGGTACCAATACGTAGATCACCCTCTACCAACCGGTATCATAACCTGACCCCCTATCAAGTGATACGGGGTTTGTATCGAGCAGTAACAATCAAAATCCGACCATTACCGACTTATACCAGTCAATAACGATTGTATTTCGATCGTTACTGATCAAGGGCTGAGATTGCCCTATTTCAAACGATCAAATTGACCGTTTAAACCACAGGAAAGGGTTTTTAATCCCTTTCCTCTCCCCTCTTTCAACTCATATCATTCTTTCAATCTCTTCAACTCTCTCAAACTCATTCTTACTCACATCTCTCTCTCATTCTCATATTTTCACTCTTTTAAACTCAACAAAGCAACGATTTGTGGATTGGATCAAATTTGGGAAGATCAAGAGGAAGATCCCCCTCGATCATAATGTGGCAGAAGGAGCCAAACAACATCGAGCCAGATTGCTCGAGGAACTACATCCAACTATCACAGTCATCCACCCAACGTGCAAAGGCAAAAGAGAAGGGGAAGGTAGTAGTAGCATTAGCCGCACCACTGGTAAGAATCAAGTCAGGCGACGAAACATCTGCTCAATCGCATTCAACAACTGGCTCAATCCAAAGACATGGCAGCCAAGGATTGAAATTTCGTACCATACCGAAGTTTCGATACTTACTCGGTACGATGCGGTTCGGTATCCCGAACGATATATTTCGGTATACTGCTCGGTATATATATATAATTATAAATATTATATATAAAGATAAATATTATATATATAATTATATATATATATATGCGTGGCGACATCGACGACGTGACATCGCATATTAAAAAAAAAACGATGTCGCCCGAGGCGATGTCGCCTCCCTTCTCGGGCGACGTCGCGTCGTATTAAAAAAAAAGAGAAGTCGCCTCCTCCCTTCTTGGGCGACGTCGCATATTAAAAAAAGACAAAAAAGCAGCATCGCCTCCCTTCTCGGGCGACGTCACATTAAAAAAGAAAAAAAAACGACGTCGCCTCCCATCTCTGACGACATTGCTGAGGCGATGTCTCTGCCCTTTTTCTTTTTTTCTATTTCATTCTTCCCCTTCTCCCTCTTCTTTTTCCACCCTCGATCACCGTCTCCCTCTTCTTTCTCCGCCCTCGGTCACCGTCAACGATAACGCCTCCGAACACCTCAATCGATGATACCGAGCGGTAGGGATAATCCACGTACAGGTATCCTGTCGGACCGGTAGATACCACCCGGTAGTATTGCAGACCTTGATGGCGGCGACATAGACAATAGTGCCTCAACCCGCTCAGTCACTATTCTTTCCTAATTTAGATTATTTTCACTAAATTTATATTTATTTCCAACTTAAAAATCCTAATCTAACTTTTTTTCTATTTTTCAGGTATTCTTGAAGCAGTTTTTGATATTTTTTAGGCGTACCATCAGTACCCCTCATCACATAACGTACCGACCATTGGTCGGTACACCGGTATGAACCAAAATTGAAAACCTTGCTTTTAAGTTTGAGTGTAAGCACTGTTTTAATGTAATGCTTTTAAGATTGAGTGCAAGTGCAAAATGCAGTGAACAGTACACTGCAACTTCCGTACTCAACCAAGCTGCCTGAAAGCAAACCTAAGCAAACATGTTCTCTTTGACCCAATTTAGTTTCACTTTAGAGTGGTTGGTTCTCGCTAGACAGGAACTCATTTCTCAATCATAGTGGAATCTGATTCTGAGAACACCATTCATATTTTGGAATAACAGACTGAGTCTCCATGGCATGCTGCAAATCTTGTTAATGACACCATTCATATCTGGGCTAATTTTTCTTATGTAATACTCTCCTGTCCATTTAGGGAGAGTAATCAATGTACAAACTGACTAGCAATATTTGCTAGGACTACTGAGTCTTCTTTTGTTTAGAGGGGAAGGAATTCCCTCTTTTCAAAGTTTTTTGGTGTGCTGACCTCTAAAGCACAGGATGTGCCCACTTTTTGAATTAATATAGCATCTCTCTTTTTTGGGAAAAAAAATCACTTTAGAGCAACTAAGACAAAAGAAACTTGAACTCACTTGTACAAAGGATGCTGTAAATCCGTTTGATTGCAATATCTGTTCGGATTCAACAAAATTTGCAACATAGCCCTCCATATCCGCTCCTCTTCTCCACATCCGAGTACCTTCAAACGAAATATAGCTTTAACAATATATCATTTTATTGCAAGAGAACAAACTAAAACTTGAGAAAAGGTTGAGCCCATTAGATAATGTGATATGATTACTGCAATTTGATCTTTTCTTGGTCAATTTGTTACAGTTCAAATAAAAATTCCAATTACAGTCTCACTTATTATAAACAGCAAAAACCTGTTCTCCTTGTGCATCTACGTGCAATTAAGGTAACATCAACTACTTTTGGACCAATAGCTGCTTGGAAATTTTGGTAACCTGATACACAGTTAAGGCTACTGAAAGAAAATATAATAAGCTGCTTTAACCTTACAGTGTAAAATTAAGAAAACGATGATCAAGAAAATATCAGGATACTTCCTTGAATGATAGGTAGCACATATGAATCCAGCTGCAGGAAGATTGTCAAAGTATTACCATTTGTTTGTTGAAAGGAACATGCTAAATCATTGAAGAATTATTTAAGAATTACATATTACTTTGTTATCAATGAGTGCTTCCAACATGTAGCTATTCCAAAGAAATCTAGGTTCTGCCTGCAAAATAGATTTATTAAAGTGACAAAAACAGCAAGTAAAATAAATTGTTGCTGACAGATATACCTAGAACAAAGCATTCATATAATAAACTATACAGAGTGTATATAGAGCATTCATATATACAAAAAAATTTAATAATATGTCACCATAAGGATTTATACACAACAAATATCTACCATTGTTGATCACGAAATACCAAAATAAAGATCATCATGAAGCCCAAGCATAAGTTATGGATTTAAAGATCATTTAAATTGAATAGATTAATTGTTTGACTGTTAGGCCCAAACATGTTATTTGTCACACCAAAGAACCAATTTTTGAATAGGCTTTTATTGTCTGTTGTATACTGGTAAATACTGCTCATACCAGGCAGTACACACATGACACAACAAATTTTAGTTTACGATCTCAGTTTTGATACACCAAATGGGATCATTCCAGGCTTAATCAGTTAGTAGCAGTGATAACCACAACAAGCCATAATTTTATTATCTGAGGTCAGCTACATATACCTCTTTTTTTTTCGCATTGAGCTCTGTATATAGCAATATCCTTAGTTGAATCAAGGGCATTTAAATCTTTATTTGTAGCTTCTATTTTCTAGTAGCTTAATCAGCTAGTAACACTTACTGAAGAATTCACAAGGACACCCAATCAAGGAAGATGTAGAAATCCATTTGATCTTGAAACTCAAGGACATTTCCAAGCACTTCTGAACTTTGATGATTCTAACCTCTCTGGCACATCTGAAGTTTGTCAAATTTTTCCCTTTGTTGTTGAGACAATTGTTGTGTCCATGGATTCAGATACTGGTCAGCATCAGATGTAACAAATAGGATTTAGTAATTAATAGTTACTCGATCGATCAGATTGATATTGGATCATATGATCGAATACTGGTCAGTCAGTTATTTTTTTAGTATTTTTCAGGTGATACAGGCAATATATTGGCCAGCTAGATTATTAGAACTGGTATTTGACTGAGATTTACATTCTTGGTTAACTAATTGATAAGAAAGTGCATTGAATTGAATCTCTCGTTATTAGGTGCATTGGTTAACTAATTGTTAAGAAAGTGCATTGAATTGCAACTAATTGTTAAGTTTCTTTTGTTTTTTGTATTATTAGTGTTCGATACTAGTTTAATGGTGATCAAGGTGCTACACACACCCTGTACTTGTCATCATCTATCGTGTTTCTAAATTCTAACTTTCTACCATGATATTTGTTGATGATAGCATGAGATCATAGGAGAAGAAAACGATGCATCTTAATTCAGCATATTTCTTCACTTCAGGATTAAGCAAGATTGTTGAAAAATTGCAATACGATGTTGTTCACAATTCTGCAGGTCTAGGTGACAAAGAATGTTTAGAATACTATGTAGATCAGTTCAGACCTGGCCTATATAACCCATAGACCTTCAGGCTGGTTGCTAATTTGCACGCGATCTTCAAGGTCTCTAATTCTGACTAGATGGAATGAAAAAGCAGGCTGTACATAGCCTGTGTTGCTAATAGGGTAGAAAAAGGCATGTGATTAGTAGAGAAGGATTAGAAGAAAAGGGAAAAAACAGCTACTAATTCTTTCCCCTTTAATTCCCCAAATATATAAGAAGTATTTACAGAACATCCATAGACTAAGCAACCATCCAAAGACCATTCTCAATCACGACCCTTAGGATAGAAAATATTTCTAACTTATTGCTTGAGCTAGCTAAGCTAAACAAAAATGTCCTAATGGCTAATTCAACTCAACTCCTAATAGAAAAAGCTAATAAATGCTCTTTACAATGTCAAAAATGAATTTTCTAGAATATATAACACTTGTAGCCATAAAACCAAATTGAGAGAGATCCAAATCATAATAAAGATTGTTAAAAGAACTACAGTAAAACTAGATGAACTGAAAACCATTGAAATTTGTAGGTTATATATCAGGGTTCAAACATCCAAACCTGTCTCCAAAGAGGAAGCAGCTTAGACTCATTGCCTAACTCATGTAACCTCTGTAAGCTGTGAGTAAATTACAAAACACAAGCATTACAAAACATCAAAACAAGATCTAGTGTGGCTTTGGTTGGTTAAAGTTTGCAAAATTAAAATTACTACAATTAAGATATTTAATATTTAATAAGACTAGTAAACAAAATGCAGGATAAAGTGCTATTGTTGTATATATTGCATGAATGAGTTTTTTGGGGGGAAGCATAACCGGCATGGTGATCACCATAGTCAAAAGCAAATTTGTGGTTTAGCCCTTAAAAATGTGAACACCAAATCAAAGCACTTGCATATGCTTGTAAAGGTCTGCAGTAGTGCAGATCAATTTAGGATTTAGGACACCATATTTTCAGAAAAGAAAATTTATGTGATTCAGTTAATTGTAGTGTCAGTAGGAAATTACCATAATTCAACTAGTTGACCGCTTAGTGGTAAAAATATTCAAATTATAATTTTCCTAGGAAGGCTCAAAAACCTCAAATGAAAACATACTTATTCATCTGAATCTGTATCAATATTCAATACATTAAGAAATCCATTTTACTTGTTAGCCTAGTCTCAAATTATCTAGATCTCATTCATGGTTCCATAATGAACGAACACAAACACCCCCCCTTAACCTTTGTCAAATAGATGTCTCCTGGTATAAAAGTTGATGAGTATATACTAATGAAGCATAAATACTTTATGTCCAAGAGTTAACCTGATAGCAATCATCAAAATGCTGACACTAAAGAAACACCAAAGTAGACAATGTAGGACACAAATAAGTTAAGTAAGAAGTATAAAACCATAGTTGAAAAGAAAGAAGATTTACAGTATAATGCAAAAGATTAGGCTTATCCAAGACTTTGAAATGGTCTAGACAAAAATAACAAGAAATGATTGTAACATTCTTGGTGACAAAGCATGAATTAGGATAAGATGAGAGAAAATCACTCAAGGTGGTGCAACTCATCTCTATTTGAAAATAAAAGAATCTCAAAATGTATCAGCGATCAGCAAGGAACTTCAAAAATTTTGACAGGTCCATTGTTTTGCTCCATGTTGTTATATGAAATATTCCAACTAGGAGATAATTTTAAAGAGGGCGAGCCCTAGTACAATGGTAAGATTGCTACTCTGTGACCTGAGAGACCAAGGTTCAAGTCACAGAAATAGTCTCTTTAAATTTTTAAAGGTAAGACTATGTACATTGACTAGTGCATGAGGCTCCATCACTATAAAGAACATAGATGAACTAAAACTAAATACAAATTAATCAACGCTTGACTTAACTTAGATACCCGGGCTACATCACTATAAAGACTGACACCTCATTAAGACCTTAATGCGAACACAAGAGATGACATTCAAAAACTTATTAGGCAAAATAATCTCATTTTGGGGGTGTTCTAGATAGTGCATATTCATTGCCATTGGTTGTTCTGGTTCATAGGATCTATCAGATTAATCAGAAAACCATCAAAGGTTGACTTAGTGTCAAAGATTCCTGTTAGAAATGTAAAATAGAATCCTCCACCTTTCTAAGGGTATATAGCACAAGAGGGATTGAACAAAGAAACTGAAGAAATCAGTTTCAAACGTCCAATAAATGGCCACCTCAATCTGAGATATCTGATACACACCAAAAAATATTGTATCTCCATATCATTCACATCCAACCTATCAGATCTGAATTTAATGTGTAATTATGAATTATCATGTTGTCAGTCCCAATTATCAAAATCTTGCATCCAAAAGAAATGGTCAGCTTACGATTGGCTCAGAACCCAATGGCCTTCCACTCATTCTTCCACACCAACTCAAAGGAAATTAAAAAAAAAAAAAGAAAGGCCAATCAAGGAAGTGGATAGTTGCCTCAGAACCCACAAGAGTTCCTTAATACAGACAAGTTTCTCTTTTGCCAATCAGTATCAACTATCAAGTATGTACTCTTGGAATTAATAGGTTTCAACTTTCAATAGAACCATCCCTAATAGACAGGGAATTGAATGAGCATACTATAAGCACAAAAAAAAAGGACTGTGTTCATTCTTCCCTTACTTTTATGGTTAGTCTTGTGATCTTGTCTTTAGTCCTATAAATTCAGATAAGTGGTCATGTTAGAAAATAATGTATTCTTATTTCACAAATCCTAGCAACTTCTCTTAAAACAATTAATGTTAATTATACTCCTTTCTACAAAGTGTACTTTCTCTATCTTTTTTTTCCAAGTTCCATCCACTCTAAAAGTTTTCCTAGCTCTTTAGTCTAACAACTTCTGATAACTTGCTCAAGGAGTGCCTTATCAGTGTCGTGCAGGACAGGCATATCAGTAACTGTGCAGACTGGCACATACCTATTGGTACCAGCATGTTGTACTACAGTATGCTATGCTGTTGCATACCAGTTTTCCTACAAAAAAAAGCCAGAAATTCAAAAAAAACCTTTTTAGTATTTTTTTTCCTAATCTATTGGTATATAAATTATATTTAGATAAGAATAAAGTATATTTAAACAATAAATGAATAGAAAATCCAGGTTATAAGGGGGCAAAATTAATTTTATATTTTTTATTAGGAACTTTAATCACTAATCTAGAGCTTGATTACCACTAATTGCTGATTAGGAACTTTATTGATTGGTAATGATTTTTGATCGTATTGGCTGATAACCAATTATTCCAACCGATAACAGGCCAATTTTCTGCATATCATCCAAAACAGGTTGGTCCAACCCAGTAAGGTCAATCGATGGATGGTATGTACCACCTGCTTCATACTGTTGCAAGTGGTACATCAAACCTTGAACTTGCTATCCTCTTCACTGAACCAGCACGACCAAGACACATGCTACCAATTCTGCTACCATCTAATTATATACAAACAGATCTGACACATACAAGTATACAAGACGAATTTTCCACAGGTTGCTAAGCCAAATTCCAAGAAAAACTTGGGTCCTCCTTGCATAACTTAAGCAAGAAGTTATTTGGTAAGCTATTTAAGTCGAGACAAAAAGTTAAGCCTCGAACCATGGTAAGGTTGCTCATGTACAACCTAGATGGCTAGGGTGTAGGTCATTGAAATGGCTTCTCTGCATGTAAAGTTCAAACTAAATTGACCCTTTACAGAAAATGCATTGGCAGGAGCCTAATGTATCAAGGCCTGGTGCTAAGGAGGGGCAACTGTCACCACCATGACCTTTGCTTGGGGAATGACAATTACAAGGACTCAAAGAACACTAACTAAACTATCCTTGTTACTTCCAAGTTCCAACTCCCAAAAATCCCACTTCAAAATACATGAAAAAAGAGTGGAAAGGGAAAATCTTAGATAATTGGGAAAACTCTCAACCTTGTTAAACACAAATCAATGAACCATGCATGTCACCCATGTATTTTTTTATCATAAAGTGAGATAATTTTGCACATTCTGTTTGTCACCAAAATTCCAATAGAATATACATTAATCAGGAATTGGTTTATTAAGTGATTCATAGGTGTGTCTTAAACTAGCTCTTTAAGTAGAAACAATATAAAAGAGATTAACACATCAACAATATTACAAAGGAATTATTTTATCCAGCTCAAATAAAAAAGAAATTAACAGCCACATAAATAGAATTAGTAAAAAAGAATACTCACCAGAGTGTTAAATTGACATCATAGGAGAAGTACAGACCTGAAGTCCCTTCTGCAGCATTTAGAAGAACAGAGAACTCAGCTTCCATCTTTTTCTGTGAACATATATACTGACTAAGTTGAAGATATATAATGTAAATAAATCAAAGAAACAATAAAAATGTTTTCAACCTGTTCAGCAGAGGAATTATTCAGAGAATGATTGCATGGAAGAATTTGCATGCCTGAGACCCTGTAAATAGCATGCCCTAGGTAAGATCCAATGCTTTCACGCTCCGTTATAACCAATAAGTATGCTCCTGCGGCATGCAAATTGAGTAAGTTAAAAGGAATTTCTTAATGTGACAATTGCAAGTTAGAAAATAATTTTATAAAAAGAAAATTGCAGTTAATACAGAAAACAAGGGTGCAAGACATTATGAAAATATATCCATACGACTATCTCCTAACAAAATAAGGAAGAAAACAAATTTTGCAAAAAGAGCATACAATAAATCATAGATTGATGTTACCAATGAACTGGTACATAAGATTGGTACTACCAGTTGTTACGCCAGGGTTTACTGCCTAGTTCAGGCCCTAAACCAGGCCTGAACTGAGAAGTAAGTTCACCCAGGGTGTCCAAATTCAAAAAAGGACTGTGTAGCCCTCTTAATCTAGTTGAACACAAATTAAGTCATCAAGGATAGATATAACTTTTGGATATATTTACCTAATTTTGAAGAAATATCCCATCTTGAATTCCAACTTTCTCCCTTAGAATTTGAGCTTCTCTTTCGACAAATTCCTCAACTTGCAAGATATTTGAGTGGGATTTGGAAGGGTTTGGGGTAGATTAGATGAGGGAAGAGGAGAGCGGGGAGGGCTTGCTGGTTCGGGGAAAAAGGGGTAAAAGAGGATAGAGAACTGTTAAGCCACCTTTTACAGCTCAAAAGATATCCATTCAGCTAGACCTAGTTCTATCCTTAACGACTTAATTATGGGTTCGATTAGACGAAGAGACTAAAGGGATTTCTACAGATTGTATATGATCACCACCCAAGTAGGGCTTTGTTTACAAAGATCAAGCCCCAAATCATAGGCTTTGTTTAGGATTCCGAATGGCCAAAACCATGTAGCAGACCCTTGCCAGTGTACCATGTATCTGTATGACTAGCACGTGTTGGTCCAGCCAAGGACTGGCATAGGCCCAGTACCGGATATGTCAAACCATGTGAAGAAAATGAAGCCATCTCTAAACAAAATGAAAAGAACATTATCAGCAAGCAACATATGATCAAAACTAGAACAGTTTACCAATAAAAAGATGAGGATCTCCAGTGATGGATTTGATCAGCACCTTTCATTACATGGTCATCAGAGACCTTTGAAGATTTGCAAGCAGCTAATGTCAAAAACAGTTTAGAAACAAACAAACTAAGCTACTTATGCTCATATCATCTATGAGTTGGATTAATTACAACCAGGGTTCTCAATTTCGATGTGTACCGCCCAGTACAGGCGGTATGTATCAGTCCAAGAGGATATTGGTACGCAGACCATCCTCTACTGGGCGATACTAGTGTTTTGACCGGTACCGAGGCATGCCGACCAGTACCACCTGGATTTCGACCCGTACCGAGGCATACCGACTAGTACACCCTAGCGTGATAGTTGGAGGTATTTTTAAGGTTTTAGGGTATACCGAGTATACCGACGGTACATACCGGTATGTACCGTACTGAGCAAAGCTCGGTACATCGATACAGACCGATATTCAAAACCTTGATTACAACCAAGGTTTGAAATACCTATCGGTGTTCCAGGTCAATAACCATCAAATCAATTGAATGCAGTAACTCAAAAAAATATAAGCTGAATAAAATCAGGTTCCACATCACACATCTATCATTGATCAAGGGCCACAATTACAACCACCAGTGACATTGCTCATGTTCAGCAATATACTACTATGCTCCAACATTCTTGCCAGCTTTAGTCAACATGTGATCTGATCTAGAACTATGGCCAAGGTAACCATAATTGCTAAGGATGACTCATATTCTAAAATCTAAACAATAGTGAAAACAGTGAACATGATGGTGTTAGCATGACCAAGAATTCAAATGCAATTTATTGCTGCTTTCAAGAACCTACCTGACTGGAACAGTAACATTATACATACTGATACTGCCCGGTATCCTTAAATGAACTAAGAAAAATAAAAATTAATGGTGTTGTACTAGTATCTAGCTCAATAAATTCAATACCCATACTTGGTTGGACCAGTAAATATTGGTCCATTCTTGTCGATATTGTTGATCATTGAAACCTTGAGCATCACTACCACATTTGAAAGTAAAGATCAAGATAGCTAAAAAGGAATCTATCCTTACATTGACATTAGTAGCAACAACAACAAAGCCGTAAGTCTCAACTATTTGGGGACTTAGTAGCCATATGATTAAATAATCCACATCTAAAGAAAAAAGACAGTAATGCAAGTTATATGACTGATCCATTATATATCATGCATAAGGATATATTCAAATGTGCAACATGATAAGGTATGCAAATATTGTAGTAAAAAGGATGTCCACTCAGTCATACGGGAATTGAAGTGCAAAGTTGAGCAGCAGTTATAAATGCTCTGTGCAAAGGGAAACTACAAAAACCCATTCAAAGGCTTATAAAGTTGGACAGTAGTGGGGGTGTGGAATCAAAGAACTTAGTTCAAGCCGATAATAGCATGTCCCATGCCATTAATGTACCAACATAATACAGCATGGCATCCTTGCTGACCAGCAGCACAAACCAATATTGTATCCCAGATCATACCAAACAGACCCCTTGATGTAACTGTGCTAGCAGAAAAACAAATCAAAACTCTGTAACTCAAATCGACAAAATGTATAGTGCTGCAAACAGTTCACATGATTGCATCCTACAATATCACAAAAAAAGTTTTAGCAGATTATTTGTTGATGTTGATACTGTCTGAAGCGGGTACTGAACTAGCTAAAAGTTGCTTTTAGACCTATGTTGGTCCTTTACAACTGGATGTATGATAGCCTAGTGAAGTTGTTTTTTAATAAATTAATAAGATATGCATATGTTTTGGTACATTCTACTGTTCATTCTCCTGTTGGAAAAAAAAATGCACAATATATATTTTAAACTTCCATGAATTGCACTGATCTTGGCCCAAATTATTTTGCTAAATGAAATTCTTTGTTTTTGTTTATTCACTACATCTAATATTTCCCTTATTCATATTGTCTTTTTTTTTTTTTTTTTTTTTTTTTTTTTGCTAAAACACTAAATCAACAATCCCATCCAACTGGTCCCTCTAGGTCCCAGTCCAACACTGATCCTATCCCTGGAACATCCATTAAAACATGCAATGATTTTAGCCGACAAGATTTGACCATGGGCTTTGCCATAAGCACATTTTCAAATCTTTGTGGCACTTGAGCCTCTATTAACTTCCTGTTTAAAAACAACGTCCACTACCATGCAAGAAGAACAATTGACACTAACTGGATGTCCACACTAAGTATTCCTCAGACAGACATTAGAATCTAAGTTTTACAATTATTTTCTATTAAGTCATCCTACACTGAAGAAAATATTGTGAAATAATCAAATGCACATGACAAGAATAGCAAATAGTCAATGCTAGTGATGGTAATGCACATACCTACTAAAAGCTTAAGCATGCCAATCACACCATAGATAGTACGAACATTTGGAGATTCCGTCGCACTGCATTTTGAAAGCTCACCTGTTCATAGCACAACATAAATGAAACCAGATGAACCTTTTCTTTATTAATTTAAACTTTAAAATTTGTAACTTCCTTAGTATAATCCAAGAGCCATTAAAAAATTTGACTAATTAGTGATACATAATAAGATCAAAATAATTCCAGTACTAATTAGTGATAAACAACTTGGTAAAAGAATCCTTGGATGGAAGAAAATTTATGACCATTTTTGCTATCAGAGATGATCTAGGCAGACGAATATAGAGAATTGGAGAAGCTACTGGATATCAAATAGAACTGATAAAACTCAAATGCAGGGCGACCGCAATGGATGACACTTTTACTCAATCATGTAAGTTGACCCTAAATAAAATGACAATGCACAATTTAACAATTTTACATGATATACATGTGTGCATATGGACATGGTTCACAATTTCATATAGTTACAATTGTAGCATAAATGTCATAGAGAATTGTACAGCATCTATAGAAAGAAAGTTTTGATGAATACATTGGAGCAAAATGATAAATGCATCATGTTGAATGTGTTTTCAAGCCTATATAAAAACCTGTCCACATGTTGGAATCAAAAAAGAAAAAGAAAAAAGAGTTGAACATTAAGAGAAGTATTTCATTCGGTGAATGATCTTCACCATTTCTTAATCTACTCACTCTTTATTTCATATTACAGTGAGCAGTAATATGCTATATAAACCATATGGGGACCAAAATTTGATTCTTTCTGAGTAGGGAAAAGATCAAATAAAGAGGCAAACAGTTATTAAGTGATATGATGAATATCCTCTGCCAATTGAGACCTGACACATGCATCCGATAATGACAAAAAGCCAATGGTGCTCCCACGTTAGCATAAATCATAATGGAAAGTATCTGCTATATTAAAAATAATTAAAGGATATTTTCCCAACCTTATATGGTTAAGATGCCTAGACTTTATGTAGAAGCCTCTCCAGGTACGAAATGAAACAAGTTTTGACTCCATAAGAGTCCCTCAAACCACCTTGGTCTTTCAACCCTAACCTCTGGTACACACTAACTTCAATATTGGAAGGCCCTCACTAGGCATGCCCCTGGCACAAGGTTTGTAGGAAGCATCCAAGTCAAAATTTCAAGTCGAGGTCCAGACCAAGAGCCCGGCAAATCATCTACTTCAAGAGAACTTTATCTCAAGCTGAGCTTCCTCAGAAAGTTGGCTTCGATTTCCACCATCCGAGTTCTCATCAGGTTTCCACATCGGGATTTGACCAGATATATTCATATCTTAAAAGCAATAGGAATCAAAGATGAAAGCCAGGTCAGAACAATTTCTATGTATCAGATTGTCGATCAAATTTGATTCTAATAGTCAGATTTATAAATCTACTTGAATCTTTATACTAATCATGTCTAGATTTAAATAATGTATCAATTTCTTGAGCAAGCATTAGTCACATTTTATGGTGGTGTATTCAATTATTTAACGACTTCCTAATTTACTTTGATTCTTACTCTACCACCGAAAGCACCAAAAGATGATTTGATAGGATGAATATCCATCTCAATTCTCAAGTACAAAGTCAGTAGGCTGGTTATTTTCCACCCAAAGTAGAAATAACTACAGCTATTATAAGTTATAACTATCTATGTTGGTTGCTTTTTCTAAATTTTATCCTTATCTACTATTCTAAACAGGTTAGCAAGCATGAGATCAAGTCTGTAAGGGCCATTACGACTCGGGTAAATCACTTGGATGCTTGTTAATGAAAATAAAAGTGCTTTATATAAGTTGTATAAGACTTACAAAAGTATTGTTATAACAAGGCAACAGACTGTAATTTTAAGTTCTGAATTCCTCGATATTATTGCTCCGCAAGAGCACAATTGTTGTAGTAGAGAAGAAATATATCAGAATATACCATGTCTCACTTGGTTTACTTCCAGTAGCTTACACAGCAGCAGTTTTCTCACAACATATATAACTTCATCAATGATTGAAGGTCAAGAGTTTGCTATCTGTAAAATTTTCCTCACATCACATGGATTGTGAGGTATAATGGTCAAGCTAACGAACAGCTATACTATAACTAATCGCTGTCTTCCCATATTACAAAGACTCATATGGTTTGTGTATTCATCAAAAGTGAAAAAGAATATTTCAACCATCACTGATGTGGGCATACATGCACACATAAGATGATAAGGGATTAAAAAAGGAAGTCCTGTTACCATGCTTATGCTATTTCAAACAATATTAGGGAGTGAAAATTAGGGAGTCAGCAGAACGACAGCGGGGCATCAAGAACAAACCTATTAAGTTAATTGATCCGTCAAAACGACTGATTGACAAAAATGACTCAGCAGTGCCATCGATTGGTTCAAGTACATACTTGTCTGGGAATTGCCATAACCTCAATCGTGTGTAAAGCTTCTTCTCAGGAGTGCCCTTATTTGTATCATTCATGACTGGATATGCTGGAAAGAAAAAGAGAAGGCATAGACATCTCAAGTCATTTGGTTACACAAGGTCCAAAGACTCCAAACTAATTTGATAATAGCATAATCCATTGAAGAGGAAAATTAGCACATGAAGAAAATAACACTAGAATAGCAATTCAACTCTGCATATATCAAACTGCAACTGCAACGACCTGGTCAGAGCAAACTATGAATCTGAAATTCCAACACAAAAGCCTATCAATAAATACTGTTTGATGAATTAGCACACATAAATGAGAAAAATATACAATCAAGACTCCAATTGGCACTTCCATTGTTTCATGACTAAAGAAAAAATAAAACCACAACAAATATATGATTACAGGATTGTAAATGTAGTGCATAAATAATTGGAAATATTGGAAAATAAAATGGTGGCATTCAATAATAAAATTATAATGATCTTAAGTTTGAAGACACTTGAATCTAATATAAGTCACCAATCTCCAAGTCAATGCTATCATATTCCAAGGCAAGACATCAAATTTCAAAACCAAATTCTCAAATTCCCAAACAAGTTCTAAGGCACCTAGTGCTCTGTAAATTGTGTCCTTGTAAATTGAGGTCATTCAATAATTAGGGTTGTTGAGAGCCGAATTAATTAATAAGATAGGAGATAGCTGAGATATTATATGTATAAATAACCCATAAGATGAGAGAGGAAGGAAGTTTGGGAGGTAAATCATTGTAATTGAGCTTTTAGTTCTTTGCTATCTCTAAAAAACGAAAAAGGAAGCTCTCCTTTCTCATATCTTAGATTTCCTCTCACCCTCTTCCCCTTGTTGTTCCACATCATTTGCTATCAGAACCTTGCTATTCTCTAGGTCTACTTCCCTCTTCTTATGGGAAATAGAAAGGACAAAGGGCAATGTGGCAAAGGAATGATGGGACATGATAAAGATGAAAGGGATGAATAAATTGAAGCTCTACAAAGACAAGTTGAAGACCTTAGAATGCATCTTGAATGTCAAGAAGACCATGGCTCTAGAAGCTCCAACACATGACTATGCAAGTGACGGGTCCAAGAACGTGAAGCCCTTTGCATCTAAACAAGCTACAAGAGTGTCAATTATGATGGGATTTCTTCATACAAACATCAATATCAATATTGATTTGCTGGAATTCCTTGGATGACTTCAAACTGAAAAGTTCTCAATTGGCTCAGTGACTATGAGAAATTCTTGAAGTACAGGAAGTTGTCAAATTCCAAAGCAAAATACTAAAT
The DNA here is from genome assembly GCA_024322285.1 of Musa beccarii. Lineage (NCBI taxonomy): Eukaryota > Viridiplantae > Streptophyta > Magnoliopsida > Zingiberales > Musaceae > Musa > Musa beccarii. Next base: position 10,201,186 of record CM044396.1, on the reverse strand, counting down.
TTCAAAATCAAGTTATTACATTTCCAAAGAATCAAGTTGCATGACAGTTTTGGACCTTTTGGTTATAGACACGCTCCATTGTTCATTAACTAACAGGGCAGAAAAAAGTTCGGTCTAATGATATCTGATGTTGCACAATTTTGACATCGTTCAGTCTGATGTTGCATAATTTAAAAATGTATTATAACTTGTCCTTGTAAATTGAGGTTATTAACTGCGATAGTTGAGAACTGAAGTATTTATATTCTATAAAATGTAGTTGAGAAAATTGAGATCCTAAATGTACAATAGAGGAGAGGAGGGGAACCTGGGAGGCAACCTTGAATTAGCATATAAATAATTGTAAATGAGTTTTAAGCTCTTAGTTATCCTAGGAAAGGGAAAAAAGAAAGTTCTCTTTTCCCTTATCCCATTGCAGATAAATGTCACACTTCGAGATTTCAGACAGCAAACCCAAGAAAGTAAGAGAAGATAAATCCCTATAGACTAAAATCTAAGAGAGGAATCAAGAAAATCTGGCAAACATTTGATTTCTTGATCACAAACATAAAGGTTCAGAGAGCGAACCCACAGAGAAGAACAGAAATCTCGACAAATCAGAGAGAGAGATCCCAACATAGACAGCATAAACCCAAGAGAGGGAAAATTTTGAACAAGAACAAATCTCCGGCAAACATACTAGTTCTTGATCGCAAACGGAGAGACAAATCCCCAAGAATTCAGAGGTCCGACAAGAACCAGAATCGCACAAATCCCAATAAAATAAACCGTAAAAGATGGAAGATCAAAGGTCCGACAAGAGCAAGACTTGGAGACACACATAAAGGTTCAGAAAGCGAACCCATGGGGAAGAATAGAAATCTCGAAAAATCAGAAAGACAGCGTAAGACCAAGAGGGGGGAAATTTTGAATAAGAACGAATCACCGGCGAACGTACTATTTCTTGATCTTAAACAGAGAGACAAACTCAGAGGTCCGACAAGAACAGGAACCAGACAAATCCCAATAAAATAATCAGTAAAAGATTGAAGATCAAAGGTCCGAAAAGAGCAAGACTCAGACACGCACACACGATTTTCCGATCTTAAACAAGAAGGCAAATCCCCACTTCAAGAATTCAGAGAGATCACAAACCCCAAAAGAATTTGAACGTAAGAGAGGAGGAGGTAAAGATCGAGGGTTCTTGAACGTTGGTTACCTCGAGGCGAGAGAAGACGGCTTAACGAGGCGACAGTGAGGGCGCCGGGGGCTGGAGAGGAGGAGACGAGGGAAGGAGAAGGAGCATAAATAGGGGCGGGAGAGGCGGAGGTGGAGGGATCTGAACGTGCGGGTTTCGCGGTGGGGACGGCCAGCGAACCGCGAATGGGAGCGTCCGCTGCGCAACGCCGCAGTCCGCTTCAACGGAACATGGGAACGACGAGGGGGACGAACGAAGGTGAACAGCTCACCAGGTGGCGGTGGTATCGTGTGGGTGGTTGGATGCCATGTGCACGTTCGAACAGGATTTCTCGGGACATTTTTTGAAAAGGCCCCTAGCTTATTTCTTTTTAGCTTACGGTATTTTTTGCATTTAAGAGCTCCGAACTAATTAATTATGTGATTGAAATTGAATTGGACGTCAAACCGATGAAAGCCTTAATGGACCAATTAATTATGTGACTGAAGGTTCCGAGTTCGTTGTAAACGCTTAGTGCACGAATTACGTAATCTTTGAATCTTCTAAAATGAAATTTATTGAAACGTCTGTTGAATGATAAATATACAAATACAACATTAGGAGTTGTGACTTAAACAGGATATAAAATAGCAACTAACACACTGATTTCAAGCCTCAACACCATTTGAGTTTCTTTATTTTTGTTAACATTCCTAATGACAAAATCACCGTCAATCAATGACCGCCGCAAATAAAATGAAGAAACATTTTTGGGAATATTAGAAGCCATTGCATTTGAAAAAAGAAATATGGGTAAATGCAATTACTTTCTGGCAGGTTCTAACTTGGGGTATATTTAAGTCAGGTTGAGTGTTTCTACTCATTCAGATGGATTAAGAAACAGGGAAGTCGCAAATGTATTTAAAAACAACTGGCTTTCTCACGCCTTCCGTTAACAACACAGGTGGGAACTGGGTACCTCTCTGCATGTCGAACAGGATCATACCTGGATGGAAAGTAGTTCACCTGAAAGCAGCAATCACATGAAACAGTTGGACAGAATACCTTTCGAGGCCAAACTGTAGAGAAAGTAAAAGTTTGCGAATAAAGTTTATGAATTCATTGTAACCGTTCCTTATCTATTATCGTTATTTTTTAAATAATATAATCTTTCTCATTAAGTTTATCATTCGTTATCATCAAATTTTTTTTATTTATTATGATTTAAATATTTTATTTTTTTATTTTTTATGAATATAATCGTTATTATTTAAAAAAATTATTCATTAATATTAAAATTCTTAATTATGATCCAAATATGAATTAATTATTGAACGTTACGAAATTGATAATAATAAATATTGTTAAAAGGAAAACATCTATATAAATGAGATTTTTAATCCTTAAATTTTATCTCTTTCTTGGGTTTTCAGAATTTCTTAAGTTAAGATAAGAGTTCAGAGGTGAGAAGTACCAAAATATTAAAAAAAATTATTATAGAAATTTTCGAGAACAATGGCTGACGACGTAATTTTTATTTTCATATTAATTTTATTATGTTTCTATTATGATAATTTAAAAATACATTTTACTGTCTGAAGAAGCTTATCATCCGCATACGGACTCCAGGCACTATAATTGTTGGACAGAAGGCAAGCTGCTCATTTACCGAACCCCAAAAAGTATCATCGGCAACGACTCAAACGATCCAACCCTTCCGCGATACCCAAGGAAGGATCAATGAGAACAGGTGCACGGATTAAAGAAATCGGGTAATCGATCATTCAACTTCCATGGTTTGGGAAAGAAAAGAAGAACAGAAGATTAGATTTGATCCCTCACGAGTGGACGGAGTTGATACACTACCTTGAAAGGATCCATCGCAATGCCTAGTGGTTGCTTCCCTCGGATAACAGGGAGAGACGAACCCCGGGGATGTCGACCGCCAGCTTCCCAAACGCCGCAGGCGGGTTCATTAAATATGGTATCTATCATAGGAACCGAGTCGTCCACTAGCAGCAGTGGGCCCACAAATGCGTGTCATCTTATAGTAGGCCTATCGCCCGTCTTCTATGTATATATGCAACTATCGAATCGACTCATCTCAACTCACAGCGGCCGCCGTCTGTTGTGTTGGCTCGCGTGTTCTGTATCCGCCATGCCGTGCTCATCTCAAGTCACTCTGGGTCAAATTGAGCATGCGTTTGGTGAGTTGCATGTCCTCGGATCGGATTCAGGTTTTAGACAAATCTGGCGGGGGCCACACTTCAAAACCTGTCGATGAGCAGTACGCCCACGGGCACGTGTCAGTTTATAGTGGGCTATGGCAACCATCTTCTGTACATCAATGCAAGTACCGGATTTGGCTGGTTTAATATACTTTGTTTGAGTTCCGTGCGTTGGTCGTCTCATTTGGACGCGTTTCGCTTGCTAGTGGGCTCTTGCTGCCGTATTTTGTGTTGGCTTGCGCGTACTGGATCAGATGTATTCACTTTCCGTTGAATCGGATATAGGTTTGGTGAGTTGTGCATCGGGTAGGTTTCAGGATTTAACATAAACAAGTGGGAGTATGAAATGAAAGGAGTCGACGAGGCAATCCATGGTATCACTGACGTGACCAAATATGACAAAGTAATTACGACCGTTGGATGTGCCATTTGTTGGTGATGGGATGATGATCATGGTGCTTTTAGCTCTTTGTTTTCAATGTGCCTTTTAAGCTTATCACTGCCTCATATGTAATATTTTGAACAGGATTAACGACGTGAGAAAAATAGGATTAAATATTTTATTTTTATAAGTATAAATATCCCAATATAACTTTTTAAAATATAAGGATCAAAATACTAAATATAATTAATTATAAAAATAATATATAATTAGCCCAAATATATTATAATAGATCTATTAAATTATTAATACAAATAAAAAATAAAAAAATAAAATCATATAGCATGAATATATTCTTCTTGTATTCATGTATATATATTATGATGAGATGACTGTGTGTTGATAGCATAAACAATATAAGAGAATTTTATTAAATAATAAAAAATAAATTCTTAGTGTCATGATTCACATTATCTAAAACGTCTAAATTAATGATGGTACTTAATTGCTCAAATAAAATCATTGGTCTAGAATAATTAAATTTAAGTTAATAATTGTATACTTATCAAATTTTGATATGTTTTTTCCCCCTTTCAACAGGGAAATAAATTTGGGGTGTTATACTTAATTTAACTAAAAATAATAGTATTGAACCTAAAAGCCTCTTAACCATCCAAGGTGTATGTATTAACCAGTGTTATTTGCTTGAAGGGAACATGATCCGACCCAAATGCAATGCGGTGGACATAAGATGACAGTGTTAGATCTGAAAGAAGCATCACATTCTAATATCCAGTTTTTTTTGTGTTTGGCTGCAGCCATCGGGAGGGAAAGTTGTCCACTGTGCAGGGAACACAGGCTCCTCCTAACACTTCCGATTCCAAAGCTTTTCCTGCCATGGTCAGCTTTATATTCTGGTAATAAGATCTTTTATTGTTCTTCTTCATTTAGTATCTGAAGAGGTCTTCCCGTTCTCTTCCGCTTGTCAGCTTTATATATTTTTATTTTTTTTATTGGAGTGAAATTAAAGAAAAGGCCTTTTCTTTTTTGAGATTTTGCATTGGATTGGTCGGTCCGCAAAATGAACCGATCCATAGTTTTATAGTGCTTTTTCTATAGGTTTACGATAATTTTTAGAGAGATAAAAAAGGGTACGTAATATAGATTTCAAGTTTTTACATATGTTATTAATCCTAAACTAACAATAATATTTATTTAAAATAAATTAATTATATTATCTCTATAATTAACTACTTTTAGTATCTTGATATTCTTCTAAAAATTACATTAAGATTTCTATATTTAAGAAAGTAAAATATTTAATTTTGTTATTCCAATAAAATTTTCTATAAAATTATCTTTTTAATCATGTATATAAATCTTAATACTTCAATTTCGTAAATATAAGGATCCCAATGTAATTTTTGAAAATATAGGGATCGGTAGTTGATTATAGAAATAATTTATAATTAGTATATTTAAAATCCGTTTCTTAATTAATATATATATATTGAGTTTGTAATATATTTTGAGGTTTTGTTTCTCGATTAAAATATTTTTTGTAAATATTTCAAAGATATTATAGTTATATTTAAAAATATTATAATTGGATCGATGGGGTCGAATGTAAATGATAAACCTTTCCCATCCAAAATCTTTTTAATACTTTCCATCGATACATAAAAGGGTGTTTGAACGTTTAAATTCATGAAATCAGAAAGTAATTGATGAAAGAATTATATATCTACTTTTTGGTTCAGTTTAGATAACGAGTCAAATAGTAGTGATTTTTAATACAATTATGTTCAGGTTTTTCTCAATATGATTCTGTGTTTTAATTAACATTTCTATTCTTATATAATATTATTTAAAACTAATAAAGTAGTGAAAAATATTACAGATGCTTAACTATCACCAATAATAATACTTAGTGCAAAATTAACCTAAATTTTCTAAACTTTTCAAGGATAGATAGGTAAAAACAACTTTGAAGTTATGATTACCTGTTTGACATGAACCATTGCTATGCTCGATGAATTCAAATCACCATATTGGCCCCACACCCCATCACATGCCGTCCTCAACTAATAATGACCTAACCTTCTTTGTGGAACTTTTCTCATAAAAAAAATTGATATTTGATGAATTTAAGTCAACAATAACAATTTCAATCTAATCCTGAAATGAATTTTTTTTCGGATTTGTGATAATTAAAAACATTATTTTTGTTCTTTTTGGGATGCGTGAAACAATTTGATATGCACAGTTGAACTGCGGCTTTCCGACACGCTCCTTGGTCGACCGCGACTGGGCATCAGACGGCTGTCAGTGAACGGTAAACATCGCTACCCTATGGGACCACCGAGCCACGGCCGTCTGATGGACCCCCGAATTCCCCTCACGCTAACCATTAAAGAAGGAAACGCCGAACCGTTGCGTGCGAACCCATGAGAATTCGAAACGCAACTAACCGTTGGAAAGGTCGAGTGGGGTGTATCCGTCCAGATGAGATCCGACGGCTTTGATATACCGGCCGTTGGCTTTGATCGCTACCGGGGGAAGCATCTCCGGACATCGGCCCCTTCTTTACGTGCAAAGGTTCCTTCTTTTCCCCCTCGACCCTCTCTTTTTTGTTCTCTTCCAAACCCCATCGAGGGGAGAGAGAGAGAGAGAGAGAGAGAGAGAGAGAGAGAGAGAGAGAGAGAGAGAGAGAGAGAGAGAGAGAGATCATTAGGCCGGCATCGATCTACCCGATCCACGGGGGACGCAGCTTGCTTCAAGCCCTCGCCTCCCAATTGGAACTCACGGCGAGCTGAGGGCTGGGTCCTCGGAGCGGCGGATTCTACTCTGTCGATCGCCTCGAGGAGGGAAATTTGGAAGGTTCCCATCCGTTTCTTGATGATGATTTCGTTGGTTCTTGGTGGATCGATCCGTGATTCTTCGAGCTGTCTTGGTTTCTTGGTTTATCTTGTGGTTTCTTTTGGTTTCCAGGCGAGGGAAATGGATAGAGTTGACGAGAACAGCCGGGGCATGATGAAACCAGCGACAGCGACGTTCCGAGGTTCTTGCTAGAATTCACTTCAAGATTCTGATGTTGGGATTCGAAATCTCAGCTGAAGATGACTCGATTCCTCCTTTTTCTTTTGCCGTCACAGATACGGGCGATCGAAGAGCGTTGAGGGATATAAGGAATTTGGTGGGAGCGCCGCCATATCCTTGTGAGATGAACAAGAGGGGTTTGACAGAGTAATGCATAAAAATTCGATCTTGTCTTTGACTGATTGTTTTCTCCTTCCGATCTAATTTCTCTTACACTCTTTCGATTCCACAGCAAGAGTAATTTGGATGATAAGAACCCATCGTTCGTAGCTCGACGGCCGGTGACAAGGTTGGTCTGAGACCGAGTTAATTTCTCTTTCCCATCCTCTTATGGTCCCTTGTCTGGCTTTAACCGGCCGATGCGTTCGTTTCCTAGAAAATTTGCGGCTACATTGGCAAGCAAACCACAAGCTTATCGCCAGGTAATTTCACGCAATCAAATGATCAAAAAATGTACTATTGTTACTCTACAGAGATGCTTAGTTTTGTTTGTGGGACAGCATGAGCAAGTGGGAAACGAGAGCCAGTTCGAGATGTTGCCACCATCTGTATCAAGTTCAACTGCTTTGGATAGTTCTACTGCCATTGATGTGGATAATTTTAGCTTAAGTGATGACATAGAGTTGCCCACGGTAGAAGAGATGGAAGAAATGGTCTGTCCCAAACTGCTTAGCGTCTTTTGATGGGAAGAATTTTAAGTTCATGAAATTGCTATAAATGTACTTCATTTATGAGCCATTGTAATTGCAATTAATGTTGTAGGATAACTGTGATCTCAAGGAGGTCGAAATGGAGGATATCGTTGCTGACACTGTTCCGGATATCGATAGCTGTGATTCAAATAACCCACTTGCAGTGGTTGAATATGTAGAAGAGATATACAACTTCTATAGACAAACCGAGGTGAACTTTTACCCCCCAGTAATGCGAAAGTTACTTGCAGTGATTTCTTTGAAACAATGCATTAATCGATCTAGTATTAGTTCTTTTGAACAATTATTCTCACTTGAAAAAAGCTGCTAATCGAATCATAGTTCTTTTGCTGACATGATTGCCATTACTTGGCATGCAATGAATGCATTCCTATACAGGTTACAGGTTGTGCGAGTCCCCAGTACATGTCCCAGCAATTTGACATCAATGAAAAAATGCGAGCTATTCTCATCGACTGGCTTATAGAGGTGAACATGGCATCGAATATATACTAGATCCTCAAGAATCATTATGTCATTGTTCACTAATTTTATATGCTCTATGATTATTCCTGAAACTTTCCTCCTCCACAGGTGCACTACAAATTTGAGCTGATGGAGGAAACTCTCTTTCTAACTGTAAATATCATAGATCGGTTTTTAGCGAGACAAACCGTGGTAAGAAAGAAGCTTCAATTGGTGGGAGTTACAGCCATGCTTCTTGCTTGCAAGTACGAGGAAGTCTCTGTCCCAGTGGTAGAGGATCTAGTGCTCATCTCTGACCGAGCTTACACGAGGGATGAAATACTTGATATGGTATTAGTCTTTTTCATGCTTGTGTGGTCATGGTAGGCTACCATAAATAAAACTCTGGAATAGCTGAACAAGTGCCAGCAAATAATGCTGCCACTGTAACAGTGTGCTTGTGATTATTAAGGATAGCATTGTCGGTATCGTGTTCATTAATTTGATTTAACTTTTGCGAGCAGGAAAGGTTGATCCTCAATGCATTGCAATTCAATATGTCTGTGCCAACTCCTTACGTTTTCATGAGAAGGTTTCTCAAGGCAGCTGACTCTGACAGAAAGGCAAGACTTTCTTTTGTTTGGGTGTTAACAAATTGTATGTATGTATGTATTGAACATATGGATGACATAGTTTCGCAAATCCAGCTAGAGCTTCTGTCATTCTTCATCATAGAGCTTTGTCTGGTTGAGTACAAAATGCTCAAGTTCCGCCCTTCTCTGTTGGCTGCTGCTGCAATCTACACTGCTCAGTGTTCTCTTAAAGGGTTCAAGTATTGGACGAAAACTAGCGAGATGCACACTGCCTATTCAGAGGAAAAACTCCTGTGAGTTCCCATCTTTTCCTTGATCTTCATTTGATTGATCTCTTTGTTCCTCCTGGATTCCAGTTTTAACATGATTATTTCGTTTCTTGATGGTCGTGTCTCAGCGAGTGCTCTCAGCTAATGGTGGATTTCCACCAGAAGGCTGGTATGGGGAAGCTGACTGGGGTACATAGGAAGTACAGCACCTTCAAATATGGACTCGCAGCAAAATCAGCACCGGCTCTCTTTTTGATGAACACTGGTCTCCAGTGCTAATTCTCCGCTGGCGAATCCTAACTTTAACATGACCGATTACATGATGAACCCAGTGCTGGGTGCAACAGAAGTTGCAGAAGCTGCAATCAAACTGTTGATGTGTTCATCCCATGAATTCTCTTATTTTGACTATGGGAAGTCAGTTCAGCTGATAACTTTAAGTGCTTTCTACATTTGATGTTGAGACTGTGCAAAGATTTCATTGCCGAATGCAAAAAATAAGATACTTGGCTTTTGTAAAATGTCTTCGACTTCACAGATACATCTTGCTATTTTACTGCGAACGTTTCGATTGGCGTCGCATGCGAACAACAATTAGCAGGGATCTGAACAAATGACCAAGTGATTTTTAGTTCTTGTTGCTCGTTTGTTTGGATGATTAATTTTTGTTTGCTTTGTTCTGAGCTAATGAATGGCCATTGATCGCATCATCCCGCTTCTAAGAGAAATATATGGATATATATAAATTTTACAAGGGAAGTGAGAAGTTCTCTTATTTGGTCACATATTTTGATAGAGAAATAGAGAGAGCAAACTTTTCTTTCTAAATTCATTTTTTTTTTCTCCAAACACGGATATATTCGGATAAATAAAATTAACACTATTTTTTATTTCAATCCAAACAAGGGAACGGAAAGTGAGCTATTCTATTCTTTTCTCCTTCCTTTCATGTTCCTCCTCTTCTTCGTACAAAGGAAATTACAATGATTAAGCTTTGGAAAAATAAAGAAATTTTAATTGTTAACCTTTGGAACTATAAATTTAAGAGCAATTTTTTGAGAAAAATCTCTTTTTGGACTTTTCCTGAGAATTGTCACATTTTCATACATTTTTAACAATATTCTTTTTTATTTAATATCTGGAGTACCCTTGATTTGATAGTGAGCACCTATCCCTTTTCTCTCAATTTTCTTCTCTTGCCCTATGAATGGGTCTAATTATAGTTTTTTTATAATATATTATAGTATTTTCAGTAATACTAATATAGTATTTTTATATTGTGTTATGGTATTTTTACATTATATTATTTTCAGTAATACTAAGAAAATTAAAAATACTGTAATACAGTATAAAATATTATGATTGGATTGGTTCACCCTATAATTCTTAAAAAAGAAAAAAAAGGATAACACTAAAGTATTCCTGATATTAGACAAAAAGATACATTGTTTGATAATTATGAAAATAGGATAACTTTTCTTAAGAAATCATCCTAAACTTAAAATAATAGTAAAGAATAAACTTGCATATTTATTGTCTAAAAAGAAAGCTTTAATTTTTTTTTCCCAAAAACAACCTTGCATGTTGTCTGGGTATGTCCACCACGCTTTAACATTCGCGCAACATCACATCTTTATGATTCGCACAAGGACCAGCATCAGGGACGCTACAAGCGCGCGATCACATTTCTTTAGGATGCGCGCGTCGGTCAGCACCAAACGCGAGAACCCGAGGAGATTGGACCGTCCCCTATAACTATCGGGTCCATCACTATGCTTTCCCATTTTCTTGTCCACGGGGAGCGGGATGGAGAACGCTGCGGTTCTGAGGGAGTGGTTCGAGCGAGTCGATTCCAACCGCTCCGGCAATATCACCGCCCTCCAGCTCCAGGTCCGTCTTCTCCCTCTGCGCTGTCTCCCCAAACCGCAATCGCCTCCTCCTTTCTCGCTTCTTTTTCATACCCTAATCTTGATCCTGGATGAACCGCCGATCAGGGAGCACTCTCCGTCGGAAACCTCGACTTCTCCCTCTCCATCGTCCAGCAGATGATCAGGTCCTCATCTCGTCCCCTTTAGTTCTAGTGCCTCTCTGGGACTTGGTATTGATGTTTCTTGATTTGCAGGATGTACGACTTCGATGGAAATGGGACTATGAACTTTGAAGGTGGGTTTGATCCATGCACGAGTATAATTTCCTTTGCCTTTTTTTCTGAATTGATTAAACTGGTCATTTCCATGGGTAGAATTTTGTTTAGTTCCACGAGATGATCTACTGCTTAGCATCTAATTTGGTGCTGCAGTGACCAACTCTGGGATCATGCTTAGTCATTTAATTATCAATTGATTCACAAAATCCTTAGGGACACATAAGTCAGTTGTGTTTTCAATGCTGATATGGTCTCACTTACGATTTATATGGCTTGTAAAGGGACACTATGTAGTTACATGGATGTAGACGACGACCCTTTGTAGTGCAAGAGTGAGAAAGGCTTTTTGGTGGTTGTTGGGTTCTTAGAATCAGGATTGAGTTTGATTGGTGTGCAATATGAATCGTAATGAATCTAATATGATTGCATATGTCACAATCAGATTGTTATGGATCATAATAAAATATGTCCATGGTTGATCTGAATGAGAATCAGAGTTCTGTTACAATTTGTTGTTACCCCCAAATCATTACCTTGCAATTTTGCTCCATAGCTTACCACCATCAGATCAAATTCTATACTTATTTGATATTTACATTTTAAAAATATGTAAGACAATATATTTAAGTTGCCTTCGAACAAATCGGATTAATGTTGATCATATCTAACCTAATTATTGGTTGAAGAATTGGATCAATCAGTTATAGGGTCAAATCCATATTCATGTTATGCTGAGTCAGATTTTATATTTGATTGGGTCATATCTGATCAATTGACAAGGCTACTCAGAATTTGAGGATGTTAAATTTCACAAACTACTGAATTTATTTTTTATATTCATATGTTGATAAGATGTTGCATATTTGAGTATGCTAAATTGTTCAAACTACTGTATTTCTTTATTATATTCATAAGTCGATAAGATGTTCCATAAGTTCCATGGTCTTGCTCACTTATAGAAATTACCGGACCACATAATGTTGATATGGCATATTGATGTTTGAAAAAGTTCATTAATTGAATCTATGATGTTTGTTTCGCAGAGTTTGTTGCACTTAACAAGTTTCTTCTCAAGGTTAGTTCTTCTATCAGTTGAGTTTACAAAAAGTTTATGGTAGAATTTCGATGATTTGAAATTGGACATGATTTAAGGCTATATGTCCACAATTCTATATTTTTTTTCATGCTTTTTATTTCTATGTTTCATAACATGTATTGAACTTCTTTTGCTGATTTTTAGCATCATCAGCCAAAGAGGGACAGTATCTTGTGGAAAATATAGTTAAAACATTTTTTTTTTCTAATTCTAATTATTAGCTTCCCTACATTGGCATGGTTTGATCTGAACTGTAGGACATGCTTGACTCATCTAAGTAAACCATTTCTGTTTCTGATAAATCAGATGGTTACCACTCGCCTAACTTGAAATAACAGTGTGTTTCAGTAGAGTTATTGGGCTAGATTGCTAAATCATGACTTATATAAAATCATGTATACTGCCCTTGTTTACTAATTAAAATTGTTTTGGAGTGGTTGACCACTTTCCTGCTTTACTAAAGAACTTGTCTAATGCACACTCTCCCCAACGTGGAGTTTGAGGATAGTTAATTGATTCAGTTAAGCTACTTTGGCACCAAGGCTTGCCCTTTGGTTTCCTGCTTTACTAACTTTTCATTTTTTACATTTCATATTATTTTATTTTACAATTAATAATGAATATATATTTTTTTTGTAGTTTAGACTTGACAATGAATGTCATATACTTCAATGAACATTGTGAGTGCCATGGTTTCATTAATTTTCATGAAAATCTCCAACTTAGTTCATGACAACAGATTATCAAATCAAAGTTTTAATCCTTTGATTATGAAATGATAAACAACAATAAAATAAATCCACTAGTTTTTCTTCAACGGATCTTCATTTATTGAATCAAAATTGGGTCTATTATTAGAAACCTTGATGTTGCTATTTATTCGATATTTTCTTTACTACTAATAAGTGAGCATAATTTATTGTTATTTTGGGCTAAATTATCTTGTCTAGGCTGCATATCTAACAGAAGATGTACTGTGTCTCAAATATGCCTCATGACCTTTTTGTGCATTATTTGGGAACATCATAAAGTATTCTTGTTGGCTTTGGTGCTTCTGTGTTGATTGATATTGTTTCAAATCTCTTGTAGGTCCAAAATTTATTCACAGTTCTTGAAAGGTATTGTGCTTACCCATCTACATGCTGTTCCCTTTTCAGTGCTGTGGTTGGCAAAGCCTTAACTGGCCATGCAATAATTTTTTCAGTCACATTGTAATAATATTGCAAGCTGCTTTGATTCTCCTAGATCTCTTATTGGGTCCATTAATTTGCTGCAAAATACTGGCCTTTTTTAGAAGAAAAGTTTATAGTTTTTTTTTTTTTGTACTTGTCAGGTTCTTTATACTGTGGTGAATAAGTAATATGGTTTTAAGTACAATAAGGTATGAGGAACTGTGGTAACCTATACATATGTTCTTTGAGCTGTTTTAGGAGCAAAAATTGAAATTCAGTTCTTTAATCAATTTATCAATAATGGAAAAACTCTTAAATGGCTTGTTCCAGTAAATTTCTTTTGGGTTTTAGATGTTTCTGTGTTGGAAGGCAAAAGAGTTTCCATATACAAGACAACAAGGTTGAGAACTTAGAGGGAAAATAAAAAAATCATTTTGCACTCTATGTTTTTAGGCATTTGATGCAGTGCATGGTGAGCATTGAATGTTCCCAAGTTCCAAGATAATACATTCCAAGTTCAATCCTATCAAATTTCAAGAAAATGGTTTGTATCTTGAGAAAATTATGAAAATTTAAAACCATTAAAGTACAATGCACCATGAATTTAATATGTATTATAATTTGTGCTTGATTTTTAGCAAATTATGACTTATTAATTAGGTGGTTGTGGGATTCAATGTACAAGGGATCGATAAAAGCGGAAAAAAGAAAGTTTGGTAGGGCATTCTGGTTTTTCAAACCTTATCAAACTTTTGTATTTCAAGTTATTAGCTCCTAGTATCTTTTGAAATAAAGAGAGTTTTCTTTGTCCTCCCATATCTCACTTCATTCCTCATTCTCTCCTCTCGTTTATTTGTTTCACATCCTTTGGTATCAGAGCCTTGCTACGCTCTTGGAGTACTTCCTTCTTATGGTAACTAGAAAGGGCAGAGGGTGATGCGGCGAAAGAATGATGCAACCAGATAAAGATAAAAGGGATGCAAAAATTGAAGCACTAAGTCGACAAGTTAAAGAGCTTACCATGTGCCTCGAACATTAAGAAACCCATGGTTCTAGAGGCTCAAGCTATGGTTATGCAAGTGATGGATTCGAAGATATAAATCCCCTTGCATCTAAATAAGCTATAGGAGACTTATCCATGAAGAGGTTTATTCGTGCAAATGACAACATCAAGGTTGACTTGCTGGAGTTCCACGGTCAACTTCAACGTGAAGAGTTTCTTGATTGGTTTAGTGCTGTCAAGAAATTCTTTGAGTTTAAGGAGATACTCGAAGATCTAAAGTAAAATTAATTTCTACAGGCTTTAAGGTTATGCTTCAATCTGATGGGACAAGGTGCAAGAGATGCACAATCAGAAAGAGAAGATGAAGATTTCATCTTGGGAGAAGATGAATTCTTGGCTCTGTGAGAATTATCTTCCATCTGATTATGTTCAAACTCTTTTTTCACAATATAACAATCTTCAGCAAGGTAGCAAAACCGTCATCGGCTACAACGAAGAATTTTACAAGTTGATGACCTGAAATAATGCTTAAGGGGCAGAAGAATAATTTGTTGCAAGATATGTCAGCGGCCTACGAGTTATGATTCGAGATGAAGTGGAGATGCAACGACTATGGAGGTTATTTGATGCTTATCAATTAGCGCTAAAAGTTGAAGCAAAACTTACTAGAAGTGGAGCAAAGAGGCATTCTAATATTCCTCTACATTCCTCTTCTAAAGCTAACTCTGCCCGTTACAATGCTAGTGTAACAAAAGCTAGCGGAATCATGAAAAATGCATCCAAACTAACTCTTACCAACTATGGAGGACAATTTAGTCACACCAGTCACTTTCCTACTTGTTTTAAATGCAAATAAGTAGGACACTACATGAATGAGTGCCCAAATAGACAAGCTGATGCATGAGTCAACTTTGCCGAAGAAGAAGATGCCAATGAACAACTTGAATATATTGGAAAAGTAATATATGATGAATAACCCAACGAGGCTTCTAAAGAAATTATACCTGAAGAAGATGAATGCTTGGTAATCCATAGAGCGCTTGCTACTCCAAGAGATGATTATAAATTTCTAATAAAGAATTGTTACAAAATAATATTTTCAAGACACGTTGCAAGTCTCAAGACAAAGTTTGTTCCTCTTGTGATTGATATTGGTAGTTGCGAGAACATTGTGTCTCATGATATGGTAGACAAGTTCAGGCTTAAGACAAAACCACATCTTAAACCATATCGGATTGCATGGTTCAAGAAAGTCAGTAAGGTACGAGTTAATTAATGCCTGGTTTCTTTTTCGATGGGCAAAAATTATAAATATGATGTGTGGTGTGATGTAGTATCAATGGATGTTAGCCATATACTCTTGGGAAGACTATGGCAATCTAATTGGTGTGCTATCCATAATGGTACGAAGAACACCTATACTTTTAAATTCAATAGAGTCAAAATCGTGCTTTTGTCATGCAAAGAAGAATTTGCTCCCAAGCCTTTAACCCAAAGGCAGGGAACTAACTTACTTTAAATAAGTTTACTAGAGAAAGTGAAGAAAGTGGAGTTGTATTTATGTTAGTTGCTAAAGAATGCATGCAGCCCATAGAATTTCTTGGTGAAGTAGAAGCTATTTTGGAGGAATTTGAAGACATCTGCTCTGAAGAACTTCCTAATAGTTTGCCTCCTCTTTGAGACATTCAACATCGAATCAATCTAACTCTATGAGCAATCATGCCAAACAAATCTCACTACCAGATGATTCCAAAATAATATGAAGAGTTGAATAAACAAGTTATGGTTCTATTGCACAAGGGTTATATTGGGGAAAGCTTAAGCCCATGTGTCGTTTTAGCTCTATTGACTCCAAAGAAGGATGGACCTTGGCGGATGTGTGTCGACAGTTGAGCCATCAACTGGATTACTATCAAGTACAGATATCCTATTCCACGTGTGGGGGATATGTTTGATATGCTTGTTGGTGCTCAAATTTTCTCTAAAATTGATCTTCGAAGCGGTTATCACAAATCCGTATTAAATCAGGAAATGAATGAAATATTGCTTCCAAGACTCAAGAAGGTTTATATGAATGACTAGTTATGTCATTTGGACTTTCAAATGCTCCGACAACCTTCATGCGGGTAATGAATCAAATTCTATGTCCTTACATTGGGAAGTTTGTTGTTTTTTACTTTGATGATATCATTATTTATAGTCATAATAAACTTGATCATATTGAACTTTTAGAACTATCCTATCAACCTTGAAGGCAGAAAAGCTATATGTAAATCTTAAGAAGTGCTCTTTCATGACCACTACCCTAGCTTTTCTAGGCTTCATCTTAACCCCTGTAGGTATCTAAATGGATTCTGAGAAGACTAAAGTTATCCAGAGTTCCAGACTAAGCCAACACCAACATCCCTACAAGATGTTTGGAGTTTTCATGGGTTGGCATCCTTTTATCATTGATTTATTTGAAATTTCAGTACTATTGCAACTCCTTTAACTGATTGCATAAAGAAAGGAGTTTTTCAATGGACACTTGAGGCAAACAATAGTTTTGAACTACCAAAGGTGAAATTTTCCACTGCTCCTGTTCTTATATTATTGGATTTTCTAAAATATTTGAAGTTGATTGTGATGCCTCTCATGTGGGTATGGGTGAAGTACTTAGCCAAGAAGGATATCCACTTGCATTCTTTAGTGAAAAGCTTAACAATACAAGAAAGAATTATTCAACCTATGATATTGAATTTTATGCTATTGTTCAAGCACAACGATATTGGAGACCTTATTTAATCCAAAGAGAATCTATCTTAAATTTTGATCATGAAGCTCTTAGACATACAAATTCTCAAGCAAATCATAATAGGTGACATGCAAGATGGGTGACATTTTTGATATTTTTACAAGAGTGTACTTTTGTCTTGAAGCATAATAATGGAATATATAATAAGGTTGCAGATGCACTCTGTCGGCAATTGACACTTCTTAATACTATGTGTGCCAAACTAAAAGGATTTGATGTACTAAGAAATACATACTCTAATGATGAAGATTTTGGAGAAACATAGGAGTTACGCACGAAGAGTCATCATGAAGATTATGTTATTGAAGATGGTTTTTTCTTTTGTGAAATTCAACTTTGTATTTTCAAATGTTCTGTAAAATAGCATATTATCCAAGAACTACAATTTGGTGGATTAGAAGGTCATTTTGGGAGGGATAAAATAGTACTTCTCATTAAAACGAAATATTTTTGGCCTATAATCTACTGAGATGTTACACGTTATGTGAAAAGATGCAGAATATTGTCAAACTTTAAAAGGGAAAACTGTTAGGACTCTAGCTATGAGAGTCCTAATTTAGTTTCATTGATAAGGGCATTCATGTAAATCCTATCTAGCCGCCCCTTATTAAAGAGGTGAAGAGGCCGGCTAGGTTAGGGTTAGGTTGCTTCTTAGGAAAGGAGTCCTATTATAAGTAGGAGTTCTATTAGGAAAAGAGTCCTATTAGAAGTAGAAGTCCTATTAGGAAAGGAGTCCTATTATAAGTAAGAGTTTTATTAGGAAAAGAGTCCTATTAGAAGTAGAAGTCCTATTAGGAAGAGAGTCCTATTAGAAGTAGAAGTCCTATTTGGAAGAGAGTCCTATTAGAAGTAGAAGTCCAACTAGAGAAGGAGTCATAATTAGAAGTTGGTTAGAAGTAGGAGTCTTAAGTAAGAGTCCTATTAGGAGTTGGGGCTTAGAAGCCCTATAAATAGCCAATGTATTCATCCTCTTTAAACAATGAATAGATCAATATTTTTGCAGCCTTTGTGCAGCAACTTGGAGGAAGGAACCCCTATAGAGTTCCAAGGAGGCCGATCCCCTATAGAGATCAACCCCAAGCTTAGAATCCGCGGAGGGTTCTAACACTTGGTATCAGAGCAGCGTTCTTGGCGTCTCGCTGCCCTTCCACAGCCATCCACTAGCCCTCCACAACCGCGCAAAGCAATTCCCACAATTGCTTAGAAGATCATCGCTGAATTCCGCCGTCATCTCCACCACCGTAGATCATCCTTGGATCTTCCCGTGAATTGCAACAGGTTCTGGTTATCTACCCTACTGCTGCTGCAATTTAGTTATCCTTATTCAAAAACTCCAAAAAAATTCGTTCCTATAATTGCTGCATAAAACTTTTCGTCGTAAAGTTTTCATCTCTACAACGAAAGTCGCACTGCAGAATTTCAGCCGCATAGCACTGCCTTTTTGATCTTGCTACTGCGTTTTTTCTATCCAAATCTCTATGAAATTTTTACGACGGCTTTGACACTTCCTAATAGTGGTTTTCCTTTGGTTTTGTCGAAAAATTCTCAATAAAATCACTTATCTTTTACGTCCAATCTGCTGCACTTTAGACGTAAAATCTGCTATAATACCTCTCCGTGATTCTCAATTTTGCCAAACCTCTTGTTGTCGCTTCTTCCTCTACGAAATTTTTACAGATATTACCTCTTCCTTATCAAGAGATCCCTTTGAGTTTTACTTGAATCTCTTTTGAAAATTTCTGGAAAAAATTACATCTTTACTGCTGGAATTTTTCGACGAAAAATCTGGTATTGCACCTTTGTCCTTTTTTCTTCTCCAGTAACCTACCAAACCCTAGCCACCTTGCGCCACAAACCAAGACGTCTTTAGGGCATCCCGCTAGCCTCAAGATGCAGCCATCATAACCTAGTTTTATAACCCTAACAAAGATAAAAACCACAGCCCAAAACAAGAAAACCATTACAAATTTGAACCCTTCAATCACCGATCCATTGTCCGAACCTTCCACCACCCCATGCCATTAACCCGTCAACGAAAAAAGACAAGGGCATCTCGATCTACAGACATATGCTATGGCTTCCCAAGATCCAATTGATGCCAAATTTGAAGCATGGGAATCTCGGATTGAATCACGGCTTGAATCGCGCTTGGAAGACAAATTGCGCGCTTTGTTTGCAGAATTCAGAATTGGACAACCATCGAGTCCAACCAAACTACAAAGAGGAGAGAATTTAGAAAGGACCCCAGAGAAGGAGGGACAGCCCTCGGACATGCTACGACCACGCGTGAGGGTGGACTTCCCACGATGGGAAGAAGGAGACCCGGCGGGGTGGATTTCGACGCAGAACGTTACTTTCGCTACTATCGAACGTCGGATAATGCTATGGTGGAGATTGGCTTTGTCATCCACCTTGAAGGAGATGCTATTCAATGGTACAATTGGTGGAATATAATCATGGGGCTCCGACATGGAATCAATTTAAGAATGCCTTCTTTGAACTGCTTTTGGACCTACGAGTATGAAAATATCGACG
Organism: Musa beccarii; assembly: GCA_024322285.1. Lineage (NCBI taxonomy): Eukaryota > Viridiplantae > Streptophyta > Magnoliopsida > Zingiberales > Musaceae > Musa > Musa beccarii. The sequence continues at coordinate 10,181,556 of CM044396.1, read as the reverse complement.
GCCAACTCGCAAAGATTCGACAAACCTCTACGATTCAAGAGTACCAAACCAGTTTGAGAAGCTATCTTACCTTGCTCGTGATTGGACCGACCGTCGATTGTTAGGAACATTTATCGAAGGACTCGCCGTAGATAAAAGGGGAAGTTAAGGCGCGACACTTTCCCCGCACTCGTGATGGCTGCGATTTCTTTTGCCCGAATACAAGAAGAACGACTTAACCAAGATGCTCGGAGGATGAGAACCACTCCTGGAACCTCAACATATAAACCTCCTTCGCTCTCAACCATCCTTCGCTACCCACAAAATTGACAAGAGAAGAACTACGTGGCCGATCAAAGAAAGGGTCTTTGTTGGCATTGCGACGAGCCATGGAACCGCGATCATCGCTGCAAAAGGGGCCACCTCCTATTGATTGAACCTCTTGAAGACATGGAGGAGGAGGTCCGAAGCGTGAGGAAGAGGTCACGGATGAAGAACAAGAGCCTAATTGATATTACGATGCATGCCCTTGCCAGTTATGCAAACCCGCAAACAATGAAAGTGGGAGGATTTCTGAAGCAACAACCAATCACCGTTCTTATTGACACCGTGTCACGGACTTAGCTGGTTTTGCCTAAGCCGTGCGGCACCAATGCGTATCACCGCAAAGGTCAGCCTCCCCGAAATCTCCTACAATCCCTTAGGACCAACGAAAGAGAAGACGGAGACGAAAGCGCTTGTGCACGGGATCCACAAGCCACTCTTTTAGCAAACACTTTATAGACAATGCACATTCCAACCATGGATATTACAAGCTCGAATAGATTGCACAACAAAGGTATAAAATTGGTCCACTACAGGATCGAATTCTATTACAAGTATTCCTCGACGCCAGCACTTTTTATGTACAAACCTACAATGGTCACAAACTCACTCAAATAGGGCATTTTGCCTTTGCAAGCCCTTTGACAAGCTTTACAAGTGACAACCAACCAAAAGGGACACGACAAGCACAAGCATTACAATCGAACAAGCCGTTTACAATTTTGTCCGTGACATTCTCCCCACTTAATCCTTCGACGTCCTCGTCGAAGCCTTTCTTGGCCTGCAACTTCTTTTCTTTGTTGGATCTTCGATCTTACGCTCCTATTTGCGATCGCCCCTTGCTCCCATTTGTTCTCCGCTTGTTGTTGAGTCGTCGAACTTTAATCCGTCGTCTTTGCTTGAACTCGCCATGACTCGACTTTGGTGTGGGGTTAGCAAAGTTGTCTTGATCCTTCTTTGGTTCTTGCGGATTCATCGATGAAGGAAAAAAAACCATCTTTGATATCGCGATCTTGAAATTCTTCTTGTCTCTTGAACTATAGATGCTTTGTTGGAGCTTTAACGAGCATCACCTCAACCTTTGAAGTTTTCGTGTCCTTCCTCCGTAAAATTTGCCCATCGAATCTTCTTCCACTTAGTTGTCTTGAAGGGTCTTGGCATCTGTGCAGAGCTCCTCTGTTTGGATAACTAAGAGAGCTGGGCACCGGAGTTCCGCCCGTTCTCTTGGGAGTTGAGAAGGCAAAGGTTACTTGTCTTCGCCCGCCTCCTCGAGTTTGTACTTCGTGCATCAAGTCGTTCTTGGAATTCGCCGCTTGCTTTTGCTCACACTTCCAAGCACTTGAAGTGTTTGCAATCCTGGCGCCGAGTCGCCATCTTGTGATTCACCTTCTCATTGCCATTGAACTTCGGAATGCAAGAAGTTATCACTCCAACTTGGAGTAAGTCTCCGATAGGTTTGGTCGCCTTTGGGATTGTCCGCCTTCTCCATCATTTCGTCGCCGACTCCTCCGAGTAGTAAAGGTATAGCACCTGCATCGTCTTATGCCGATCCTTGGTCATGCACTCTTGCATCGACCAAGTCCTTCACTCACGGCTATCCCGATAGAAAGTCTGTGACATTGGTCTTACGAAGTTCTCTCGGCCTTCGCCCTTCAACCTTGTCTTGGTACATGGAGTTTGCCAAAGAATTCTCCTCCTCCACGACCCATATCACGACCAAGTGCTCTCCCTCTAAGAGAGCAAGGATTGATGACTCCGGAAGTCCCGCCTCGGGTACCATGGCACTCGCGACGCCAATGGCACTACTATCCGTTGTCTCGCATCTGCATCCCTTCTTCGTGATCGGTAGATCTGCCTCTGCAAAGACATTGTGACACTCCTCCGAGTTCACCTTCAATCTAACCGATGATCGATATTGGGTAGGCGAGTCCCTCTTGGACTCGTCTATTGCTTCCTCGCCCTTTTTCGACCACCGCCCGACACCTCTGTGTTCTCCGAAAGCAGCTCCACTTGTCGCTGGAAAGGCAGACTACAACTCCCATGTATGGCCACCGCCACACATGTTGCGGGACTTGCACCATTTCTGCTCTCCTTAGCTTCATTGGGCGAATGTTAAACTTACTCGGCCTTGTCCTCGACTTGCCGGGCTCCTTTTTAGCGAATGTGAGCTCAAGTAGTTCCACTCTTCGGCACTCCGATCATACCTCAGATGATCCAAATCCCCAAATGGGACTCCCTGGTATTTGCATCTCGAACTTCTTCCTTGAGAGTGCACATTTCTATAAGGCGATGTCCAAGGCTTCCATTCAATGCAACATTCGGTGCACGCACGGAAGACCCGCCTCTGCGGTACCATGGCATTCACTGCTTGAATCCATAGCTCTTCTTGCCGTCGTGTTGTTCCCCGTTGTGGAGCTCCTTGTCGCGCTCCCGGTCATATCTCCAGATGACCATGTCCCTCACGGGACATGCTGTGTGTGTCGTCTTGCCACGAACCATTCCACCCCGATCCCCTGCATCATGTCGCCTCCTGGTGACATCTCCTTGCATTCTGATCCCTGTGGTATGAACTCGAACCGCGATATCTCCATGTGTGGACTCCGCCAACACATCGCAGGGCCTTCGCCAGCTTCGATTCTGTTCGCTTCTTTGGCAATCGAACTTCGTCCACCCACTCTCGGGTCACACTCGGACGAAGCCTGGCTCTAGGACAATCCATTGCCTAGCGGCTCCTCTGAAGTCCCCTGACTTGGCCAAATAGGTGCACCATTATGCGATCACGGGACTCGCCCCTACCAAAGACAATCTCTGCTGCGCACCGCTTCCCTCATGACAACTCAAATAGCAACACTGTGGCATATTCTTGAAGTAGTAGTCTCTGCATCCTCTTGCCCCGTGCTAAGGCCTTTTGACACCAACTTTGCCTCAAGAAATGCGTCACCTTAGAATCTCCACCAAGTGCTTCATCGAGATAAGATGTATGTGCCTCAAGCTCCTTCGTCTTTGGCACCATGCAAGATGAGTTTGCTCCATCTCGAATATGAAACCCATGGAACGACATGATCCGATTCTTGCCTCGGCAGAGTCCATGTCCTTGACCTCGTGTAAGGAAAGCACCAAGCCTCCGCTCCATGTTCCGTCTTCAAAGCCAACTCCCTTCACGCGATTTGGGTACTTCACCAAGTTTTCCCAAGTTGCTCGCTTCTCGATTAGCATTGGATTAATGGTGGCCCTCACGCCCACCATTCCACGGTCGACCCTCTGTTGAGTCCGAACTCACCGTCGGCTCTTAGTGTGCCTTCACTTTGTGTTGCCCTGGTTGCTCCCCACTTGATCTCACTATCGTCCACACCAACGCATTGCCACTTGCGAGATCATGCGATGACTCCTCACCGCTCACTCGATCCATCGAGCTCGTCTTGGGTACTCCTCAAGCGATTCATTGCACCGATTCACATTCGGAGAGCGGGACTTGTCCTCATGGATATCTGCCCGTTGGAGCAAAATCTCTCTTCGCATCCTTCCTCTGGAAGTTTTGGAGGCCACCGTCCTTTGGACTACTCCGCCTTTCTTTGAACAAATCGTGCCCACCGCCTTCCAAATGCACTTGCTAGATAGTGACACCTCACCAATACACTTTCGACCGCACCCCTCGGTCTAGCAACATGCTTTTTGTTGCACATTTCACCATCATACGAAAGTATCCTGCGCACATGCCGAAGAGAAAGTTTCAATGCTCCAATGCGCACGGACCTTCACCGCTTGGGATGGCCACGACGATCCATCGTCCGCACGCAAGACCTTGCATGAGTATCGAATTCCTTGAGTTTGCAACTTTCCTCACCTCTGTGAGCTTTGCACAACTCTTTCGATCATCGAGCAACCCACGCAACTTGCGGTCTCATCCTTTGCCAAGCACCCCGCTTGCCTCGAAAGCACCGCCAAGTTTGGGTGTCAATGTCGAGCCACCGCTCGAACTCACCATCCCCACCTTTGTGCGCTCCGCAATTCTTCTTAGCTTGTTGTCCTCGTGGTGCCCGACAAGGTCCCCACGTTGCATGCTAAGTGTTTCTAAGTGAGCTTGTCCCGCTCGATACCAACTCGCATCACGGACTTAGCTGGTTTTGCCTAAGCCGTGGCGGCACCAATGCGTATCACCGCAAAGGTCGACCTCCCCAAATCTCCTACAATCCCTTAGGACCAACGAAAGAGAAGACGGACAGAGAAAGCGCTTCACACGGATCCACAAGCCACTCTTTTAGCAAACACTTTATAGACAATGCACATTCCAACCATGGATATTACAAGCTCGAGCAGTTGCACAACAACAAGGTATAAAATTGGTCCACTACTGAGATCGAATTCTATTACAAGTATTCCTCGACGCTGCACTTTATGTACAAACCTACAATGGCTGTCAAACTCACTCAAATAGGGCATTTTGCCTTTGCAAGCCCTTTACAAGCTTTACAAGTGACAACCAACCAAAAGGGACACGGACAAGCACAAGCATTACACCGAACAAGCCGTTTACAATTTTGTCCGTGACAACCGGGAGCACTAATAATTTTATGAACAGCAAGGTTGCTGTCCGGATGGCCTTACCTATTGAGAATTGCAGCAGGTTCGATGTTAAAAGTCGCAGATGGACGAATTTTGAAGTGTGATCGTAAGTACCCACGGTGAAACTGTTGTCTTTGCAGACCAAGAGATAATTGCATATTTTTCCTCCTCTCTCTCGATGATTATGAGGCCGAGCTTGGCATCGAATGGTCGATGACATTAGGTGATGTTTCCTGGAATTTTTGAAACTAATTATGAAATTTTACAACAAGGGGAAACAGTGATATCATGACGGGAAGCGTGGGGCGACGTAACGACAATTTGCACACAACGAATGGAGAAAGTTTTGCACAAAGCATGCAAATGCTTTTGGTACAACTTGAGCAAAGAACCTAAGGGAGAGCCAACCAAATTTGAAGATCCAAACCTACTTCCTTGCTTGCTGAATTCTCGATATATTTGACGAACCACGCAGCCTACCTCCTAACTCACGACACGATCATCGTATACCGATTCTTCCAGGGAAACCTCCAAAGAAATACTCGACCATATTGGTATCCACATCTCCAAAAAAAGATGAAATAGAAAGGATTGTAAAAGAGATGCTTGAAACAGAGTTATTCGGCCAAGTTGCAGCCCCTACTCTTCACCAAAGTGCTCTCGTGACGAAAGAAAGACGGAACATGGCGAATGTGCGTTGATTACCAAGCTCTCAACGACATAACCGTCAAGGACAAGTATCCTATTTCAGTAGTAGATGAATTGCTTGATGAATTAAAGGAGCACGAGTCTTCACAAAGTTGGATCTTCGATCCGGGTATCATCAAATACGAGTGTGCGAAGAAGACATACCGAAAACTGCCTTTCGAACGCACAACGGTCACTATGAATTTCTGCTTTCTTTAACAAAAGATAGAATATCTTGGGCATATCATATCGAGAGGAATGGGTGACAAAGTGGACCCTCCAAAATTGAAGCAATGCAGAATCGCCAACCCCGGGAACATAAAATCGCTGCTGCTTTCTTGGTTTAACAGTTACTATCGTAAGTTCGTGAAAGACTATAGAAAGATCGCACCCTTACTTCCTTGCTTTGAAAAAGATGCTTTCCGGTGGTCGGACAAAGCCACCACCGCTTTCGACGAACTTAAAGTCGCAATGATAACAACACCAATACTAGCATTACCCGACTTGATGAGACTTTTATTATTGAAGCCGATGCCTCCGGAGCGAGGAATTGGTGTTGTACTAATGCAAGATGGCCGACCCCTCGCTTATACTAGTAAGGCGTTATCTCCTTCCCACCTCAAGATGACTATTTACGACAAGGAGATGCTCGCGATTGTGCATGCGATGTCCAAATGGAGATCGTACTTAATTGGGCGATGCTTTCACATCAAGACCGACCATAAAAGCCTAAAATATTTCTTGGAGCGCATCGGAGCAAAGAGCATACTGATTGGACTTACCCGCCACTCCCGAATCAATCCAGTCTTCCATGTATCATGTTTGAAGCTCAAGTTGGGACAACACGAGACACCCAAAGCCATCTACCAAATATAACTACCCAAGGAGAGCTCCACCCAACCAAGTGCCATTATTGATCGACGAGCGACGACACTTTCTTGAAGTGTTAATACAAGTGGGCAAACCTACCAAAGAAAAGATGCCACTTGGGAGAACTACGACGACTTGAAGATCAAATTCCCAGAATTCATGGAACGTCAGCCTCGAGGACAAGGCTGATTTGAAGAGGGCGGGTCTGTTAGGACTCTAGCTATGAGAGTCCTAATTTAGTTTCATTGATAAGGGCATTCATGTAAATCCTATCTAGCCGCCCCTTATTAAAGAGGTGAAGAGGCCGGCTAGGTTAGGGTTAGGTTGCTTCTTAGGAAAGGAGTCCTATTATAAGTAGGAGTTCTATTAGGAAAAGAGTCCTATTAGAAGTAGAAGTCCTATTAGGAAGAGAGTCCTATTAGAAGTAGAAGTCCTATTTGGAAGAGAGTCCTATTAGAATTAGAAGTCCAACTAGAGAAGGAGTCATAATTAAAAGTTGGTTAGAAGTAGGAGTCTTAAGTAAGAGTCCTATTAGGAGTTGGGGCTTAGAAGCCCTATAAATAGCCATGTATTCATCCTCTTTAAACAATGAATAGATCAATATTTTTGCAGCCTTTGTGCAGCAACTTGGAGGAAGGAACCCCTATAGAGTTCCAAGGAGGCCGATCCCCTATAGAGATCAACCCCAAGCTTAGAATCCGCGGAGGGTTCTAACAAAAACTCAGAATCTTGGTGCATATACTCTTTTACCAATTCCTAATGCTCCTTGGGAAGACATTAATATGGATTTCATATTGGTCTACCAAAAACTCAAAGAGGTACAAAATTTACCTTTGTTGTTGTTGATCAATTTTTTAAAATGACACATTTTATTCCTTGTAAAAAGACCATGGATGCTTCTTAAATCTATCACATCAGATAAAGATATTAAATTTCTTACTCATTTTTAGAGAAGTTTAAAGAAGAAATTTGGCACCAACCTATTATATAGTAGTGTGTATCATCCTCAAACAGATGGACAAACTAAGGTTGTCAATAGAATCTTGGGCAATCTGGTATGATGCTTTGCTGCAAAAGACCAAAACAATGGGATCTCATGCTACCTCGTGCCGAATTTGCTTATAACTCTGTGGTTAATCGTTCTATAGGCAAGAGTCCATTTTAGATTGTTTATGGTCGTATTTCACGTCATTATCTTGATCTTGTTAAGGTATCTGAATCACCTTTATCAAGTTCAAAGGGAGAGGATTTTGCTATTACCATGACAAAAATTTATGAAGTAAATAAGAAGCTTGAAGCTAGCAACCAAGTTTACAAAGAAAAAGCCAACAAGCATCGTTGTGTGCAGATCTTTGAAGAATGAGATTTTGTTTGGGTCTTCTTGAAAAAACAATGTTTACCGGTAGGAACTTACAATAAACTCAAAGAGAAGAAAATTGGTCCTGTCAAGTTCTTAAGAGAATTAATGACACTGCTTACAAGATTGAACTTCCTCCTAACCTTCACACTCATTCCACATTTAACATTTAGGATTTATCGGTTTACTATGATAATAATGACAACTCATGGACGAGTTCTTTCTCACATGGGGAGGATGATGCAGTGCATGGTGAGTTCCTAAGTTCCAAGACAATGAATTCCAAGCTCAACCCTATCAAATTTGAAGAAAATGGTGCATATCTTGAGATAATTATGAAAATTCAAAATCACCAAAGTACAATGCACCATGAATTTAATATGTATTGTAATTTGTGCTTGACTTTTAGTAAATTATGATTCATTAATTAGGTGGTTGAGGGATTCAATGTACAAGGGATCTATCAAAGGGGAAGGAAGTAAGATTGGTGGGGCATTCTAGTTTTTGAAACCCTATCAAGCTTTTCTGTTTCGAGCTATTAGTTCTTAGTATCTCTGGAAATAGAGAGTGCTCTTTGTCCTCCCATATCTAACTTCTTTTCTCAGCCTCTCCTTCTCTCGTCCTATTTGTTTCACATCAATATTGTAATTTACTGTCTCATTTATTGATAATGACACTTCATATTTCATATTTTGCAACACATTTTCTTTGATGCGAGTTTTGTTAAATATAGGGATAGTTATGCAATTATAAAGACTGTTTAAATGTTATTGTTTGTATTGAAGATTGAATTATGATTAATGAAACAAAGAATAGAACAATTTTATTTTATTTTTTGTATCCGTACTTCGTGGTCAACTACTTGTCTTATTTTACTTTTCTTGCTTGGACTTATAGGGGCCGTGGATATCTCAATCCTGATGATGTCTACGAGGTTTGTTCTTGTGAATCTCCTAATCAGAATGTCATTTTTTTTATATGCATCTAATGTTGTCTTAAAACTTTCTATAGCATGTATGCTTCTTTTCTTTTTGCTCAGGAAATAGTAATCAGTTTTTGAAAATCTTCTTTTTTTTCCTTCTTGAATTATGTTGATTTATTGTGGAGTTGTAACTTAGATTCTTTCCTAATGTCTGACTATCAGGGAACATACTTCTGTGGCCATGTATACAAACTTATTCTTAATAATTTCATAGTTTTATGTTTGAAATTGTTACAGGCATCCTCTGCTATTTGACATGATAATTTTCAGAACTCAAGGTTAAAGAAGTTTCAGGATACAAAATTTGGATTGAGTTTGTTGTCACTTATCAGTTCTGTTGTTTCACTTTCACTCATCAATTAAATAACGGACATTTATATCCCATATCCTTAGTGACATGTTTGAAGGGCATTGTTTCGACCTCATCACTAAGTTGCTACTTCGTTTCAACCTCATTACCAAGTTGTACTATTGTGGTTATTTAATTACCACCTGAATTCAGTTTCAATTAGCGGTTACTTTTGTAAATGCTGGGGTTAACTTGCAAGTGGTAGATTTTAATTTTTTTGTATTACCATGACAGTTCTCAATGGCAGGAAAATTTTTTTATTCAAATAGTTGGGATTTACTGTATAGTTAGCTTTTATTTCTGGATATTATTTTGAGAAAGGTCCTCTTGGCTATATCATGCTTTCGGTTAAATAACAACCAGACATGTTTCTCTTGCTTAAGTTTAACAAAATAGAGTGGACACCAGGATCAAAATAAAAATAAAGCATACAATGATGAGTCCCTGCTACATTCACAAGATAGTCTTGATCATGTTATTCTCCATATGGCCACAGGTATACCTACTTTTGGAATTTACGTGGAGGAAACATATTGGAAAATAGTTTTAGTGTGATTGATCAATAAAGATGTTATATGCGACCAATAAATTTTATATTTTAATATTAAATTTTCAAATCTCAAAACCTCTTACATATTATCAGTAATGCAATGAGTGAAGATTAACACTGTTCATGACCGTTCTCTGCAGTTATTTACACTTTCATCAGCATGCTCTTTAAGCATTATATTTCATTTATCTCTTGAGTTGTTTTCACCTTGGAACAATCTAATATTTTGTTGTTCGCTTGTTATCATATGTTTGAAACATTCTTGTAGGGACTTGTCAGACTTGGCTTCTCCCTCGATTCACCTTCTTTTTTAACAGTCTGTGAGGTACAAAACATGCTTTATTTAACATCTTTGAATGGTTGAGCAGATTTTCAGTTAATATTTTTTGATGCCAAATACTTTTTCACTTTTTTTTTAACAGTATGTGATGTACAAAACATGCTTTATTTAACATCTCTGATTGATTGAGGAGATTTTCAGTTAATATTTTTTGACACCATATACTTGTAGACAGTCTTAGGTGTGTAGGTTCTTAAGGAGCATCATGTCTAGTTTGAGCCACTGATGTGAAATTTTGTTGATATTTTGTTGCCATATATAATTTTTATATTATATATTTTTTATATTACTTACTTTTTGCTTGATCATTTGTTTCAGAGCTTTGATAAGAACAAGAAGGGAATGGTTAGGTTGGATGAGTTCATCTCGCTTTGTATATTTGTACAGTCAGCTCGGTATGCATACTCTTGTAACTGTTATGAATTTAAGAAGTTTGATAATCTTTCTAGCATACAAGCTTAGTAAAGTTGTTTTTTCTTGAGCAGAAAAATGTCCTGCTTATTTGGTATACCCTATTATGAATCAATTCTGGAATATTAATGATAGCATGACTTATTTAATTTGGCAAACTTATATATATTTTTTACTGTTTTGGTGCATTTAAAGTTCCAATATGCTCGCTGCCTGTCTTTGCTTAATGTCATAATGGAGATAACCAGTTGACTACCATGTATGTTGAACTTGCATAATGGAAAACTCATGAACTTGGTATGCACAGTACATTTGTACCTAGATATGATGTCCAAAATTTGAAATGTGTTAAATCCTGGCAACTACAAACAAAAAATTATGTATGATAATATATATATATGACAATTTTTAAGACCTAGAAATGTTATTTAAATCTGAGTTCCAAGCATAAATGGTTAGTGTTGTTGTTTCACATTAGCCATTTGGAGTATAAGAATCTTGCTGAAGGAATGCTGTTGCATTATATTTAACATGATTTTTTGTATGCATGTGTTGTTTATGAATCAAATTGCAAGTTCTGTACCTGTTTTCTTCCATTTGAAACAAATTTGAAAGATAAATTGGAGCTACACTGAACTTATGCTAAAAAATAACATAAGAATAATATTGAAAATTTAATGGCACTGAAGTTGTTGAATCAATAAAGCTAAATGGTGGGAGAGATTTATGTTGTTTACTTGAAATGGTTTGGTTTATGGATTGTTTTTTTGGGTTGAACTTGTATACACGGTATCATAGTATTATTTTATTGATGAATTAGCATAATTAACACTAAGGAATATTACTGTGACAAGGACTAACATGCAACAAGAGAATTTACAATATTAATTTAGAGGGGGCAAAGATATTGAGGAACATAGCCACTAACATGGATAATGATGGCAAGATAAAACAAAAGATACTCTAGTGTCATGTATACAATAAGTATGAAATAACTTATATAAATAATGTAGATATAAAGCAACTAATTTTGCAGAAAAAAATTTGAGTGATTTCTACACAGACAATAAATATTTGAGGAACTAGTTAATAAGTAACAAATTATGAAAAGCTGAATTTGAGAGACCAATGTGCAGAAAACTCAAATTGGCTTTTTGGGGCAGGGGGTGAGGTTATTACTTGAATCACATACTTTTGAACTACTAATACAAAAAAAGAAAAAAAAAAAGAAAAAAAAAGAAACTAAACTGAGAATGGTTGGTTGAATTCGAAGTCATTATTAAGGTTGAGGTACTAATGTGCAAAACAATAAAAAAATGAAATGGAGAGGTATTACTATACAAAACAAATTTCTGGAGAACAGACTACCATTGGTGAATCTGAAGTTAAAAGCCATTTGAAGCCTGAACCTTCACAAATATATATATATATATATATATATATATATATATATATATATATATATATATATTTGATGATTCATTTTTTGATACTGTTCCACCTCAAGAACCAAGTTGAAGTAAACAATATCCTCAATTCTATGTTGCTATGCTGCCTTATGAAACAAGCCAAAAATATATACCATATAAAAATATTGCATCTGGCAGACTGCAAAGTGATTGGCCCAATTGAGACTATAGAGTTTCATTCTGCTTTTAATAGAAATGATCATTTGTTATAGAGAGCAGGTTAACCTAGATATGTGCATGATTGATTATTATTCATTAGTCTGGTTCATTTGAAAGAGCAGTTTCTCAATTTTAATGTGGATGTCTTCTTTTCTAAAATAACTCCCATCATCTAATGTCAGCTGTTAAAGCTTCCAAGGTCTAGTGGTACTCTCCGTGCTTCTTTCTAATTAGATGGGACTCTTTTGTGTGTGATCCATCAGTACGAGGTTTTGCTATAAGTTTAAAGCATGTGGAGTGGCATTTTATATCATGCAGGTCAGCTAATTCATTTGTTTTCTGTTGCAGCAATTTGTTTAACTCCTTTGATACAACCAAGCAAGGCAGAGTAACATTGGATTTCAACCAGTTTGTGTACTGTAGTGAGTAATTCTTTTCTTGTTATTTAGCATGCAGGTCAGCTAATTCATTTGTTTTCTTGTTATTTCAACTAAGATTAGAAGTTCATAATTTATGGTTTTGAAAAGAATGTTATTTAGGTATGTGCATTAAACTTACAAGTGAAATTTACTGAGTTAAATAAAACAGAAACCGTGCACCAAGCTTCTTCCCTTAGATTGTACAGCACCGTCCTCATTGGTTTCATTGTGCTTTTGTGCTCAGCGGCCAATTGCCGGATATAAAAGTTGCTGATGTGGCGAAGGTCAGTTGCTGGTTGTGGTTCAGTCTACTGCATCTCCTTGTAAACTTCTTGTGTATCATTTGTCCAACAGTGCAATATAAATGCACAGCTTAGATTCTTGTTGGCAACATGATGACGGTAATTATCTCGTAGTAAACTAAACTATAAACTAGGGCCTTGTATTTATTTCATTGTGGCATCGACAATCTCCTCATGTGCCGCCACTTGGAGAAAGGACGAATTATATTTCTGCTTTTTGGAATTGGGCCAAAGGGCTATTATTCTTGTTGGACATTGTGAATTGTGTTGTTAGCCGCGTGTTCTGTTCATCGGAGGTCAGAGAGGTCATCCATCGTAAACGATGCTGGTGACGCTGAACTTTTTTCACTACATCAATAGCCAAAGTACTTGTGCATAGTGGCGCGACGCTGTGGCTCGCATTAAATTCTTCCTGGCATGACCATGCATCTCGGAATCCCCTGATAGGGTCCGGTACCGTGGACTAATCAGAAAAAGGAGCATATATGAGACAACTAGCCCCCCATGTCTTATTGTTCTTCCCTCTCTGCTTACCATTCATTCTGATGAAGCGACAAGCTCGCGGGCTTTATGTCGAGTAAACGAATCACCGCTCGTCTCCCTTTCTAGATAAAGGTTGAGAGATTCCCGGAATTTGGGTCTCCTTTCCTGTTGATCTCCCACACGAATGATTGCGGTGCGCATGAGGGCGCGAGGCTGCGGGTTGCTGTATTTGTTGCATTCTCCACCGCTACTTTTGTCTCTTTGGCTTCTTCCCGCCTATGATTGTCCACAGATTGGGTGGGGTTGCGCAACAGAGATTCGGGAATCAGACGGCCCTCGTCACATCTCCATCACAAGACCCGCGATGGACCACATCCGACGCGACCGCTTCTCATCGCCAAGACATCCTCGTGGTCAACGATCGACCGCGCCGGGGCCCCTGCGCGGGGTATTCAGGTCACTTAACCGCGAAGCTCGGGGAGTTGAAGTCGGTCGGGTGCGGTTTCATTCCCCGCTGCTTCAGTTTCCCCTCGGCTTTCGCGGAAGCGCGAGGCCGTGCGGTGCGACGCGACTGGATCTCAATCCGCTTCCTCCCTTGTAGGGAAACCCTAGAGATTTGGGGGAGTAAGCCCGAGCTCATTCTTGTTCTTCGCTTCTTCGTTCCTGGGACTTGAGGCCTCCGTCGCTGATTGGTCTCCGAGGATGGCTTGCCGATGCGTTGTTATCCAAGACGTGGAGGAAGGGGAGGAACTGAAGTCCAAAGGTAGGGTTTCATCAAGAAGATGCCGCACGGAGATGATGTTCCCGATGTATGCGATGGGGTCTTTCAAGCCGAATTCCATTGCTCGCACGATTCTTGATACCGCCGGCGACCCCATCTGGGACTCCGTGAGGGCCGACGCCAGATTCGAGGTCATAATTTTTAGCTCTTTTTGATTTTTTTCCTTTCTTTTTTGGGGGTCAGGTACGGTGTTTTAGACTTGAAAAGTGGGTAGAGAGAATAGAGTTTTGAATTCGAAATTAAACTTTCTGATTTGCGCGATTTCAGTTCATTTGGACCAGTGAAGTCACTATCTTATCTTGGTCCTAAGGGTTGATTTTGTTAAAAGAATTGTTTTATAAATGGAAAAATGATCCCAAGTCCATCTATTGCATCGTGTGTTGAGTCCGTTCTGGGTTCAGCAAGTAGTCTCATGATTGTATATTGTCATGACCAGTGAATTAGTTGGTGAGCGGCTTCCTACGTTCCAATTGTCGTTCCTTTTAAGCCTGTTGAATCCCATGACATTCAAGGTGAACGGAATCCATCTACTGCTGTCATAACTCTAAACGCATGTGTTTAACTGTGAGCACACTATGTTTCTTGGGCAAGAATCTTCTTATGCTTCTAGCTTCTGTTTCATCTGTACTCACTACATATTCTTCTTATGGTTCTTATATATGTGCCTGTGGTTCATTGATAATATCAAACTGTCCTTGTAACAATTGTGAGTATGTTTTGAAAATTTTCAGGCCGACAAGGAGCAAATTTTGAGCAGTTTCTTGTATGCTAGTGTCTTGTCCCATGATTGTTTCGAGCGTTCTTTGGGTTTTGTGCTTGCCAATAGACTTCAGAATGCGACACTTTTGGCTACTCAACTAATGGATATTTTTGATGATGTCATGATGAATGATCGAGGTATTCAACGTTCAATTCGCCTAGATGCTCAGGTGATCCCTTTATGGTGTGATGGAAGCATCTAAGTTCGTCTTTTTGCTTATATGACCATGTGAGAAATGTTTTGCTGACAATAAATAGCTGTGATTTTTCCTTGTAGGCATTCAAGGACAGGGATCCTGCTTGCGCATCATACAGCTGGGCATTATTGTACCTTAAGGTATGATGTTCTTCTATTGGATAAGTGAAGAATTTTCAGGAAGTAAAGAAGAGTAAAGCACATATATTGGTTTAATGATTAATGGGTTGTTCTTCGACATTTTGTTTTTGTGCCTTTTGTTTTGTTTTGCTTTCTTTGATTTTGAACACATAGGCTGATATACAGCGATGTAATTTTGTTTGTTCTACTGTATTAAGTACTTTTCTCTATCAATATATTGCATTAATGACTTTGGTGCTTGCTAATTCACTTTCAGGGCTATCATTCTTTGCAATCATATCGGATAGCACATGCTTTATGGAACCAAGGGCGCAAAATTCTAGCCTTGGCATTGCAAAGTCGAATTAGTGAGGTGATTCGTACAACCTATTACTATATTCTTTTAGATGCATTATTGATACTCAAGATGTTATTATGGTTTGCCCTCCTAATTAAATTCTGTTGGATGTGTGGTCCTCCTCTAGGTTTTTGCTGTGGATATACACCCAGGTACTGATCAAATTTTAAGATTATTTTGTGGAAGCCATTTCATTTATTTCTTTTAATTAAATTTGCAATTATTAGGGTTTTATGAAGATTAGATTTCTTACCTAGATCTATGTTGGTTATTTTATTTTCTTTTCAATTTATAATTGCTGTGCTTAACATTATCCTGTGTTTTTTCTTGTATTCTGTACCTTTTGTTCCCCTCTTTTTTTGTTTATTTTTTATTTCATTTTTGTTTTCCATTAAGGTGATTTACATGTCCTTTCTTCTTCTCCTTTTTGCTTTATTTGGCAATCTTTATCACCCTGTTAAGGTGATTCATATAACCTTTGTTACTTCATTTTCTTAGTGAAACCACGTTCATCCACACCAATGTTACTATCACTAGTGATGCTATGTTATGTGAAGCTGTACTAGGTGATATTGGATGGGAAATGCTTAAATTGACAGAGATTCTTATTTGCTATGCAAGTTATCCTATGGTATAGTTTGCATTTTATGCCAAACATGAGTTAGCAATTAGATTTGAGTGGTTTAAGTTGAACAATGCCATCTGATTATTTTTTTATTAATATATTATTGTCTGAAAGCATTGGATATCAGTTAGCTACTAAGAATATGAGTGTGATAAAGGAGATTCTTGGAGAATCTAAAGGTAGACGTGTAGCTTTAAGAGATGGTGGTGGTGTAAGGAAATTTTAAAAAACAACCACTATTAAAAGATCTTGTTTATAGAACTATATAACCTAGGAAAAGTTTTTAAAATATATAACAACTAAAAAAGGAGTACAAGAAACTTTTAGTATAATAGAATATAAGTCACATGGTAATTTTTATAATAGGCTAGATATTAAGGATGGGGAAAAATTATATTTCTGAATCTCTGAAACTAGAGAAAAAGCAAAGATTTAAGTAATATTAGCTGTATAAAAGATGAAAATTAAAAATACTTGTTAATGATATAGAAACTAAGGATTGATCGAGAAATCATTTAAAATTTTTAATCTGCATTCTACAAACAACTTAGCTTTAGAGATAGAAATAGTAGTCGGTTTAGTAATCATATAATTGTTCACAAAATTAGAGCAACTGAGATTAAGGGAACTTTGAAAAGGATGAAAATACATAAGAGTGTACCTGATGACATTCTTATTAGAGTGCTAGTTTTGTTGACTAATTTATTTAACAAAATTTGAAGTATTAGAAAGATGCATGATAAATAGAGGAAAAACTTTCTAGTACTAATTTGTAAAAATAAGGTTGACGTGCAAGGTGTCTCTAATTGTAGAACAGTTAGGATATGAAACTAATATTTCCAAGAATCAATCTAGTTTTATATATGAAATGAGAACTATTTATTTAATAAGATAATCAATGAGAAAGTAGAGAAAGAAGAAGAAAGATTCATAGTCTGATTTTATTGGCTTAAGAAAGCCCTACAATAAAGTTCATGGGTTTTAGAAAAGAAATATGTATCTAACTAATTTCGTATTGCTATAGAATTATATCAGGGATTAACTTTTAATCCTTATCATTTTGGCAATGTATGAATTTGTTGTTTATAGGATGGACCTCCATGGTGTATATTATTTGCCGGTGATATTGTTTCATTTGATGAGATTTTAAATGAAATTGATTTAAAACTTGAGTTATGAGACAAACTTTATAAATTAAATGTTTTAAATAAAGTAGAATTAAGACTGAAACATATAGGATCTAATTTCAGTAACTAAAAGGAGAGCAAGAATGTAGTTGGATGAATGGACAAGATGTTCCTATCCTGAATCAATCATTCAATAGGATGGAGACATTAATGAAGATACTGCATATAGAGTACAAGCTACGTGGTTGATTGGAGAGAGACATTGGGACTTTATGTGAACACCGGTATGGACTTTAGATTATAAAAAACATTTTATAAGACAACATTAGACTAATAATGTTTTGTGGATTTGAATGTTGGGTGGGTAAGAAATAACATATACAAAAAAAATTTGTGTTACTTAAGATGGTAATACCAAGGTAGATGGGTAAGTTACTGGATTAGTAGGAAGAATCAGTTAGATGAGGTGACTAGTGTAGTGGTGTAAAAAGAGGTAGATGGAGACCTAACAAGACATTATTAGAAACTATAAATAGAAATGTGAATCAGGGAAGTCACTGTGTGCTTGGGTGTCTCCTAGCCGCTTGGGTCTCTCCTCGCCTGGGCGCCTCGATGGTGCACTAGGCAGGTGCCTTCAACCAGGCACAGCCCAGACACGCCCCAAACCCTAGACACTGGGTGGCTTAGGCACACGCTTCAACATTGGTTCGATTGAACCAGATGATGCTGGTTTGATTGAACCAAATGATTGATAGCTTACCCCCACCCCCCTTCCTTGTGAGGCTGACCCTGACCTCCTCTATGGGAAACCTATTGCTAGCAACGGCGAACGACTTCCGCTCGCAACACGTCGAACAGCTTCTGTTTGCAGCAAACAACATAAAGCCGTTACGCTGTGGAAGATATAAATCTCACCAATTTCACCATTTTATATTTGCTGTACAACAACAACCAAGCCATGATGCTCCGATTATTTGGGGTTATATTTGTTTTCATAGCAGAAAAAAATATTTGATGATATGTATTCTGATAATGCCTCGTGTAAATTCATTTACTTTGGATCAAATGATGGAAATACACTTGTTACACAACAAAAGATAGAGGATATCAAATTTATATCTATTGTTGAGTTAAATTTGTTGACTTTATGCGTTACAGAGTTCTCTTATAGATGATTTGCCTAATATTCAACTAGAAAACTGAGCTTAGGTAGCATGTCTGTAATGGAAGTGGAATTTGTAAATTATATCTTTTAAACATATGTAGCTTATCTGGTATTATGGCTTTTAATGTTTACATCAAGGAACTCGGGACAACTTTGCCTTATGCTATATTTGATGGATGTTTCTTGTATTTATATTTCCTTTGATTTTCTAGGAACTTTGCCAAAAAAAAAACAGTTCTTTTAGCTGGACGTGACCCAGTTTCCATACTTTTTTTTTCCAGCTGCAAGAATTGGTGAGGGAATATTATTGGATCATGGAACAGGTTTAGTCATTGGGGAAACTGCTATTGTAGGAAACTGGGTTTCCTTAATGCAGGCAAGTGTGCAACTCCACCTACTCACCAGCTTGTGTTGATTAATGTATTAGGCAAAACAATTTGCTTCTCTTTTGAGTGATGTCTCTCTACTTCTGCATGTGGTTGTCAAGCTGCTCATTCTAAATAGACTGATATGTAAATTGGAGAACTTTAGGATCTAAGTCTCAGGAAAAAAGTATTATAATTCTGTTATGGTAATGCAAAGTTTGTTCCAGGATCAAAACTAGGTGACAATGTCCTAGCTTGATTTAGCAGCAATTTAAAGAAGCTTGTTCTTTTGGTGACTCAAATGCAAACCTTTTTCTCTTGTTGTTCAATTACATCGCATGCAATTTTTTCTTCATTTTTGTTAGTATTTCTCTCAATTCGTTTATCGACTTTATACCATGCAAAAATTAATCTTCTCACATGAAGTTGACACATTTAGGTGCTTAGCCTTGCTCAAATATCCTATGGCTTTACTCCAGTATGATGACCAAGAATTTTATCATTATATGGTACAATCTTTTATCAAATGTGATGAGAAGCAAGAACCTAGAATATTATACCTGAAAAATATGGGTACTGAATGATGCCTATTATTTAAATTTGTACTTGGATCTTTTCTTTGAGCAGACTAATTCCTTCAACTTTGAAATATAAGATGTTAAACCATAAAATGTGATGCAGAGAGAAATAAGATGTGCCTAATAGAATCTAATCAATTGAACTTGGTGTTTTTGTGTAACATGCATTCAAAATATTATTTGAGGAATAGAAGAATATGGTCCATCAAACCACCATATGATTGCAGTCGGGCATGTCTGTTAAAAACTTGGAGACTGTGTTAAATTATAATTTGATTTTGAACTTGGAAATGGAAAAAAGATTTTTGGGCAGGATAACTGGGTTAACTGTAGGCCCCTTAATATGGAGAATAAACAAGGAAAGGTGTAAGAGTTAGGATGTTCCCGAGCATGCATAGATTAAGGATGTGATTATTGGTTCTTCTTCCTGCAGTGAGCTAAAATTTTGAGGCCATTTGGAAGGTGATTAGAGTTTATTGATATAAACAAACTGATGATGAAACCCTTTCGATGACTGAAAAATATGATTTTAGTACTAAGAATTCTGGGAGCTTGTAAGTGGCATAAGATGGTTCTGTTTAGTAAGAAGACTCCAAGGCATGCATTCATTCTTTGGTTGGCAATTAGAGGAAGGAATTTGCTTACTTAGGTTGAGGAAAATGTTTCTGCAGATTCAGTCAGTGTGTTTTTCCTGCGAGGAATGTACTGAAGGCATTTGTCATCTATTTTTTTGGTCGTAAAATCTGGGAGCTTGTAAGTGGCATAACATGGTTCTGTTTAGTAAGAAGGCTCCAAGGCATGCATTCATACTTTGGTTGGCAATTAAAGGAAGGAATTTGCTTTCTTAGGTTGAGGAAAATGTTTATGCAGATTCAGTCAGCTTGTTTTTCCTGTGAGGCATGTACTGAAGGCGTTTGTCATCTATTTTTTGGTTGTAAAATCACAGGAAGAATTTGAAAAACTTGCTTCTGGCTGCCAATATGAAAAAGGAAATATATGTGATTAGTTGATCAGATGTAATGGTTTGAAGATAAACGGAAGTTGCCACTCACATACCAAAAGACTGCAGTTTTGAGTGTTTGTTATTACTGGTTCATTTTTAATTATTATGTTTTTTCTCTCTTTATAGTTGTTACTAATCTGCTTATGCTTAAAATAGTTTAGTTCTGTTGAAGGCTATCTGTAAATTAACTTATTAATCGACTGCTTATCTGGTTTCAGGGTGTTACATTAGGGGGAACTGGTAAAGAAGTTGGTGATCGTCATCCCAAAATAGGTCAAGGTGCTCTAATTGGAGCTAGTGCAACGGTTCTAGGAAATATTGTGATTGGTGAAGGTGCTATGATTGCTGCTGGTTCTCTTGTGTTGAAGGATGTACCTCCGCACAGGTTGGATATAGTTCATCCTGCTTCATTCAATGTGGATGTCTTTAATTACCTTCTTTAAGGAATCAATAATATTGTAATTGTTTAAAAGGGTATTTTTGTTCTAATTTAGTTTTATTTTTTTCTTCAGTCTATTCCAAGTAACAAATTTCATTAAGTGTTGTTAGTAATGAACCTTTTGCTCATCGTGTCTTGTTCAATTTTGTTTCACTACATGGTATGTCATATTTACATTATTATATTTGTTGAATGATGTACATGTCATTTGAGAGCGTAAAGTTCCAAGGGTGGAGGGATGATAAGACCCCTAGGGTTTTATCGTAGAAGAAGCTGAAGAAAAGAGGATGATCACTTCCAGGGGATCGGCCTCCTAGGGTTTGTCAAACGGCTGAGATAACATTTTCATTGCCTGATGAAAAAAAACAGATACATTCCTATTTATTGAGTTCTATCTAGAGTCCACTAGGACTTGGACTCTTAATAATAAATAAATAAATATTAAATAAATCCCTATCCGACTTTACTGAACTAAATAAACTCAATAAACATTATTCAAAAGTTCACAAAATAAAAGGATTCTAGCAATTCCTCCCCCTTCAAATCAGCCTTATCCTCAAGGTTGAGCAGCATCAAACTCTGGGAGCTTCTCTTTCAGCACTTCAGTCACGAGGTATCTGCGGCGCATCACAACTCGTTGATCAAGCAGGTACGATCTCAACTTTTTTGATAGTGTAAGCAATAGTTCAACCTTTCAGTGTAGTAGTCGTAGTCTTCTGAAGAACCCTCTCCATCCGATGGCTAGTGGTAGTTGTGACCTTACTTCTATGTCTTCCCTTTAGGATACCTGCTTTCCATTAATAAAAAACTTTATGATTAGTTTAGAGAAATTCCAAGAAACATCACTGGGGGTTGACAGCCATTTAATTCCAAGCACCACTTCGAAGTCTTCCAATGGTTACAAAAAGAAATCCACCAGCAATTCTTGGCCCTGTATAATCAGCTTTATGTTCAAACATTTGCTATCACAAGTTAACATTCGTCCATTGGCGATTTTTACTTCGAATTTATCATAGTCTTAAATATGGTAGGCCGATCGATCAGCAACCTTATTATCTATGAAATTATTAGTGCTACTAGTATCAATCAGAACTGTAACAGGCTGATGTTCTAAAATTCCTCCAACTTTCATACTTTACGAGTTGGAATAGCCGGCTAATGCATGCACTGTATGTGTGATAGGTCCAACATCTTCATCAGAATCCATACCTTCATGATCGGAGTCCATATTGTCAGCTTCTGGTTCCTCCCCAATTGGTTCAATCACTAGAAGTTGCCCTTATTTACATCGGTGCTCCTTACTCCACTTTTCATCACAGTGCCAGCACAAACCCTTTGCTGATCTTTTCTTGAGCTCTTCTCGAGTTAGTCTTCGGACGTTTGGGTTTCGGCTCAGAATGGATGGGACTAGTGGCTTACTGATCATTTATTTGTTGTCACTTCTGTTTCGACGATTTTCCCTGCTAATTTTTTCTTCATGCAAACGTGTAAATGAGATTGTGGCTGTCATAGTGTGGGGTTGGCGAGCTTTGACTTCACACTTGATATCTGGATTATGTCCTTCGTTAAATGTTCCCACCAGTTGCCGTTTGGACCAATCTCTAGCTTGATTTGACAGTTGTTCAAATTTGCTCTGATATTCTGGCACTATAGATATCTGACGAATTTTAGCGAGTTGCCCATCAACATTCTCATATTTAGATGGTCCAAAGCGAACAAGAAGCCCTCTCTTGAATTGTTCCCTCGAGGGGACCCCATGACAAGTTTTGTACCAGTCATACCATTGTATTGCATCTTCATCAAGTTGGATTGAAGCTATTTCCACCTTCGATTCTTCTGGAGTTCTATGAAAACGGAAAAAATTTTTTACCCTAGAAATCCAATTGGTCGGATCTCTATCTTCTCATCTTGGAAATTCCACCTTCATGCATGGCTAACTTGTGTCATGTTCTTGGTTCCTTTTACCCGTGTCTCCAGATCAGTTCAATGTAAGGCTTGAACTTTCATTTTGTTGAAACTTACTGAAACTTTCCAGTAGACTTCTTTTGAAATCATTAAAAATTTCTAGTCGATTCTCAATTCTGGTTTCCAAGGCTTCTAATTAGGCTTTCATTGAGTTATCGGTAGCCATTATGTAAGATTGCAGATTTATAATCCCCAACTCCTGTTTCTGTTATCGGGTCAAGAGCATCAGCACTGCCCTATTCGATGTTGCTACTGTGACGTCGGTCGGTTCGGTGTTGCTGCTGCGACGTCGATCGGTGGCAATGGTGGCTGCGGTCGCTGCGTGGGAAGCAGCGATGCTTGCTGCGGTCGCTGCGTGGAGAGATTGCTATTGTTGAGGGTTGGGAGGTAGCGATGGGGTGCGGTTGGGGGCATCGCCGTCGAGGGCTCACTACGGTCGAGGAAACAGCAGATGCGACGGTTGAGGACTAGGCTGCAACGGTTTCTATCGATGTCGATGGAGAAAAGGAAGCGGTGATGGCAACCAGCGGCTGCGGCAGCAGAGAGTGCTCTGCTCATGTCGCATCGCAGAGGGGAACGTTAGTGATGCCGAAGGGCGCGGCGGCTGGCAGCGGTGGTGGCGCCGAGGGGGATGGTCCGCTAGTCGGAAACGACGGCGGTGCTTTATCGTGGCTATCGGCTTCTTTCTTTCTTTCTTTCTTTCCTTTTCTCTTTTTTTTTTTAGATGATGGTAAAACTGCGGCGATTACATCGAGAACGCCTAGGATCATTGCTCTGATACCAAATGATAAGACCCCTAGGGTTTTATCGTAGAAGAAGTTGAAGAAAAGGGGATGATCATTTCGAGGGAATCGGTCTCCTAGGGTTTGTCAAACGGTTGAAATAACATTTTTATTGCCTGATGAATAAAAACAGATACATCCCTATTTATACAGTTCCATCTAGAGTCCACCAAGACTTGGACTCGTAATAATAAATAAATATTAAATAAATCATTATCCGACTCTTATTGAACTAAATAAACTCAATAAACATTATTCAAAAGTTCAGAAAATAAAAGGATCCTAACAAAGGAATGGTACTTCGGGAATTAACAGAATAAATGCTAAAGCATTGTTCAAAATTTTTTTTATGGATTCATACATTGCTGTTGGTGAGCAATAACATTTATGAGTTATATTAACAACATATTAAATCATTCATTTGTTAGGTAGAGCTTCATTTGTGCCTGTAAATGCACAGATTCAAATTTACCCATAAAAAATAGGAATACTTATAGTTAGCCCTTCATGGTCAGATACTAATACTATAATAAAAAACCTTTAGGGAGGTATCTGTGAAAAATGTCCTATTAATAGCACATAAAGTTTTCCTTTATAGTTGCTTGCTTTATTTTGGTTTTGAATTCTTTTGTGAATTGTATTAGTATTGTATACATGATTTGCATGTCTCTTTTCATATTTAATTTTTTTTACTTTCTGAATAAACATTTATATCAGTAATATCCTCTAAGGTTGTCATGCTTTTAATGCATTTAATGTTTGGAAAATTTTTTGAGGCAAACAGAATATTTTATTTGATGAAATTTTCAGAATTTAAATAAGTAAAATATTTGGAATTACTTTGAAAGTCATGGGCCTTGTGCAAACTTTGATCTAGCGAAAAAATCAAGAATTCACATTCGTAATTTTCAATCAGGATAAATGATGTCATTGGACAGTAGTGAGGATAAGTAGGTGGGACATGTATCCATGTAAATGTTGTTCCCTTCTGGAATTTCAATTGTGGTGTTTCTTCTGTTGCTAATTGGTTTCCAACATAGCTGTCCAACCTGCACATGAATTTTGAGGTTTGACCATGCATTGGATTCTGGATTGCTACTTGTCAATCTGATATGCATCATTGTCAAATGTTCCATCAAGTTCTAGGTGATTGTTGGATAAGATATATACTTTCAGAAAATTTTCTAGTCGGATCCAAATTTATAATAAATAACATTTATGCAGTAGATGGACATATAAAGCAAAATTATGATAGTTGAAACTTTAGATTTCTTATCTCAAAGGCAAATTTTGTTTGTCTTTCGGGATGGCAATTAGCTGGTAGATTGACTTGATTTGAATGCTCACTGGTTGTGTACTGGACCTACAGAAAAAAGCTAGTTGTGCTTTACTACTTTTTCTCATTCACTTAGGACTAACTGCTATTACAGATATTGGAAGTCAGTTGGTTATTCATTTGCATGACAATGATTTGCATTTCTTGGTTACAACTTGTATATTATGTATATTTTTGGCCTTACAAGTAGCAGTTGCCAGAAATATAAGGTTGATATGTTCAAAGTGTGTTTAACAAATGCTGCATGTCAATGTCACTGTGTCAACAATCTTATTTTGAGAATATGCAACATAAAATTAGTTTGGTTGCACTGTTCATTTTTTTTAAAGTTCTAGTAATTATTTTGATTCATTGTGTATCTAGCTTAATGTTACTTGAAAACTTGATGCCTTCTGGTTCTCATGATCTTAAGCATGGCTGTGGGGAATCCAGCAAAAATTGTTGGGTATATACAGGATGAAGACCCGTCTCTAACAATGAAGCATGGTAATGAATGAAAAATGCATTCTTTGGTTTTCGAAGAAGCTGAACCCAATTCTGTGTTATAATGGTGATGTTACTTTATTGAACTGCAGATGCTGGCAAAGATTATTTTGAACATGTAGCTGCCAGTTCCAGTGATGGACTGAATAATGGTAAATTATTCAGATTGTAGTGTGCATTATTATTAATATTGTACTTGCATCTTTCCGCTTGTCTCGAGTAAAATCTGAAGTATTTATGTCACAGAACTTGTTCAAAACTGAAGTGATATGGTCATCATGACATGTTGATGTCTGTTGCATGGAACGTTGTTACTCCTGATATAAGAGGTAGCTTCGTAGATTGAGTTTTTATGACAGAGAACTGACTGCATCGGAGAACCTGACATTTTTCCTAATAACACTACATCTGCCTTGGTGCTTTTTTTTTTTTTTTTTTTTTTGCCTGGACATTTTGATCAAATTTTCTGGTCCTGTCCATTTAGTGTGATGCAGCAAACTTGCCTTACTCAGGTCTTGTTTATAGCACGAATACGTAAAATTTTTATGGAAACCTGTTTCATAGATCAGGAAATGCTTATTATTTAATTTTTACTACTACATCACATTTGCACAATCATACTCGAATTTTTACCAAAGTTTTCCTAATGATTTATGGATTGTAATCAGATACAACTTGCAGATGAATCTCTCCTTTTGAAAATTGTGTTGACATCCTAACTTAAGTTGTTCCAATGACATCCTAAGTTACTTTTCATACTTCATTCGGATGTAACATATCTGAACTTTTCTTTTTCTTTTTCTTTTGCTTGATAATGGTGTGCTTGGCACCAAATATTTGTTTACATCTTTATTACCATCTGTTATAAGTGAAGCATACATCCCCCAGGTGTATCTGGCCTTATATCTCATGCCGAGGCAGTAGAAAAACTTCAATCTGTAGGGCACTTCAATCATGTGATCTCATTTTAATGTATTGTAATGAATAGAGTTGAAACACAGAACAAAACCAGGAATCTAAACCACCATGAATTTATAATGAACGGAGAGTATAAGCTATAGTTATGAGTATTCATTTTTAATTATAGGAAACATGTGAATAACCTTGTGATGCCACAGCAGGTTGTAGCTTAATAAGTAGTGCATCTTATCATGCTTTCCAGATAATGATAAGTATCAATCATAACATGATCAAATTTAGCATCACATAAGATTCTAGAACATATAGGAAACAATCATAATTTGGAAATCATAGAAAAATAAACAGGATAAGCCAAAAACTAGATCGGGATGGCAATATTAACATGACAAGTTATGACCTCGTTGGACTGCCTGGATTGTTCAGGATAGGCCATAAATTCGCAATCAAGATCTGTCAATAGGGTTTTGTAGCAGCAAGTTGCACAATCCATGATTTAATCTTCTTTGAAGATATGGAAGTTATGATATTTGTTTGACCTAGTCAACATATTTGAACTATTATCACAAGAATAAAAACAAGTTCCTATATGTCCATTTTGCATAACTATTATTGCTTGCTTGCTTTCACTTATTGGCAGGAATCCATTGCTCCGGAAGAAAAAGCTAAGCCGAAATGCCTTTGTGACAGACCAATATTTCCAGCCAGAGAGCCAAGGGAGAGTACAGCCCCTTATATAATCTTACAGGGGATATGTGCTCTCTCCCAGAATTGCAAGCTTGGCTTGTCGTAGTTACTTCTCATCGGCTGTTGTGCTGCTCCAGGAGGCAGCAGAGTGGTTGCTTGCTTGTCCTCGATGAGCTCGATGCTGAAAACAATGTAATTGATAGTTCAGAATGTTCAGGCAGCAATGTTATTGCCATTAGTTAAAATAGATCCTACGTTGTTCAAGGTAATGTATGATGACCGTGCCTTGCATGTTTCTCCAGTGAAAACGGTAATAACCTGTTTCACAGTGCAGACTAGTTCGATATGAGCATGAAAACAAGTTATATAAGCTGGCTATGACATGGTGATCAAGCCATTCATTTATTGATTTGTTTGCATAAATTTTATGGTGAAGAGAAGGATCGAGTATATAAGAACTGTGTTAACGTGGGCATCACACACACACACCACTGCTTCTCGGCCAGAGTTACCCTCTCGAGCTGTATTGTCTATGAGAATCCGAGAAAGCAAGCGCAATCGGTGCAGGATTTTCCATCGGCAGTAGCAACAAGAGAGAAGTCAGTGGTGGCGGAGGAGAGCAGTGCCACTGCCAGTGGAAGTGGGAGCAAAGATGAGTGTCTTTGCGCACTGATGTTGATGAACTAATGATGAATAAAATGGCACACTGGAATCAGTGAGCAGGAAATGGCTTCGGTGTTGCAGTCTATGATGCAAATGCTTGTCACGGAGCCACATATCAAGTAGCTTTACATTCAAAGAAACACTCATAATGTTAGCAACAAAAGAAAAAGACAATGATCAACACAATTGTGCAGAGAAAGATACTGATTAGTGTTGGAATGGATATTCCACCAAATCAAAGAAGGCATGGGTGAGGAAATATACTACTGATATATATTTGGGCTGTCCTGGTGAGGAAATATACATGGGTGAGGCTTCCTTGGCCCATCTGTGCTTTCTTGGAGCTCATGAGTAGCCTTTAGCTAGCTAGCATAATAAGCATCAGCATCTCTAGGTGTTCCAGAACAGATATTAGCAACTCAGCATGTAGGAGGAATTCGAATCGAATTAATGACAAGAATCGTCTTTATTGGGCAGTGACCATGAAAGATTAGAATGATCATTGCTTTAGCATCTCTAGGTGCCTCAAAGCATACAGTGTGAGCCCAAAAGCAACCAGCGTTATCAATTTAGCAAGCAGGCTTTGGAACAAATGATATGGATACTCTTTTATTGAGGTGATCGGGATATGTATACCACAAAGAGATACTCTTTATCGAGGGGATTGGGATATGTATACCACAAAGAGATACAATGATCATTGCTTGGATTTGGGATTTGATGGAAAAGAGAACATAAAATTCAGTAGTTGAATCTTTCAGGATGATGAGGGCACTGTAATTTCTTGGAATTACTTCAGTGAGTTACTGAAACAGCTTTATCCTTCAGTTTCTGCAATCTCCTGCCCAGCATTCCCCTTCATCCACTTGTCTGAAAGTTTGATGACTGGTGTATCAAGAGATACTTACGTCTTGTTATGCAGCAAGAATCTCTCTCTCTCTCTCTCTCTCTCTCTCTCTCTCTCTCTCTCTCTCTCTCTGAGATGGTCATTTTGGTGTGGGGCTTGGCATTGGGTTTGAGATGTGAGACGGTGGCCACCGATTGCTCTTGAAGGGGACCAATCGTTGACAAAAATGAAAGGGAGCTTTCCGAAAAATAGCTCAGCAGAAAAAAAGAAGGTTTGGAAGAAGCTTTTGAGTAAAGCTTCTCCTACGATGTGGTTGCTGAGTGCACTGCATGTGTCTCGCAGTACAGTTTTCTTGGTTCGCTCTGCTACATCGCCACCCCCTTCAATGATTCTTGGTGAAGAGTTCCTTTGGCAGTCACATGCTCATGAATATATTTGATCCATGTGTTAACTCTTGAACACTCCTAGATTATAAGATTCATCTCAATATTTAATATATGAATATATTTAAGATACCGTATGGTACGATTCAATACGTACGGATAGTATTTATCGGCCAGATAGATTATCGACATATGAATTTTTGGTACTGATCCCGTATCAAGCAATATAGATATCACTCGATTTATGAATAGAAACTTTGTATTATCCGATATGCCTAAGATAGTATTGGCACTAGTCGGCATGGGATTGATGTTGCCCGATATAAGATGGATCGATTTTTTTTTTTTGAACTCGATATTTATTGACGTGCCAACAGTCGACATGCTGGTATGGACTGATATTGGTACAATGATAGTTAACCTAATCTATTTTATGTTAAAAAGTTAAGTTGATTGTTCATAAAGAATAAAATGCTAAGATGTCAGAAACTTTGATACATGGACCACCATGCAGAATTGATTATGACATGAAAGTTACTGGAGGCACAGGTGGAGGTAGAGAAGAAAAAGGAATGGAATTAATGGG
Source organism: Musa beccarii (assembly GCA_024322285.1). Taxonomy (NCBI): domain Eukaryota; kingdom Viridiplantae; phylum Streptophyta; class Magnoliopsida; order Zingiberales; family Musaceae; genus Musa; species Musa beccarii. The sequence continues at coordinate 10,152,146 of CM044396.1, read as the reverse complement.
TGTATTTTGGATGTTCATCTGCCAGTCATTGTTCCGAGCAACACTTTGATGGCAAGTGCAGGTAACACAAGTTGGCATGCTCCTTTGGATTCTTACAAAGTATACTTGGAATGTGGAACACGCCACCATCAGATTCTGATGGTTGTTAGCACTCCTCTTTCTTCCTGTTGGTGTGATCACGACTCACCACCTCATTCTTGCTCTGCGTGTGGTCTTCATTCTTCCAAACTCCAAACTCAAGCAAAAAAAGGTTCCTCCATCTTTTGATTGAGTTCACAAACATCTCCTTTAGGTTCTTAGGTGTCTTCACAATTCCTGAAGTAGAATCCTTCTCCACGGTTTATGCTGAGTTTTTTTAAAAAAAATAAAATTCGATCTGTTTAATTAATATTTTTTTTAAAAAAATATATTGAATGAGATCTCGAATCCTCATACATTTATTTTATTTAGATTAAAAACTTCTTCTACAGGTTTTAAGCCGTCTTCACAAGTTATTTTTTTTTTTAAAATAAAGATAAGTGATGAAGATGAGATTTGAATGATACTCTTTTTTTTTGTTTTTGTTTGCTAATACATGTTGAATTCATACCTATGTTTTTTTTTTTCCACGTAAGTTTAGTTTTTCAATTGAATGATGCCTCGAACCTTTTAACATTTAATAAGTGAGTCAGATACATCAAACTAATATCTTAATTATTAATTTATCAGATAAGACTTTATATCTCAATATTTGGAAAGTGAATCATACCCATCACCAGCGATCAAGTCTTATTTTTTTTACTTAAAATAATAATTACTATATATATTTATTTATATTTATTTATTGGAGTTGTCAGTTAGCTTAGTTGACAAAGATCTTAAAATTTATCGCAATGTTAATGAGCTCAAATCTCATCTTTATCATATATATATATATGTATATATATATATATATATGTATGTATATATATATACATACATACATGTATACATACATGGGGACGAATGTGAAGAAAAAAAATCTAGGAAAGGAAATATCTCAAATGTGATAAGAAATCAGTAAATTTAAGTGTTATAATATTTTTTTAGAAAGTTGTACCTTTTAATAAGAGAGCATGGTGCTATTTCAAGAATCCCTGAATTAAAATGTTGCTATTTAAAGAATCATGGAGAAATGGAAGCACTGTGCAATAGAGTTCAACTTTCAAAGTCGATGGCAACTTCACGTTGGACTAATCTATATGTCTTCACGGCTGAGAATTATTGTGCTTGTCTGGGATATGGAACGGTGCATGAGCAATCTAATATGACGTTTGCTCAAGCACAATCTCTTTCCTTCTGCATGAAATGAGAGTGTTGGAGGTTGATGTGATAGTCTTTGTATCTTCCATGTCGCTTCCCCACGCCACCACATTTACGGCAAGGGAAGGAGTCATCTCTCCACCATGTGCCGCTCACCACCTGTATGCCAAGTGCACTGCAACTATTATGATGGGTGAGTTGGATGTTCCCTTTGCAGCTCGTAGCCTCCCATCAGTCTGCAAGCAGGTCTTCTTTTTCTTCCCTTAAAAGGCAGTGTCCTGCACTACACCTCCTCTTCTTTCTTGAGGTGCATCACCTCATCTTTGAATGATGATGCACCCACTTGCTGCTGCTGCTGCTGAGTCCCCATGGAAGCTCTTTTTCCTTTCAGAGCTCGACACAGTCTGGGGATCTCTACCAGATACCAGTCCAATATCATGCTGGTTGCATCCACGGAGTCCTTTTAATCCTCTGCAGTGCAAGCTGGTGAGCTATGATGACGGGCGGGAACATGATGAAAAGTTGAGGAAGTAGCCTCATGTGGGATGAACTGTAAGTAGTTTTCTTCTCTTACAGACAAAGCATACAACGAAAAGTTATACAGAAGTTGTGCCATTTCTCTCTGTCTCTGTCTCCTTTGTCTTTTGCAGAACAGGAGAGAGAGAGCATGACCAAGGCGACTTTGTAATCTTCTCCTCATCATGTAGTCGATTCAACTCAAGAGAAGAAGTATTAGTTGCAGGCACATCTAAAACGAAATGGTGTTGGTGGCCCATCAAACACCTCTTCGTTTTGGTCCATTCCACATGTGGCCTTCAGCTCAGCTGGTCAATGGAGTGGTTGCGAGGCACAGCCTCATATTATATCCGCTCCCTATCGCTTTAGTCGCATCTCAAATCGACAACACTTGGAAGCATTCTACTGCATTCTGAAACCTTCTGCTCGTCCCAAACCCAAATCAAATCGTTAACAACCAAACATGTTGCAATCCTGCCTCTGTTTTCTCAGAAGCAGCCCTCCTCGGAAGCCGCCTTCTCGGAAGCACTCTGCTGCCTGCCTGCACCAGTAAATGGCAAGTTACATGCTAATTGTTTTCTCTCGGGGCCAACAAAACCGTATGCATAAACCACGTTTCCAAGTATTATAATTTGATCTGAAACTATTAAATGCACCGGTCGTAAGGTGTGACCCAACATATTTTCCCAAACGTTTAGATCTTTGTGCCTGCGATCCATTCATCGTCAACCTCGAAAGCGCACAGTGGATGCTCCAAAAGTCAAAGTCACCCCCCAACAGCTTCTCGGGTTTGGTGGTGCTGACAAGCCGGCATGATCATATTTATTTTTCCGATCAATATATGGAAGCGCGTTTAAAAGCTAATTTTCGGGTCACAATGAATTATTATTGTTTTATATTATCTTTTATTATTAGAAGCATAAATCATGCATGCAACGCACCCATGCACTCGAGAATACACATTAATGAAGGTTGCAGGGATCGGGATTATTTTGTCTGCATAAAAGACAACCATCCTTGTCGAATGGTAAGGAGTCATTTGGAAAGGTGGCGGTATTTCCAAGGGGGTGAGCGACGGTGGGCAGTCGAAGAGGGTTTGGAGAAGACGACAACTGGGACTTCAATTCCATATTCCCCCAAATATCCCCTTCACAAACACACACACACTCACACTCATCATGCTGGATTCTTAGCTTGCCCTTCAGGTGAAGCTTTGGGGGGTCCCATGCATCTGATGCCCAATCCATTCCTCCTCCTCCCCCTCTTTTCCGAGATGTACACTGCTGAAGTCAGACGACACGCTCATCTCCGGGTGAGATCTAATTCCTGAGAACATGACATGAGACTTTTGGGTTGCTCCCTTCACCACTCCATGTGGTGGCAAGCAGTGTGTCAACTTGAGTTGGAGATTACTTTGCCCATGAGATACATCCATGCAAATGGTGGCATTAGTTGGAACAAGCCACATGAGAGGTTGCTTTGGTTGATTCTCCTGTTTTATTTTTTTTTTATTTGTTACATGATCATGATCACATCATTTCTATATCTTCAGTATAAAATTCGATATAGTGATCCGAGAGATCAGGATTCGGAATAATTTTTTATATTTTAAAAAATTAGTTAGTGATAATTATTTTTTTTATTAAAAAATATATTTAACGCATATATTGACCTCCTAAATCTCATGTCAAAAAGAGTCTTATACAAGGGGTATGTCCTTTTAGAGAAGACAACACAATATTTATGATATATCTAATATTATCATTTAATTATTAATACAATTGATGTAAAGTTTGGAAGTAAATAATTAGCTATGTGGTGGCATTTTTATTATAATAATAATAATAATAATAATAATAATAATAATAATTCACATTAAATTTTATTTGTCCTAATTGTGGGGCTCAAAGTATAAAATGATGATAAGAAATAATTAAAGGTGACGCATTCAGCACCATCATATCAATCACATTACAACCATTTCAACAGCACCATCTTATCTCCCCCAACTAATCTGAGACAACAAAGTTAAATACATCATCCATATTAGGATGTGGACTGATGGATGAGACTTGGAAAACCAGTCTTATTAACTGAACCATTAAAAATAGCCCACATTATTCTATGACTCTCAGCCTTGCTGTTTGTTTGTTTGTTATCTATCATGTTCATGGTTTTTTTTCTTTTTATCCTTCCTTTAATTCACCCAAAAAAAAAAGCTTTAATTTGAGCAAAAGCCATAATTTTTATTCATTTTCTTCATTATCTGTTTAATTAAATATTATTATAATGCCAAAATTATATATCTAATTCAATTACTCTCTCTCTCTCTCTCTCTCTCTCTCTCTCTCTCTCTCTCTCGTGTCTTCTTCTGCCTCCCCTTGTTCCATTATTTACTCTATCCCTTCACCAAATCGCAAATTCAAAATTTTACATCAATTTCAAGTACTTGTCTTTCTCTCCATCTCTTCTCCTTTTCTATTGGTATTCTCATTGCAAGCTGTGCTCGTGGGTTGGTTGGTGTCAACTCCTATGAGGATTGCACGAGGAGTTGCAGAAGAGGAAGTATAAGGAATCGAGGAGTGTCAGAGAGGAGAGAAGAAGAGGCTACAGAGCGAAGATGGGGTTGCAGAGGCGGCGCCGCCCGGAGAGGAGGGTGGTCCCGTCGGTGCCAGTGCCGGCTGCTCTCTCCGCCGCCGCGCTCCTCCTCCTCCTCGTCCTCGCCTCCCACTCCCTCCTCGCATCGTCGCCCCTCTTGGACGCGTCTGCCGCGCCGACCCCCCGCACCAAGCCTTCCTCCATCTTGGTACGGTCGTCGAAGGGTCTCATTTTGATCGGTTCCTTGTCGTCATTCCTGTTCTCTGACATCATTGGCTTGCAGCTCAAGAATCCTGTGGAGTTACGGAGGAATGCCGCCGGCGCGATCGATGTTTTCCGTGTCCCGGTGCGTTTTCTTGTTGCTTGATTTGCTGCAAAGTTGGATCTTTTGCCTCTTTTGATTCTTCGATGGTATCGATTTGTTTGGATGGTATGGCTTGGTAGAGTGGAGGAGGCGGCCCGGTGGGTGACCTTTGGGGTTCGAAGCTCTCTAAAGATTACTATGGATGCAGCAACGCAACTAGTGGGTTCGCGAGTACGTGCTGTTCTTGTTTTGTTCTGTTTTGTTTCTTGGCCGGTGAAACTAGTTGGAGAATGATGTTTTGAATTTGTTCCGATTGAAGAGTTCTTCAGATTTATTGGATTGATTCTGCTTTCATTTTCTCAGCCTCCAATCACGTTTATTCGGATTGGTGCGATATTAAGGTCTCATGAGATTTGGTTGTCTGATATTTATCTCGACATCATTTTGCAGCAGCTGAATCCAATACTCTGCCCAATAGGTACTTGATGATTGCAACTAGTGGAGGATTAAATCAACAACGAACGGGGGTGAGTTGACATGATCCCAACCTTTTCTTGTGTGTGTTGATGGGTACATCTTTTCTGGGGCAATCGTCATACAAAAAGTATTTTCTTTCTTTGTTTCTTATTTAATTTTTTATGAAGTTCAATGCTGTGCAAGTTTGGGAAATTTAGGACAAATTATTTCTGGGTTTATATATATATATAAAAAGATGGCCTTGAATAATTCTTCTCATGTAATTTTTTGTGGACAAATTACTTACAGAGTAGACTGGATAGTTACATCCCACAAAAGAGATAATAAAAAGCAGTAGTTGATCACAATGTCTTCTTTGACACATGGGAGATGTCTATCTGTAGGATTGTTCTTTTAACTATTGAGAAATCTTATAACACTTTGATGCAAAGAGCATCTTTAAAGACTCCATTAAAGAAATTGTTCATTGTCCTATTTCTATCATATCAATACATCTCATTCAAATTGAACACAGTAAGATTGGCCTTAAGCTGCTCCATTTTGCTGTTAGCATGTGGTTAAACCTCAAATCTAAGAACAGTAATGCAACATAGAAACAGTTATCTAACCTACTGCGGGGCAAGAAGTTCCAACAGCTAGTCAGACCTTGGTAGAGTTTCAGCTATTGTCTCTTAAGATCCGCTGCAAAATCCCAACCAACAATGACTGCAGTAATTGACTTTGGTTCATTAATTTTTCCAATGTCTCGGTCCACCTTTTTTCACAAGCTGAACCTTCAAATTTGCATTATAGTTTTACAGCATGTTTAATGAAATCTTAATAAAATCAACTATAAGGACCATCTATTTAATGCCATAGCCTCTTTTTCAACATTTTAGCTGACTCCAAATAGTTATGGCCTATTATTTTATGATATCATACCTAACATACTTGAGGTATTAACTGTTCACTTGTCTACTTAAAGACTCCCTGTATTGTTTTCCTAGGTAGAATATGAGGTGTGTCTTAATGATTTATGGTCTTTCCCTCATAATGTTGTCTTTATTTCACAATCATGCCAAATGATTATTATGTGCCCTGCACAAACAAATAAATACTACTTTCTGTGGACAAGGGAAAAAAAATCATGCTTTTAACTTTAGTTTATGTTATCACATCTGTCTATGTTGAAAAACAGGTTTCATTATGTGCCAAAAGAAACATTTTGATCACTTCAATCTATTAGGGACCTTTCTTGTAATATGTATGTTCATTAGCTGTGTGTCTGATGTACATAAATGAAAACTGTTCTGTTCTTCCTGAAGTTATTGTTACAAGATATACATCTAGGCTTAAAATCCTTTTGTAGCTTTAGAAAGTGGTCTTTCAACATGGATTAGACACCTGAACAAACATCCACAAGGGGTTTCATATATGCATGGACAAGGAGAGCACTGTCTTGCTTGTACATCTGCTTGGTCGCTCACGTGTAGCAATGAATAAACATAGTTTGTGTGGCCTATCTGGATAAGCACATCTTTTGCTGATACGAGAGTGAGAGCATATGAGGAATGCATGAATGAGCAGGCATCCTTTAGTTTCACTAAGGGGCATAAAGATTTGAGTCACTGAATGGACCCCTTGATATGTAGATGACGCTCAAAATAGTTTATGTGGTTTTGGTTCTTTGATTACATATAAGTGAAGCATTGTATAAAAGCTGACACACCTGTTCTTTTGTTAGGGGAATATGTTGGCTTTCGATTGATGTAACTAGACAGCATCAATATTTTTGTTGATAATGATCTTCCAGTATAGTATTCCTACCTGTGTGATTTGCTTGCAAGATGCTGTTTGGTGTTACTATTATGGATTGTAGATTTGCTAGTTTATCCTCCTGTAGATTTCCTAGTTTCCCATGTTCAATATGGAAATAATTGCATAAGATTACTAATGTAGAAAATTTTGAAATACTGTTACATGCAGATAACTGATGCTGTTGTTGCAGCTCGAATTTTAAATGCTACACTTGTTGTTCCTATCCTTGATCAGAAATCCTTCTGGAAAGATGCCAGGTCTGTTTCAAACAGTCTACCTTTGTGAAAGCAAATGCTGTATTTTTTTTTCCTTTTTCAAAATATCAACTACTAGCAGACCAATTGCACTAATTTTTTTTAATTGAGTACTGAAATATTTTGTTCTCCCATGATCTCTATGTTACAGTGATTTTGCAGACATCTTTGATGTTGATTGGTTCATTGCAACTCTCAGAAAGGATGTCAAGATTATTAAACAACTCCCTGAAAAGGGTGGGAAAATAATTCGGACTCCTTATACCATGCGTGTTCCAAGGAAGTGCACCCCGAGATGCTATGAAAGTCGGGTGCTGCCTGCACTTACAAAGAAGCATGTGAGCTATTTGCAATAAAATAGACTATTTTTTCTTCTTTTATAGATACGTGAAATATTATTTTCTTTTTTTTTTTTATCTTTTTCTTTTAATTTTTTGAATTTCATTAAGTGGCATTTGTATATTATGCACATGGACTTTAATTTCAGTAAAAATAGTAAAGGGTAATATACTGTTTATCTAACTTTCTTGTCTTGAAGTTCTCTAAGGATTATCTTGAAAAGTCCTAAAAGTGAATCCTGAAGGAGGATCTAGAAAAAAATTAAAAATATTAAAGTACCAAACTAGATTGGAGGATTTATAGCAGAATCATTGGTTAAACTTGAAATTTATCCTCTTTTCTTGTTGTAAGTTAAATTAGTATTGTTTTATTTCTTGTTAATATTGGCAAGCTTTTGTAAATACACGAGTATCAGATCCTTCTTTCAGGAATAATTGTGTTTGCTTCAAAGAGAACATTCTTGTATGAGTTCTACTGGAACTAGCTATGCAGATTCCATCTCAGGGATTAAGTTGAGCTTGTAAAGTATCTTATGTGTTGATGCATGTGGAATAACCTGTGTCAAGTCTTTGTTATATTTCCTTAAGAAGCATTGCTCACTACCAAGGTTTATCAACATTGGGGTTGCTATGTCAAAGATGCATTAGAATTCTATTTACCAGGGTTGACATTTTGAGATTTGTTAACATGTTCTGATCGATTTTAAATTAACTTCATATAGAAATATAATTAGATAACCTATTGCTGTTTGTAATTGAACTTGTGTTGATCTGGCCATAAAGCCAACCCCCAAAGACAAATGTGTTAAATTAATGCTGGTAAACAACTTTTGCCATTAATTCTTTGTTACCAAGAGCAATATCAAGAATATATAGTCCCCTAAGTGATGAAATTTAGCACTGTCTCTGATAAGTATTTTCCATACATACAATTTCTTTACTGATTTCTGGTACATCTATTTCATTAGCATGTGCATTCCATTTGAGAAATAACTGATTTCTGGTGCATCTATTTTTAGGTTGTCTGTGTTTGCACTTTGCAAAACTAATTCTCATCGTCCATGAATTGCAGGTTGTTAAACTGACAAAGTTTGACTATAGGCTTTCAAACAAGTTGGAGACCGATCTTCAGAAATTGAGATGCAGAGTAAATTATCATAGCTTGATATTCACAGATCAGATACAAGCAATGGGTGATACGTTGATCCAAAGAATGAAGGCTAAAAGCAAACACTTTATTGCCCTTCATCTAAGGTAAGAACATAACAGGGTGGTCACGTCTTTGATTGTTACCTTTGGATCTAGATACATCTGTTTAGCTCTTCTTAACATGTTTCTACTGTGAGAGTATATTGCCAAATTTAGATACAGAATAATTTCATAAAAAATGACCAAAATGTCAAGTGCTTGGCTTTATCCTTCATTCTTTGGAAGCTGTGTGCTAATTTTTCTGCCTTCAGTCTCATTCTTATCATGTTAATTTGGTGAATTCTTATATAACACTTGGAAACTGTGTGCACTAATTCTCATTCTTGAGGTTATAAGCATTTTCGAGACTGTGATCCAGTTCCATTTCTGCATCAAATTTGAAATACAAATAGTCAGACATGACATTACATCATTTGGGTGACCTTGAAACTGCTGGTTTATGAACTCGTATATAGTTGAAATGATGCATCTGATTTGGTAATCTTGGCGCACACAACTTGCTTTAAAACTCATTCCTATGTCTCTTGAACTAGCTTTAGAATGATACTGAACCTTCTTATCCTATTATGGTCAAACTTTCGAGAAAACTTCTTGTTGAGTACTTATATATTCGGTTATTATTTGCCATCTCTATTTTGTTTATCCTATTTCTTTTGTCTATGTTGCTTATAATCAAAATTCATTTAAAAAATAAAAGAAAATGTTGCATGCATGCCTTTTTCTCATTGAAGAATTGAGAACTTGTCATGTTGCATTCAAAAATGCAGGCAACCTTATCGTAGCATACTCCTTTTCTGATACATGTTTTAAACCAAGGATTGAAATTTTAAACCGTACTGGAGTTTCAAAGTTTGCTCAGTACGGTATGGTACTGTATACCAAGCGATACACCAGGGCGTACCGAGTGGTACACTAGGGCGTACCAAGCGGTACACCTAATTTAGGCATAAAATCCTCTTAAAATACCTAAAAAATAAAAAAAGGTCAGGATAGAGTTTTTAAGTTAGAATAAATATAGTAATAGTATAATTTTAGCAAAATCAATGTAAATTAGGTAAGAATAGTATCACATAACTTTTTCAAACTTTGAGAAATAGCCTTGTGCAAGATTCGTATTTCGGTCCGTTACAAATTGTCCTTTTGTAAATATTGAAATATGTATAAAAAAATTATTTGAATTGTTAGATTATTTTGTTACAATATAAACTTTAAAATTTAAATAAATTAAATAATCATATATGTAGATATACCTGATTACTGATTCTATCACCAAAACGAATGATGGGCCTCCACAGGTGGTGGATCGAGGCCCTTAATCATATACATCTGTATATCAATATGATATGTTTGTTGGACCCAATCCTGAAATTGATCCTATTGTATAGTTTATTGATACACCGTATGTCATTGGTACATCAATGTGGTGACGATCGTAGGTTGATCGTCATGAATCACATTTGTCCGAGGCGACTCCCGAGGCATGTATTGGTGAATATCAAAGCTTCTACTTTTACTACTGATCTGTTGCTCTGTATCATATTGTTGTTCGGGGAAATAATATAGAGTTTAAGAGAGTGCAAATATGAGAGAAAATGAGTTTAATGTGGTTTAAGAGAGTGTGAGAGTGAAATGGAGTTAAATAGGGGAGAAGATGAGTTTAAAAATCCATGAGAAAGGGCTCCAACGATTAATTTGACCGTTGGGGCAATGTTACAGATCAGTAACAGTCGGTTTCGATCGTTACGAGCTGTGTCGTGTGGTAATGATCGAAATTTCGACCATTACCGCCCAGTAGCAAGCGGTCTGTGTACTAGTATGCTATTGGACCGATATGTACCACCCGTTCCAAGCGGTATTATTCGAAATTTCAATCATTGTTTCAAACAATGTGATATTTAGATGAAAAATTCTCAGATTTGCAATTATATTATCTGAACTTATGTACACATTGTTTTTTTAATCTATTACTGTGATTTTAAATCATAGAGCTAGCACAATAACTATTTTCTGTAGTTTAATGGTGGCAATATAGAAGATCTATGATGCATGTGTCATACTAATAATTGACAGATTTGAACCTGATATGCTTGCCTTCTCTGGGTGCTATTATGGAGGAGGAGAAAAGGAAAAAACAGAATTGGGTGCCATACGCAAGCGTTGGAAATCCTTACATGTAAGTTAGTGCTTTTCAGTCCCTTGTTTTTTCTTTGCAAAGGGTAAGTGATGAAGACAGGATTTGATAGTAATAGTCAAAATTTTTACCAACCAAGCTAGCTAACATCTTTTGCTTTTGAACATATTGAATAGATTGTAAAAGCATTGTTTCCTTGTTACCTTTCATTTTAACGTCCAAGTTCTTTGTGCAGACCAGAAACCCAGAAAAGGAACGCCGACATGGTAAATGTCCTCTTACACCAGAAGAAATTGGTCTTATGCTTAGGGCTTTGGGCTTTGGAAACGATGTTCACCTCTATGTGGCATCTGGTGAGATATATGGAGGAGAGGAGACATTAGCACCTCTAAAGACACTATTTCCAAATTTTCATTCAAAAGAAACCTTAGCAACCGAGAGGGAATTGGCACCATTCTCATCATATTCATCTCGTATGGCTGCACTTGATTTCATCGTATGTGATGGCAGTGATGTATTTGTGACCAACAACAATGGCAACATGGCCAGGATATTGGCTGGTCGAAGGTAGCTCTACTATTCATAGTGAATGTCTCATACATAAAAGAAAAGTTCAGGTTCTCTAATTCCATTTGCATTGACATCTTTCAACAGGAGATATTTTGGACACAAGAGGACTATACGACCAAATGCTAAGAAGCTCTACTCCTTGTTCCCGAACAGAACCAACATGACTTGGGAAACCTTCTCCTCCAAAGTCCGCACTCTTCAGAAAGGATTCATGGGAGAGCCCGATGAGCTAAGACCTGGCAGAGGTGAATTCCACGAGTACCCTGCAGCATGCATATGTGAAGGTTCTAAGGTGGCAGCACTGTCTAATTCTAATGATCAGGCCGAGGTTAGCCATAAAAATGGAATAAGCAATGTAAGCAGAAGTGCTGGAGAAGCGATAGACTACCATTCTAGCAATGAGGACTCAGACTGGATTGACTTGGATTATGGAGAAAATACACCCTTAGGTAGAAGTTTCTCCAATGGAACCGAATCAGAGTATGATGTCTTCATCAGACAAGAGGATCCAGAGTTGGATGAAGTACTTTCAGATTAGCTGAATGTTGTCATAACTATTCTATAGTCAAATTATTTTTACATCTTCAAGAACCTTGCAGAAGAACTGCTTACAGTAGACAAACAAGGAGAAAAGGAGAAGCCCAAAATACTCAGACAAACAGGTAAGAATAGAACAAACTGATCCAGATAAATTAAGCAAAATAAGCAATATTTTTTATTATTTATCCAGAGCATGACAATGAAAATGCAGAAGATGTGGAATCTGTAATTGCAGATATCTTTTTTTTTTTTTGTTTCGATTTCTTCTGCATGTTTTCTTTGTTGCTGATGTTTTGTCTTAACATGAATTCTTTGTGCTTTGATCTTAGGAGACTAAATACAAGATTCAGACTGTATATAAAGCCTCAGATAATGGAAATGTACAGTGCCTGATTGATTGAAGGAGCGGTGCTCTCAAGATTTTGTCATAGTTTCTTGTACATTCTTTTATTTTCTTCCTTCTTAGGTTTGTTCAGGCTGGTGTAGCTTGATTTATCAATGCTTGGTTCGTCTTTGTACTCCTAAATGTATTCTAGATCTTAACAGTGCCACCAAAATCCTTGGGGACACATGGTTGTGTGAAAAGACATGAAGAAGAGAGATAGATGTGAATCAAATGTTTTGTCCATTAGGACAATTGTTGTACAACTGTTTCTTGTGCTTGTGGACAATCTATATGGTGCTTGTGATTGCATACATTTTTGGATTCACTAGTGTGGGCTTCAACCTATGAAATCATCTACTATTTTGGTGGATCAGACTGGTTGGTGTGTTTTTAAACTTTAAAGAACAATCTAAAGGTTTGATCCGATGATCCCTTCCTATATTATTATCACATGAAAAGATCAAAGTCAAATTACATTTCTTAACGGGACATCACCTGGTTTTTGTGAGGCAGTCATGAAGGAGTGCCAATTCCTCCAATCTGAGCCCTTTTTCATTCATCTCTTCATTCCTTTTTCCATAAAACAATACTGTTTTTTCTAACCCAGCTTTTATAGCATTCTAAATTATAGTTTGATTAAATTCACAGAAATAGTGCACCAAACTCAAGGAAGTTAATTGTACTAGTATTCTAACATGCACCATGGTGGGTCTTTTCCAGAATTCAATAAGTCTCTAATGGGTATAGAGTTTGTGTCAATCTGGCTTTGGGTGAAACCGCATCCAAGTCAAGGGTCTTCGTCAGTCAACCACCACAAAGACTTCCACATTGACTTGGACGCAGGGACGCGGAAATTGTCTCCTTCGAAGATCGAGTCACTTACGGACATTTCAGGACACCAAAAAAGTTGTGAGGACTTGGAGGACCCGGAAGTTGTGAAGCAGTAGGTGTGTGATTCGAAGCATTCATTCTATCTGATGCCCTTCCCATCTCTCTGTGCTTCCAGGGTATTGGACCCAGTCATCGTGTGGTTGGATTGATCAGGCGTGTGAAGAGTCAACGCATTTAGTGATAGAGTCAACATTCGTCAGATCAAAGTGGAAGGGCTTCTCCTATCGATCTAATGTAAGACTTGCATAGAAACTGCACACAAAGTTGTTTAGATCAAAGGGATTAGGAAGCGGTCATATTAAGGACGACGATAGTTTCATGGCCTTTCCGACTCTATAAAGACACTCGAAACCTACCATTCTTTCTCGTGGGAGACGCACACAACTGACTTGTAGTTTAGTTGGCAGTGGCCAAGAACAGCAGCAGCAGCAGCAGCAGCAGCAGCGGCAGGAATCAATGGAGAGAACAGTCCTGGAATTTGAGCTACCTGGTTTCCGGTTCCATCCAACGGAGGAGCAGCTCTTGGATTTCTATCTCAGGCGAGTCGCTACCGGCGAGAGCGCCAGCTTTGACATCATCGGCGTCCTCGACATCTACCGCCATGACCCCTGGGAGCTCCCAGGTTCGTCTACCTACCTACCCATTGGTATAGCTCGGCAAGTAGATCAGAGGTCATGCCGTGTTGATTGGCTTCAGGGTTGGCCAAGATCGGGGAGAGGGAGTGGTACTTCTTCGTGCCGAGGGAGCGGAAGAGCCGGAGCGGAGGGCGGCCGAGCCGGAGGACCGAGCGGGGGTTCTGGAAGGCGACAGGGTCGGACCGAACGATCCGGAGCGCGGCGGAGCCGAGGCGGGTCATCGGGCTGAAGAAGACGCTGGTGTTCTACCGGGGCCGCGCGCCGCGGGGCACCAGGACCGACTGGATCATGAACGAGTACCGGCTGCAGGAGGACTGCACCTCCGCCGCCGTGCCCCTCGTGGTGATACGTTTTCCTCGATGAACAGAGGCAGGGTCGAAGATCGATGGCTTTGACGCTCATTCCGTGTGGCTTTCGTTGCAGGAGCACATGGTGCTGTGCAAGGTGTACAGGAAGGCCACATCGCTGAAGGAGTTGGAGCAGAGAGCAGCAAAGGAAGAAGACCCCAAGGCATGCAACTCTGATCAAGACAACTACCACAGTCCATCGAATCCATTAGATTCCAGCGAAGTGAAGGAGGCGAAGGAAGAGGTGGTAAAAGAAATGGAGGTGTCTTCTTCCTCGGCCGGCATGGAGTGGATGCAGGAATCCTTCATCACGCAGCCATGGATGGACCAGTGGTCGCCATATGCCAACACCCTCAACTTCTAACTACACCATGAACCACGTTGCTGTACACAGTCATCTGCATTGACTTGGGAGCATTAATCCTGCTTCAAGAGCATGCGCCAGGATTCAACAACTCTGCTTCTGATGCTTTGATCTCAAGTAAAGAGACTGTTCCTCCTGTGTGATTCAGGAAGAAACAAGTAGGAGGAAGCTAAAATAAGATTTGTGCATCTTATTCTGCCAACAACAAAAATAATGCTTGTTAGTACCTTTACGCCGTGACCTTGGGGCCAACATGGCTAGGTTCGGGCCCAATCGTGCAGAGATCCCCTTGACCGGTCCTGAGTCGGCTGAAGGTGGTGGTCAATCCGTTGGGGATCCTCGGTCTGCTCCAGGATGTGACTCCTCGCCTGGGCGCCCGTGGCCTCAGGTTCCTTCCTCGTTCCTGCACAAAGGTCGGGCCGGGAAAACGCGACCCGACCCCTCCAACGGTCAAGTTAGCCAGTCGTTTGAGAGGGTTTTTGTTGGTCTCCTCCCCTTCCCTTTCCTGAACGCAAGGGTCTTATATAGGGAAGGTTACTATTTCCTGATGTGCCCGTTTGTAGGGCGCAGGGTCGTACATCTGATAGTGTCTGATGCATACTGGTGCTGTGGAAAGAACCTGGCTTTCGAGGGATGGTGATGTGCCTCGGTCGGCGTTCGGCTTGTCTTGGCCAGGCGCTATCAGGTCGGACCGAGATGGATAGCCCTCCCAGTTTTCCAGGTACCTGTGGCCCAGGGGACGTTACCCCTAAGTGGGTGATGCCAGCTCATGTCCCATCACCATCATTATCCTCATCATTCTCTCTCCCCCCCCCCCCAAGGAAGCCATGCCTCGGCTCTTACTTAGGGAGGGTCCGAGGCGTGGCTGTTATCTCTGGCAACCGAAGTCGACGATTTACCCTTAAGTCGGTGCTGAAAAGGTTTTTGAGCAAGTAATTGGTCGAGTGATTTTGATAGTTGGGTATTGATTTGGTGACCTGGGCAGCATGGGCCTGAGGTATGTGACACGAGCGTTCCTCAGTCGAGGTAGGAGGCTCGGGCGGGCAGGCCGCGCCGAGGCATAGGGCTCGGGCAGTCTACAATTAAGGTACACGCCTCGGGCGGACAGGTCGCGCTGAGGTGTATGACTCGGGCAGTCTGCGGCCAAGGTACACGGCTCGGGCGGGCAGGCCGTGCCGAGGTGTAGGACTCGGGCAGTCCACAACCGAGGTACATGGCTCGGGCGGGCAGGCCGTGCTAAGGTGTAGGACTCAGGCAGTCTGCGGCCGAGGTACACGGCTCGGGCGGGCAGGCTGCATCGAGGTGTAGGACTCGGGCAGTCTACGATCGAGGTACACAGCTCGGGCGGGCAAGCCGCGTCGAGGTGTAGGACTCGGGCAGTCTACGGCCGAGGTACACAGCTCGGGCGGGCAGGCCTCGATGGGCAGGCCACGCCAAGGTGTAGGACTCGGGTAGTCTACGGCCAAGGTACACGGCTCGGGTGGGCAGGCCACACCGAGGTGTAGGACTCGGGCAGTCTGCGATCGAGGTACACAGCTCGGGCGGGCAGGCCACACCGAGGTGTAGGACTCGGCGATCTACGACCAAGGTACATGGCTCAAGCGGCAGCCACGCCGAGATGTAGGACTCGGGCAGTCTGCGGCCAAGGTACATGGCTCAAGCGGGCAGGCCGCGCTGAGGTGTAGGACTCGGGCAGTCTACGACCGAGGTACACGGCTCGAGCGGGCAAGCCGCGCCAAGGTGTAGGACTTGGGCAGTCTGCGGTCGAGGTACACAGCTCGGGCAGGCAGGCCGCGCCGAGGTGTAGGACTCGAGCTCGCATTTGTCCGAGCAGTTGCTTAGGGCAGCAATGAACCATGCAGCGATTCGTTGGACATGGGTGGCCGAGCAGATCCTTGTTTGCATGGGGCTTTAGAGAACGATCCCTCATGTCAAGTCGTAGGCTCTCGGGAGTCGAGATCGAGGAGCCTGTGCTTTGGCATTCATTCCGCGCGTCCCTGGGCTCCACGTTAGGCCCCATTTATGGCCGGGTGATGTTTGGTCTGCCTGACGTAACGTGCTTTGTGGGTAAGCGCGTCGATGGAGTAGGTTGTCGCCCACTCCCCGGGAGACGAAGGGTCGCCATCGGTGGGATTTTCCCTATAAATATCATGTAGTTGCTTCCCCACACGCTTTCTGCTGGTGATCCGTTTGGTCATTCCTCCCAGGTTTTGCCGCCTCTTTTCTCAGTCGTCCCCTCCGGTCTCCACCGTCATCTCCGATCGTGTCAATCCCCCTTCCTTTCCTTCTACAGGTCAGTGAGGATGACCTCCTCTTCCTCTTCGTCTCCGTCCTCTTCTACTTCTTCCTCCAGTAGTGTCAGGGGAAACCCCTTACCGCTGAGCCACAACTCACCGTCTGACGAGAAGGCGGCACGGGCCCTCGAGGCCCTGATGTGGTGGCACGATCTCGACTCGACAGTGAGCGAGGAGTCGCTCGGTAACATTCGGGCACGTTATTGTATCCCGGAGGATTACGAGCTTCTTACCCTTGAGTCGGGGCAACGGGTGTACGACCCGATTCCTCGGGGTTTCGCCTTAACTCTGGATGCCCTCGAGGCAGGATTGCGTTTCCCCCTACACCCGATCATCGGTTCCTGCAAACCAATGCGTATTAGATGGCCAATGCATGAATTGTGATAATTTATTGACTGCAAATAAGATATCTGGACGAGTGAGAGCTAAGTATTTGTCGATATTGAGTAGAGTCTGTAGCAAGGTTTCTATCACATAATCTAAGTGATTCACTGGTGGAGAGAGGAGTTGTAACCTCTTTTGTATCATGTATATTTGTTTTTGATAATAAATCTTGAATATACTTTCTTTGGGATAGGAGGAGACCTAAAGATATGAATGTTACTTCTACTCCTAGAAAGTAGCTCAAGGTGCCTAGATCTTTATGAGAGAATCGAACGGTCAGTTGCTTTAAGAATACCTGGATCGCCAAAGGATCGTTGCCTATGACAATAATATCATCTTCATATACTAGAAGATATATTGTGTTCTTATTTTGCTATCGTAGGAATAACGAAGTATCAGACTTGGAGTTGATGAAACCCGTTGACATTAAAAATGCGCTAAGTTCATTATACCAAGCTCTTGGAGCTTGACGAAGTCCATAAATAGCTTTTTATAGTTTGCAGACATACCTTGGATATTACGGATGAATGAAGCCAGGAGATTGCTGCATAGAGACATCTTCAGTTAGAGTTCCTTGTAGAAAAAGTATTGTTAACATCTAGTTATCGTATGTGCCAGTCTTTTAAGACGGTTAAGCTCAAGATAAGTCGGATTATTGTGGGTTTGACAACTGAACTAATTGTCTTTATGAAGTTAACACCATGTCGTTGATGAAACCCTTTGACGACTAGACGTACTGTATATCTAGCAATAGATCCATCCGAGTTTCGCTTAATTCGAAAGACCCATTTACACCCGATAATATTTTGTGTGTTATAAGAGGGCACTAGGATCCATGTAGAGTTATGGAGAAGAGTATCATATTCTTCACATATAGCTTTATACTAGTGAGGAGATTTTTGAGCTTAAGTAATTATTGTGGGTTCACTGGCCTCACAAGAAGAGTTTGTTATAACATGCAAATCAAGGACTTGACGGGGTTTAAAGATACCACTTTTAGAGCGTGTTGTCATTGGATGGCTAGGGACTATAGAAGTGGGAGGTTGGGTTGTTGGTATAGTCGGTGGTGGGTCACCGAGATCAATCGGACCAGTCTGCGGTACTTCAATATCACAAGGCAAGGTAGCTGAGGATATTACTATTGGGAAATCCATCAGGGGAGCGACATCACATGCGCAGCAGAAGAACAGAAAACAAAAACCTTAGATTTCTTGTAGAAAGTTTTCGTTATCATGCGAAGATCGGTGCATCAAAACAAATCCGCGAAAAATTACACGTGTAAAAGAAAGTACCTAGGGAGATCGTATATCCCTGAATCTCTATAGATCTGTAGGAGAGGATGAAGGAGGTCAAGCATCCTCCTCTCTAGCGATATCCACACGACAGGAACTGCGACGATGCACCTCTCTCTCTAGGGAGAGGAGAACAGGATGTGGCAACCAAAAGAAACCCTTAGCCTATAGAGCTTTGGTTCCCTCCTATTTATAAAGGCCTCCTGAAAACCCTAATGGATCTTTTGCCCTATTGGGTATTGGATCTTCATCCAATTACCCAAGCCTCTTGGATTAGTGGGTCTCTACCCAATAATCTCTTATTAGCAATTATTGGATCTCATCTCAGGATCCAATAATTCAGGGGCTTAATGGATATCCAATAAGATAGGGGGTTCAGCGGATATCTCATATCCGAACCTCTACTCGTCACAACACATACTATATGTGTGTGACCCTTTAGGCCCAATATCGAGTTGGTTATAAGTCATACTTATCAGAACTCCTTCTGACTTAGTGAATTATTATCTCTATAATAATTCACCCAACTCATCGACTGTGGGTGTACCATGCCACTACGCCGCGGCCCCCTGACGATATAAGGGAATCCAATCCTTTGGACCTATCTATCCTTAGTTACTATGTATCTATAGTCCCTCATCCATCTAATATCCCAGAGACCCTATACCGCGCATGGTGCTGTCAGGCCCATACGATCTCTCCTTGAGTCTTGCTCTTGTCGGATTCTCCCGGAGAACTTTTTCTCTCTCAATTCGAATAACCTTGGCCAAGGATTTGTTCGAGCAAGAATACATAGGATATTCCTCTCATGATACTGAGAGTGGATGATCCTTTATTGACACTCAATAGCCCTCGTAAGGTTGGCTACCACTCCCAATAACCGGCTATATTAGATCTGAAACTTTCCAAACCTATAAGTCTGGTATCAAAGAGTGGAGTACTCATACAGGACATCCTTGGTGTCTCAAGTCTAAGGACCAGATACACTATTGGGACTACGGAATCGTTATCTGACATGAGGTATCAATAACCATCTAATATACCGTAGGCGGATCAATCAGTGAACTCATTCCCCAATGAGTACCTGCACTGTACCCTTAGTATCCCCACAGGAATAACTATGAGACCAGCTACCTCCATCATATGGATGGGTATACAGCACACCAGTCTATCCGGTTATCTCGATGTCCTTCTCGAGTAACCTGTGACCAGGATAATTCAGGGTCTGTGTTTAAAGATGAATCGGTCTCATTATCGTGATCTCATCACGATCTTATTCCCATTGCACAGATCCAAGGACATTACAATATATGCAACACACAAGATAAAGTGATAAAATGTCTAATAATAAGCAAAGAGAAAAAGTGCATATTAAGTCACAAGTGCAATCACTCATGTGATTGGCTTGCAGGGCACATATGACTAACAATTACTTCATTAATAGGGGAAACTGTTGAAGGAGAGATTGAAGAAATAATAGAGGGAGTGAGGAGTTATTGAACAAGAGGAGTGTACTGACCATGAGGGTAAGGATTGGATGGTGTTGTGGGAGATTCGTGTGATGGAATCGAGGAGTTACTCCAGTGATGTATGTTTGTCGGAGTAGCTTGCACAGTAGGGGATGCATGATTTCGAGAAGGAAAAGAAGATTCCACAAAAATAACTTGACGTGATATAAATACTTTTTGAGTTTGTGGATTATAGCACCAAAAAGAATTATATTCAAGAGAGTATCCTATAAAAATGCAAGGCTTAGATCATAGTGTTAGCTTATGTGAGGCATAAGGACGTAGCCATAGATAACATAGATAACCAAAGACTCTGAGTTTATGAATATTTGGAATCTTACGGAATAGTTTTTAAAATGGTGACTTATATTATAGGACTGGAGTGAGCATACGATTAATGAGATAAACATCAGTTTGAAAGGCTACTGACCAAAAAGTTGGTGGCATGGATGCCTAATACAAAAGTGTAAGACCAATTTCAACTATATGTCAATGCTTATGTTCAGTAGAATCAACTAATTGGGGAGTATGAGAGGGTGACTTGAGGTGTTATATGCCACAAGCTGTGAGACAGGATGTGAGGGCTTGATATTCGCCTCCACCATCAGAGTAAACTGTTTTAATGGAGGACTGAAAAAATTCTCAACCAACTTTCTAAAGTCTATAAAGATTGTGAAAACTTCAGATTTATGGTGGAGAGGATAGAACCATATGTACTTAGTGAAATATTCAACAAAAATGATATAAAATCGAAATTTATCAAAAAAAAAAAGAGTTGGGGTAGGACCCCAATCAACAGTATAAATAATTTCAAATGGTTTAGAATAAGATATAGAGGATGTTCCAAAAGGTAGTCTATAACTGTTATTATTACGACAAGCATCACAATAAGTTAAAATGCTGTTAGTAGTAGAGGTAGGAAGTGAATAATGAGAAAATAATTTTCACTGAATAAAGGATGAGGGATGACCAAGACGTCGATGCCATACATCAACTGGAGCTGTAACTGAAGAGTGAACATTGGGCTGATTTGTTTGTAAAGCTGATGGCCACTCATAAATGTTATTTTTATTCTAGCTTTGGACTAAGGATGCCCCCGTGCTCAAATCCTTGACAAGAAAGGAGTTAGGAAAAAAATTTAATTAAGGTATTGTTCTAAAGATCAAAGGTGATATGATGTGATGCGCCAAAGTCCACAATCTAATTAGGTTGCCAAGTGGTCAGAGTAGTCATGAGGTTCGCCTGAGGCCACTGTGATGAAGCAAGAAATCGAGGTCGAGATTGATAGACTTTCATAGAGTGTCCAACTTTGTCACACAACTGGCAGACGATTCTGTGATGGTTACTGAGATCAGGACGTCAGGGCTGATGAGTATAGAAGTTGCCACCTTGATTGTGAGGATTAAAGTGTGGATAATGTGGATGAGAGGGGTTTGGTGTGAGACCCTTAGGGTCATGAGGCAACTTAGCCAAACATTTATTGATATGCTTATTGTACTGGTTGTCCTTCCTCTTAGACTTTTAACTGACTTGAGCTGTAATAGTTGGTCCGAGTAACCTGTCATTGCTCTTCAAATACGTCTCATAGTCAGTCAGCTTGTCATAGAGTTCTTCAAATGAGATTGGCGAGTCACATGCCCGAAGTGCGGCTGCCAGTTCTTTGTACTCGTCTCCTAGGCCATTAAGAGTGTGGACTAGGACTTCTTTTTCACTGAGGGAATGACCTATCAAAGCCAAGTCATCGATGATAATTTTGATATTTTGTAAAGAGAAAAGATGAAGCCGAGAGAGACTTGTGAGTTCTGCTGTGGCGCTGTGGTGTTGGCAGCAATGCAGGTGAGAAGAACGCAATGAGAAAAGTACTTGCTCGCTCGGCTCGTTTAAAGTCTGCTAGTGAGGAAGATCAGCAGGGCAGAAGGCAGCCACCGAAGTAGAGAGTGGCTGTCGACGGAGTTCCATGAGATCTAGGGGTAGGGAATGCCGCCGGAAAAGGAGCAGAACACCGATCACAGTGGAGGAAAGAAAGACTCATCGGATGCTGCATCTTTCGTCGAACTTGGAAGATGACAGGCCTCGGTGAGGATCGGTTGCTATCGTCGGACAGTGAGAAAGAGAGCTTACTCTTAGGCAAGCAGCTCTGATACCATGTTAAAACTGAGTTGAGATAATAAAAGATACTTTTGATATTGCTGAATACAAAATATAGAGTTATTTATATCCATAGGAGGAGAGGATTTTTCTCAACTGCCTATTAAGATTTTCTTGTGCAGTTGAGGAAATCCTATCTGTTATCAGGTCAGGCCCAAACAATTGCTACCATTAGCTACTATACTAGAAAATTCATATAAGACCTAAATATTGATGGTATGTTGTATGGTGGAACGAGAAGGATACTGTTGCTCGGCGGGATGCAAAGTTGTTCAAAGCCTTTGTCTCCGGTGCAATGTGAAGCTTGGATGACCAGAGGAGTTAGACTCATGCTACAAAACGGCTTTCGAAATGTAATTTTAGAGCTAAGTTCTCGAATCATAGTCAATTACCTTAGGAACGAGGAATCCCCTCTTTGAGAGATATTGAGTATTATTAAAAATATATAATTATTAAAGGATTGAATGAAATATTTTTCTTATATTTATTATTTTAGAGAACATAATCAAGCAACCGATTGAGTTACTATTTGAGGACGGAACATGAAGATCACCACATTTTGGAAATAATGATTTTCTTCGGATCTTATATCTATATTTTGTGAAGGTCTTTTCATAGACTTTTGAAAAGCTAGTGTAATTTTTTTTTAAAAAAAATACTAATATGTTTGGTCGTAATATTTTGTTATCGTAACGTAGAGAGGAAATTGAGTAGACTCGACATCGTATTCGTACAAGGTTTTAATAACACGTCAATCCTCGCGTCAACCTAGGGAATAAGAGATAAAGACATAATATTGAGTTGGGAGACAATACATGAGCTATTTTGAAACTCCAAGATTCTTAGAGAAATATATTATTATTATTTTTTATTTTTTTTTAAAAAAATATCAAGAATCTTTGAGGTGATGTCCTTCGACTTCAAATTATTATCCCCCTTTCGTCTAAGTGTATATAATTTAGGTTAGAAATCCATGCGTTAATGAATGAAATAAATATTGAAATAGGGCTGTCGAAGAGTTTAAAAGCCGAAATCAGTTAGACACCAAAATCGAGTTTGACCCATATCTTAATAAACTTAGACTTTTAGACTAAATTGGTATCGAATCTCATGTATATTAACCCAAATCAGTTTGATTCTAATTCGATAGTAATAATATCAAAATTTAAATATAGTATTAGAGTTTATACATGAACGATACAAACGATATAATATTAAAATCTCAATATAACATTAGAGTTTTATATAACGGGCAATGTTAACTCAAACCAATTTGGCTCTAATTCGATATTAGTAATATTAAAATCTCAAATATAGTATTCGAGATTGTAGCACATGATATTAAAAGAAGATTCATATGTCAAATAAATAATCTCGCATGATTATGAATTAAAAAATGAATAAATAGAATGGAAAGAATGCAGCAACCTCACATTTCCGAGTCTCGAATTCCAAAGCCTGGAAATGAATTGGCAGCCTGGACGAAGGCTTCGTAAGTGTCGAAGCCCATTGCAGCGCGCAGATGGCATGGTTTCGATGCTTCAGCATCTCGTCGAAGAGTGAGTAGCTGATGAAGGAGCTCACCTGCCGGTTATGAACCCTCTCGGAGGTGTTAGATAATGTGGCCATATTTAATTAGATAAGATATATTAAAGATATGATTGGATTCTGATTATGGTTATTGGCTAATAAAAAGGAAGTCCAATCAAAGTGGGATTCTTTAGAAGAGGCCCTTGATGGGAGGAAATCTTCTAATATCTTATCCTAGACCCTCTGCTCTCGCCTATAAATAGATAGGACCTCACTTAGTGTGTCTGCCAACACGGTCTAAGAGTTGCGTAAAGATTAGCCCTCTCGAGTTGCATAAAAGAAATATTTCAGCCAAAGAGGCCAACCAATCTCTCTCGACAACGGATACCTCCTCCACAGGGGACACTTTTCTCCTTTATTTGCGGATGACATCAAAGGTACACATCAGTGGATCTATTCATGTTTTGATTTGATCCTAGCATTAAAGTTCCGCAATTATAGAAGCATGATTAAAGTTATTTTATGCTTACAGGAGGAGCTCAGCCAAAAGGCGAACCCGACAACGGATACCTTCCACAGGGACACTTTTGAAGCATATGGACTTTGGTAGTGGAGAAAGAGGAGGGCGAAGTGGTGCTTCCGTAGAGAGAGAGAGGTGCAGGTGATCGGAGACTGCAAAGCCACTATGCCTCGAGATCTATTTGGTGAAAAGTTACAAAAATTTTATATTTATGAAAATAAAATATTAATGCTGATATTTCAATAAACTTTTATCGTTTTTTTATTTTTAATCCTATAAAATTATTTTTTAATTTTATATAGGGATCTTAATGTTTCACCTTCATAAATATAAGGATCATAATATAATTTTTGAAATTATAAGATTCAAATTACTAATGGTAGGACTAATGTATAATTAGCCCTAATTTGAGTGGTTCTACTTTTAAGTTCTATCGTATACACTGCATCATTTATAGTTTTCTATATTTTTAGTAGTCTTAAAATTAACAAGATAATTTTAATATTTTGATCTCTATATTTTTAAAAAAATTATATTAAAATATTTATATTTATGAAGATGAAATATTAATCTTGTTTCTCTAACAAAACCTCTTTCTCTCTCTTGATTTTTAATCTTATGAAATTATCTTTTTAATTCTATATAGTGATTTTAATATTTTATTTTCATAAATATAAGGATTCCAATGCAAAATATAGGAACTGGAATACAATGTGATAATATGTAATTAGCCATCGTTTGAGTGATTCTATTTTGAGTCTTATCAGATATGCTGTTCTTTTATAGCTCTGTCTCTTTCTCTCTCATCGCTTATACTCACTAGTGATGATATAAAATTTATGATTTCTTGATAAAAGTCCCATATTTTATGTCTTTTTCAGAGTAAGTTTTTTTTTTTTTTTGTAACTATAGAAATTTTTTTTTATTTGCAAAATGAGCAAGATATCCTTACTATCATCACAAAATAAAGAAGAAAAAATAATTTTCACCGAACCGATTGATCTAGACTATATTGGTTACAGGATTTTTTAATAAGGTTTACTAAACATAAACACTGTAACCCATTCAAGAATACTATAATTGGGTATGACCTCTTTTTTTTTATTATCGTAATATAAAGCTACAAAATTTTTCAATACATTAAATCTATATTTTAAGACTACTAAGTAGTAAAAAGTTAAAAATTTTAGCATCATTTTTGTTAAAATATATTTAAAATCCTCAATAATTTCTATCCAATACCGCTCAAGTCCTCAGACAAATTATTTTATGAAGACATTTTGGTTATTTTAAAAAAGGAAAAGCTCTCTGTAGGCTAAAAGAAAAAAGGTGGGTTTGAACCCAAAAAAGACCATAAAATTTTGAGATTTTTCTCGACAAATCGCTCTACCATATTGTGAGAAAGGATAAATAGACCATTGATTGTGTTCTCTTTTGATAATAGCAAATATAGGTTCTCCTGCACAAACACATATGTTCGGATATAGCAATCATAGACATCTCTCATCTAAATGTCATGGCATTTAGTGACATCTATGCATCAGAAATTTATCAATACGAACCAGTAATTCTGCTCCAAATATATATATATATATATATATATATATATATATATATATATATATATATATATATATATATATATATATATATATACATATAGATATATATATATACATATATACTATATATATACATATATATATATACATATATATATATATATATATATATATGTATATATATATATATATATATATATATATATATATATATATCTATATATATATATACATATATATATATATATATATATATATATATATATATATATATATATATACATATATATATACATATATATATATATATATATATATATATATATATATATATATATATATATATATATATATATATATATATATATATATATATATATATATATATATATATATATATATATATATATATATATATATATATATATATATATATATATATATATATATATATATATATATATATATATATATATATATATATATATATATATATATATATATATATATATATATATATATATATATATATATATATATATATATATATATATATATATATATATATATATATATATCTCTCTCTCTCGATAGATCACTAGCATAGCCATGCAAATGATTTCTGCATATTATATGGCAGTACATTATATTCATATCTGTCATCTTTTATTCTCTACGTAGATGTCCTTATACGACAGAGACTACTGCCCCAGTAGGTACTCCGCATGGACTTATTGAGTGGCAGCTCAAGCAAAAGGCTTTTGCTTGGCGCAGCCAAGATGTTCTCCGGTGGTCACGCCAAGCAACTTGCAGTATCTCTTGAAGTACTCGATCCTGTCTTTGGAAGACTTTGATTCCTTCCGACACTCGAATGCTCCGTTGATGATGTTGGTCGTCACACCAAACCCTGGATGCCTTCTGGCATCCTCGTCCGCCTTCGGCGGCTTCCACTTCCCCGTCATCACCGCGTGGCACGACGGCTTCGGCGACTGCGGTGTCATCCAGAACCATATCGCCGTCTTGAACGAGATCACCGGATCCGTCGACACCAGCTCGGGGCGGTTGAGGAGATCCTCGTGTATAGCTTTCCCAGCTTGGCCGTAGTTGTAGTTGCTGCAGTCACGACACCAGAACGAAGGATAAGCGCAGTGGCAGATACAGAGACCGTGTTCAAGATGCGACGAGATTCCTTACTGTGAGAGCTGAATCGGTCCTCGACCGTAGTAGCGTTTCCCCGGAGCGCATGGCCATTGCGTTGCACTCTTGTCGCAGAAATCTCCCTTTGGATCTTTCTCTTCCTTGTAGCAGTAGCCATAAAAGGAAGGGCCATCAGGTGCAGTCTCCCATCCGGCTACAGCAACGGCAGAAGACAGACGATTCAGATAAGAACAGGGAGAAGCACCAGTGATCGTTAGAAGAGGTTAACCTGTGGTTTCATGCGAGGTCTGTGCAAAGAATGCAGCAAGCTCCCGTTTACGGGTTTTATTCTGACCCTCGGTTCCGAAGAGTGGGAATGAAGAGGCGGCCTTAACGAAGGCACCGTAGGTGTAGAAGCCTTTCGCAGGGCACGCAGCATCGTTCCGATGTTTCAGCATCTCCTCGAAGAGATATTTGGGGATAATGGAGCCCACAGTACCCTCTCCATGAACGTTCCCAACGCAGCTGAGCAAGAAGGCCAAGCTAACGATGGCTGTTGTCTCCCAAACTGCCATCCTTCAAATATTGGGCGCGGTTGTGGAGAAAGAGTGAGGAAGGTTGCATGCTTATATAGAGAAAAGCTAAGGGTGTTTGGTTCCTTCTTCCTCTTTAAACCTACCAGTCCTGTAGATTGTTTTGCATGCTCTCGAGAACATATGCATCACGAACACAGCGTGAGGAAGAAGGTGAATAATAGCCATCACATGCATGTTTGACGTACAGGAGGGTTCGCATGCCAAAGACGTGGGTTCCACGTGTCGGAGAATTCTGTCTTTGCAATCATTCCAAAGAGCTGCTTTAGCGAGTATGCCGTCCGAGTTAGTCGGAAATAAACTTGCTCGGATATTGATTAATTTATTAAAGAGAAAAATTCGTTACATCAAGAGTAAGATTTATTTTATAAAAAAATAAATTAAATGTCGGATAAGTCAAAATGAATATTAGTTCTTGAAAATATTTCTTGAAAAAGAATGATTCATTCTGAATACAATTAATGTGATGTATCTTTGGGGACTATATAAACCTTATATGTTGATTCATGAAAGAGATAGATTTTGTGAAATTAAAAAAAATTAGAAAAAAATAGAAAGTTAAGCTTGTCCTACTCTTCCTCTGTTTCAAAACTCTATCCCTTATTCCTATCAAGTTTTTCAATATTTGGTATTAAAGCATAGGTTAAGCGATGGCCTCTTCCCCAAATGCTATCTAAATTCAAATCGCTAGATTAACAAAGAAAAATTATGATATATGGTGCATCCAAATAAAGATTTTTCTAGGCTCCCAAGATGTATGGGATTTTGTAGAAGATGGATTTGTTGAGCCAAGTCCAACAGAAGAAGGAGCAATAATGCAAAAGCAAGAAAACAACTCAAAGATAGAAGAAAGAAGGAGAAAAAGGTTTTGTTCACGATCTACCAAGGACTTGATGATACAATGTTCGAGATCATCGCTCCAGCAAATACTTCAAAGGAGACTTGGAAAATACTTCAAAAAATATTTAGTGGTGTTGATAAGATAAAAAAAACTTCATTTACAAGTTTTACGAGTCGATTTTGAAAAATTATAACAAGGTATTTCTAAAACTATTTCTGATTACTTCTCAAAGATCATTTCTATTGTTCATCAAATAAGACCAAATGATGAACAAATAAATGATCAAAGAGTAATAGAAAAAATATTGAGATCTTTAGATCCAAAATTTGATTTTATTGTTGTTGCGATTGAAGAATCTAAAGATTTGAAAAAAAATATCTTTAAAACAACTTATGGGTTCTCTTTAAATTCATGAATAAAGGATTACAAAAAGAGGAGAAGAGAAAAATTTGGAGTAAGCATTGCAAACCAAGCTTACTCTTGAAAGCAGAGGTGAATCAAATTTTCAAAGAGGAAGAGGTTGTGGACAAAGAGGAAGAGGAGACAGAAATCAAACCAATTAGAAATCTCCAAATAATGAAGGTGGTGGAGAAAATTCTAGTTAAAGAGGCCGAGGTTATGGTCAAGGATGTGACCGAGGCCGTGGACGTGGTAGAAATTTTAAAAAGTCTGAAATACAATGCTATATTTGCAAAAGGTATGGGCATTACTCCTTTGAATGTTATTATAATCTTAACAATCAAGGTGATAAGATAAATTTTGTTGAGAAAGAAAAGAATGAAAATCAAGTTTTGTTGATGACATATGATAAACTGAAAGAAGATCAATTTATGACATGGTATTTAGATACTGGAGCTTCAAATCACATATGTGGTATTAAAGATTTATTTTAAAAAATAGATACTAGTTATTCTGGAAATATTATATTTGGTGATATATCTCAGAGACCAGTAAGAGGCAAAAGTAAAATTCTCCTTGAACTAGTAAAGAGTTATGCATTTCAGATGTTTATTATGTTCCTAATATGAAAAATAATATTTTGAGTTTGGGACAATTACTTGAAAAAGGTTATAATATTGAGATGAAAGATATAGCTCTTTCAATTTGTGACAAGAATAGAATATTGATATCACATGTGAAAATGACAAAAAATAAAATGTTTCCTCTGCATTTATGTATTTTTGATCGATCAAATTATTTTAAGACTGATATTGAGGATATTTCTACACTATGGCATCTTAGATATGCTTATTTAAATTTTGAGGCTTTGAAACTTCTAGAGAAGTATAATATAGTGATAGGAATACCAAGAATTGATCACCCATCAAAATTATATAAAGTATGTGTTATGAAAAAGCAAAAAAAAAAGTCTTTCAAAGTCAGAAGGACAAAAAGAGCATGGCGTCGGGTTGATCTGGTACACTCAGATGTTTGTGGCCCTATCAGTCTGGTATCACTTGGAGGAAGTAGGTATTTTCTTACATTTACTAATGATCATAGTGGAAAAACTTGGGTTTACATATTAAAAGAAAAGAAAGAAGTTTTCAATAAATTCAAAGAATTTAAGGAGTTGGTTGAAAGACAAAGTGGTTATAGGATTAAATGTTTAATAACAGATAGAGGTGGTGAATATATATCAAATGAATTTGAAAGCTTTTGTAGAAATAATTGGATTTTTCATCAATTCACTATGTCATACACACCTCAACAAAATGGTGTTTCAGAAAAAAAAAATAGGACTATACTTAATATGGTTCGATGCATGTTAAAGAAAAGAAGAATTCCTAAAGAATTTTAGGGAGATGCTATTGCTTCTACAGTTTATTTACTTAACAGGTTTCCAACAAAGTGAATTAGAAATGTTACACTAGAAGAAGCATGGAGCTTACAAAAACCAAGAGTCGATTATTTGAGAATTTTTGGAAGTATTACATTTGCTAAGATATCAGATAAAAAGAGAACAAAACTAGAGGATAAAGGTCAGAAATGCATTTTGTTAGGTTATGCTGAAAATTCTAGCAGTTACAAACTCTATAATCCTATCATAAATAAAATTGTGATGTCAAGAGATGTTGAATTTGATGAACAACAGATTTGGAATTGGAAAAGTGATGAGCAGCATAAAAAAGCGATAGCTTCAGAAGAAGATAATATAATACAAGCAAACACTGAAGAGGTTTTATTGGAATCATCACCTAGATCAACTAGATCAACTAGATCACATGATTCAAGAAGTCCGATTATAAGAAAGACAAGATCGGTTTAGGAGCTCTATGATGTGATTCGAAAGATTGATACTAACAATGACAAACTTTCTTTATTTTATCTTTTTACAGGATATGATCCATTAACCTTCGAAGAAGCTTGTAATGAAGAAAAATGGCGACAAGTAATGAATGAAGAGATTCGTGCAATTAAAAAAAATGATACATGGGAGCTTACTACAATTTCAGAAGGCCACCAAGCAATCGGTGTTAAGTAGATCTTCAAAACAAAAAGAAATGCACAAGGAGAGGTGGAGAAATACAAAGCACGATTGGTTGTAAAGGGATACAAACAACAATATGAGATCGACTATGAAGAAGTATTTACATCAGTTACTCGATTGGAAATAGTAAGATTACTCGATTGGAAATAGTAAGATTATTTATCTCCCTAGCAGCTCAAATGAAATGGAAAATTTTATAAATGGATGTCAAATCAGTATTTCTTAATGAAGTTCTTGAAGAAGAGGTATATATTCAACAACCCCCTGATTTTATTATTCATGAGCAAGAAGACAAAGTATACAAGTTAAAAAGAGCTCTTTGTGGGCATAAACAAGCCCCACGAGCATGAAATTCTTGGATAGATGCTTATTTTATTCAAAATAATTTTTCTAAATACCTATATAAGCATGCTCTTTATACAAAATCTAACTCTGATGGAGATATCTTATTTGTATGTCTATATGTAGATGATTTAATAGTTACAAGCAATAGTAGCTCCATGATTAAAGATTTTAAGCACTCTATGAAGAAGAAATTTGAGATGACTGACTTAGGCCTAATGACTTATTTTCTTGGTATCGAAGTTATACAAGACAATGGAGGAATTTTTATCTCACAAGAAAGTTATGCAAAGGAGGTTCTAAAGAAGTTTTTTATGGAAGATTGTCTCCCTACAGATATACCTATTGAATATGGCACCAAGTTGACTAAGGAAGGTGAAGGTAAATATATTAATCTAACTTATTACAAAAGTTTAGTTGGATGTTTAAGGTATTTGACATGCACTCGAC
Source organism: Musa beccarii (assembly GCA_024322285.1). Classification (NCBI taxonomy): domain Eukaryota; kingdom Viridiplantae; phylum Streptophyta; class Magnoliopsida; order Zingiberales; family Musaceae; genus Musa; species Musa beccarii. The sequence continues at coordinate 10,120,420 of CM044396.1, read as the reverse complement.
CTGACATATTATTTGGAGTTGGTTTAATAAGTAGATATATGGAAACTCCTAAGACATCTCATTTAAATATCGTTAAAAGAATTTTATGATATGTTAAAGGAATAATTAAGTATGAGATATTTTATTCATCATCTAAAAGGTTGGAGCTTATTGGATATAGTGATAGTGATTGGGCCGGAAGCTACGATGATCGAAAAAGTACAATTGGATTTGTATTTTATTTTGGTGAAACTATATTTACTTGATCTTCAAAAAAGTAGTAGATTGTTGCTCTATCAAGTTGTGAAGCAGAATATATAGCAGTATCATCTTGTGTTTGTCATACAATCTGGTTAAGAAGATTACTCCAAGAACTTCATATCCCACAGGAGAAGTCAACCAAGATTTATGTTGACAACAAATCAGCTATTGCTTTAACCAAGAATTCAATCTACCATGAAAGATCGAAGTATATTGACATAAGATTTCATTTTATAAGAGATCATATCAAAAATAAAGAAGTAGAGCTACATCATATTATGACAAGTGAACAAGTGACTGACATACTTACAAAACCTCTCAAATTTGAAATATTTCAACAACTTCCAAGGAAACTTGGCATGTCAGATGGAATAAGTTTAAGGGGGGATAATATTGGAAATAAACTTATTCCAATATCATAAAGAGACTAATTTATTCAAGAGAAAGGTTCATTGCATCAAGAGATCATTCCATTAAGAAGAAAAAATAGATTAAATGTCTATGGAAGGACAAGTCAAAATAAATATTGGTTCTTGAAGAGGTTTCTTGAAAAAGAATGATTCATTCTGAATATAATTAATGTGATGTATCTTTGGGAACTATATAAACCCCATATGTTGATTAAAGAGATAAAGTTTATGAAATTATAAAGAGTCTTTTTTTTTTTGAAAAAAAATAAAAGTTAATCTTCTCCTACTCTTTATCTGTTTCAAAACTTTATCACTTATTCCTATCAAATTTTTCTAACCCGAGTCAAGTCAGGGAGTTACAGTCTTACTAGGAACTCATGGGGCTCCTTCACTGTTCTTCCTCCTTGAACCTACCAATTAAAACACGAGAAGATTTGCTGTAGAAGGCGTAGATCTCCTTGTTACAGCTTCCAAAGATAATGTCATAGACAGGTGCCTAGTTATATAAGGAGATTGACTGGAAATGCTTTACATGATAAGGTAAATATATGAACACTCACATCTAAGTATTGGAGGGTTGTAAAGCTCCAATGATAAATGAAGACATAATTTCCTAAAAAAAGTGCAGCCAGTCTGTTTTGGCTGAATGTTCATATACAATTAGGTAAAAAATTGCACAACAAATGACACACCAATGTATCAATGATATCAGAGCGAATTCGATATAATGCATTTTTGTCGGAAAAAAAGCCAGTGAAAATTTGTAGCGATCAGAAATAAAACTGCTCTAAGGAACCATTCCCATCCTCTTGCCTCTTCTCTTCTAGCATGGAAGCTTCCTGCAACATATCGATCGCATCACTTTGCATGTTCAGCTTGGCCAGAGCAACTGCTTGCATGTAGAATGCTGTGGGCCAACCCTGGTAGATGCACTGTGCTTGCATGGCATTCCGCAATGCAGCATCATGTTGATCACACATTAGATGGCACAGGCTTCGTCTTGCATAAACCGTAGGCGAGACCATTGTTCCCATATCTATGAACTGTATAAGCAAAGCGGGAATGATAATAATTACCAACATTCATCACCAAAATGCAAAACCAGCCCCTAAATAGCATTAAAGCTTCATTTTGTTGAGACACAAGGCAAGTCAGATGTTTAGTGCTGGTGCTTCGGAGAATGTGACAAGAAACTTTCAATACCTAAATATACCACATAAACCGTAGGCGAGACCATCGTTCCCATATCTATGAACTGTATAAGCAAAGCAAGAACGATAATAATCACCAAAATGCAAAACCAGTCCCTAAATAGCTTTAAAGCTTCATTTTGTTGAGACACAAGGCAAGTCAAATGTTTAGTGCTGGTGCGTCGGAGAATATGACAAGTAACTTTCAATAACTAAATATACCACATAACCAGATACTATAGGTAAGTTACAGATCACAGCACACATGGTACCTGAGAGTAGCACTCAATGGCTGTCTTAAAATCTTCTTCACGGAATGCAAAGTCCCCCCTTTTTCTGACCTCCAATGTATCCCTCATCTGCTGTGTCCACTCCTGGAATGATAGCTATTGCAAAAAGGAAAAGAAAATGCATTATTTTCACTTTCCAAGCAGACTGCAGGCCAAATATAAATCGGCAAATATTAGTGGAATTAAACTTGTTTAAGTATCATAAAAAGATTAATTTCATCAAAAGAGAGGTTTATTACATCAAGAGAAAAATTTATTACATCAAAAAAATATATATATTAAATATCTATGAAACAACAAGTCAAAATGATTATTGACTCTTGAAGAGATTTGTTAAAAGATAATAATTCATTTTGAATTTAATTAATGTAATATGTCTTTGGGGATTATATAAACCTCATATGTTGGGCCATGAAATATAGAGTTTCTGAAATTATAAAAAGTTTTGTGAAAAATATAAAAGATGTAACCTTGTCCTACTCTTCCTTTGTTTAATAACTCTATCTCTTCTTTCTATCAAGTTTAACATTTGATATCACAGCCTAGATTAAGCTGTAGCCTTTTCTCCAAGTACCATCTAACTTGATCCTGAAAATTATGACATATGGTGCATCCAATAAAGGTTCTTTTAGGCTCCCAAGACGTATGTGAGTTAGTAGAAGATAGATTTGTTAAACCAAGTCCAACAGAAGGAGGAGCAATGAATGCAGAAGTAAGAAAATAACTCAAAAATAAAAATACCTTATTCATAATCTACCAAAGGCTTAATGATATAATGTTCGAGATCATCGCTCCAACAAATACTTCAAAAAAGGCTTAGGAAATGGTTCAAAAAGCATTCAGTGGTGTTGATAAGGTAAAGAAATTTCGTCTACAAGTTTTACGAGTCGAGTTTGAAAAATTACGCTATGGTACTTCTGAAACTATTTTTGATTACTTCTCAAAAATTATTTCTATTATTTATCAAATGAGACGAAATGGTAAACAAATAAGTGATCAAAGAGTAATAGAAAAAAATATTAAGATCTCTAGATCCAAAATTTGATTTTATTGCTATTGCGGTTGCAGAATCTAAAGATTTAGAAAAAAAATATCTTTAGAATAATTTATGGGTTTCTTTCAAGTTCATGAACAAAAGATTACAAAAAGATGATAAGAGAAAACTATAGAGCAAGCACTACAAACCAAGCTTACTCTTAAAAATAAAGATGAATTAAATTCTCAAAGAGGAAGAGGTCATGGACAAAGAGGAAGAAGAGGCAAAAATCAAACCAATCAAGAATCTCCAAACAATAAAGGTGGTGGAGAAAATTCCAGCCAAAGAGGCTGAGATTATGGTCGAGGATGTGGCCGAGGTCGTGGACGTGACAGAAATTCTAGAAAGTCTAAAATACAATGTTATATTTGCAAAAGGTATAGATATTACTCCTATGAATGTTATTATAATCCTAATAATTAACGTGATAAGGCAAATTTTGTTAAGAAAAAAAAGAATGAAAATTAAATTTTGTTGATGATGTATGATAATTTAAAAAAAGATCAATCAATGACATGGTATTTAGATATAGGAACAAGAAAGAAAACCTTTCAAAGTCAGAAGAACAAAAAACGCATGGCATCGATTTGATTTGGTGCACTCAGATATTTATGACCTTATTAATCCAATATCACTTAGAGAAAGTAGGTATTTTCTTACCTTCACTGATGATCATAGTGGCAAAACTTGGATTTACATGTTAAAAAAAAAAGAAAGAAGTTTTAAGAAAATTTAAAGAATTTAAGGATTTGGTTAAAAAATAAAATGGTTATAGGATTAAATGTTTAAGAATAGATAGGGGTGATGAATATATATCAAATGAATTTAAAAATTTTCGTAGAAATAATGAGATTTTACATCAATTCACCATGTCATATATACCTTAACAAAATGGTATCTCATAAAGAAAAAATAGAACTATACTTCATATGGTCCGATGTATGTTAAAGGAAAGAAGAATTCCTAAAGAATTTTAAGGAGATGTTGTTGCTTGTGCAATTTGTTCGCTTAATAGGTTTCCAACAAAGCGAATTAGCAATATTACACTAGAAGAAGCATGGAGCTTACAGAAACTAAGAGTCGATCATTTGAGAGTTTTTTGAAGTGTTACATTTGCTAAGATACTAGAAGAAAAGAGAACAAAACTTAAGGATAAAAGTTAGAAATACATTTTATTAGGCTATGTTGAGAATTCCAATGGTTACAAACTCTATAATCCCATCACAAATAAACTTGTGATGTCAAGAGATACTGAGTTTGATGAACAACAAATTTAAAACTAAAAAAGTGATGAGCAACATAAGAAAACTATAGCTTCAGAAGATGATGATATAATACAAGCAAACACCGAAGAGTCCATGCTTGAATCATCACATAGATCGGCTAGGTCTTATGATTTAAGAAGTCCAATTATAAGAAAGACAAGATCGATTCAAGGGCTATATGATGTGATTCGAAGGATTGATACTAACAATGATGAACTTTCTTTATTTTATATTTTTGTATGATATGATCCATTAACTTTCGAAGAAGCTTATAGAGAAGAAAAATGACGACAAGCTATGAATGAAGAGATTCATACAATTAACAAAAATGATACATGAGAGCTTACTACACTTCCAGAAGGCCACCAAGCGATCGGTGTTAAGTGGATCTTCAAAATAAAAAGAAATGCACAAGGGGAGGTAGAAAAATATAAAGCACGATTGGTTATAAAGGGATCGACTATGAAGAAGTATTTACACCAGTTGCTCGATTGAAGATAGTAAGATTACTTATCTCCCTAGCAGTTCAAATGAAATAAAAAATATTACAAATGGATGTCAAATCAGTATTTCTTAATAGAGTTCTTGAAGAGGTATATATGCGAGTCATATGAGCCATGCAAGCCAATCACATGAGTAATGACACTTGTGACTTGACATGCACTCTTTTTTTATATTATTATTATTAGGCATTTTATCACTTTATCTTGCATGTTGCATATATTGTGATGTCCTTGGATCTGTGCAACAAGAATCGGATCGTGATGAGATCATGATAATGAGATCGATTCACCTTTAAACATAAATCCTAAATAATCTCAGTAATATGTTACTCGAGAGGGACATCAAGATAATCGGACAGACTGGTATGCTGTATACCTGTCCATATGGTGGAGGTGGCTGGTCTCATAACTACTCATGTGGAGACACTAAGGGTATAGTACATGTGCTCATTGGAGAATGAGTTCACTGATTGATCCGCTTACGGAATACTGGATGGTTATTGATACCTCATGTTAGATAGCGATTCCGTAGTCTCATTAGTATATCTAGTCCTTAGACTTGAGACACTAAGGATGTCCTATATGAGTACTCCACTCTTTGATATCGGACTTATAGGTTTGGAAGTTTTAGATCTAGTATAGCCGGTTATTGTGAGTGGTAGCCCACCTTACGAGGGCTATTGAGTGTTAATAAAGAAAGGATCATCCGCTCTCGGTATCATGAGAGGAATATCCCATGTATTCTTGTTCAAACAAATCCTTGGCCAATGTTATTCAGATTGAGAGAGAAAGAGTTCTTTGGGAGAATACGATTAAAGCGAGACTCGAGGAGACACCGTATGGGTCTGAGAGCACCATGCCCGGTATAGAGTCTCTGGGATATTAGATGGATGAGGGATTATAGATACATGGTAACTGATGACAGATAGGTCTAAAGGATTGGATTCCCCTGTATCGTTTGGGGACTGCGGTGTAGTGGTCTAATACGTCTGTAGTCGATGAGTCGAGTGAATTATTATGAAGATAATAATTTACTGAGTCAGAAGGAGTTCTGACAAGTATGACTTACGGCCAGCTCGATATTAGGTCTAGAGGGTCACACATATAGTAGGTGTCACGATGAGTAGAGGTTTGAATATAAAATATCCGTCGGAGCTCCTAACTTATTGGATATCCATTAAGCCCATGAATTATTGGATCCTAAGATGAGATCCAATATGAGCTAATAAGAGATTATTGGGTAAAGACCCACTAATCCAAGAGGCTTGGGTAATTGGATAGAGATCCAATACCCAATAGGGTTGGATCCATTAGGGTTGACAAGGAGCCTCTATAAATAGGAAGGAATCATAGGCCCATAGGTTGGGGTTCTATTGATAGCCACCTTCTATTCTCCTCTTCTTGAGAGAGGAGCATCGTTGTAGTCTATACCGTGTTGATTATCGCTAGAGATGAGGACATTTGAACTCATTCATCCAGTCCTACAGATCTGCAAGGATTCAGGGATATACGATCTCCCTATGTACTTTCTTTTTATACATACAATTTTTGGATTCGTGAATTTATTTTTGATACGTCGATTTTCGCATGATGACGAAACCTTTCATGGAAATCCAGGTGTTTTTATTTTCTGTTCTTCCGCTGCATATGAGATGTCGCCCTCTTGGATTTTCCAACAATATATTCAATAATCCCCTGATTTTATTATTCATAAATAAGAAAACAAAGTATATAAGTTAAAGAGAGCTCTTTATGGGCTCAAACAAGCTCTACAAGTATGGAATTCTCGAATAGTTATTTATTTTATTCAAAATAAATTTTCTAAATGTCCACATGAACATACTCTTTATACAAAATCTAACTTTGACGAAGATATCTTGTTTGTATGCTTGCATGTAGATGATTTAATATTTACAAGCAATAGTAGTTCCATGATTAAAATTTTTAAGTACTTTATGAAATGAATTTGATATGACCGACATGGGCCTAATGACTTAATTTCTTGGTATCAAAGTTATACAAGATAATGGAGGAATTTTTATCTCACAAGAAAATTATGTAAATGAGGTTCTAAAGAAGTTTTTTATGGAAGATTGTCATCCTACAGATACACTCATTGAATATGGCACCAAGTTGACTTATGAAGGTGAAGGTAAATATATTAATCCAACTTATTATAAAAGTCTAGCTGAATATTTAAGGTATTTGGCATGCACTCGACCTGATATATTATTTAGAGCTGGTTTAATAAGTAGATATATGGAAGCTCCTAAAACATCTCATTTAAATGTCACTAAAGAATTTTATGATATATTAAACGAACAATTGAGTATGAAATATTTTATTTATTACTTAAAAGGTTAGAGCTCATTAGATATAGTGACAGTGATTAGGCCAAAAAGAAGCTATGATGATTGAAAAAGTACAACTAGATTTTTATTTTATTTTGTTGAAGCTGTATTCACTTGATCTTCAAAAAAGCAACAGATCGTTGCTTTATCAAATTGTAAAGCAGAATATATAGCAGCATCTTCTTGTGTTCATCATGCAATATGGCTAAGAAGATTACTCCAATAACTTTATATGTCACACGAGAAGTCAACCAAGATTTATGTTGATAACAAATCAACTATTGTCTTAGCCAAGAATATAATTTATCCTGAAAAATTAAAGTATATCGACACAAGATTTCATTTTATAAGAGATCATATCAAAAATAAAAAAGTGAAACTACATCATGTCAAGACAAGTGAACAAGTGATTGATATACTTATAAAACTTCTCAAATTTAAAATATTCCAATAAGAAAGAAACTTGGCATGTTAGATGGAATAGGTTTAGGGGGGGAGAATGCTGAAATTAAACTTGTTGAAGAATAATAAAGAAGTTAATTTCATCAAAAGAGAGGTTCATTGTATCAAGAGGAAAAATATATTAAATATCTATGAAAGGATAAGTCAAAATGGTTATTGGTTCTTGAATAAGTTTATTGAAAGACAATGATTCATTTTGAATACAATTAATGTAATATATCTTTGACGACTATATAAACCTCGTATGTTGTGTGATGAAACATATAGAGTTTCTGAAAATGTAAATAGTTTTACGACAAATATAGAAGATTTAACCTTATCTTACTCTTCCTTTGTTTAACAACTCTATCCTTTTTTTTCCTATCAAGTTCAACAAATATAAACTAGAAATCGCATATAATTCTAAGTGTTATATTTACCTCTTTGGTCGCTTCATCGTCGTTGTAGTGTGTCATTACCAAAATCTGATGGATGGCAGTGAGGTCTATTCTAGTGCAAGCTTCTCCCATCGGGGAAAGTGGGTGCTGTGGTGTGGCGGGTGCTTCCTCGTGCTTTTGGATCCCAAGCATGACATAAGATGGTGTCTGCAATCAGAGACATATCACCGGATGCACATCAAAAGCCTAACAGTGTGTGCACATTCATGGCAACACAAGTTCAAATGTATCTCCACACACCAAGATGTCGATGTTAGTTTAAGTCAAAATAATAATATTACAGCTTTTTAAGCATTTTTTTTTTCTAATTCAAAGAGCTAATGCCATAGTTCAAACTAGTGACTAATGATAAAGCAGAAGATCATCTATTGTTTTTGTGAAAAGGGCACAGAACCATAAAACTAATGAGTAATGACCAACACGCCAGGCAGACTTTGTTAAGTTGCAAGCATAATCTATCCTTATCAAGCCCATCTAGAAAAGTTCAATGATTTATGCCCACAAGAAAATGCCAAAGATGAATGGCAGTGTCATCAGTGAAAGTAAGAAAATACCTGCTTCCTCCAAGTGATACTGGATTGATAGGACCACAAACATCTGAGTGTATCAAATGAAGTCGATGTCATGCTCTTCTTGTTCTTCTGACTTTAAAAGGCTTTCTTTCTTGCTTACCCATAACACATACTTCACATAGTTTTGATGGGTGATCAATTCTTGGCATTCCTGTCACCATATTACATTTCTCTAAAAGTTTCAAAGCCTCAAAATTTAAATGAGCATATCTAAGATGCCATAGTGTAGAAATATCCACAATATCAGTCTTAAAACAGTTTGATCGATCAAAAATATATAAATGCAGCAGAGAAACATTCATTCTTTGCCATTTCACATGTGATATCAATATTCTATCCTTATCACGAATTGAAAGAGTCATATCTTTCATCTCAATATTATAACCTTTTTCAAGTAATTATCCCAAACTCAAAATATTATTTTTCATATCAGAACATAATAAACATCCAATGGTAAAATGCATAACTCTTTACCATTATTTAGTTCAGAGAATTTGACTTTGCCTCTTACTAGTCTCTAGACATATCACCAAATGTAATATTTCTAGAATAATTTGTATCTATTTCTAAAATAAATCTTAATACCACACATATGATTTGAAGCTCCAGCAAACTCTAAATACCATGTCATAGATTGATCTTCTTTCAATTTATCATATGTCATCAAGTACTTAATTTTCATTCTTTTCTTTCTAAATAAAATTTGCCTTATCACCTTGGTTGTTAGGATTGTAATAGCATTCAAAAGAGTAATGTCCGCACCTTTTGCAAATATAGCATTGTATTTTTAGGACCTTTTAAAATTTACTTGGATCCACGTCCACGGCCTCTGCTCACGTCCTCGACTATAACCTTGGCCTCTTTGGCTAGAATTTTCTCCACCACTTTATTGTTTGGAGATTCTTGATTGGCCTGATTTCTGCCTCCTCTTCCTCTTTGTCCACGACCTCTTCCTCTTTGAAATTTTGATTCACCTCTGTTTTCAAGAGTAAGCTTGGTTTGTAGTGCTTGCTCCAAAGTTTTGTCTTCTCCTCTTTTGTAATCCTTTGTTCATGAACTTGAAGAGAACCCATAAGTTGTTCTAAAGATATTTTTCCAAATCTTTAGATTCTTCAATCATAAAAGCAGAATAAAATCAAATTTTGGATCTAAAGATCTCAATATTTTTCTATTACTCTTTGATCACTTATTTGTTCACCATTTCGTCTCATTTGATGAACAATAGAGATGATCTTTGAGAAGTAATCGAAAATAGTTTCGAATACCTTGTTGTAATTTTTCAAAGTCGCTCATAAAACTTACAAACGAAGTTTCTTTACCTTATCAACACCACCAAATGCTTTTTGAAGTATTTCCCAAGCCTCCTTTGAAGTATTTGCTGGAGCGATGATCTCAAACATTGTATTGTCAAGTCCTTGGTAGATCGTGAACAAAGCCTTTTTCTCCTTCTTCCTTCTATCTTTGAGTTGTTTTCTTGCTTCTGCATTCATTGCTCCTTCTGCTGGACTTGGCTCAACAAATCCATCTTCTACAAACTCCCATACATCTTGGGAGCCTAGAAGAACCTTCATTTGGATGCACCATATATCATAATTTTCCTTTGTCAATCTAGGGATCTGAATTTGGATGGTACTTAGGGAAGAGGCCATTGCTCAACCTATACTCTGATACCAAATGTTGAAAATCTAGATAGGAAGAAGGGATAGAGATTTCAAACAGAGGAAGAGTAGGAGAAGAGTAACTTTCTATTTTTCTCTCAAAATACTCTTTACAATTTTCACTAACTCTATGCTTTCATGAACCAACATATGGGGTTTATATAGTCCCCAAAGATACATCATATTGATTGTATTCAGAATGAATTTCTCTTTCAAGGAACCTCTTCAAGAATCAATGATCATTTTGACTTGTCCTTCCATAGACTTTTAATCCATCTTTTCTTCTTGATGGATTAAATCTCCTTCTTTATACAGTGAACCTTTTTCTTGAATTAATTAGTCTCTATTGGATATTGGAATAAGTTTATTTCCAACATTTTATGCTTTCGAATACTGGAAGACCTTTTTCTTTTTGGTCATTTCTGAGAAGAAGGGGCTTTTCTAGGTAAATTTCCCAAGCTAAAATGCTTACCTGAGTTGGAGGAATGCGCTTTCCACTGAGAAGGTCCAACAGGACAGTGCCAAAGCTAAATATCACACTTTTCGGTGTGACTCTCCCTGTGGAAACAAAATTCTGATTATTTCTGGACTGGCATTGCAAGTTTCCATTTGGTACATAAAAAAAATACTGCATTAAATTAATAAAAATATATCAAATAACAGTAATTTCAAAATTATAACACAAAAATGTATCTGTTAACAGGATTAACCAAGGCATGTTCAAATTATTAGGTGCTATTTGAAAGCTATAATATTAATCATGTTTCAAATTCATGTACAAATAAAATTTCTAATTAATACAAGTTTTGGTTCCTCAATATTTACTTAATTGGGGTTGACCTTAGACTCTAGGCATATATAACTGCCCAACATCATCAATCACAGACACTCACAGAAACTGCAACTCCTGACAATGTGACATTGACAAGAGGCAATGGTAGCAGGCGGAAGACGGTCAAGAGGAGGATAAGGAGAGGACCAAGTCCAAGCAACCTGAAACTGTTGGCCTTCTGGTGTGCGGCTGCCCACATCAGTCTTGCTGCATGCTGCTGCCATGGCGTATTGCCATTGTTGCCATTGCCCCGAAAGGGGGGGGGGGTTGGGGGTGGGAATTGCGAGAGAATGAAAGAGGTCTACGGGATTTACCAAGTTTGAATCAGGCAACTATTTAACAGGCCTTAAAAAAGGAGATCAGAGAAGGGGAAAAGATAAGAATAGGAGAGAATAGAATAGGAAAAAGAAGAAAAGAAAGAAAAGTCTACCCAAGTTCTTCCTTCCTTTATATATTTGAATGTAAATGCTTCCTGGGATCCACACCCACAAACGCTTATCTGGCTATTTTTAAAACATATCTTGTCCCCAAAAACTTCTTCCATGCTTCATGGTACTTTTCAGTGCATCAAGATTAAGGTACTCATTTCTTTTTAGTGACCTCAGCAAATTATCAGTTCTCGTCATCTTGACCATCATGAGATAATACTGTTCATATGAATTTTATTAGCCCAAGTTCAGTTCATATGAATTTTATTAGCCCATAACCTAATTTTTTTCTTGTTAATCTTAACTTAACTTAAATCCTAATTATAAATAGAGACTAATGGTGGCTACGAAAATTAGGAGATTAACATCGCAGCAAAAGACAGAAACTTCGCAGTAGCATTAGGGATTCAAAGAGAGGAGAAAAGAGCAGAAAAACAAGAGAAAAAGAAAAGGAAGAAGACAAGGAAAACACAGAAATTGTTCTCACTCATCCAAACAGTTTCTCATCTCAGGTTAGATCAGATCTACAGTAAATTTTTCTGTGATTACTTGAGGAGGTTTTGGAAATTGTGCACAGTGACGTGATCCTTGTATCTCAGTTATTCTCTTGTGTTGTTGCTTGGGTTTTGGGTAAGAGATTCGAGAATTGTACATTCATTATTTCTATATTAGATTTTCTCTGATTTGCCCCGTGGTTTTTACCCTTCACGTTGAAGGGGTTTTCCACATAAATCTTGGTGTTCTATTTGATTATGATTTCTATTTAATTCCGCTGTGTATTACAGCCTGCTAGTATTTGTTCATATACAAAAGTTATTGTTTGTTACCTATCCTTTTTATTCCCCATCAACTAGTATCAGAGCAAGGTTTTGGTGATTTAATTTTTGTATTTGAACATGGAGGCTGGTAGTGTTTCTCGCATGATTAGTTTGAACGAAAATAATTGGATGATATGGAAACCAAGAATGGAAGATCTCTTGTATTGCAAAGATTTATATGGACCTTTGCAAGGGGATAGTGAAAAACCCACAACTATGACAGATGATGAGTGGAAGAGATTAGATAAAAACCGGATGGGTTTATTCGACAGTGGCTCGATGATAGTGTCTTTCACCATGTTTCTACTAAAAGTTCTGCATATTCTCTTTGGAAAAAGTTGGAAGGTCTCTATGAAAGGGAGATAGAAAGACAACTGAAAATGCATAAGATCAAATAATTGTAGTGAGTATACAAGATAATTTAATGATTATTGCAGGTCACATGACATTCAACATGAGATGACAGTTCCTGGTACACCTAAGCATAATGCAATTGCAGAGAGGATGAAACGCACCATCATGGAAAAGATCAGATGTATGCTTTCACAGGCAAAGCTACCCAAAAGGTTTTGGGATGAGGCTTTAAGGACTGCAATTGATGTGATCAACTTATCTCCCTGTACAGCTCTAGATGCTGATGTTGCAGAGCATGTTTGGTCAAGGAAAGATGTTTCTTATAAGCATTTGAGAGTGTTTGGTTGTCATGCATTTGCACATATTCCAGACAACGAAAGGTCTAAGCTAGATGGTAAGACAAAATAATGTATTTTTCTTGGCTACTCACATGATCAATTTGGTTACAGGCTTTGGGATCCGAGCGGCAAAGGCAGTGTTTAGAAGCGAGATGTGGTCTTCTTTGAGATCAAACCCTTGAGGATTTGAAGAAGAAGGCACCACCAAGACTTCTGCGAAGGATTAGTAGATTGTGACCCGATTATTCCTCGGATATCAGGGTGATGGGGAGATGTGCGGGAAGATGGTGCAGAGCCGATATTAATCTACCAGTAGGACATGTTGAGCAAGAAGAAGTTGAGGAGCAACTTCCGCAGAACCTCGATTGAGAAGATCTTCAAGACAACGTCGACCTTCCGAAGATACTCTGCAGATGAGTATGTTATGCTTATTGATGCAAGTGAACCAGAGTTACCGAGAAGCAGTTGAAAGTGAGTAGAAAAGAAGTGGCTAGTTGCTATGCGAGGAAGAGATGGATGCTCTGAAGAATCATACATATGATTTGGTGCAACTTCCACAGGAATGAAGGCCTTGAAGAACAAGTGGGTTTTCGGGTTGAAGGCTCAAGAATATTGTTCTCAAACAAAGTACAAAGTCTAGATTGGTTGTAAAGGCTTTGGTCAAAAGAAAGGTATTGACTTTGAAGAGATTTTTTCTCTGTTGTTAAAATGTCTTCTATTAGTGTTTTCTAGGTATTCTTTCCAAAGTGGCTAGCCAGGACTTGGAGGTAGAGCAGTTAGATGTGAAGACAGCTTTCCTTCATGGTGACTTGGAGGAGGAAATATATATGGAGCAACCAGAAGGTTTTAAAGTCAAAGGTAAAGAAAATTTTATCTACAAGTTAAGAAAGAGTTTGTATAGATTGAAGCAAGCTCCAAGACAGTGGTATAAAAGTTTGATTCATTTATGATTGAAAATGGATACAAAAGAACGGCTTCAGATCATTGTGTGTATATCAAACGGTTTGATGAGGATTTTATTATTCTCTTACTTTATGTTGATGATATGCTTATCCTTGGGAAAGATATGCATACAATTGGCAGATTGAAGAAGGAACTGAGTGAATCCTTTGCAATGAAGGACATGGGGCCAGCAAAGCAAATACTGGGCATGTAGATTTCTCGTGACAGGAAAAACAAGAAGATTTGGTTGTCACAGGAGAAATACATCGAGAAGGTATTAGAAAGGTTCAGTATGAGCAATGCAAAGCCAATTGGTTCTCCTCTTTCAGGTCACTTCAAGTTGTGCTTAGAAGAACAGAGTCCGTTAAGTAATGAAGAGAAGGAGAAAATGCAAAAGGTTCCTTATGCTTCAGCAATTAGAAGTTTAATGTATGTAATAGTATATACGAGGTCGGACATCGCATATGCAGTGGGTGTTACTAACAGATTTCTTGCAAATCCAGGCAAAGAGCACTGGGCAGCAATGAAGTGGATCTTGAGATATCTCAGAGGAAGCTCTAAGGTTTGTTTAAGCTTTGGAGGTGAACCACCTATGCTAACGGGATATACAGATGCAGATATGGCTAGAGATATTGATACAAGAAAATCCACATCAGGTTTTGTACTTACTTTTGTAGGAGGAGCTGTGTCATGGCAATCCAGATTGCAAAGGTGTATTGCTCTCTCTACCACAGAGGTAGAATATATTGCTGCTACAGAGGTTTGCAAAGAAATGTTATGGATGAAAGAATTCTTATAAGAATTGAGGTTGAAACATGAAAACTATGTGGTGTATTGTGACAGCCAGAGCGCCATCCATTTATGTAAGAACCTAGCTTTTCATTCCAAGTCAAAGCATATAGATGTCAGATATCACTGGATTCGAAATGTACTTGAAGAGAAACAGTTGCAACTTCAGAAAATTCATACAGATGATAATGGAGCAGACATGTTGACAAAAACTTTACCAAAAGAGAGCGGGAGATGTCTGACACTGATCCGGTTGGTCGGCATGGATTTACACTGAGGAGTCATGGGACAGCCTCCCTTATAGGCTGAAGGGGGAGGTTGTTGGGCTGAGAGCCCAAGTTCAACCTATATGGGCTTTATTAGCCATAGCCCAATTTTCTCTTGTTAACCCTAACTTAACATAAACCCTAATTATAAATAGGGCTAATGGTGGCTGCGAAAATTAGGAGATTAATATCGTAGCAAATGGCAGAAACTTCACAGTAGCATTAGGGATTCAAAGAGAGGAGAAAAGGACAAAAAAATAAGAGAAAAAAAGGGAAGAAGACAAGGAAAATACAGAAATTGTTCTCACTCATCCAAACAGTTTCTCATCTCAGGTTTGATCAGATCTACAGTAAATTTTTCTGTGATTGCTTAAGGAGGTTTTGGATATTGTGCACAGTAACGTGATCCTTGTATCTCAGTTATTCTCTTGTGATTGTTGCTTGGGTTTTGGGCAAGAGATTCGAGAATTGTACATTCATTATTTCTATAATGGATTTTCTTTGATTTGTCCCGTGGTTTTTAACCTTCATGTTGAAGAGGTTTTCCACATAAATCTTGGTGTTCTATTTGATTGTGATTTCTATTTAATTCCACTGTGTGTTACAGCCTGTTAGTATTTGTTCATATACAAAAGTTATTGTTTGTTGCTTTTTCTTTTTATTCCCCATCAACTGGTATCAAAGCAAGGTTTTGGTGATTTAATTTTTGTATTTGAACATGGAGGCTGGTAGTGTTTCTCGCATGATTAGTTTGAATGAAAATAATTGGATGATATGGAAACCAAGAATGGAAGATCTCTTGTATTGCAAAGATTTGTATGGACCTTTGCAAGGGGATAGTGAAAAACCCACAACTATGACAGATGATGAGTGGAAGAGATTAGATCGAAAAACGGTTAGGTTTATTCGACAGTGGCTCGATGATAGTGTCTTTCACCATGTTTTTACTAAAAGTTCTGCATATTCTCTTTGGAAAAAGTTGGAAGGTCTCTATGAAAGGGAGATAGAAAGACAACTGAAATGCATAAGATCAGATAATTGTGGTGAGTATACAGGATTATTTAATGATTATTGCAGGTCACACGATATTCAACATGAGATGATAGTTTCTGATACACCTCAGCATAATGCAATTGCAGAGAGGATGAACCGCACCATTATTGAAAAGATCATATGTATGCTTTCACTGGCAAAACTACCCAAAAGGTTTTGGGATGAGGCTTTAAGGTACTTTTCAGTGCATCAAGATTAAGATACTCATCTCTTTTTAGTGACCTCAGCAAATTATCGGTTCTCGGCATCTTGACCATCATGAGATAACACAAGATCATGAATGCGTTTTCCTAAACTCATCAATTGATATGGAGTTTTCGGATTCTCCCAGACCCATTAGTAGCAGCATTCTAATGTATTTTACCTTTCACTCAACCTTTAAATCGATCACAGGGCAACACACTAATTGGCAAATTATAAACGCCAACATATGTCACAATGAACCCTCCCTATAAGTCCATCAAATTTCTTAAGCTAATTATGCACTACATATGATTTGTACAGGGAGACAAAAGCCATAGCAAGTAGCAAAACATAAATGCAGCAAAGCCTTTCACCAAGCATACATGCATACACTTCAACTGAAATAATTAACTAAATATACAAAACCTTTTTTTTAAAAAAAATCCTATTGGTAACAGCGGTGATACCATCTCTCAGATACTCTGGTGGTGCGTAAGCTTGGTTTGTGTTGTAACTTTTCCCATCCCGGCTGCTGTTCATGAGACCAAAACAAGAAAGACGTGGATCGCCATCCTGCAAAAGTGCAAATATGCAGAAAAAATTTTCAGTCGCCTTTTGACGATGAAACTTCTGAAAGAAAAATACAACTAAGTTAACCAGAAAAAAAGACATGAGTCCCGAATAGATACTGGGACTGAGACTTTTCTTATCAAACTCTAGAAAAATACTGAAGTGCCTCAACTCAGGTTAAGATAATTGTTCGAAGATGTCCACCTTCTTGATGCCCTAACTACAATGCCATATCAACTGTACCCGTATATTTCCATGGACGAGGTACATCTTTCTTCTGAGGTTATTGCTATCTGATATGAAAAATACAAAAGATGTGACAAAAACATATAGAGGAGGAATCGCAAAATGGAGACGGTTCACTATGTCAAAAAGTTGTAAGAGTTCAAAAGGCACCTGTTTAATCATAGCTTTAGAATTGCTAGTTGATAGAGGAATTCCTGGACCACCCACATCAGCACAAGGACGACCCATATGTATCGCCAGGTCGCGCCCCCAGCATCAGGATGGATGGGACGGCACCCGCAGGACAACCGTACCCGAGACCTCGGGATGGAGACGGATGAAGTAGGCAAATCCTGTAATCCCGCGGCGGCGGCGCTCGGCCCCGAGACCCCGGAACAGAACCATGCAGCATCGGTCTATTCGGCGCCGCTCGGCGTCACTCGATGCAACCCCACCGGCGTTTGAACCAAGGTACGACAACTGTACCCGAGACCTCGGGATGGAGACGGATGAAGCAGGCAAATCCCGCAATCCCGCGGTAGCGCCGCTCGGCCCCGAGACCCCGGAACAGCGGCGTGCAGTATCGGTCTATTCGGCGCCACTCGACGTCACTCGATGCGACCCCACCGACGTCTGAACCAAGGTACGCCTCGAGACGCGCCTATATATGACCCCCGCCTGGCTCCAAGGGCGGGGGGAGGGAAAAAAAGGGAGACAAAAGGCTGACTTAACCATCGGAGGGGCCACGTCGGGAGAATCCCGACCCAGGCCTATTTTGCAGGAGTTGAGCTCGAGGCGCGCCGAGGACCGCCCCGGCAGAAAGCAACGATCGGACACCCTCGGACATCGAAGACAGAACAAGGCCAGCCCGATACGTCACTCGGTGGCCGCATACGTTCCACAACATTTTTGGCGCTAGAAGGAGGGTCCGATCTCCCAGGAGTGTCCCATGGCCAACCCAGGATCCGTCCTCCCCCCCCCGAGGGGCCACCCTCACTCACTATTCCCGACTTGGGATCGGTTCCCGCCCATCAACCGGGGGCGGGAGCTCCCACCCAGACTCCAGAACGCTACTGGTGGCTGTTCAACGACCCCGGGCTGTCCCCGCCCGGCAACGCCCCGACGCCCTTGATCGTTTCCCCGGAGGCATTTGTTGATTTATCAAGGCAGGTCCAAGCTCTCATCGGGATGTTCCAGACGGTCGTCCCCCTCATCCCCCAACTCATGCACCTCGTCGGCGGCCAGGCGCCAAGCCCATCCGTGTACATTCCAGAGCCTCTTAACACTCCCCCAACCAGTCCCAGGACGCATAATCAACAGCAGGGCGAGGCCGAAGGACACCCCACGGGGCGGGAGATGACCCCCGAACCCAGCGTTCGCGGTTTCCCCCCGACCAACGTGCCGCTCCCCGAGCATGACACCGTGTCCACCAACTCGGCTGACAACGCGCTCAGGGCCCAACCCAACTCAATGGACCGTCGCCTAGATGAGTTCTAGCGCGAACTCCGTCGGACCAAGGGCGAGGTCGGGGACGACACCTTGGGTGCGTCCCCCTTCACTCCTGAAATACAAGACTAGCCGGTCCCCCTCAACTTCAGACTCCCCACCCTGGAAGCGTACGACGGTGGCTCTGACCCCACGGAGCATGTCGCCGCCTTCAGAGCCCAGATGGCCCTCTACGGCACATCCGACGCCTTGATGTGCAGGGCATTCCCCACCACTCTAAGGGACCGGCTCGGATGTGGTTCAGTCGGTTGCGGCCAGATTCCATTTCTTCTTTCGAACAACTGGCTCGGGGACTCGAGCAGGGCTTCCTGGCCAACAAGCGGCCGAGGCCCTCCGTGGCCACCCTTCTCTCTCTGGCCCAGCAGGACGGGGAGCCCCTGACTCAGTTCGTTACCCGCTTCACCACTGAAGCCAGAGGGATGCCCGAGGCTCATCCGTCTCTGGTTATGCAGGCTTTCCTGATGGGGCTATGCCCCTCCCGACTTTTCTGGTCCCTAGTGGAAAGGCTACCATCCACAGTCCCCGAGATGCTTCAGCGTGCCAACCAGCATATTGCCGTCGAAGCCCTGGTGGCGGGCAGACGCGAGGACAGCAAGAGGCCCAGGGCGGGCCCCGATCGGGCAACAGCCCCGAGGCAGTTCCCCGAACCACTCAGAAGAAGAGTGGATCGTCCCGACCTGTCGCACCCTAAACTCCCCCTGAACGCCACTCGAACCGAAATTTTCCTACACATCCGGGAAAAGGGCCTCCTGCGGGAGCCCAACCCGGTAAAGGCCGCTAATACAGATCGATCTAAATACTGCAGGTTCCATCGGGATTACGGCCATGACACGGAAGATTGCCGAGACCTACAGAACCAGATCGAGGAGCTGATCCGACACAGCCATCTCAGGCACTTCCTAAAGAAACCAAGGGAATCTCCGCCTCGCCCCCAGGGTCCGGTCGAAAGACAAATCGACGTCATCATCGGCGGACCAGCCTCTGGCGGCGGCAGCTCCACCGCCAGGAAGGCGTATGCGCGGAGTGCAGTGGAGAAGCGGCCAAGGACCCATTTTGAAGAAATTAGGTTCGGCGCGGAGGAACGAGAATTCTCGGACCACGACGATGCTCTGGTGGTCTCCGTCCGCATCGCCAATGCCATGGTACGGAGGGTGATGGTTGACACCGGAAGCTCCGTCGACGTTCTTTATCTGGACGCCTTCCGGAAGCTCGGGCTTACAGATAGCGACCTCTCCCGCATGACGACCGCGCTCACCGGCTTCACCGGGGAATCCATCTCCCCCCTCGGGGTGACTTCTCTCCCCGTCACCCTCGGAAGCGAACCAAGGACCAAGACGGTGATGGTCGCCTTCATGGTGGTTGACCTGCGCTTCAGCGTACAACATCATCCTCGGGCGCCCGACCCTAAACAAGGTAAGAGCGGTGGTCTCTACATACCACCGCGCCATGAAGTTCCCGACGTCATCCGGGGTCGGGGAGGTGCTGAGCGACCCCAAGGAATCCAGAAGATGCTACTTGATGGTCGTGTCGTTGCCTAAAAGGACGCGACCCGACCCGATCGACCTAGACCCCCGAGACGGCCCGGGAGCCTCCACTCATCCGCAACCGACCGAGGGCCTCGTCGAGGTCCCCTTGAATGGCGATCGGCCAGATCATGTCATCAAAGTTGGGGCCGCGTTGCCAGAGGCCGATCAAGTCCAGCTGGTGGAGCTGTTGAAGAACGCCGACATTTTTGCCTGGTCTCCGAAGGACATGCCGGGGATCGACCCCAGAGTGGCTCAACACCACCTGAACATCCACTCCGAAGCACGACCGGTCAAGTAGAAGCCCCGGAGGTTCGCCCCGGAGTGCCAACAAGCGGCCAACCATGAGGTCGACCAGCTATTGGACGCCAGATTCATAACCGAGGTGAAATACCCATGATGGCTGTCCAATGTAGTCCTTGTTAAAAAACGCAATGGAAACCGGAGAATGTGCGTTGATTACACCGATCTTAATCGGGCATGCCCCAAGGATTGCTACCCCCTCCCGAAGATAGACCAACTAGTCGACGCAACCGTGGGCCACGAGCTGCTTACCTTCATGGACGTATTCTCGGGATACAACCAGATCCGCATGGCCCCGCGAGACCAGATACACACCGCATTCATCACCGAAAGGGGCGTCTACTATTACAAAGTCATGCCCTTTGGGCTGAAGAACGCCGGGGCTACTTACCAAAGAATGGTTAATCAAGTGTTCAAGTCCCAAATCGGGAGAAACATGGAGGTCTACGTTGACGACATGATCGTCAAAAGCAGGTCGGTAGCCACCCACCTAGCCAATTTGGCGGAAACCTTTTGGACCCTCAGACGATACGGCATGCACCTCAATCCAGCTAAGTGCACCTTCGGAATCTGATCGGGAAAGTTCCTCGGCTTTGTCATTCACCAAAGAGGGATAGACACCAACCCTGAGAAAGTACGGGCCATCATAGAGATGCAGTCCCCGCACTCAGTAAAAGAGGTACAACGCCTCGCCGGAAAGCTAGCAGCGCTCGGGAGGTTCGTATCGTGCTCGGGCGACAAGTGCCTCCCATTCTTTCAGGCCTTGCGTCGAGCAGGCGGTTTCAAGTGGACCCCAGACTGCGAAGAAGCCTTCGGCAGCCTAAAGACCTACCTCGAACAACTCCCCCGGCTCGTCTCCCCCCGCCCGGGTAAGGTCCTCGACCTCTACTTGGCGGCTTCGGAGCATGTTACCAGCTCGGTGCTGGTGAGCGCAGACCGAGCCTCACAACGAGTGGTCTACTACACCAGTCACATCCTTGCCGGACCCGAGGAGCGGTACCCATCGATAGAAAAGCTGGCGTTAGCATTGATCGTGACTGCCCGAAAGCTGCGGCCATACTTCCAGGTTCACCCGATAAGGGTGATATCTGACCAACCCCTCCGCCAAATCCTATCCAGATTCGATGTCTCGGGTCGGATGCTCAAGTGGTCGGTGGAGCTCGGAGAATTTGACGTCCGCTACGCGCCCCAAACTGCCATAAAGGCCCGCCGGTATGGACCCGAAGGATGACCCCGAATGTACAGAAGTCGGACCCACCGGTATGGACCCTGCACGTGGACGGATCCGCCAAATCGGGGGGGGGTAGGAATAATCCTTGAAGACCCGACGGCAAGGCCTTGAGCACTCGCTTTGACTGGAATTCAAGGCCACCAACAACGAGGTCGAATACGAGGCACTACTGTCAGGACTACGCATCGCTCTTGAGATGCAAGTGCACAATTTGGAAGTCTTCACCGACTCCCAACTGGTGGCGGGTCACATCAGAGGGACCTATGAAGCCCAGGAGCCGACCATGGCTCGGTATCTCGCCGAGGCCCAACGGCTTTCGGCCAGTTTCGACCGCTTGGTGATCACCGGGATTCCCTGTGACCAGAACACCCGAGCTGACGCCCTGGCTCGCCAAGCGTCCGGACGACCCTCCTCGGGATCCCCGAGGAGGGTCGAGGTCCTTTCCGCGCCATCCTGCCATGCCTCGGACGTCAACACGACTGTGCTAGCCCCCTGTTGGATGGAGGAGATACTCTGCTACAAGGAGAAGGGTGAGCTCCCCGACAACCTGGTAGCCGCTCGTCGGCTCAGGCAAAGTCAAGCGTGGTACGTCAAGGTCGACGACAAGTTGTACAGGTGGGCTTTTTCCCAACTGTTGCTCCGCTGCTTATCCCCGCCCAAAGCTGAGACGGCCCTGGCTGAAGTCCACGAGGGCATTTGCGAAGAGCACATCGGGGGCCAGACCCTCGCCTTCAAGCTACTCAGGCAAGGGTTCTATTGGCCGACGCTGCGGCGAGACGCCATGACCTACGTGCAGCGTTGCCACCGATGTCAGGTGCATGCCCGGATCCAACGTCAACCGACCGCGCCCCTCACCCCGATCGATGTGGCATGGCCCTTCGCCCAGTGGGGGATGGACCTCCTCAGCCCTTTTCCCCCGGCCTCAGGCCAGCGGCGTTTCCTCATAGTTGGGGTCGACTACTTCACCAAGTGGGTCAAGGCCGAACCTCTGGCGTCCATCACCACAAGGCAAGTCGAAAGCTTCGTGTGGAAAAACATCATCACCCGCTTCGGGATCTCGAAGGCCCTTGTAACCGACAACGGGATGCAGTTCAATAACCCCAGGTTCAAATCCTACTGTCATTCATACAGGATACAATTGAGGTTCAGTTCGGTCACCCATCCTCAGGCCAACGGCCTCTGCGAAGTCACAAATCGGGCGATCCTCGAAGGGTTGAAGAAGAGGGTAGGCGAGGCGCGCGGGGCGTGGGTGGAAGAGCTTCCAAGCGTCCTGTGGGCATCCCGAACCACTCCGAAAATGGCCTCTGGCGAATCCCCGTTCAGCCTCACGTATAGAACCGAAGCCGTCCTACCACCCGAGATCACATTCCCGACCTTGCGTGTGGAGCACTTCGACGAAGGGACTTCGGAGATCGGACTCCGGGCAGGACTTGACCTCCTCGATGAACGAAGAGCCGAAGCCCACCTCCGTGCTTTGGCCTACAAAAAGGCGGTGGCCAGAGCCTACAATCGGAAGGTTCGGCCGCGCGGGATCCAAGTCGGGGACCGGGTCCTCCGGAAGACCGAGGTAAGTGACCCAACCTGTGCCCGGGGAAAATTGTCCCCGAACTGGGAAGGCCCTTACCGAGTCAGCAGCATGGTCCGAGAAGGTACTTGTCGCCTCGAAACCATGGATGGGGACTCTCTGCCAAGAACTTGGCACACGTTGAACTTGAAGAAATTCTACCCCTGACCCTGATTGAAGTGTTCCGAGAAGTTTTGAGCAAAAGAGAAGCCTTGCATTCATATGAGTAAAACTAGTACATCATGCTCGGTCGGGCCTTACAAAATTTCGGCCCGGCCCGACCGAAACCAAAAAACAAGACCCCTAACAGACCTAACTTGGAGGTGCCTCCGGCAGGCTATCATCGAAAGGAACCTCCTCGGGCATGTCCACCGTCCTGTCTTTAGGGAGGTCCATGAAGGGGTCAGCCTCAACCTCTAGATCTGGGTACCTGGCGCGAAAGCGGGCGAGTGCCACCCGGTACCCGAACTCGTAGGTGGCTTGCCCCGACCTCTGCAACCCGAGCTCGAAGCCAGACGACTTCTTGTATTCCTCAAGAATCCTCTTCGTCCGCCCCTCAACGTTACGATGCTCTTACTGCAGCGCCTCTCCCGCGGCGCGAGCGGCCTCCTCTGTGACACAGGCTAACTCCTCGGCAGCACGAGTCGTCGACCGCGAAGCCTCCAAGTCCTGCGCGAGCCCGAGTAGCTCGTCGTCCAGGCTGCGAACCCGATCGCGACTAGCCTTCAGCTCTCCCTTCAGTCGGCCGGCTTGAGTCTCAGCGGCAGCCACCCGCTCCTCGGTCGCAGCAACCGCTTCGGGACCCGGCCCGCCCCTCAGCTCCTCTACCTCCCGATGTAGCTCGGAGTTGGAGTCCACGAGGCGCCCGATAACCCGGCCCGCATCGTGCACTCGATCGATCAGGGCGGTCGTGTAATGGTGACTCTACAGAAACCCGGAAGTCAGGACAAGCCGAGCACAAGAAGGATCGAAATCGGGAAACAATACTCACCCAGACTACTGCTTTCGCGGCCCGATCCATCAGAACGACGGAGGGCGAGCAATACAGCTGCTTCGCCAAACCCGCGTGGAGCGAACCACGGGTGTACTCCAGCGCGACTGCACCATCAGCCCAGACGCGGCTGTCCGCCTTTAGTGAGGGCCATCGGGTCCCGAACGGCGCGCCCGGTGCAGCGTCGGGTAGATCCGCGACCTCCAGTGCCCGAAAGGGCTCGTTCTTGCTCGAGGGCCGGACCTGACATAAGTCCTTCATCGACTTCGGGCGTTCCCCCCGGTTGGACGTTGGCTCGTCCCCACCGGAACCAACTCGGCTCTTCCCTTTGGAGCGGCGAGCCTCCGCAGGCGAGCCACCACCCGATCTGCGAGCAGTCTGTGCGTCGACTTCCCGAAGCACCGCCCCTTCGGATGACTTCCGGATCAGCATCTTTGCCCTCTTCTTGGGGTGACCCACCTCCTCCTCCGCCGGACCTTCGCGTCCCTCGGACTCCTGTCGAGTCGAAGCTTCTGCCCTCCTCGGGCTCCCATCGGGTCGTCGCTCCGGGCCTCGGGAAGACCTCCCCGATGTCGGCAGACGGGGAATTCCTTTCAATGCATAGAAGTTCACCATGTCTGAAAACAAATACCAAATAGATCAGAAAGACTAGCGAACCTAAGTCTAAACAACACATCTGACCATACTCTTACGAGCCGGGCTGAGTCCTGCATCGACCAACCATCCTTCGGTCATTCCCCTGATGGCCCGAGACGAGGATAGGACACTGCTCAGGTGTCCCACCCGCTCGGTTTCTTCATTAGAAAGCAAGGGGGAACATTGTTGATCGCTCGGGAAGTCCACGACAAGCCGAACCCCCATTCGCCACGGTGACACACGAAGAAATAGCGCCCTTTCCAACCCTTGTTATTAGAGGGAGCGCCGCCGATCTTGAACCCACCTCGGGCGGTCAGGTAATACCCACCCCGACCCTTGCAAAGTCGGAAGCACGCTAAAAATAGCATTCGAGTTGGCTCGATCCCCGCCCCGTGACACTCTCCTAAGAAAACTACCAAGTAGCGCCACGAGTTGCGCGCCATCTGCGATGGTGAGATCCCCCATCCCCGGAGGCATTCCACGATCACCGGATGGAGCAGAAACCTCAACCCCGCCTCAAGGGCATCCAGAGTAAGGCCAAACCCGTCGGGAAAGGGGTCATAAGGACGCTGCCCGGGAGACGGAGCATGCAGCTCATATTCCCTCGGGACGCTGTATCGATCCCGGACGAGTCCTAGCAGTTCGTCGGTTACAACCGAGTCGACATCGTGCCAGGCCTGCATGACCTGAAGAGCTGCAAGCGCCTTCGAATCCACCCGCGGTGACCCGCCCGACGACAAACTCAAGACTTCCACCCTAGACCCTCTCGAAGACGACCCGACGTCCTCGAGGTTCGACCGACTCGACGAAGAAGAAGAAGAGGAAGAAGACATCCCGACCTTCAAAGGATCGAAGAGAGAGGTAGTGAGGGAGCAACTAGCAAGATCGCGATGACAATCCCCGCAGATGGGGGATTTATAGGGAGCAGCACCCAAGCTCGATGACGTTTGGACTCCCCGAGGAAGGAGATAATGAGCACAGCTGTCAAAGGGCGCCTCGAACGACGTGCTCACCCAGCTCAAGGCCTCTATCTGGAGAAGCGGCACCCACCGTGCCCATGACATCACCGCCCGTCACAAGTAAGATTCCACCCCGGAATCTTACTTATACAGAAAGGCCATATGAGCATGAAAATTCACATGCTGGCCATAACCAGCAGAAGCTTAAGGTTTGTGTGTGGCCAAAAGTTGCTACCATGACATCCACAGCCAGAGCTTTGCTCTCCGAGGATTGGCTTGTCAACTTCAGGGAAAACAACATCAACCTCAGCTTCAACGAACATGTCTGAGCTCATCACCTCCAGTGTGCCATCCATGGAAGTTGCTGGAACTGGCATCAGAAACTTGTGTGCAACTTTTGCATTCTCTCTGCCCATTTTCCATTCTTCGGAATGCTCAAGGAAGTCCTCATGAACTTCCACTGAACTAGCTGTATCTGATAATTAATGTTCTTGTAATATTAAACACATGAAAATATCACAACAATTTTACTGAACATAGATGGCACAGGCTGCATCACAAGTCTAATGGTAATAAAGATGTCAATAAAAGGTTCATTTAGCTAATGCAGATTAACCAACAAGTTAAAGGAAATAATCTACTGTGAGATCCAAAATGTTCATTTCTGTACCCACTTGTTTAAAGCTTCCAAAGATGTGTTTAAGGAGATCAATCAACTGATGCAGCTTAAGCAAAATTCAGAGTCATATTGGCCGATGACAATTTGAAGCACCCAAAAGATGGATCGGAGCTTTCAATCAAAGTGTGGCAGTGTGTTTGGTTCGTGAATTCTTCCCCAATTAAATTTGCTACAAAAGCTTAAGATGCCAGAGAATGGAGGTTGAAGTGTAGTGAGATAACACAATGGGTGCGTGCA
Source organism: Musa beccarii (assembly GCA_024322285.1). Taxonomy (NCBI): domain Eukaryota; kingdom Viridiplantae; phylum Streptophyta; class Magnoliopsida; order Zingiberales; family Musaceae; genus Musa; species Musa beccarii. The sequence continues at coordinate 10,093,579 of CM044396.1, read as the reverse complement.
GTATGTGCCACTTTTGTTTGTTGTGAAGTAGAACAATGCACCCTTCCCTTTCCACTAGTTTAGAGAGATGAACAGAACGCCTCCATATTTAGTGAGCAAAAGGTAACAATTAAAATGATGATCTCTCATGGAACTCTTTCTTCTTCCAACTTCTGAGAAAGCCATTCACTATAATCTAATTCCATTGTTACGGTAAATCATGTCACCTATCTCACACTCTTTTTGTTTGATTGACAAAAACCAAGATTATCTCGGTCACAGGTGACTCCAAGAGCACCTTCAGATGATCGAATTGATCGTGAGGATAAGTTCTTCGCGGTGGAGTTCAATCTGGCCACAAAGTTTCAGCAGAGTTGTTCACAGATCTCAATCAGAGGAAGAGAAGGGCCAAAAGCTGGTCCCTGCTGTATCACGATGGGGCCTTCATGATCCATATTATCCCTGTGCTCATCTTATCCCCAGACCTCAAATTCTCATCAATGTGAAGTCTGAGGACAGCCAACGTTTCAAATGAAGTATCTGGAAAATTAAGTTCTACTTTATCTGATTCAGTCTATCACGGAATATTAAGATCGACGAGCCCGAATCAGACTACAGATCCTGTCATTTTATTGGAATATCAAGATCGATGAGCCCGAGTCAAAATATTTGACTGTTTAACTTTCTTTTTCTTTTTATTAACATAAGTTGTAAATCAAACTCAACATACATCATCCTCGCAATGCAATGGACGAAATGAGGCTACGACGACACCACCTCCACCTACTGCAACTTGGTGATACAGCGTTGAACTAATGTGTCCAAGAATCATGTGCTAAGGCTCCCAAGCTAACCCACTACTAACACCTCACATGTCTAATAGTACCCACATCTGATGAAGTAATTGTCTAATTTAGGAATAAAGTTGCAGCTTGATGACTGAAAAGGAATCAGCAATAGACCAGCAGGTGGCAAGTCATTTTCTTGTGAGCAATCTTGGCACCAAACCACCATCACACGTCCAAAGGGATATCCCCATTCCCCAGTAGGTTAGGCTACTCTTCTCCTGTTTCTTGCAGGACACGGACTCGCTTGCCTCACTTCCATTCTTGAGTGTCGCAGGGGTAGCAGCCCTCTTGTGCTATGTCAGTGAGCTGAACCCCCAGATCGTAGATCGAACCGGTCTTCCACTCGGCCGGGAGGACCGCCTTCTCGGCCCACACCCACTTCCCGTCGTAGCCGCCCGTCACCACCATTCGGAACTGCAGCGCCCCGGCCGGTGCCCGCCTCGTGCTCCATACTGGACCGTACTCCCGGCTCATGAACCGCCAATTCCACGATCCGACCTGCCGGTTCAACGCAAAAATTTAACTGTATCAACCATGGATTGATCCAATTGAACCGGACCGAGTCAATTCTGGCTCGGTACCTGGGCTACGTCGACCGCCATGATATCGGTCTGGCCTCCCTGGTACAGGAACTTGATGACCAGCCGATCGGGTCTTCTGCTGCTCTCTTCCACTCTGATCGATAGATTCTGCTCCTTATACTCGCACGGGATCCTGAAACGTGATTCAGTGGGTTGCTTCATGGTGAGATGTGACTGCTTGATCATAACACAAGTGTGCAGTTCCCGGAATTCACAACGGTGTGCTTTCGTCTACCTCTTGTATTCCACATCCAGAATGCCAAGTTTCTTGAGCTCCTGCGCCGTGCCATCTCGTGCCATGGCGGTGAAGGCTCGGGGGCTGAACACGAGATCGGTGGTGTTGCTCTTGTTGAGGTCGGTCAGGATCACCCTTACGCCTCCGGTGCTACAGAGTCTTCTGTTCTTGCATCTGACCTGTGCGGTGAAAGAAAAGCTCAACCATTTATGACTGCAGAAGAGAATCGGTTTCATCTCTAACCTGGAAACATGCTCCACAGCCAACACCCTCTCTGTGGAGGGCAGAGCTCCCAGCTGCAATGTAACCTCCATTGAAGCCCAAAGCCATGGAGCCATAGCCACAGGCTCCAACTGTAAGCCAAGTTTAGCAGAACAAAAAGGATCAAACGATGACCATTGATGCAGCTTCTCAAGCAGCAGCTCTGTTAGTGGTAGAACAAACCAGAGAGGGCAGAAGCGGAGGGGTAGTAGGCTGCCTTGGTCTGATGCACACACCTATCACAAGCTGTAGCCCAAAGGATGGAAAGGGAGAGGACGAAGAAGGCAAGGACAGTGCCACCACCCATGTGGACAATGAAGTCGGGAATGGGGGAAAGGTGAAAACCCTTGGCACTAGATATGAAAGAGAAGGGCAATGTACTCGCTCACGGGCTGGAGTTATAAGAATAAAAATTATAATTATTTTTTTATTTTATGAAAAAAATTTAATGTTAAAATCTAAATAAAATAACAACATATTAAAATTAGAATTATAAATCTTTTGATATCATTTAGTAAAAGTTAAAGTTTATGATAATACTGAATAGAAGTAGTCATCTTTTTCTCTTTTTATATTCTTTTGTTGAACCACTATAAATGATGAAAATAAGGATTAAAAAATTAAAAATAAACCTATACTCTTAATTACTGATAATTCATCTCTATAAGTTCGGGCCCTTTTATAAACGAAAGTAAAGGTGTAAGATTGTAAATAGAAAAGTCAAATCCTATCATAATTAAATTTTTTTTATTGATTGATAATTATAATTAGAATTCAATCAGATTTATAATATATTTTACCTAATTAAGTAGTATCACATAATCTAACATTCTCCTACTTACTTATTAATTGATAAAATATAAAAGAATAAAATCAAAATAAATAAAATAAATACTTATTTAAAATAATTATACTTAATTATAAAGTATTTTATACATGATCATAAATTTTTAAAACATGCTAATAAGTCCTATATGTATAATAATACTATATTAAGTTCGACTACTAATACGAAACATAGTGATTATATATCATTAATTATGTACCATAATATTATTAATCTTTCTTTATTCAATTTATAATTACCCATATAATTTATCTTATTAAGATAATTCTATTATTATGTTCAATCATAATATATATATACATATAAACAAGATAATAGATATAAATAAATTTAATTATATAAGAAAAATATCAATAATAATATCCACTTAAATATATATCATTATTTTTTTAACTTGCTAACAAGTCTCACTTTAAAAATATGTTCTTTAAATATTTTAGATTACAATATTTTAACAAATGGATCAACAATCATCAAAGTGCTACTTAAGTTATTAATTAATATTTATTATTTTTAGACTCTTTCTCTAACCACCTAATATTTTATCTCGATATACTTAAAACCACTAAACACTTATTAAAGAAAAAAATTCCTACAGTATTATCATAAAATATCTTTAATGGCCTAATAATTTGAGTTAACTATATCAAATCCTAAGATAAAATTTCATAGCTATAAATTTTGATTTATAGCCTTAAAGTATGTCATAAATTTAGTTTCTATTATTGATAATTGAATAAGTAATTACTTTATACTTTTTTAAAAAATTATCCCTCCAACTAACATGAATATAAATATAATTTATAATGTATAATCTATAATGATCCCTGTAATTTATCTTATTAAGATAACTCAATTATTACATTCAATCATATAAACATGATATTAAAATTATATAGCTTTAATCATATAAGAAAAATATCAATAATAAATATCTACTTAAACATATATCTTTTATGACTTGTTCACAAGTCTCATTTTAAAAATATGTTCTTTAAATATTTTAGGTTATAATATTTTAATAAATGGATCAGCAATTATCAAAGTGGCGCTTATGTTCTTAATTAACACTTGTTGGACTCTTTCTTTAACAACTTAATATTTTATCTCGATATACTTAAAACCACTAAAGCACTTATTATTTTTTTAATAAATATTATGATATTATCATAAAATATTGGCCTAGTAATTGAGTTAACTATATTAAGTCCTAAAATAAAATATAATAACTATAAAATTTGATTTATAGCCTCAAAGCAATTCATAAATTTAACTTTTCTTGTTCATGATGTAATAAGTAATTGCTTTATACTTTTTCAGAAAATTATTCCTCTAACTAATATGAATATAAATCCTAAGTATACTTTCTACTATTAAGATAATTTATAAAATTATTATCTAAATATCTTATCACCTCAAGTCGATTTGATCTCTTATATGTGAACACATTGTTTTTCACCCCCTTCGGATATCTTATCACTTTCTTTGCAGCTGTAGTCATATCTTGATATGTCATCTATAAATGTGATGAAAAATATCTCTCTATTGAAACAGGAAATATGAAGTGGTTTATAGATATCAGTATGAATAATCTCAAATAGTTTTTTACTTCTTATGACATTTTTCTTTGTGTTCTTAGTTTGCTTATCGTTAATACAATCTATGCAAATATCAAAACTAGTAAAATCTAAGTCTTTCAAAATATTTTAATTCAAGATAATATTTTAATCCTTTGATAATAATTTAATTCTTTTAATTCAAGATAGAATATAGAAGATTTCTCATCATTAAAACTATGTTTCGATCCAACATTTGTTTGTAAGGTTACCAATATTTTTACAAACTCAAGATTCAAATTAATTCTATATAAACCATCATGCAAAATTTTAGAATTTATTTTTATTAAATCATAAAATATACTAAGTTTATTATTACTAAAATAAAGATAATATGCTCTTTTTAATTCTAAATAGGAAAACTAATTTTTTAGAAAAAATAATATGAACATAACATATGCTTACAAGATCTATCAAATGACTCATCTCTAAATGTAGGTGATAAATTATTATTGTTATCATTTTCACTCTAAGATGATTCCCCAAAATAATGAATCTTTTATGTTTTCCTGTAAGAAATCTTTGCATATTATTAATAACATGAGTTGAAATATCAAAATCAATTTACTAAGTATTAGAAGCAACTTCTATAATGTTTGATTCGAAACATACAAGAGTTAGGTTGACAACTTTCCTATCATAAAAGAAATATTTTACTATGAAGGTTTTTTTTCTCATTAATCAGTTTAGCATTTCCAAACTCGATAAATTTATTTGATGGATGACACTTCAACTTTTTTTCTTATTACTAACTCCTTAAGTAGTAGTCAAATATTATAAAATCTTTCTTGTCTTATCTTTAATCCTTCATAAATACTTATACCAGTCAACTCATTCAAGTCTCATATATCTTTATTTATATTATAGTGAATCTTGAATAGGCTATATGAGAAAAGACTCATCCACATTTATCCATAATACTTTGAGTTTCATAGCTTTATCAATTATATTGAGGATGTGATTATGAATCCTTCGAGTATTATAATACTGACTCATAGTCAGTTCCTCTATTAATGTGCTAGCTAATGACTTATCGATAAATTTAAATATATCTTCTATAGCCCTCAAATATTCCTATGCACTAGCTATAGATAGTAATAAAATTTTTTAACTTATTTGCAATTGTCGTTCTCATAAATATTAGACTAAGCCTATTAAATCTTTCCCGAGCATTCATTTCATTAACTTGTTCAACAATATTTTCATCAATTAAGCTTATAGGCCTTTCAACAAGCAATATTAAGTGAAGATCTAATAAACCCAATATAAACTATATATGCTCCAATCATTTTGAATAATTTAAATCAAAGGGTATATGGATACTACAAGCATTAGAGTGTATGGAAGGAAGTCCTATTATAAAATATAAAACAACATTAATATTTTAATTTTTTTTAAAATATGATAAACTCTTTGTATCATTCATATTTCACCTAAGGGTAAAATATTGGCATAGCTAGTGTTTACTCAAAATTATTTATAGAGGATGAATATTATCTTTGTAAAATAGCATTGATATCTTTGAGCATACAATCATAAACTACAATGATATCCAAAATAGTATTATCCTATTCTATCATATATTTATTCACAATATATTCTTTTTTAGGATTATCTAAATCTTCTAATTATGTGTATCATTATGAATATTTTTTTAATATCATTATGACTAATTCTTTAATATAATTTTATAAGTTATTAGTATAGGTCATGGTTACAAGACCGATACAATAATATAAAATATAGATTAAAATATCTTATAAATTATAAAATATTTATTATAATTTATACCTCATAAACCTATCATCCCTAAGTCATTTTGGCAACTACTAATCAGAAAAAATTTAAGGATATAAGTTATAAATAATATTTTTAAAATATTTTATTAATTTATTTTATATAAAAATAGTTTAATAATAATTTAAAATAATCATAATAATTATTAAATATTAATCAATATAAAAAATTTATATAATAATTATAATCATGACAAAATATAAATCACGTATTTATGTAAAAAAATATTATTTCATAATTTTAAACATATGAATATGAATAAATATATAAATATCCAAGAATAATAATTAAAATTTAATTATCATAGGCAAAAATAATTTTTCAATATGTTATATGAGAAAATTATTTAAAAATTTATAATTTATATTTTAATTCCATATAAAATCCTAATTTAGACCAATTAATTCTATTTAATTAAGCAAGTCCAGAATTAGGTTATCTAAACATAGGCTGATAGATTTAAACTAAATATTAGCCTAATTATGCTAATCAAAATTAAAGTTGACTAAAATCCAATTTTGACTTTTTTCAAATTTGATTAAAACATAATTGATCATGTCTAAATCTAGTCAAATAATCAAAATATAGCCAGAATAAAGTTTGATCAAAATATTAGATTAAAGAAAGTAAAATTGGTTAATTTTATAATTAGGGACATAATTCAAAATATTAGATTTTTGAATGATAAGATTATAATCTTGATAGGATATATAGTAAAAATATCTACTTTTTAATGACAAAATTATCAAGGAGACATTAATTAGAATTAAAAATGATTAAAAAATATTTTTTTCCTTAATCGTCATTACGGGAGCCATACGACCACAGTGGTGTGTGGCTGCTCGTCGCTTGCACATTGCTTGTAGTCACCGTAGTGTGTAGTTGTCCACTACCTACATGCTGTTTACGATCGTCATGATGCATAGTCATTCTCGACTTATGTGTTACCTATTACCATTGCAATGCATAGTCGAGCGATGACCCCTATGGTTACCATATTGTGCGGTTGGCCAAACTCTCTTCGTGGTCGACCGATAACCCCTATGATTGTCACAGGATGCCACCATACCCACGCATATCACTGCTTTGTGCGACCAATCTAAACTTTCTCCGTGGTCAATCGATAACCCCTATGTCTGTCGTCGCATGCCAGTTGTGCCCACGCATGGCTATTCTCATTACGTATAGTGTCCTCGATCAATTGACAATCCTTATGATTATTGCATAGTTATTAGGAACTATGGCCTCCGATATCTCATTGTTGCAAGCAATAGTGCCACATATTTTGTGAACTGTGGCCCATTTGATTTACAACCACCGATCAAAGATAACAGCATTGTTGCCTTACTGTGCACACAGTAGCACTGTTGCCTAGGTTGTTGCACACAAACAAACATAGTTGCATGCAACAATGCTACCATCTGCACAATCATTACTCATGACTAGGCTGAGGACCAATGGAGGCCGTTGTTGCATCGCTTAGCCTTTTGTGACCTCTGGCCTGGAAACTCATGCTGATGTCCATAGTAGCAACCTACTGATGGCAATGTTGCATATCCTTTCGTCTGAGACCCATATCCTTCTATCATTCGTAAATCCCCCATGGGAGGAAACATGATTGCCCACAAAGTAGGTGATTAGGGCAAACCTGATAAATGATTAGATCGATAATATCCTTTTACAAGCAAATGGTGCTTATAAACAAATATAAATATAAAACAGATATGATACATTTTTACAATCAAAAGTATATGATTTCAAAATGCTAGCTCTGATAATAATTATAAGAATACAAATTATAATTTTGTTAAAACTTAATATTAAAATTAAAATTAAAATAATAATATATCAAGATTAAGATTGCATACCTTTTGATATCATTCAGAAAACTTTATCTAATCTATAAACTCATTATCATCGAATTTGAAAGCTATAGTAATATTGATCTACTAAGAGAACTAGACTTGTATTCTTCTATTTTTCTATCCTTCACGAGACTACTATAAATGATAAAATAATAACTAAAAGAGATTATATAAATGATAGAATAGTGATTAAGAGAGATTAAAAATAGATTTATAAGCATAATTTTTTATAGTTCATCGTTAAAAGATCTTATCCTTTTATGGATAACAACATAGACTAGAATAATAATTAAGATATTTCTATAAATCAAGATCATTTTTTAATAAAAAATTATTATAATTAAACTTTTTTTATTGATCAATAATTATAATTAAAATTTAAATAAATTTTTAATATATCTTATCTAATTCAATTAGATTACAAAACTTCTTATTCCACCGGTCAAAATGATCCTGAAACATGCATAGATTATCTTATTGCCGTGTTGACGACTGGGCACTGGTCAAAAAGGGGTCCTGAAAACATGTAGTACATGAGATGACGAGAATGATGGAGAAGAAGGCCATAAGGGCAACAAAGATCAATGTCAATGGCACCACTCTCCTGCACAGAACCCAACATCTGGTACTGTCACAAATAATGTAATGTAATGTGATGGACGACGAGGGTAGGTCGGGGCTGAGAAGCTTCTGCATCAATAAACCACCCCTAAACTCCATATGAATGGAGAGAGAGAGAGAGAGAGAGAGAGAGAGAGAGAGAGAGAGAGAGAGAGAGAGAGAGAGAGAGAGAGAGAGAGTCGAATATGGTGATTGAGTTTGAGTTGTCAAAGCAAATAGGCCTGAGGGAAGTACACAGATTGAGTTGGCAGAGTAATAGAGGTGGAGATAAGGAGCAAAGGACAGCACATCAGGCTCGATGACTTCGGCAGAGAGTGGATGGAAGAGAAGAAAGGTTTCGGTTCTGCTTGGTTCTTCTGCAAGATTACAGAGGTTGCATGCGTTCTGCGAGATTACAGTCGCGGCAATTACGGCGTTTCGTCTGTTGTTGTGGTTTCTTGTTTGTCGCCTTCTTGCTCGATGAATTGTCCATGAGATTCCAACGCTTCTATTGGGAGTGCGTTTGGCAGGCAGGCTGGGCTCGGTGTCGGCACGCGACGTCGGCGTTGTCGTCGTCGTCTCGCACGCTCAGCAGCAGCGGATGTCATCGCTGCTACTCTAATCAAGCCAGATCTACGGTTAGGCCTTCTTAAGTATTTGTCGAATGCCGCATCAGTAACTAGTGGAACTGTCGATTAAAATATCGTCAAAAGTTACCGGATTAATATATATAAGATGGGCCACTACAGTGATCACTGATGGCTCTTTTACGATCGACAAACAATTACATTGACCCTCCTATATCAAAATTACATCATTAACATGTATAGGTTAAAACCTACTAAAACTCGAATAAAAAAAGTTCAATCTTTATTGGATATTTTTACAACAACAACAAAGTTAAAAATCTCAATTATTTAGGATCAACTTCATAATCTTTTATTAGATATTTCTATGCTAATTAAAAACTACACATTTCACAAATATATATATATACACTGATAATTGACTCTTTTTGTTGTGCTTTTACTTCATCATCCAATCTATGCATAGTCTTTTTTAACTAATAAAAGCATAATGGGGAAGAAACAGTTCTTTGGCTAACTAGTCCTCACTCATATTGATAAATATGATATGTGGTACATATGCAACATTGGAAGCAGATGTTTACCTAAATGTTTCAAAAACACTAGGAGAAGAAATAATAAATGAGAGAATTACAACATTTGATACAGCAAGTGCAGGCCAAAGAAACATCTAACAAGAATTCATCAACACTTGCAAGAAATGATGTCCACACAAGCGTAAGGTCTGGCTCTTGCTTCCAATTCCTCCATTGGTGGGACAGCTTCCAGAGCGTACATGCGGAGCAACAAAACATACACAGATTCTTGCAAATGCCTCTGCTAAATGGATGAACCTTCTTTGGGATTCCCCTACAATCATAAACATTCAGAATCTGTTTATAAGTACAATTAGCAACGAGATGTCATCATAATAAGCTGTGTGGAAACCAGAATAGTGCTGATACCTTAGGTACAAAATGCGCCGCCTTCTCACCATTTCATAAGTAGTTTGGTTTGTTATCATTAGGTAGCTGGACCAAAGATCATCAGAAAAGAAAAATTAGTGAAACATTTGGGTTTATGATGCCACATCATAATTCTTCCACAAAGTATTATATGCAGATAGTAAGTGTGAATATCAAGTGAAATCCTGATTTGAACCAATCTTCAACCCGGAAAGAAAACCTCATCTAAATTTACCACAAGGTGTCATCACAATCACAACAGATCAAGACAAAGCAAATAATTAGGTCCGAGTAAGCGATTATGAAACCAAAAAACAAAAAGCTAACTAACTTCTATGGTAATATGCCATTTGGTCCAAGTTAACTGTAAGGAGAAAATCTAAGACTTGTCACAGAACCAGATTGATAAACATGGATATCGATAAAATTCCATGGGTAACACAAGGTCCATAAGAATCTAACTTCATGCTTGTCATGAAAGTAAATATTGTTATAATCAATGGGCTGCAATGATCAGAGATATGTGGAACTAAGTTGAAAATGTAATGGAACCTTAATGAGCAGCAGAAGAAATATGTGCAAAGTTGTCGATCATTTTATCGAGAGCATACACAAAGAAGTGGAAGGAACACGACATGGCTGAAAACCTATATCCCAAATAGAAGTATCCATAGCTGAGAACTTTGATTCCTTTACATGACAAAGGGAACATATTTTTGGGAGCATTTTCCTTTTGCAGACCCAATCTCAGTCAACTAATTCTCCAAAATACTAGCTACATAAATCACTAAAAACCTTTAGAATAATATCAGAATTTTCTTACATGGAGAAAAATAGGTTAAATGCATACTGTGAATCTGTGATGAACTAAAAACACCACAATTAAATGTAAAATTCCAACAATCATGAAGACTGATCTTACCTGTGGAATAGGAGCAGTACAAGCAGAAAGATGAGAGAAAACACCAATGTGGTTAATAGTACTATGACAATTAAATCCTTCCACCTGAAAAGGCCATTTTAAGTAGATGTTGTGCTAATTTTCCAAAGTACAACAACAAGGACTTAGAACACAAAAGTAATTGTCAGAACCCTCAAATTCACATTTCTCCTGTTAAGGGACCTAAACTAATTGTTAAGGTCAGTAATTGTTAAGACTTTTAAGGACAAGCAGTTTGAACAAGGGCTTGAATCAACTACTATTTTAGATACTACAAGTCTTCCAATGGGAGAAACCATACCATGCCTTCACGAGTTTTGAGCGCAAGAATGTGATATATAATACAACAGTCCAGACACAAAGGATTGTTTCTTAAAAAATGTACCACCTACCAATAGATTCCCAAAACAATTCATTAGTTTTTCACCTACAAAATCTCTATAAAAGAAAATAATTGCAACAACCAGACAAAATTACATATATACATCACTATGTGTTTCTTTAGAGAGTAAAGACGCAAGAAAAACAACCAGGTTCAGAAAGAAAGTTATGTATGAAATAGAAGAAAGGAAAATGCTGTATGCACTTAGATAATATGAAGCATAATCCCAGTAAGCTTTGCATGCCATAAGGCATTTAATATTAGAAAATATTAACATGGAAACTAAGAAAGACAAGAACAATATTAAAAATAACAATTTATAAATATGAAAGATGATCTACTCACAACCTAAGGAAACAGAGTCCAAGATACAAGTCAAATGATGCTAGTATCAGAGGTCAGTATTTGGTAATGTGGTGTTAAATAGCCAAGTTGTTCACAGGAATCAGGTCACAGGACTCGATTGTGGATGCATCATGGCAGCATTTGCAATTCCGATATTCAGTTTGGCATAGGATTAATCCATCTCAAAAACTGGCTTCAAACATGCACAAGAATTATGCAATATTATGCTTTGTTATCATGTGACTTGCAGCAATACATGAATAAAAATATAATCGATCAGCAAAAAAAACATAAAATTAACTGGACCAGAAACTACCACAAGTAACATTCTTTTTTTCAAGTAATAAAATGTTACTTTTAACACACAATTACAGATACAATGCCACTCAATGAGTTTACATGATAGCACCATAAAATCCGCTTTTGGTGTGAACTCAGCAAAACCGGCAGTGATTCCTTTGCCCAATGCAAATTCCTAGCCAGACGCAGTGATGATCAAATTGAAGGACACATTTATCACAATCATGACAGTGTTTTGAGCGTGGGGGCTGCACATATGTAGCAAAACATTTAGTACATATTGCAAACTTAAATAGAAAGTTCAATTGAATGAAAACAGAGATGCTAGCTTGGAACATGTAGGTTAAATGAAAATATTTCCATGGATATTAGCTTAAACACAGATCAGTGTTACCTTTGTTCAAAAAATACTATAGCAATGTAACCAAATTCAGAAGTTTCAGACATAACCAGGAATTTAACTAATACAAATCAATTACAAAGCAAATCTGTTTACAATTGGCTGAATTTCATCATTTGAATCCAGGAGCAAGCTTAAGTTTAATCTCTAAATAACTAAATAAATATAAACATAACATAGAAAAAAAACAGAGAAACAGAGAGGAGAGAGAGTTGAGCTAGTATTTTTCTAGGAGAATTGATGCTTCAATTCTTCGGTTTGAAAATCAAACATGGAGTTCGATATAGGTGATCAATTTAGGTAAACATGATTTATTATATAATAGATGGAAAGGAATTTTAAGAGCACAGAAAATATTTGATATTGTAAACAATTTAGAAATATCAAAATACTTTAAATTTTATTTAGTATCAATTGAACCAATTTCAAAATAGAATCTAGTTTAAAATGGACTAGAATATGATGACTTTCATCATACAGTTGATCAACAATATCAATTGACTAACAAACAAAATTGACATTAAGCACCGGATAAGTTTGCATATTTATTACATGTGCAAGTGAAGTGTAAAATAGTGACAGCAAGTTTGAAACAACTAAAGGACAAGAAAGCACTGATAAGCAACTACCAATATTTTACATAAATATATTAAATAAAAAAACAATCTAGAGATTGATTTTCCAAAGCAGACTTCTTGTGGAATGAGGGACTATAAAAAAAATCAGATATTACCTGAATGATATTACAGTAAGTGCAAGTCCAGTTCCTGTAAAACCAAAATGATAATGCATAATGAAATTGAAATTGATCGATTATTAAGTCTCAAATAAGAATACAAATTATGTAGACACTTCACTTTACATAGCATGGGCTACAGTATTACAAGATGCTACTCACACCATCTATGTAATATTGTTGACCAATTTGGACCAATACCAGTCAACTCTCTAGTGAAACAACTCAAAAGTCATTAAATCTAGGTCAAAACACTAGGGCTACAAAAGGACTGGTTAGTCTATTTTTCTTTGGAGCCTTCCCTCTTTTTTTTTGTCCCTAAGTGGTACAATTCAGAGCAGCATATCATACCAGTTCAAGAAGGGAGTAATATGAGAGCAATATGTGAAATTTGAATCAAAGTTCGTCGTGCTGCAACATACCGCTCAGTATGAGCAGTACATACCAGTCCGACAAGGGACTAGTATAGGCAGTATATCGGTATGCCCCCCAAGTACCATGTGTCGGTATGCTTGGTATGGCTTGGTACAACTCAGTATGTACCATACCAATAGTTGATCGGTACACCGATATGGACTGGTAAGGTGCCATGATTTCAATACTTCATAATAATTACAAATCCTCAAAAAGATTAAAAACTCAAAGATATTCTAGCCAAATTTAGGCAGAGAAAAGATTACTTACAAGTTATATCAATAATCTAACATTCAATCTAACCATATTTGGTCATGGTTTGTCTTTACACATTCCACTCTTCTCCATTGTTGTTTTAAGTGACATTCCCTCAGCAAATAGAGGGTAGTGACATCAGATCCAGTTATATGTATTGTACTTTTGCTAGTGGGCTTTTTCTTTTTTCCTTTTTACAATTAGTAATCTAAGAATATAATATAAAGATGAGCTTGAAATAGTGATTATTATAACATTAAATGCTTCTAGGTGCAATAATAATAATATACCTGATGGCTGATCCAGGAGGGTAGAGGTCCATAACTAGCTTTTCCCATGATAATGAAGGCAAGCCGAAATTTTGCCTTTCTAACTGGTTATTCCTCGTGGAAGAAACTAAGTTCCCATTTCTTGCATTAGACTGTCTTTGCTTGAACATTAGAAAGAAAAATAAGATGCCAACAAATCTTCAAGTCCATATTAATACAATCAAGAAATGACTATGATCTTACTCTACAATTGTTGGTGAGTTTATAAATGTAGTGTTGCATCAATGACGTATCTAACAAGCAGGAATGTAAAAGAGGCACCCATAAGGCACTTTTGCTCTGATGGAAAACAGTATGTGATTTTTCAGAGGACAAACATGATAAGCTTAGATGTCATTACCCTGGGGATGAGCCAGATGTAAAGAAATATTGAACTAGTGTAACCAGAAAAACCACCAAATAAACTGTGATATACCTACAGATGGACCATATTCAAGGTAAAAAAATGGTAACATAAATTACCTAAAGCAGTAAGCAAGAAGTGTAGAGAATAAAAGGTACTACAACTAGAATGTGACAGCTATAAGTGGTATTGACCCAAAGAATATTAAGATAATAATGCAGATGGCCTCATCATTTAAGATTGAGAGACAAGAAATAGCAAAAAATGACAAAGTTCAGATAATAATGCAGAAATTTCCATCAAACTAAATAAATAAACTAATTAGTAAGAACACATCAAGCTTAATTATAGCATCAAATAAATCACTACCAAAACTTATGTGCAAATTATAGTTGGAAGGAATCAAAGATAATTGCATTAGATTCAACACAGTAAACTTGCAATTTGCATTCCAGATGAAATGTCATCAGCAAGAGACACACAAATAAATAATAGGAGAATCAATTATTTGTCAAGCAGGAAAGATTCACTACATTCTCATGCTGAAAACGAGGAAAAGAGAACTCCTACAGACATGTAGCAATGAGGACCTAACAAGGAGCAGGATAGAAAAAGACCATGGTTGAACATAGATAAGATCAATGTACTTGTGTAGTGCACAAGGCAGATAACAAGCATCAAGATTCTAATTCATATGAAAAGAAACGAGTTAATTTCTTAGTAGAAAATATTAGAATTCCAAGCTCAGAGAGAAAACAGCTTTTAATGAAAATATTAACAGCCTTCTGATAGAAGATAACATCAAAATGCCCACCATGACATCCATAAAGTGGTACATAACAGAACATTACAAGTGCAAGCAGGAGAGAGGCTTTATTGGATGTTTTTTAAATTTTATTAGATGTTGAATACATGTTCACTCATCAAAATTATACAACGGTAGGATTTTTATGCTTTCAAGTTGATTATAGGGTTTTGACCTGTTATAAAGTTTGTTGTCATTACATTGCTTTAAAAAGAGAAGAAAGAGTCTCTTAGATATGTTCTTAGGAAATTTTGAAAGAAAAGCCTAAATCTTGAAGAACAATATAATATTTGAGCCAAAACTCTTCAGTTATCAACGCAGAGGTGGCCAGCTGGTACAGCATTGCTAATCCCAGATAATATGGAAATATTAATAACTCCGTCAATGTTGTCTCCTACAGTACATGTGCCTCTGTGAATAAAAGAATGACCAAATTAACAATCATATAAATACCATATTTGCTCACAAATTTACTGTAACTCATCATGGTCCACATGGAACATTTAAAACACCAGTTAACATGATTGGTGCATGCAAAAGGACAGGAAATATGGTGCAGCCCTAAGAGAACTAAAGAAAAAAAAGATTTCCATAAAAGTCAGATATCTAAGATTCTATAATTTGTCATCACCTGATTAACTTGCTAATCCAATAATTTCTACAGAATGATCCTAACCATATAGGGTAGCTGTTATTAGTCAATCCAGTTATAAATAAGCTTATTCTTTCTTTACTTTCCCATGTGAGACAATGTGATGCTACAATCCGCTCCACTCAAATGCCTCACATTCTCAATAGGACATCACATTTAGAGATACACCAATTTTTGGCATTCATTATATATACCATCGTGATACATGCTACCCACGTAAAATGCCTAATAGCTCAAACAAAATAATCATTCACAGAGCCCGAAACTACTTGACAACAGTTGAATGGCCAAAAACACAGAGAATCTTCACAACACCCATCTTTGCTGCAACCTGAAGCTCAAAACGAGCGAAGAAACGGTTTCGAGCTGACAATAGTTGACAAAGATAAAGGAGCTCCTAAAATTTGACCTTCATTGATCACAAAACGAAATCCACAAGTACGCAACTCAAAACCTTTCTTCTTCTCTTCCACATAAGATCCACAAAAATTAAACCTAAACTGACAATCTTAACAGCAATAGAAATAATGATGATATCAACAAAGAGGGAACGGGATTTCATAGACTACCAGGGCTCCTCCCTTGACTTGCGTATCAAATTGGCATCGAAGAGGAAGATAACGCCTACGAACGTAATATGTAGGAGCACTATCACCGCCTTCAATCCACAAGAAGATCTACTCGCTGCAAAAACACCCAAAACTTAGCCAACCAAGCCAACAAAGAAACCCACAAAGATGGGGTCTTTTTCGGAGAAGCAGGTCGTATCGCGATCGGAGAGGCCAGGACAGCGCAGAGAACAGTTTTCGGAGAGCTTCTCGCGGGCGTAGGAGCAGACGCCGACGGCGGCCATCGGACTCAAAGCAATCCAAGATTCGCCAGAAGAAGAGGCGACAAATCAAGATCGGGGACGGCACGGTCCGTCCGGCGGCGCCCGTGCTCGAAACCCAAACCAAAAACGTGCAACGCGAGCCTCGTGAATCGAGGGCCCACGCAAAACAACTCCTCATGGGTGCGTGTTAGTTAGAATCGTGGTACCGAATAGTGTTTGGTGTTCGTATCAAAAGTGGAATACTCTAGAAAACGGGTCCGCCCTCGCGTCGGGCCGGACGACCGGATGATCCGGATCATGTCTTGAAACGACCACCGAGCGTTAAGATCTAAAGCCAATGGATCAATCCACGTTTCCGAAGAGAGTAAAAATAAATTTCATCAGCTGAAGTGGACGACGAAGATGAATGCTTCGAACTAATTTTGCATGTGACCATTGCACGGGATCCTAAATAGGAGACCAAAGTAACGCAAGAAATAAATAAAAAAGATATTTTTCTTTATTTATCTCATCTCGATTATTATTTTACCATGATGTGTAATAGTGAAAGTTTATTAGGGGCCTGCGTTGAGGTTGACGAAGCGGACAAGTGATGCTGAACTACACGACCAGAGAAACGTCACGGGTTTGGAATGGCCGACGTGCCAATTGCCCGACGACCTTCGATCGAGGAAACTCATGTCCCACGCCACCCGTTCGATTCGGATCTCTCCTTCCCGCCCTCGCCAAAGTGTTCCAGCTTGGGAACTCATCTGTCACGGTACTCGCAGGCCTTTGCGAGCGTGAGGGGCTTGCCTAGCCGGCCCTCGCGGAGGGTTACCGAGCACCGGACGCGGCGGTAGAACTTGACCTTGACCAGCTGACCGAGGACGTGCGCCCGCGCCAGGACCGTGAAGGTCAGCTCCAGCGGCACCACCGCTGGGGCGCCGCCGTCGTCGGCATGGCTTCTGAGGCTCGATCCGCCGCCGTAGAGCGGCACCTGCACGCCAGCCACTGCCACCACCACCACGCGTCGGCTCTCCCGTGACAAATAGAACTCCTCCATCTGCATGCGCATAAGAGAACGCCTCGAGCTTGCTGCAACTTTGGCCTTGATTCAAACAATGAATGCGAGAGGAGGACGAAAGCTTACGTGTCCGGAGGCGACCTTGAACTCGGAGTAGTACATCTCCAAAGGCGTGGACGAGGTTTGGACGCCGAAGAACGTGGCCGGGTTGCGAAACGCAATCCGGACCGTCGAGTTGATGGAGATCATATTGGTGGGCACGCCCGTGATGTCCGTCCCTGCGTGGAGATCGTAGTTCCGGAACACCACGTCCTGCACATCAACAGTGTGGAAGACGTTGTTAGTGACGGGGAGCGAGTTCCGGTTCCAATCGGGATCGGCTCGGGCGGGCTGGGACCTTGACGATGACTTGGGGCTTGTAGGACAAGCTCGCGCCCCAGAGGATGAGGGAGAAGAGGGTGAAGAGCAGGACGAACGCCAGGACGAACCAAGTCACGTAGCAGCCCATTGAGACGCGACCGTCGTCGTCGTCGGATTCGGAGGGCCCATGGTGGTGGGTGGGGAGCTTACGCCAGGAGGAGGAGATGCGGGCGTTGGACTCGCGGGAATGGTGGATGGGGGAGCTGCCGTACCGCTGGTGATGGTAAGGGTGGTAGTAGGGGTGGATCGGGGAGGCGCCGGGCGACGATTGGGAGAAGGAGATACGAATAGCGTCGTGGTGGGAGTGGACGGGGCTCGTCACGTAGTAAACGGGCCGATGCAGCGGCGACTGTGTCGCCGACCACGACGTCAGGCTCGTCGCATCCGACTCCCTCTTCGGCATCATCGCTTCCCCTCCTCCGCTCGCTATCTGCTCATCCCTCCCTCTCCGTTCCCCTTCTTTGTTGTTGCTGTAGGAGATAGCGAGGAAGAGGAAGGGAGAGAGGTTTAAATGCTTACGGGCTCCAGATTTAGAGGAGTTTGACTTTGACAGCAGTGAGGGAAAATATCTGGTCAATGGTTTCTTCTTCAGTGCAAAGGTGCGTGCAATTCGCGGGTTTCAGCTCGGCGCAGAGAGTCGTACGCCGTTCAGCGCCACATGTAAACCCTTTTATGACTGAGGAAATGCGGGGTCCATCGGTGAATGCAAATGTAAACGATTTTGCGTCAAAGTAGAAAAGAACAACCGAACCCTTTATCAACGCCGGTCCACCACTGGCTGAGCTGGTCAACCATTGTGGGTTGTTTTAACATCATTAAGACTTTCTCTTTTACCATATGCTTGGGCTATTATTCTATTTCCTCTTTTTTCTTAACCTTATAGAAATAACATATGTTTTTTCAATTTTTATTTATAAAAATTGACCACTATATTCCACTTATAACGACATTTTTAAAGTTTGTAAATGGCTGAATTCCCCTCTTCTCCTTTAAACTTTGATATAATATATATATATATATGTCTTCAAATATTTAAAAGTTATCAATATATAATTAGAATTTTAAATATTAAAATTCTCCATACATGTCACTCTCCATAATATTCGTCCAACTAGTATGTTAATCTTTACTAACTAAGGTTATCAATGTGTTTTTAAAAGATTTTTTATTCGATATATTTTACTAATTTTGTAAATAGTAACAAGATACATGCACATTTGTTGGATTAAAATTACTATAGATAGAGAGTACGATTCAAAACATTCCCATTTTATAGTCAGAACTCAATATCCCTAAGTAAATAAGGAAAATATCATTCGAGTGCAAAAATATTCAAGGGATGTTTTTCTTACTGATTTGGTGAATTTATTCCATCAACGATGATGACGATTAATAAGTGATCATAGGAAGAAAAAAAGATAATATTGATATCATACATAGTAAGCTAAGATTTTTATTTTTTAAAAAATAATTATGAATAATAAAAGGATTGTGAATAGTAAAAATAATTCATGAATAATAAGCTCGGGAAAAAAATAAAAAAAAGATCTTTTATGAGGAGATCACCCTATATATAATATATTTGAAAGAATATGAATGTAAAATCCCAGTGGGTTGACATTAAAATAATAATTATATATAAAAGTTTTATCGCAAACCATAAAGAGATATATTTGTACACAATTGCGATTGGCGGATCCAATATGTATCGGAGCGGATACGATCCGCTCACTGGACCCACGATCCGACCCGGTCCAGGACACATGCTTGAGATGCTCCGCATTTCCCGTATGATATAAGTATGCGGTGATAAGGGTAGGGGGTGAAAGGCCCGCAGAGTGCGTATCGTACGAGCGGAAACGCCTTTTAGACCCTTCCAGAGACGCCGGTGGCGGTGAGAGGAGGGCGAAGCAAGGCATCAAGAAGAGAGGCGGAAGGACGAGCCGATCTATATTGCTCTGCGGCAATCCAAGCAAGAACGAGGCGGGGAAGGAGGTTCTCAGTCCGCCTGCGAACTGCGAAACAGGGTTCGATCCGCTTCTCATTTTCGATCCGGTCTACCCCTTTTTCTTTGGTAGATACCGATACGATTTTCTTGGTTCTTATTGTTTATCCTCCTATGAAAAGACCAACTATTCCAAGAACGTGGAGCATGTTCCTCCCTGCGCGTTTTATTCGACATGATAAAATGAGTATCTTTCGTCGTTCGATCCAAATGCGATCCAACCTACAGCGTGTTGATCGCGTTTTCTTGGGAAGGAATCGGGATGACGACGAGTTTTGGTGTATCGAAAAATCTTTAGGGTAGGTTTGTTAAAGAAAAGTGTTGGATGTTCTTGAATCGTGTTTCACGGTTATGGTGATGTTTGTTCTGCACGACATAACAAAAAGGCTGGGCCTTCAAAGGCTGGGTAAATATGCGAAGCGGGAGGGTAGAAGATTATGGAGCCACGTTTGCGGGTTATCCCACCCTGCAAGAACACTTAGCTAGAAATCTTTCTCGAGTCTTTTCGGTGATGGGTATGTTATTTCGCAAAGGACGTTTAGGTAGGCTTGTTGAGCAAAGGGTTGGATGTTTTCGAGTTGTGTTGTTTGAGAGATTTAATTTGCAGAACATAAGAAAATGTTTGGTCTCGGAACACTTTCTTTGGGTTACATATCCAAAGCTGTAGGGCATGGTATGAATGGAACATTGTTCTCCATTTTCAGTTGCTCCCACTGCACCTGAACCTCAAATATTTTTTCTTGTTATTATTTTCCCATGAGGAGTTCTTTTTCTTGTCTTGGTTACCTAATTTAAAATATGTGCTTATTATTTCTTGAAGTTTTTATAAAAAAGTGATGTCATGTATTGTTCTGACTCTAGAAAATAGCATCTTGGAATTGGGATATTTGGATTTTAGAATTCATATAGAGTGATAATTTTGGGGCCCCAATATGTTAAAAGTGTTTTGAAAGACAATATAAGTATTGTCATCTCTTGGAGTTTATGGATGTCCATCTATTGGAGTCTACAAATCTTTGACACTTGTAAAGAAAAATGGTTAGTCATAAATATTCATGCACTTATTTCCTTTTCCTGTCTTAGCTTGCTAATCGTGACATGCTATTGCCTTTAGATATAAACTCAATTTCTTATTTAGTTAGGTCCAAAGTTTGTGGCAGTGCAGATATTTTTGCAGCTGCAGAAGATGTTTTTGTTTTATTTTTTTATTTTATGTATCTCCATCTGTAAACATACGTCCTCGCCCGGAATATCATCCATGAACTTGGGACCATAATTTACTTGATTGGAATGCCAAATGCACAAAATAGGATATGCATCATATTTGTCATGCGTAACGGATTATGTGACATCTGTTGATGCACATTGTATGATATGATTTGTTTTTGTACAATTGTCTGTTCTTCTAGTTGTGAGATTTCTTAAACATGCTTTTTTTTTTTCTCCCCCCTTTCACTTTGAACAGGATGGCTGGTGACCAGGGCAACTGTTCAGTCCAAGGAATTGGTGAAAGTTCGGATTCAACTATAGAACTTAATGTCAAGATGCTAGATTCACGGGTCTACACATTTCGTGTAACCAAAGATGTAAGGCTATTGTAGGTGTCTCAAGTAGTTCCTCTTGAGGTTGAAACTTCTGTGCTGAATAACTCTAAACATAATATATCTGTGAAACTGGTACCTGTTGTTAAACTGGTTTTGTATCGAAGATAATGGTAGTGTATGCTCTGAAATCTTGTCATGTTATTTTTTTTGTCGTGAGAATGATTTAATTTATGCATAATAAAATAATCTTCTATCACTTGATGGCTTTGTTTCCACTAAGTTTTTTTCGCCTTTCATCACCTCAAACATGCTTAATTCTACTTGTGCTGGATCAACTCATTTGGTTGAATGTGGTTGAATCTTCTTTATGTTTAGGTTTAGGATTAGGAACGGCAGTCTAGTTTGTAATGTGCATGACGTAGTTGAATGTTTCCTGTTTATGGTTATTTGTTTGTTATCTTTGCATATTCTATGAGTTAAATAGTGTAAATGAAGGCCATAAGATCTCTTTTCCTTCTTTGTGACACACATTTGATACATGCTCACAAGTGCCAGTCCAAATTACTTTCACACATCCACCCTTGTGTTTTGTGTTGGAATATTCTAATGTTGTAAATCTGATATTTATCAAATTTTCTTATTGCTTACATTGAACACAAGTATGTGAGGGAAGCAGCCTTGTTTTGTTTTAGGTTGTGAGGCTTCTTAGAAATTCAACTTGAGATTTTTTTTTGCATTTTTAAGAAATGAAAGATAAGTGTCACAAACAATAAATCATAATCTTCAGAGTAACTGTATTACCTTTTGTCATCTTGATAGTTGCTGCATCAACGAATTCAAGTTGATTTTGAATCTTGTGCCCATGTGTGTTCAATACTTCTTGAAATTCTTATGAAACTAAGTTGAGTTTATTAAGGACTAGGAAAGAGCTAGTTGTTATTTGTTTTATTCACTTGACGACATATTTGTCTTTGTTTAATGTAAGATATTAATTGGTATCAAATGAATATTTTATATTTAACGGGTTAGTTTCTGTATCAAACATTTTTATGCTTATTGCAAGTTCTTTTTTTTTTTTTTTTCCATATTGACATGTACATGGAGTGTCTAGTTACTTTCTTGAGGGAACATGTTTTATTATGTTGGTATAGCTGTCTTGACGTTATTTCTGCTATCCTTTTAGACATCAGTTCCTTCACTGAAGGCAAAAGTAGCAAGTGCAACAGGTGTTCCTGTGGAGCTGCAACGGCTAATTTTTAGGGGGAAAGTCTTAAAGGATGATCACAGTCTTTCAGATTATCGTATCCACTATCTTAATTTTTCTTTAGTTTCATTCTTTGCATCTTTCACATCATTTTATACAAGCTAAGTGCTATACATTTGGACATTGTAAAAGCCTTTTCTTTGATCATCCTGGAATTACAAATAGGTTGATGCTTATTGCCATAAGTGCTCCATTGGAGTATGATCACAAGAAGGTTTGAACTCTACATGGAAATCATTTTTTTTACTAATTTGGTATGAAAGTATTTTCAAGTACATGGTTTGTTGTAATTTAGGCACAATGGATTTGGTAATGCCATTGTGGATGAATTTTTTCCAAGTGTGATTTTTTTCTTATTTGAAAATCAGCTTATCTATTTTAATGCAAGGTTTTTAATTTCCACTGGTTTGGTATGGTTCAGTGAGTATTACCTGTCTAAACAGTGACTGAGGCATGAACCACTTGAAATCGGGCAGTCTGGTATGCTTCACTTAAATTTTTTCCTTTTAAGAACATACTACTCATGAGGAGTTGCACTGCACTAGGGCTCATGGGGTCATGCGATTCCTCTTCACCATCACTGTCCATGCACTGTGGCCTCAGCTGCCCACACTCTGCTGCCTTCACCCATTCTGGTACATCTCCTTCTCCACTATCTCCTCATCTTTCTTCTTTCTTTTTCCTCCTCTTCCTCCTTTTTTTCCTCTTCCTTCTTCCTTCCCCACCCCCTGGCTCAGCGGTATCGCTGTACATTCTTTGTAGTTTGTACTATGTGTCAGCATGCTACAACGGACCAGATCCATGCTGGTCGGGTTCCAAAATTGAAATCCTTGCTTTATGATAATTTGAAATTTTGGATTTTAGAGCTGTTTGGAAGATTACTTGAATCCTTGAGCTTTAATTGATACACAAATTTGGATTTCAGAGCTGGTCTGAATATGTGTATGCAGAGCTTCGGTTTTCTTCCTGAAAACCATGGTAATAATAAGACTAAGGTAATCTATGTGATGACTGTCATCTTGTGTAAGTCATTGACATCAATTGGTTTTCTTGATCCATTTAGATTAACCTTTGCTAACAATTGTGCAAGAGATCTTGTATATCTCTTTTATTGTGTAGAGGCTGTAGGCTTAGAAATCCCATCTTTGCCTTAGTTTGAAAGGGTCAATTGGTGGTAAGTTGCACAGATGTTGACTCACTCCCACTACATAGATGACAATCTAAACACTGTGCTCAGCTGTAAGGTGCCACCTGCAGAGATTAGAGTTGGACAAAAATTGTTTGTAAGATAATTTTCATGATTCTAAATTTGGGTCAACTTCTTTTTTTTGGGCTTGATCTTCAATCCAGCACATTACTTGTATTCTTCTTTTGGCTAATTTTCTTATCTATTTTTTTCTGATTGATTACCTGAGGTAAATCACATTCCAAAAATTATTCCAAAGACAAACAAAAAGCTAAATGAAATTGAGAAGTCGTGATTCTTTGTAGTAATTAAAAATTCTTAAATGTTAAAGATCAACATGCCAAATAGGTTTAAGTGACAATTTGTCCTAATTTATAAGGTTACTACATGTTTGAATTAAAATTTAGATAGCATCAAAATCTCCTGCTTAAATATGCTTTATATTATTCATGTAAAGAATCTTGTATTGGATGCAGAGATCAAGCAGGGAACTGTTCTTTCACTTGAAATATTACGTAGCTTTTGACTGTGAAGTTTGGATATTTCATGGACAAGATTACTGTTCCTGTTCAATATTGAGGGGTGCAATATCTGGTTGATGTTTGAATATTCTAATGTATAAAGATCAATTGAACTGCATATGCTCAAGTATGGATTGAGGATAATGATGCTGTAGCTGATTCATAAACAAATGGTCTTAGTGTAAGATAGTGATCCTGTAGCTCTTCATATATAAGCTACAATTTTGTGTATACTGGACCTGCAAATGTTGTACCTTCACTATTATATTAGATTTGGAAGATGGTCATACACTGCATTTGGTTGCTAGGCAGCCAGTTCAGGCACAAACTCAACCTGGGACAGTCTCAGGAGATCCCTCTCGTGTTAACGACAACCAAGGTATGAAGTATTTTGTATCTCTTCATATTGTTGGCCTTGCTATCTTCTGCTGATACGGCTTTGGATTATCAAATATATTTTGTAATGCCTTTTCTTAGCCAAAATGTTGAGTAATTCATTTTTTTATTGATGTTTTATGGAGTAAATGTGTAACTTTAATTGATGACAAATCCAGCCTGACATAAACTTCATACTAGTTTTATATTTTTTCAATGTTTACTTTCGATAACACCTGACTAACCTTTATTTTTCTGTGAGATGGTAAATGCAAATATCCCTGGAGGTCTAATGCTATATTTATTAAATGCTGACCTAATAAGGAATACAAAGCGATGGAATAATTATTGACAAAATCACTTCTTATGAAAATGCATCATGCCTATAAGATGTTAAGTACTTTTTGTATTATGCTGGATGGTTTACTGTATGCATATCAGATTTGCAATTGGAGTTGCCCAAATACATGTGGAGCTGTTCTTTGAAGAATCCTTGTGCAGTACCTATAATGTGTGTGGTTTTTAAAATTATACTGAAGATACTTGTCTGACTTTGTAGAAATTTTTTGAAGATGCTTCTTGACTTCTTGAGAAGTTCTTTATTTTCATGTTTTCTATCTTTTAATGATATTGTCATCTCAATTTTTTTTAAAATTCTTTTCTAAGCTTTGGTAGTGAAAGTGAAAACAGCCTTTTTTTTTTTTGGTTAAATAAAGCAATGATTATTGTTACACATTTTTGTTTGTTGAAGTTGGAACAAGAGTTCTGAAAAAGTCACAGATAACATGATTTAAACATTATATATCTTTGCAGTGTTCCTTCTGTGTTCTTTGGAGATTATTTGTTTTTTGTTGAATTCAATTAACACAGATTGGGTCTGGCCAGGATCGGTCTTGATATGCCTAAATGTTTGGGTTGTTCCACTAGATTCCACCAGTTAGCTAGTTATGTAATGGCTGAATTTGGCATACTTTTGCCAATCTAGATTATCAAGATTGGTTTCAGGCTCCTCCCAGCCCATCTGCTGTCATTGCAAAAGAAAATCCTTGATCCCACAATTCAGTTGATTTGGATTATCCTGATGATAAAACCCATGGCCAACACTGAACGTGATACCGATCCTGTTAATTTTGCTTCATGTTACCTGCATTTTTTAGGTACAAGTATCTACATATTTGTGTCCTGTGCCAGCTGTGTTTTTTTTTTTTTTGCTTATTATTAGTCAATAGGTGAACTTGTTAACATGTGCACTGTTGTTTATCGATGTTTCCTCCACTTCTGCTATAGATTTTTTTAAAATTTTTGCACTAATGTCAATTCCTGCTTCCACTTTACTCTTCAAAGCTTTCTTTTCCTGATCCATTATGCTCTTTGCCTACGGATATAGGCTACCTCATTTCTTGCTTAATAGGCATGCCCTTTTTATTGAATGTGTCTACTGAGGGAATTATTATGTTGTAGCTTATTTTACATTAACGCACTTCGGTTTAGATAAGATGGTCCATGCTTTCCATTTCTCACCTAATTTTAGGTCTGTTACCTGTGGATGGAATGGTAAAAGGCTGTTTGGCTTTTTGTTTTTGTAGTATATGTAACTATTTTTTTTGCAGTTACAACATACAACTAAAGTTTCTGTTTTGCAGGAAATGACTCTACCAGCAATGCTCCTCATAATAGGATTGGACAAGTTTCTCACAGTGTTGTTCTTGGAACTGTTAACATTGCTGATCAAGGGGAAGGGGTGATATCTGATATTGGTCGGGTATTTTCTATGCTCTGGAATTTGTATAATTTTGTCTCATAATAGTTAATTTTTGGAAGGATGTTCATTTCTTGCATTGGGTTATATTGAAGGTTTACTCGTAATATGCTTTATGTTCTGAAGGTTGTAGGGGCGGTTCTGCAATCTTTAGGAGGAGGGATTCTGACTCCTGGTGTCGGAGCTAGTAACACTCCCTCTCCTGCTGTAATGAACCTTTTTTTATATCTAACATATTTCAAATTTTGTGTTATCTCAAAGGTTTAACAGCGATGGATTTTCCTATTAACAGAATCAGGTGTCCCCAGGTGGTGAAACAGAAGGCCCCCGTAATGTGAATGGCAGAAACCAGATAGGTAACCAAGCACAACCAGCAGTTACTGTTGTCAATCAGCCTTTTCAGGTGCAACTTGCTTCGCCAGGGAGTGTGCCGCGGAATATGGTAGAATTGTTATTCTGTTTATCTTCTTTGGTGCCAATTGTGCCTTATGCGATCTCATATTTTGGTTTGTGCTTCAGGTCGTTCCTGATTCTATGACGACTCTATTCGATTTCATTAACCGCATGGAGCTAATACTGCAAAATAGTGGTGATTTTTTGCTCTCAAGTTTCTTGATCTTGTGGAAATTTACGACAGTGATTAACAGTTCTATTCACCAATATTGAAATATGAAGGTTCTCAGTCATCTTCACCTAGCAATTTGCGGGACCCTCCAAGTTCAGATAATGCATCCTTGAACCTTAACAGATTACCAACTCCTGATGTGTTGGCTTCAGTAATCGACCATGCTAGACTACTTCTCAGTGGCAATGCAGCAGCTGCCTTTTCTGTACGTCCTGATTTTTGTTCTCGAATGATCTAAATACAATCATCATTTCTTTTGATCCTTACAACATGTTTCAACAGTTTGTTTCTGGAAGTGTTTATAAATGGACAATCAATCTTGTCCACCATCTTATTTGGTGAGTTTAAGATTATTGTTTGCTGGAGTTTTTAACTTTTAGGCAACATCCGTAAGATTTACATTAGTTGGCTCTCTCAATTGGGCTGCTCTTGATTGTGGACTAAAATTAGAAAGTTCCTCCAATTTGTAGTCATCTTTTTCTGTTTCAAATCAATAATTTGAGTTTTTGAAAATATATTTAGAGAGAGCAAAAGAGTCATTAAGTCGAGGCCTTTGGATAGTCTGGGTCAAGTCCTGGAAGCCCCTGCTAAGTGGACTGAATCTGAATTATTGTTCAGTCTTTTGTGTCCACTTGTATTTTAGATTGGTTCATGAGAGCCAGTTAAATCTGTTTTAGCAGTATGTGGGCCTAATTTGTTTATTCTGCCATTTTTTACATTTTATTTGAGTCAAAATATAAAAATTTGGAAGGTAATGATTTGATTTTTTGATATCTAGTTGTGGCCACCTAATAGATTGTTTTTTGCATCACATTTAAGATTGTTTAACAGTTGAATTTATGTAGAAGGAGGTGAAGTGGGACTATGCTGATTCTGTTTACAAGTTTTTTTTGGGGAAAAGATCTAGTGCTTTTTTAGGCTGTTGACCTGCTTCCCCTTCTTGTCTATATGTTCCTGATTTACCTACATTATCACGCCTATGATGTTTTGGATTTGCTTACTTACATACTCTCGCTTAATCTGCTATAGAGTGATCAAAAACATCTTTTACTTCTTTAAATGATCTTGAAATTATTATATATATTTTTTATTCCAAGGGACACATGATGATCACACAAAATTCTTATCGACTTGTTTTAAGCCTTCATTAATCACTTCTTTGTTGACTATTACTTATAGTATCATTTTGTTCATCATTTTTAATTATATTATCAATTCTTCTCTTAAGATTGTAAAATTGCACTTCCTCTTTTCTGTCTTGGTCTTACCTAGTATAAATCCTATAGTTTCTAGCATTTGTCCCTATAATTTGAGTTTAGAGTTGATCCTAATTAAACGCTCATTAACGATATCAATACCATGAACAAACAATATCCACCATCGTGGTCCATCTTGTATATAGACTAGTAGTATGTATTATGCCAAACTTATGGTCTTAGTAACACTAATGGCTATGTTATATTAATATAAGTATTATATACTTTTATTTTCTAAATCATGCCATAATGAATCTCTACGAATGCTACTTATGGCTTTTTCTCACTCAATAATCAAATTATGAAAGTCATCCTCTTTTACCCTGTATTTTTTATCAATTGTTTCAATAAATAAATTACATTTATGGTTAATCATGCTGGATATATCCAAACGGATTCATGAAAATATTATTTTGGCATCTTATTCTTTCTTCAATCATCCTTTCATGAAGTTTTATAGAAGTTTAAATTCTTTATAATTGGCAATTTTGAGTATTATACTTCCTGTGTGGATACCAAAGTTCTTATCCTTCATCCAGCAGAGTCTAATTCTAAAAATTTTATAGTTTATTAAATTACATTTTGATCTTTAAAATTCTTCTAAACTTATATAGGTATACCATCACTTTTTATGATTTGAAAATTGATCTCCTTTTGTGCATGACTTTGACTAGTCATTTGATTCTTTAGTTCTATTTGTTGATTCATGAAACAAAAGGGAATATTAGAAGAATTTCTTTTAGGAATATATTTGGTTGATTCTTTTGGCAAATATTTCTTTTTGACCGTTTTTGTTATTTTTAAAATTCTAATGTTCTAAATCATAAGCCAAATTCAATTGAAATCAATCCAAATCCTAATAGGTTGGTTGCAGGCAATGATTTTAATTTCGAATAATACCGCCCATATCGGGCGGTACGTATTGGTCCGTCAGTAGACTGGTACGCGGATCGTCCGCTACAGGGCGGTACCATCAATTGGGGTTGTTTCCGCCCTGTTACCACCTTAAATCGATCGGTGATGGTTGATTTCGATCGTCGTCGCCCGCTATCGGGTGATATTAGCCAAGGGAGAAGAAAGAAGACGGAGAAGAAAAGGGAGAACTTGGAGATTCGGCGTTGTTTTCCCTCAACGATCTTGATCCATCGCCGCCCTCCTTCGTCAGACAACGCAGATGATGTTGCCTCCTCGTCTGAGTCGACAAGGCCTCGGTGTCGTCGGCGGCTTCTCCTTATCTGCGCGGGGAGAGAAGAAGCCTTAGTAATGTCGCGGGGAGAGGAAACCGTGCGTTGTTGAGGTAGTTTTTTCTCCCCACACAGGCAAAAGAAACAAGGCGGCGCTCGTCGCCTCGTCGTCCTTTTTTGCGGGGAGATGGAAACCTCGGTTTCTTCTCCCCATGCGGGCAGAAATTGAGCGACGTCGCTTTTTTTTTTTTTTTTTGGCAAAAACCAAGTGTGGGGAGTATCGAGGCGACATTGGTTTTTTTTTTTTTACTTTTTATATATATACACACACACATACATCGAGTGATACACCGAAATGTACCGCTTGATATACTCGTACTGTACCGTACCAAATTGAGCTTGATATTTCGGTATGGTATGAAATTACAATCCTTGGTTGCAAACAAAAAATTTTTTACCCAATTATTAAAGACATGTTTGTGTGAGTACCTTTGGTCTTTGGGTCAACCAAAATTAACCTATCAAAGCCAGGTCAACCCGTCTTAATGACCACCAATATGTCTTGTGGGATGTAACTTCTTGTCTATTTTGCTATTTTCCATAGCTACTACTCTTGATGCTTCCCCCTGTAAATTACCCAATTGTAGTATCTTGATGGTGTACCTTGGGTGTGCCTCCAAGGTCATCAGATGATTGGTGGGGGAAAAGTACTTGGTTTGTATATAGCAGATTTTATTAAGAATAAAAAGTATGATATTATTATTATTATTATTATTATTATTAACATTATATGGAGAATGTTATATCAAAAGATCATAGATAATAGCAAGGTCCGCAATACCGTACCGTACCACTGTACCGAGAGTTGGTTGGTATGGTACGTATCGATATGTACTGTTGGTACGCTATGGCATACCGATCGGTATATCTCGGTAAAAGTCAAAATCTCGGGCGGTACTGGTCGGTATACCTCGGTACCGGACGGTATGCCTCGGTACCAGTCAGTATGCCTCGGTACCGATCGGTACACTTCGGTACCAGCCAAAATACACGTACCGCCCAGTAGCGAGCGGTCCACGTATCGGTATCCTCTCGGACCGGTATGTACCGCCCGTACCGGGCGGTATCATTCGAAATTGCATACCATGGATAATAGACATTTCTTTATATCTTGTATATGCACATATAAAGTTTAGATCAACGGTTATTGAACTGCTCTGTGTGCACATGTTGGGCAGTACATGTTCAGTTGCTGCTCAAATATCAATTATATTGCTTTCTTTCACTCAAATGAAAGAATCAATGCCATAACATTGGTTTAAGTGAAATTGAATCTATCCATCCTTCTGCTATTTAATGATTTCTGTTTGGCTATAAATCAGAATGGCATAAGCCGGCTTATCCACTTTCCACTTTTCGGTTGAGAACTGTGTTTTGGGTTAAGGTAATGCACTGCTACAAAATATTTTGCTTGACCTAGATGATGCTTTTAAAGATGCAAAAACTTGACCAACCATTCCCTATCACACCCTTGCTCAATTGTAGCTTTAACCTTCTGTTTATGTAGATCTGACACCTAAAACCAATGTGGTTCATCACCATTATTTAAATTTTAGCCTATTATTTTTCTCCCTTCTTGAGGCTTCTTTGGTTCCCTGCCTGTTTAACTATTCTTTCTAATATTGTCATGTTGGCAAAGTACACTAAATTCTGTGGTTATGATGATAAAAAAAGGAGGTTCATATTACACACCATTAGTCCCACATTAGTAGTGGGACAAGGTTGTATTCTTTATAGGACTACAGGACTTAGGTCTAAGTATTTTGAGTTATCTATCATTCTGCTATTGATGAATGATAGGACTAGATATATAGGACTAGATGCAACCATTATCATTAACTTAAAGTTTAAGCATTTTGGATCATTTTGTTCTAAGTAGATCAAGTTATTAGGTTAGTTGTCTCATTGGATTGAGTCATGATAACAAGTACTAAAGTAGACCTAGTACTAGGCATATCTGGTGAATGGTCCCAACTAGGAAATAGCTGCCTCTAGTTTGGCTAGAGACACACGACAGTGATTTACTGTTGGGTTGTGCCTCACATACTGCCTTGCAGGACATGATTCTAGATTATGATTTTAATGATATCATTTTAGTCTTATAGTGCAGTCCAAGTAGTCCCACATTAGAAGTGGAAAGATGTTAAGGTTGGTAACCTTGACATGATTGCCTTCCAAGTTATTGGATTGTGGTAAATGGTATTAGAATGAATCTAATACCAGGTATGATGAGGGATCCCAAGTAGGAAAGGGTTACTATGGAGTTAGAAGCACATTGGACTTGGGGTGTTGACGTAGACATTGGGCCTTTGAGTTCAATCTGTATTGGAGGTTGATGATGATAATACATATGGGTAGATGGACTTGGGCTTAAGCATATTGGACACATGGTTTTAGGCTTATTAAGTTATTGAGTCCATTGAGATCATGACATTTAGATGCAATTGTAATGCCTGATGGAGGTGTGATGGATAGTCCATGTAGGAACCACCGAGCAATTGGCAGGTAGTTTACAGTGCAAGAAAAAATAAGAGTAGAAACAGTCAAGAGAAGGATAGTTATGCAGTGATGGTGCAAGGAAGACATTAGGTGAATACTATTCTAGCAGGTGTGAAGAGAAAAGAGTGCTGCAAACTAGCAACAGCTTTGGCATGGGTAACAGATTTAAGAAAATAAGATCTTATTTTCAATGCAATTGTAATGCCTGATGGAGGTGATGTATGGTCCATGTAGGAACCATCGAGCAATTGGCAGGTAGTGTACAGAGCAAGAGAAAATAAAGGTAGGAACAGTCAAGAGAAGGATAGTTATGCGGTGATGGTGCAAGGAAGAGGTTAGGTGAATACTATTCTAGTAGGTCTGTGATGGGTGTTTTGTGAACAGAAAAGAGTGCTGCAAGCTAGCAACAGCTTTGGCATGGTAACAGATTTAAGAAAATAAGATCTGAAGTCTGGGAACATACAACAAAGTTGCTATATATATATTTTTTTGGGTGTCTTGAAGACAATGACATGCAAGGATATTTCCTGCTGCAAAGAGTGTATATTAAATGAATGTCTACACAAAAATAGATGGTGTATGTTCGTACATGCACATCTTTTTGAATGCTTGTGTTTGAAGTTCTCCACATGGCAATCTTGTTCATCTAACCTTCTGAAATATAATCAGAAGCAAAATGAAAATATCAAATTGGTTGATAAAGTGCTGCAAAGGATTAATGGGGACACATTAATTGGGTTCTTAGCTTGGCATTGTTGTCCCCAAACTTATGCTTAGATGTATCTGTTTATTATGTTTATTATTGGTTGTCCAGTTTGGCTTTCGTTAAGGAAGTAATGTGGATCAAGAATTGTTTCACTCAGATCATACATGCCTGGCGGTGCATATGAGTCTGGGTTTGATCTGCAATGTGGACTGCCTCTTTTTGGGCGATCCAGATACGTAATATGACTTACCACTCAGTAAGCCCTATAAATTGAGTGCCAAATGCGTTTGTTAGATTAACCAGTCATCCCTCCATCTCTCTTTCTCTAGGCTTGCCTGCCTCAGGTCACCCCCTGACATTGATCTGACCGGTACTCCTCTCCTCCTCCCCTTCCCCTCTTCTTCCTCACAGCTGCCATCTACTTTTCTATTTCTCTTCTCTCTCCTCTCCTCCTCTCTCCCTTGGTCCGCCACCCTCCCACAGTACGTGCTAATGTACCATGTAGTGGACTGAGATTGGTATGGATCCAGTTGCCAAATTGTAGAATCTCGATGTTGTTTGGTGCATTTTGTATTAAGATCCTTGAAAAAGGGAAACAATACAGGGTAATGTGTAGAAATTTTAATTTAGTTCTTATTACTGCTCTCATCTCTGGGAAGGGTGTTTCTGTGGTATTTTCTGTAATAATTGGATTTACCAATATTGTCAAGTTCCTAACTGAAATCCTATTTTCAATGTTAAACAAGTTGTTGGATGGAAACCTATCAATTTAACGGGAGCCAGTAGTAAAGTTGCTAAGCTCGTTAACCTTTCTGTCGGGAAAAATGGAGACTTTGTTTCTTATAATTTATAATACCTATGTTTGGGAAAGCTGTGAATTTGTTTTGATTATGTTCATTTGTCTTGTGGGAGGGTTTGAATGAAAACCTTATAATTTTCTCTGCCGAGTGCCGAAAGGACTCCTGGAGCTCTTTGTAGTACGTAAGAAATATCGTTGTAAAAATATATGTTTTGTCATTGATGCATGGATCTATTATCTCACAAGCATCGAGTTCTTTGTTTTGCATTAAATGATGGGTTTGAGATTTTATTGATACTAAATGTTTTCCTAATGTAACAGAATATGTATAAATAGGTTGAGTGCTTTCAACAATCTTTGAACAATATGCCATGAGTACCAGAACATCTAGTAGAATATTTCTTGTAATGTTCATTTCTTTCATATTTTTTTCAGTGTCAGATGAAATAAATGTCGTTTGCTGCTTTGTAGCGTATGGTTGAACGCCTGAGAAGAGAAACCACTTCTGCTGATCCAATGATACGGAGTCAGATACAGTCTGATGCAATGCATATGGGTTTAGTAATGCAACATCTAGGTGCTATGCTTTTGGAGCTTGGTCGTACAACTATGATGCTACGGATGGGACCATCTCCTGTATGTTGTTTTTAGCTTGTTATGGACATTGGTGATTGGGCTACAAGTTCAACTAAAATAACACAATCCTACATGTGATGCAGGATAGTTCTTTTGTGAATTCTGGACCAGCTGTTTATATATCTTCCACAGGACCAAACCCCATAATGGTTCAGGTTAAGTCCTTTTGTTGTGAATAAAGTTTTTGTTTGAGCTTTTGTGTATAAGCAGGCTTTTTTGTTGCAGCCTTTTCCTCCTCAAATGAGCCCTCTTTTCACTGCTTCCTCTCCTTTGGTTAATGGACCTTCTATGCCACTTGCTGGTGGGGACCCATTGAGAAATATCAACATCCATATACTTTCTGGTAAGAGAGCATAATTTCACCCATTTTCATTTCTTTGCAATGGCTGAACTTTTATCTGAAATCAGGGACTTCGTTGGCACCTGGTGTATTATCTTCTGGTGGAAGGGCGAATACAGGGGATGCAAATCGTAGTGAACGCCAAAATGTGGAACAACCAAGGCAGAATGGCAGTGGTTCAGGCAATGCAGATCCAATGCGAGGAATACCAGCAAGAACAGTTGTTGCCGCTATTCCAGCACGTCCCTCTGGTGAAACTGCAAGTCAGGTCCTTAGTGTTGTTTACCCTGTACATGTAAGGTCTCAGCAGTCAGGTCCTACACATTCAGGTTCATTCCAAGGTTCCCATCCTCCTGTGGGTAGTGGAATGCAACCTAACACGTCAGTCATTGTTCCACATCCTTCAGAATCAGGTAGCATCCCTGCGATAGTAGCACAAGTAAATGCACACATTGATGGTGCATTTGCTGGCAATGCGCTGGGTCAAAGTTCTTCATTTACAAGTCAGCAGTCTGCTGCAGCTCAAGGTTCTCATCCAGCTATGAATAGTGAGTCACAATCAGATATGAATGTTCAACTTCCACAAAGCTCTTCAGGAATGGATTCTATTTCTGCAATCGTTAGGCAAATAAATGAACAAATTGCTAATGTGATCTCTGGAAATTCCCCAAACCAAAGCTCGTCAAGCACAACAGGGCAGCAGCAAGTTGCTGCAGGTAAAATATATACATAGTCTTGGTGTGTTTTTCACGTGCATGAATACTGTGCTTATAATTCATTGTTCTCCTTTGTGTCTATTTTCAATTTGGAGGTTCGTTATCAACCGATACTGATGACAATTCTGCAAGTACCCATGATGATAATGATCGTGATTCTACCAACAAATTGCTTGAGTCACAAATTTCTGATACCCTCACGCAAGGGGATGGGAAACAGGTAGTGTTCCATGGCATTTATTGTATAATATTCATCAGAAGGAGATATTCACTGTATTTGTTTTGTTTCTAGCCTCAGCTAGAAGGGAATGGTTTTTCTACTGCTGGGGACCATCAAAGAAGTTCTAATTTGGAGGAATCTTCGACTACTGGTTTGATAGGACTCACAAGCTGTGGAAGTGAGACTAATTCGGCTACATTGGGGAAATTCGCAGAGAAAACACTGATGTCTGGTGCAGCTTCGCATGATTCATCATCAAGCCAGGCTAGTGGGAGTGGTAGGTCCACTCCTTTGGGGCTTGGACTTGGAGGTCTGCAACCTAAGGTGATATATAACTAGCTTTATAACACATAGGAGATGTACTGCTTTCTTGCTTATCACAGCTGAATCTCTGTTTCCATTGATATATATATATATATATATATATATATATATATATATATATATATATGTACATATAACTAAGTTGATTATTTTTAAAATTTTACTTAGAGGCGGAGTAAGTCAACAAAGCCTGTGGGGAAAGACAGAATATCCTGTGATGCGCCTTCAGTAAATCAGAATCAGGAATCTATTTCAAGGGGCCAAGATATTCTCAGATCTATCGTTTCTCGTGGTTCTGATGTTAACAGGGTAAATGTAAATAATCCATCTACTTCATTGCCCTCTGTTCTTAGTCAGTTTGTGGATGGCATGTCTTTGGGAGGGCAAGGTTCCCAGGAACAAGTAGATGCTGGCAGCATGATCTCTCATGTCCTCCAGAGCCCTGTGTTTAATAATTTATTGGTGAATGTGGCTGAGCAGACTGGGCTAGGTTCCCCTGCTGATCTGAGAAGCATGATGGAGCAATGCACCCAGAGTCCAGCAATGAGGGATGCCCTGAATAACATTGTACAGCAAGTGGAAGGGGAAGGTCAAGATCTTGGGAGCATGTTACTGGGGTCTGGAAGTAGTGAAGGTGGAATTGACTTTTCAAGAATGATTCAACAAATGATGCCCATGGTATCACAAGCTCTTGGTAGTGTGTCATCACGCTCTCCGCCTGTTGCTGTCATGGGATCTGAACATCAACCTCAAAGTAATAACGTGACCCACCACATTGAGAGGATGCAAGATCGAAATGTTCAGGTGCATGCTTGTTATCTTAATGTCAAGCTATTTTTCTTAGTCCTTTTAATGTTTTTTAGATGTACTCAATACATGATATGCCTTATCTCTTGTAGTGACTTGAAAAAAACGTGTGATGGTTGTTTTATTTGTTCTGGAGTTTGAAAAAATCTGTCTGATGCGTTGTGGAGTAGAAATGGCTTCTTCTGTGTTGAAACATGGTAAAGACTTAGAAGAGAAGTAGGTATAAAAATAATAGTTAATCTTCTTTTGCTTGTAGCACGAAATTTTTAAATGCTAAAATTTGCTGACATTAATTAGACAGTTAGTGTAGAAAATTAGCCAGATTTCTGAAACAAAGCCAAGGGATTGGTGATATGTCTAGTTCAAGTGGAATGTTTTATTATACTTAATCCCTTATATGTACGATTGAGGAACCAAGTTGTGGATATAGAAATTCCTGCTCTGCTTATCATAATGATTCCAAGCCTTTGCTTTCTTTTGTTTACAACTTTTGCTGTCTTGCATTTTCAGATGTACTTATCTGATGTACTGTATACATTTTGTTCCTGTTTTTTTATTAATGATTTTGCTAGTATGACGTTTCCTGGATTATATTTCATTCTGGAGCTTGTAAGTGATGGCCGTGCTGACTCAAGTAAACTGATGATCTTACTATTGTTTTCTCGTGATTTGTCACTTGGTGTCCATGATTTACAAAGTTTGTCACCTATAATTTCTTAGGCTATTGAAATGTCATACATTATGTGAACTTAGAATAGCTTACACTGCCAGAGAACTGTCATACAAATCCATATTATGGATCTCAGTACTACGGAACTCTACATGCTGCTTAAATTGTTTTCAAGGATGGAACTGATATATATATTTTTTCTTTTGCTTATTGGATTCTTCAGATTGATCTTCGCGAAGCGCGGGAAAGAATTGAACAATGTGATTCTTCTGGAAATATTTTTCGTGCCATGCTTGAAGGTGCAGGCAATCTGTATGGTGAAGAGACAAGTTACGAAGACCTTCAAGAACTTGGAGATGATGCGGAGCTTGGTAATGTATGTATTATGTTACTTGATTAGACTTAATGCTAGTCAAACTAAGTTTGACTACTCGAAGCTTTAGTTAATAGATCAATGAATCATTCTATAGATATTATAATTAATGTGGATGACAGTTTTTTGATTTGATTGTTACTATTATAAACAAATTATTCTGATAATCAGAACCTCTATCCACTTAAACTGATTTTATTGAGTGGTCAGTGAAGAATTGGGATTCAAGAAAGTACTGAATATGCCATGGAGATCCGTA
Source organism: Musa beccarii (assembly GCA_024322285.1). NCBI lineage: Eukaryota > Viridiplantae > Streptophyta > Magnoliopsida > Zingiberales > Musaceae > Musa > Musa beccarii. Next base: position 10,055,132 of record CM044396.1, on the reverse strand, counting down.
AAATTGTAGCATGGTGTTTAAATTTTGAGTCTAAGACTTCAAAGTTATGTTTACTCATTGATATAGTCGTCAATATGGAAAAGTTTCATTTAAATGTGAGATTAACCTTCTAGTTGTTACAACTAGCCTTTGGGAATTTAGGATGAGAGATTGCATTGGAATAATATCTGCTGAATCCACAAAATGAGGTCTAGCTGGTCCAGCTATCAATGATCATTGATGGTTTGAATTTTATTTACAACTCTCTCGTCAATCATGTTTTGCAGGAATATTTGGAGATGTTGCGACGTCATATTCGTGAGAGACTGCATAAACAATCCAATTCGTCGGAGAAGTCCTGAATCATCCGGCTGGAGCCTCCAATGATCTGGGTTGATAAATGTAGAAAGGCATTCGGCTCCATTTTGGATATTAATGGCAGTGCAGTCCGCTATATTATTCATGGAAAATCGATAGACTGATTGATCGTGTACTGAAGTCGCAGCTGGTGGCGTTCATGATTTTGAAGTCATCTTGAAACCATCAAGGTGACTGTTGTTGTCACCTCTCACTACATTGCCATTATTGTCGTCACTTTTGACACAACATTATGTTGTCGTATATCCTATACCCCGTGCTTGGGAAATGCTTCCCTGTTTCATGCATTTTGTGTTCTCGTTTAATGTTTGTATTCTATGACTTTTGTTGATTGTATTACGTTTCTCCTTTTTTTGTTTTTTGTTTTTGTTTGCCTTGACGTGGTCATAAGATTGTTCTTTTATTATTATCGTCAGGCATGCTCCCTTCGTGTCATTGCTGCTGCGATGGTGGTTGACGTCGGTGCGGTCATCTGCAGGTTGATTACCGTCACCCTCACGTTGGAGACTCAGGTCTCCCACGTCTAACATTGCCGCGCGGTTCGCCCCCCAAAAGATGGCGAGGGTGTCGGCCTCCCTCGACGTGTCCAAGTCTCTTTTCTCGATCAGCACCGGGAGCAAACGCGGTGGTTAACACGGAGGTCGTTTCATCTCTCGTGCGCAAGGTCGAGGTTCGCTTGCAGGCAACTCGAAGCTCTCATCTCGATCCTGCTGAGCCAATGCCAAACTGACTTTAGATGCTGCATCCGGTGCTTTGTTCAACCATGGAGCGACGGAGGAGGTTTTGGATTAGTTGGTGCCTGACGCCTACTGGGTGTACACCGGGGATAGCATCGACAGGTTCAACAGGGTGGCTAAACGCAGGCTGAAACATCTTCGATCAGAATCAATGGGGCGGATGAACTGCTCCTATGGCGACACTTAATCACCTGTCAACTCTCGTGGACGAGAAATCCCAACTATTTGGTGAGATGATAGAGTTTGGATCATCACGATGAAGCTTGTCCTGATCTGTCCATGACTGAGCCCTGCTGCTTGTTTTCAGGGTTGCAGGAGACAACGTTGCGTCCAAGCTCGTGGCGTTGAGGTCGCACAACGGGTCGCGAACTTTCGTGTCGCCGGTCAACGTGAAGGAATTGGTCGAGCTGTAGAAGCTCGTGTGTGAGAGAGAGAGAGAGAGTAACACGGTTGGGTCTATTCTCGTGACTCATTTACGAGAAATCGGATGTAAGATTTCGTGGTTTGAATGGAACTATTAGAATGGTTAACAATATTAAGTAAGAATAGTAGCCCTGTTGTGTTAATTATTATTTTTAACCTGATACCTGCATTGAGTTCTCCACATGTATTTTAATCGAATCCTTAATAGGTCCTTAATAGTTCCCATTATAACTGAATTGATCAGAAAAACCAAAAACCACATCTGTGCTAGCGATGGGTCCAATCTGATTCGGGAATTCGAATATGCACGGACAAAAAAATAGTGTCAGTTGTTCTGGATATACCACTTAGCTCATATTTGTCTAAGACGTGTGACACTACTATGTGTTCATTCATTTGTAAAGAGTTCATTTTCTCGTAATCTCATAGGATCCTCTAAAGACCTGTGCAAGAGCATTAAACTCGAGATCTCATAAATAGATATTTTAATACACTTAATAAGCAATATAAAATATAAAGATAGATTTTGTAAGTTATATATATATATATATATATATATATATATATATATATATATATATATATATATATATATATATATATATATATATATATATATATATATATATATATATATATATATATAAAGGGATCTAAAGTAGTTCCATCGCATCCAAAAATTTTCACAAATGCCAACATGATACGAATACGAAACTAGATAGCCAACTAACCCAAAACATCACCTTAAAGGCCCATTCAATCTTGTACTATTCAGGTAGCCCTAGGATATTGAGATGATTGACATTTTATACTTTTCTGTGCACCTAGAAAATAATCAAAATGATTGCTTTGAGGTTTTATCTTTGTGCGCGACAATCACACACATGTACCAATTTAAAACATTCACAAAAGCCAATTAGGATAGGCCTGGGAGCTTAGTATAAACCCCATACATGTTGCCTAAAGTGTGAATAAAAAATAAAAAAAAAAGACATGAACACAAATAGATTTTATATCACACAGTCCCTATAATTTATTCATGATAATCAAGAGCACCGTATCTGCTTGTGTCCACATGGATAGTGACGTGTTTGTTGAATGATCCATTCCATAACTCTTGATTGGTCTGATTTGATTGGAAAAACACCAACACAGAGCCATTCTATTAATTTGTTTTATTACTAAGCGGAAGACATCAATTTTAGAGGACCCCGAGCATATTAACAACAGATAAAAAGAAGAGAATAGACTCTACAAGGGTCTCAACTCTTCCAAAATAATTTATAACTACTTTCTTATGGTATAATTATCTCTAAAATTTTCACATATCAAAATGTCAACAATATCAAATGTAATAAGAAAAATGCGTGCAAACATTGCATTTATTCATAAATAGCACCATTCAATCGATTCTTGGGGAACCCTCGTGTATTTATTTTTCATATCACCACAGATACAAGAAGCTGATTGAATTACACAATCGAAGCTACTTGAATAATTATTCTAGAAAAGAGATGGCAATATGGTAAAAATAAAAATACAAATAGCATTTTCATTTATATGAGGAGTTCATCAATGCCAAGCGATAAGTTTAAACGATCCAAGAGGCCCCTAACGCCTTAGCCATGAAGCTATAGCGATCAGCAGCTTCATCGATCTGAGCAAATAGAAACTTGTTAGATTATGATACACAAGTGGAAGAACTGTGGTAGAGTACAATGACAAACCAATTTCTGAGTCGATCGCCCAGCTCCATGTCCTGCCTTTCGGTCAATTCGGGCAATTATTGGGTTTGTCTGTGGACTGTTCTCGACACTGTTGCACAGTAAATACTGCATAGTCTGTCAATGGCAAGCCATACTTCAATCATCAGAAAATAACATAATTTATTAAAACACATTGAAGAACATTGTTATCGCTGCTGCAACAATGCAAGAGCCAAGTAGCATCTTCTAGTCCTTTCTTTTGCTTTGTCAACACAGTCATGCTTTGGCAATTCGTATTGGCAGGTGATATTGTCACATATTGTTCACTAAAAGCTATATTATATGCACTATTGCGGTTATAGTAAAAGCTATCTAGTTCACATGATACCTTAGAAGGATCCAAAATATGCTGGTACTGTTTGACATGTGTACCAAAGAAGTTGAAAATAGTTCTAATGACCAACTTCAAAGTTCAAAGCACAATATAGTTGTTTTAGGTTATAACAAAAACTGCATGAGACAACCAATCTAATTCTAATGGATAACTTTTCAAGCATTTTTGAATCCTAGAGTTAAGAAAGATGCACAAGGTAAACTAAATGGTTCAGTCAGATCATAATTAATGAGTTCTAAAACAATTGGATACATACATGTACAGCAAATGCAGGAAGACTGACTTTCTCCATGGCACATATGAGTGTACTTACTCCGGAAAAGAAAATTAAGAGCAAACATAATTGTGGTGAAAAACATAACCGACCATGACAAGTACTGAGGAAGTGATGACCAAACTGTAGCAAACTATAGGAAAAACCATATCAACATAGTTGGAATTCTAATATATATAGCAGTGTGAGAAGAATCTGTTAATTGCAGCTCGAAAGTACAAGTTATTTCATAAGTTATGACAGACTATCTTAAAAAATCATGTTTTCTTAAGATAGTTTGTCATACCTTATTTCATAAGAAATATTTAATACAATATAATATGCTATTTTTAACTGCTCTCCTACATCTTTACAGTGTCCAACTGGACAAGTATATAAGACAGGGCACATTTAATGATAAAAGAAAAAAAAACTGAAACATAATAAGGATCAACAAGATGCAGAACTACCAACTACTACTAAGTAGAGTAACTTACTGCTAGTAATTTCAACGAGTGCAAAGGCACAACACGATCATCATGATCAGCTGTCAGAAGCATGGTTGGTGGGTACTGACAAGATTGGCCGGAGCTTTTTTCCCATGGTCTTTTTATGTTATGCAGTGGAGAGTATCTGAAGACAAACATGTACATGTGTTGGAATGCAATTAGTGAACCTGTATATATATATATATATATATATATATATATATATATCTTTCTGTGATTGACTGAATCACAATGTTAATTGGACAGATGCCATTAACAACATCCAACAAAAAAATAAATAGAACATCCTAGGAAAATGTTAGTTGCGAATCCTTTTCCTCTTTCAAACATCACAAAGTAACAAAAGTCGTGACAACAGCGCCTGAAACGACATCCAGTACAACACTCAGTTGTTAATCCTACAGTAGAATGGCAAAAATAGAATGTACATGTTATTGAAGAAATTATTCCAATCAGTATGTAATGATAAGGAAAATAAATAATTTCTAGAAAAGAAAGCAACAGATAACATCAGAGACCAAGTTTAAAAGAAAATAGAAAACTCAAACATAAGTTTAGGCGATAAGTCAAACTCCAATAACAATATGGCCTCAATTCTTTGCTTGTAACTTCATAACAAACCTATACAATCATTTCTTTCTTACTGGTATACTAGGACAGAATGAGCCATCTACCTATGCTGGCAGGCATGTACCACACTAACAAAGCATCAGCATTGAGCATGGTGGCATCCAACACACCAGTGGCCGATGCATTTTAAAAACGTTCACAGCATGTCGGTGTAACAACACATCAATGCATGATACCTTTTGGAAAAGAGGCATACTTGATCCCTCATAGACCCCTTGCTCCAACCTAATTTTATATTACAAGAAAGATATTGATGCCTTCCTTAAAGAAAGTAATGGAGGCGCTTCTACTGCAGCAAATATTCTCTCTTGTTGGGTTAATAAATGATAACATCTACAGAAAAGATAATGAGTTTCACTGATTAATTTGAAACAAATATAACAGTGACAATATAGGTAGGTGCAAAAGCTTTTAGAAGGAACATAGGCCATAGTTTGTAACGGCAAAAAATTTCAACTATAAGAACAGTTTCAGAGTAAGGCATTCTGGACAATTTACAAATGTTGAAGAGGGTCAGGAATGAGAATGGCTTGCAATAGACAACTCTCATGCTATTTCACTTTCTTTTCCTTTTATAAAACTGAAGTTCAAAGTTCAAACAACAAAATCATCCCAAAAAGAATGATCACAGAACAGCATTAATTTAATTAATGAACAAGATATAGGGTTAGCCATGACATGATACACTGTATAATATGAGCAAAGAACTATCCAGAATGGCAATCCTTGGTCTATAGGGCTATTGATATCCAACCGATTTCAGGGCATATCTATTCCGCGGTTCCTCTCAATGTCTGTAAGTGAAAAGCAGTAACAGTATAAAGCATGCACTGCATTTTAAGTAAATTGTAGTGAAATGATCTCTCTTCAACTGCTGAGCATTTTAAACAAAATGAAAAAGACATTGTGCAAAACACACAACATTCAGGATCTTGTTTACTTTTGACTCATATCAGGTATCACAGAGACAAAGACAATACAGCATGGTGAGCAGCTATCAGTAAGTAGGTCTTACAAACAAATGAATACTCATTTTTAATAAAAGAAAATGGCACCAATTTCTAATCTTATACAATTATGATATTTTATTAACAGTAACCTGAGAATTGAAAACCAAATACACCAAGCTAAATAATACTCATTTAGGTCTTACAAACAAATGAATACTCATTTTTAATAAAAGAAAATGGCACCAATTTCTAATCTTATACAATTATGATATTTTATTAACAGTAACCTGAGAATTGAAAACCAAATACACCAAGTTAAACAATATAAAGCCATTTTCACCATTTCATTGACCAAAGTTTCATGTATATACAAAAGGATCAACACTGGCACTCACTGAAGTGGTTATCAAGTGCTTGTTAATAGGTCAAAGCATGCAGGAGATGGCCTTATTGAGCATTAAGTGCAAGCCATCATTAAGGTGATGCATGCAGTAACAACTATAGGTATGCCGTATGCACTAAACAATTTATGGCAGGCATTAATAGAAATATTAAATAAATACAAAGATAAGAGATAACTGCATATACTATTATTTATAGTTGTATACCATGTCATGAACTTTACATGTTCATAGGTGATTAAATTCTATGAACTTTGATAATTGTGATGTAGGAACTAGGAAGTAATTGTCAGATAATAGCACGTAATATACAATAAAGCTGTTAAAACCTCATAAGCAACTACAGACTCTGGCTCAACCAACATACCATGAATATTTAACTAAAACCAATAATCAACACAATTATGATGTTGTGGCACAAGACCAATGTCAAAATTCAAATTCTATAAACGAAGGAATGCTGTTTCATACTTAATAAGCCAATGGAACTCTTCCTCATTGTCTGAGCAACCATAATCGGAGGTCCAAGCATGACCTGAATAACAAGCATATATGAATCAGCAGAGAGACATGGAAAATGCATAACCACCAAGAAGTTGAAAAAATTGGATTAACCAATGGTGAACTTGTGGAATCGAAGCATGTCCATAACTCCAACATGAGCAAGCACACACCCAAAAAGATCTGGACGCTGCCATGACAATTTTATGGTTAATACTTACAAAAGATAATAAACAAATACAGAAAACTCTAAGAGTACTCGAATAGTTTTGACATGAAGCTCACAGATACAAGCACGAAGGTCTTAAACTACTTTTACCTGATTCATGCAAGCTGCCACGAGAAGTCCACCATTGCTACCTCCCTCGATACATAGACGTTTAGGGTTGGTATAATTATTTGAAACAAGAAATTCAGCAGCAGCAATAAAGTCATGAAAACAATTTTGTTTCTTAGAAAGTGATCCTGCTTTATGCCATTCTTCCCCATATTCTCCACCACCACGAATATTGGCTAAACAGAACACAAAACCTAAGTTCCTTGCCAAGACAACACGACTCACATGAAATGAAGGTCTAAGGCTAATGTTGAAGCCCCCATAGCCATACAGTAAAGTTGGATTTGATCCATCAAGTTTAAGATTCTTCTTTGACACAGTGAACATGGGTAATCTGGTAGCATCCTTGCTGGAAACAAAAACCTGAGAAACAAAATAAATTAAGGGAAAGAAAAATCATAACCTGATAATCCAACTATTTAAATTTATCTCTTCAATATGCATGGATCATCAATAACAGAAAGGATTATAATAGCTAAAATGTAACTTTTTTATACAAGTCATTTGGAGTACATATTTCTTTAAAGTATCATATAACAAAACCTATCCACAAAATTAAAAAAAAAACATTGCCTTAACAAAACTTAACATGAAACAATTGTCTTAATTTTTGCCTCTAAAGATAGCTCTAGATTAGGTAGACTGGAAGAATTTTAATGTAAAGTTACCTGTTTAACATCAAATTCTGTTCGATCAAAGCCAGGGATAGAAATTTCTCGAAATATATTCATCTCATGGACTTCAGTTGCTAAATTGCACCTGTAGATGATTCCTGGAGAAAGGAAGCTAGTGAAGCTTATAAAGATCTCGCTATTTTCACGTCTAGCAGAAATCCCAGAGACACTACCAACATCTAATGGCAAACAATGTAGCAAATCTCCTGTACTCATGTCCCTTATCTGCAAAATATGCTTGACATCACGCAGATAGCACACTAAGATCTGGTTGCCATTGACAGCATAAGCTGATTCCAGTACATCCCTTTCATGCTCTGGCAGAATGTCAGTCCACAAGTCTGGCTCCTTGAGGTCTACCCTCACTAACTTACATCTTGGAGCTCCTTTGTTTGTCAAAAAGGTAAACTCACTATCATCATTTGCCACAGCACTATAGCGTGCTTCAAAGTTATCCACAAGCTTGACAAAAGGAAGCATTTCATTGCTTCCTCTAAAACCTTCAAGTCCATTAGGCAAAGAGCACAGATCACAGTAGTACAACTTGTTGACAGGATCACAACCTTCCGTAATATGTAAAAGAGCAAACTGCAGAAAATAACAAGCATTGTCAGCTCAAAGAAACTAATTTGACAAAATAAAATTTCATAAATTATTCATGCTAAAGCAATCAAATTCTTGACCTCAGAGCATGAAGACATGTCAATAATTAGCCATCACAATACATGCTGATCAGGGTGAAATCAACAGTTTACCTGAGCTTGATGCCAAATTAGGGTGATGGCACTACACCCTCGGTGCACGCAACCCCTCATGTTAACATGGTACCAACATGGACTTGAACTTAAATACATGAAAACGATAACAATAACATATGATGGACGTTCCAGTGGGCAGTTCATATATGTGTTTTGAGTTAACACATCACACATTTATAATCATCTTATACATACAAATGGAGGTGTTAGTCAATAACATTGTGAAGTAGGAATCAGAAATGTGGTGATGAATGGATATAAAACTAGAGCAAGGGCTATAATATTGTATGCAATAAATTGTACAACAGCTGAGAGTTGCATAGTAGTTAATTGAAATGAATCAAGAGTATTTTCTAGATTGCTAAACAATATAGAACATGACAATGAGGCAGCATCTTACCTTTCCATCATTAGTGACATAGACTCCAAAGATATACTTTGGATACTCCTGGTCTCTCCAACATAATATGTCCTCTGATTGATGCGTGCCTAAAAAATGATAGTAAAGCTCATGATTCAGATTGATTTTTGTCTCTGTCCCCGCATCCAATTCAACCCCTTCTCTATGCATTATCAGAAATAAACACAAAATACAATTGACAGAACAATTACAACTAAAGATTTTTTTTCTTCAATAAATGATAGTAACAATTAGAATAAGGAATCTGCTTCACTTACTCAGGAGGTGGATATCGGCCATAAAAGAATCCTTTTCCATCAAGGGTCCAGCTAACTGATGAGAACTTCACCTATAGTTGGAAAAGAAAACATCGGGAAAATTGGAGAACTAAGTACAAAATGCGTGGAGCATAAAAGGACTCTCACCCATGATATTGTGTCAGATTCTGGTGTCTTATCATCAATCCTCATCACCTTGATTGTAACCCAATCACTTCCACTCTTGCTAAGCCCATAAGCCAAATACCGGCCATCCTTGCTGACAGAAGCAATCGAAAGTGCAACAGTTCCATCCTCGCTAAGTATGTTAGGATCCAACAGAACCTCTGCCTCTCCATCCAAATCTTCCTGCAGCAAAGCAAAGGGTTCATAATGAAATCAGTGTCAGAAACGGAACCATTCAAATCTAAACGATTCTACAATAAATTAGGACATTAAGATTTAATTAGAACTCCACAACATTGGTAATCTTATTCCAAATTAAAAAGAAGAAAAATCCAAAACAAAGTAGCAAGCATTTCTAGGAAAGAAAGATCTAAAATGGCAACTTCTACAAGAAATTCATATCATTTTACATGTGCCTTAATGGATAATCGATGCATAAACAAATCAAAACACCCTATCAATCACACATAAGTCAGCAAACGCAGATCATGAACTTATTTAGTCTAGTTTTACGAATCCTTGCCCAACCAAAGAAACAAAATGGAAAATCCATTAGCTCCAACATCATGATCTAGGCATAAGATAAAGGAAACAACCTGAACGTAGAGAACACTTTGCGCCTGCAGACCGGTGTTATGATAGTAGAAGTACTTCCCGCCTCGCTTGAACGGCGTGCCATACCGGGGGTGATCAAACAACGCCGTGATCTGGAGCCGCAACCTCTCCCTCTCCTCGCACCTCGCCAGCACCGAGTCGGTCAACGCAGCCTGCCTCTCCACGAACTCCTTCACCTCCTCCGCATCCGGATCCTCCAACCTGGGTTTCCAAAAAGAAACACAATCTTCCTCACAACGCACCGAACTCGAAAAGATTCGATCTGATTGGGTTCTTGAGCAAGACGGGGCCCAGGAATCACCATCTATAGGGGTCGGCCACGCGGACGCCGTGGTAATCGTCGACGACCGACTCGTCCCGCCGCGCGGGTGGGTAGGGGAGGGGCGGGAGGGACTCCGACGCGGCGGCTGAGAGGGAGCCCATCGTGTCGATGTCGGCAGCAGCGCTTGAATTGGCCTCGACGACAATGAGATCAGCGCACGTGAGGGACGCGGGAGGAGCCAAGCAAAAGCCTATATATATATATATATATATATATATATATATATATATATATATATATATATATATATATATATATATATATATATATATATATATATATATATATATATATATATATATATATATATATATATATATATATAATTATAATTATAATTTTTGGCCATATAGTCATGTCCAACGTGTCTTTTTTTCTGTTATTTTTTTATGCCTTTTCAATGATCTCATTGTCTCCCGTGTTTAGAATATTTTTTTAATTTTAAAGATTTTTTTATAAAAATAACCGAGGAAGATAATTTTAATATTTTGTTATTTTTATTTTTTGAGTATAAGCCTTATAACGATCCATCGTCGAATCAATATAGATCCCATATCATTTCAACATATTGCTTCTTTATAATATTAGAGAACGAGGGAACTCCTTGACTCATCACGAGCCCTGGTGAATCACAACACTTCAAAAAAAAAAAAAGAACTTTTAACAAACCAAATTGTATCATCCACTTTTAAGCGATTTGCATCGGATCGGCAAATATCGATCGAACCTTATCAAACTAGTCAAGATTCATCAATATTTTTTATCAATTAAAATAATTAATATTTTTTTAAAAAATAATAAATAAAATTTAGAACCCTCAACCAATTTGGTATGGTTCAAATTAGTGGAATGTTTGTCAATATTCTAAGGTTATAACAACTATGGTTGAACCGAAGTGACATCTTCAGTCAAAAGCTGTCCTAAACTTATTTATTTTCAACCATAAGATCTCTTCCTTAACAAGAGTTGCGTTCATGGCTCCCTTTTAAGAATACTATCACGGTTGGATGGATGCGGCACAAGTCAGCCTTGATGGCCAAGTTTACTAACTCAGTTAATGCGGTGTTGCTCTCTCTTCAAGTTTTCTTGGTCTTATATTATATCTATTTTGGATTTAAACTAGTATGGTCGAACCATCCAGAAGATACGAAATGCATAACTTAGTCAAAAGAATGATCTAAACTTCGTGGATTCGGTAATTAATTGTTCTATTCCTTGACTAGAGGTCATTACCATTACATCATCACCACAGATACAATTAATATCTTAGTTGGATTGGCTTTGACCTTTACTGAGTCAGATGCTATGCAAGCTGAGGTTACACTCGTCAATCTTGATAGCTAAGTTTTTGGGTTATGGTTTGCGTTCACTGGTTGGTATTTATCTTCATGTTGGCACTAACATTTAGAATGTAGCTTATCTCTTTGTTAATTTGATCCAAACGCTTCGATTTAGATGCTTTATTGTGTTTACTTGTTCCATGAAATTAAAATTTGGAATAGAAATTAAAATTTGAGATAGAAAGATGATTTAGAAAGTTATTGTTATAATATCTCTAACTTTAGTCAAACATCGAAAGTTGGAGAAAACTAAATTATTAGTATTGGTCATTATAATATTCCTAACTTTTGTCCCACATCCAAAGTGGAAGAAAATTTTAAAATCATTCATAAGAACTAAATAGGTCTAATATTATTAATTTTTATTGAAGCATGGTTTATTTTATTTTTCACTTTGGTTCTAATTTAAGCATCGATGAGATCTAGTTGGGCATTATACTCGTCTTTGATCTTCGTTCAATTAAGATAATAAACACCATTGACAACCACACCACCAAGGTTAAATATCTTTTATTTCTTCGAGAAAAACTAGAATAAATTTTTTTATTCATTTGAGAAGAGGAGATTATAATGTTTCTAATCTTCCTTCTTAGGAAAAAAAAATAAACTTGAATGGAAAATATTTTTAGCAAGTGATTTAGGGACAAGAAGTTGATGATTATTATATCCCATAAAATAACTATTACATTCTTATTTCATATCTCATGTGGTAATCTAAAATACAAATATTTTATGTAATCTAGGCACAATAAATTGATGAGTCCATTATCCGATGTTTCATAATTTTTGTTGCTAAGTATACAAAATTTTATATATTATTATAAATATCTCATGTGGTAACCTAAATTGATGCATTGCCTCAAAATAATTCCATCTAAGCTATTAAGCTTATACATGAGATACGATTATTCGATCCATATTCTTATGATGTTTATGCTATGAACGATCTAATCTGTGTTAACATTTTTGGCAAGTGAATTGATGATTCTTGTTTCATATCTTTGGTTAATGATTGTAAATATCTCATGTGGTAATCTGAATTGATTCGTGGCCTCAAAGTAGTTTATACTTAAATGATATTCTTATGACTCGGCTGATTCATGACCTCGAAATAATTCCATTTAACTAAGCTTACACTATGATTCATATTCTTATCATTAACCTTATACTATGAACCATAAGATCTTGTCCGGAAGCTCTCAAAAGAAGTAAACAATTATACATTTGTTTCTCCTTTGTCATTCTTATATTATATTGATGCTTGGAAAATATGGAGTGCTTTTTGTCCCTCCACCAACTTGTACATTGTCACTCCTTCCATGCTGTGTATGTGATACATTCCATATCTATACAAGATGTATTATAATGCTTCCCAATGGTCACATACATCAGATAACAGGTCGCAGTCATTGCTTTACATCTGAAGGTAAAAAAGGGAAGGAGGAAAGCTGTAGAATTAATGGAAAGCTCGTAGTAAATGGCGTCAGGGGAATCAAACGGGCGGGGAAGACATTAATATAGGAATCTCCGTATGACTGTCGCGACGTGAAGACGAGCATTTACATGCTTAGATGCAGATTTACTGTTCAAATGCTTTGTTGTTTGTTTTTCTCTCTCATTTACGTACGTTCAGTTAATCCTCTTCAACCACTTCTTCTCCTTCCTCGGTCATCTGTTCCTCTTGCAGGAGGTTAAACCCAATGAAGAGATCCATTCCCATGCATGCAGTGTGCTTAGAAACAGTGCTTTTCTCGTGCACAGATTAAGTGGCTGGCATGAAATCCCACGTTGTTATGTTTCGTGACGGTAGTGCTATTAGTAATCATTGTATAAAGCCACAAAGCTAAGAGAAATATTTAGGGTTATACCTCTTCTCCTAGACCAGCAACTTTCACGTTGCCGTAACTTACGACCTGTAAATATTCGTACAATAACAAAGAGAGAAGTTGTGATCAAGCTTGGAGAAGAAGAAGAAGAAGAGAATGAGAAGTTTACTGTTAAAAGGCGGCAGCCTTGACTGGGTGAGATGAAAGAGTACTAAGATATTGGCACGGCTCAATCAGAAAACAAGGTCTTAGGGCTTTGCATTGCCCAAAAATGGTGCACTCTGAGTGAGCCGGGCCAACATCATAGTAACTATTTCATGGTGATCTCGTCTTCCTCCATTTGCAACTGCATACACTGCTTTCTTCTCCTGGTGAGAGATGCGGAAGAAAGAAAAGAAGGAAGTCGACTACAAAATTGAGCAGCTTCTTTCTTCTGACGAGAAGATGGGAAGCTTGAGAGATGCGAGAGAGGTGGTGGAGGAAAGGAATGTCTTGGAATTTAAGGAGGTCGAAGGGTGGGGATGGCATTTAAGGCTCCCGACAACCGAAGGCGATAGACAGGCTGCAGCATTAATAGTAAACCTCCCTCTCGATATTATTCTCACCCTCCTCTCTCTCTCTCTCTCTCTCTCTCTCTCTCTCTCTCTCTCTCTCTCTCTCTCTCTCTCTCTCTCTCTCTCTCTCTCAGAAGCATTGTTTACATCTATGGGACTTTTCTTAATTAATAAGATGATATTTTTCTCGTGACGAGAAACGAGCTTTGGTTTCCTTCGCTTACTTTTCATTTATATACGTGCATCCAAATGGTACACGAAGGTATCACTCCAGCAACAGCTTTTGAGATTTAGCTTCTTCAGACATTAACTGATGTCGTGATCATTGAAGGCTACAAGGCTACAGCATGTGAGGAGAGAGAGAGAGAGAGAGAGAGAGAGAGAGAGAGAGAGAGAGAGAGAGAGAGAGAGAGAGAGAGGTAAACCTTGTTGCGTGCATGCAAAGACAATGGAGCATAAATGTTCCAGATGAGATGGTGAGTCGACGAATTAAATCGCTATTTCCATTGAAGCTTTATATTATGGAGAAAATGAACAGACACCATATAATGTATACTCCAGATAAACACATATACAAGTGGAATCAGCAACAGCTAGTGGCTTCTGACCCCCTCTCCCTGTATCACATGATGCTGCATGTTGTATGCAGATCAATTAAATGGAGGAGTGGCTCTTGGGAGAAGAGAGATGCTTCATTGCATGAGGTGTGGAGTAACTCATGGTTGTAGATTTCAAGAGCGAGAAGGAAGGAAAGGCGACGGTGTGGGGTGGAGATGGGAGGAGTAAATGCGAGAGGGGGAGATTTTGGAAGAGGAGTGAATGAGGGGGAATCTTTGTCTGACGCACCAGCATCGATGTGTATAAATGCCACGCCTCTCTTCTCAAACCTGTTTTAGCATGCTGCAGCGACCTCTCTCTCTCTCTCTCTCTCTCTCTCTCTCTCTCTCTCTCTCTCTCTCTCTCTCTCTCTCTCTCGCTGGGAACATTTAATCCTTGCCAACAACCTCTCTACGGGCCACGAAGAGCACTGCTGCATGTCTCGGCTTGAGACACGGCATAGGAACTGGAATGGTGACATGCATGCAACGCACATTTCCTCTTGTCTCGACTCGAGTCACCACAGGCTGATATAACATGTCTGTGTGAGAGATCTCGAGTATGAGATATGTATGCCAAGCAAGATAAAGTTTCATTGCCTAGTTGAGGGATCCAACACATATATGAATATGAATGTATAGAAATATATGCCTAAAACATTAATTTATACTTAAAGTTTATTTAAATTAAGAGTTCAAAATTTAATCGTGCAAATAAATATTTCTATATAACACATCTTAAAAATTGATTTGATGATGTTATACTAGACTCACACATCCAAGATTGACGGATCAAAATCTTACCTCATATATTTTTGACTTTAACTTAAGTATTCAATTAAGGTATTAGCTAGTATACATGGTAAAGATCTTAACAGTTTATTGCACTTAGACCCAAATCAATATTTATATACTAAGTCACCTTAGATTATGACTGTAAGATTTTATTTTATAAATTTTTTATACTTAAAAGATTATCATAGTGATAGTGTACTTAATCTCGGTTTATACATAGAATATAAGTTTTAGACCTCGTCATAAAAATGTATCACTAATGTTGATTTGGAATAATGTGTCTAGAAATTTTTACAAAAACAATTAGTTTGATGGTGATGTACGAATCCCACCTTCGTCATTTACCCAAATATTTATATACTAACTCATCTTAGATTATGAGTGTAAGATCTTATTTTATAAATTTTATATACCTAAAATTTTAGTATGATGAATAAAGTTTGAGACCTCATCATAAAATTTATAACTTATGTTGGTTTCGAATAATGTATATATAAGTTTTTATATAAAAATATTAGAGTTGATAATGCACTTGATTCACTTTCCTAATATTATGGGTTTAAAATCTTAGTGTATACATATTATACATGATACAGTATTCTGGTGATGATGATATTTTTATTTTGACTAATATTTTTTTTCATTTTTATATTTGACTAATTTTTTATTTTTATTTTGACTAATATTATTTTCATGATAAATATTAGAATGAAGTAATTTGATTGGTATGATCCATGGTTTAATCTTATATGCAACAAAAGGTAACACAAATTATGGGAAGAGCCAAAGTTCTACATTTGATATGGTTGAATAATTTCGATTCATTCCCGTCCAATCAGAAAATTTGTTTTGATGAGTCTTAGTATTTTTATTAATTTTGGTACCGGCATGTATATTGGTTTAGTCCTCAATATCACTATTCTTTCTAAGACAAAAATGAAGAATTCTATAATTCAAATATTTTCTATCCAGAATTTTATGGGCATCAATAAAATATTTCTTTGTTAAGTAATCATCGATAATCATATTTAGCAATACATAAAAACATAAAACAATTAAGATTTCTGACTATTTAGCAATACATAAAAAACATAAAACGATTCAGGTTTCAGTGTGTATGAGTATCCACGTACTCTCTTAGCTTTTAGGTCTAAAATGTCTTTCTCATAAATTTTTTAAAGGTGCTAGCGAACATAGTTGACAAAGATTTTATCATGTCAATGTACGTACCATTAGAGGTATACATTGTCTCTAGTCTTTTGTATATTACGGATGACGAGTAACACATCCATTTTACGTATGTAATTAGGCAATGCATGCCCGGGGTATCATGGACAAGTAGATAGATACTATGGGGCCTTCCATGACCATAGAGAAGATGGTGAGCAGTATACCATGTTCTGATTGGTTTACATGTTCTTTGCACGGATTCATTTGAGGTCAGAAGCTGCCAAAAAGGCTATAAATAAAGCTAACACAGTTGAATGCTTGGATTCAGTATCATTCATCTTATAGAAAATTAGATCCCTCATGTAAAGAATTGACAGCTGATATCTCATCATTTACTTCCTAGCAAAACCTCATTGAAAAATTAGCCAAACATTTGTACACAAAAAAACAAGAAGAAAAAATCGATAAGAAAATCTAATAATTGTGTTTGCTTTTCTATAGCTTAATAGCTAAACCTACTGAATCAAAATTTTCAAATAGAAAAAGAACATTAATCTAACCTAAATTAAAAATAATAATAATGTATTCCTAACGAAGATTAACGCAAGAGAAAGACGCGAACAAAGCTGGAGCGCTCTCATGCAGCCACGACCACCTGCACGGGGACCGAAGGCGGAGCCGCGGGAGGCGGAGGGGGAGGAGGAGGGTGCAGGTGGGCGCGGCAGAGGGGGCAGTCCGGGTGCGCCGAGAGCCACCGGTCGGCGCAGGGGCGGTGGAAGGCGTGCCGGCATTCGGGCAGCACCCGCGCCGCCTGCCCCGCCTCGATGTCCTCCAGGCACACCGCGCATTCCTGGCCGGCCACCGCCCCCCCGTCCGCCGCCCCGCCCAGCCGCTCCAGCTCCGCCGTGGACAGCCCCTTCCCGCTCTTGGCCCCGTCCCCGTTCCGCAGCATCGACGACCACAGCATGCACATGTACACCATGAACACCACGCCCATCCCGAAGCATACCAAGAACAGGGCGACGAACAGAAACAGCAGTAACATCATTCCCTCCCCCTTCCTCTCCCTCTCCTCTCTTTCTTCTTCACTCCTTTATCCGTTACGGACACTCTAATTAAAGTGGGAGGAGGAGAGACGAGAGACTATGAATAGGGTGGAAACAAAGGAAGGAACGCCTCGAGCTCCTCCTCTGTTTCTCGCCTCCTGGGGAACGGGGTTCAATGGAGGAAGCGGGTGCTACTTTTGGCCAGGGGAGGAGTGGGCGGGCTAATAGAGGATGGGAGAGGGAGAAGCGATCGGACGCCCAGTTCGGTGGATGGACGGGTGCGCGACACCTGTGCAGCACTGGCTCAGGGGGGCGAGGAGGAGGAGGAACGGCAGGCGGAGCCGATTCGTCGTCGGAAGGCTCGGGGAGGGGCGAAACCTGTGAGGTCGGCGTGCGCCTCCCTCCCCCCCGTCCGATACGTGTGTGCTTGGCTCCGCCACGGGCTCACGTTCCCCGTGCGGAGGAATGACGCGCGGCGTGGGCTCGTGGCGAGGCCGCTCCATCTGTGGCCTATGCGGCTGTGCAGCTATATGGGGTCAACCACGACGCAGCGTCGGCATATGATGCGGCAGCATAATACTAGAGGATCGAAGTGGGTCCCGCTCGAATTATGGAATAAACATGTTGGTCGATCATGTAATAACTGTCATCTTTAACTGCAGTCAAATGTATGAACAGTATGACCGCCGAGCTCATTGAATGCTGAAAACACAGCAACATCAGATTGCAGTGGTCTGCTGATACGATCATCAATCTTAAACATTAAGCTGCGTGAGAATTTGGATAACACAATCTTTCCAATCAGCAGAAAGGAAGCTCATTTCTACACGTATTGTCAAAACGCCAGAGATTGTGATTGCCTTGTGAACAGTGACAAAACAAAACCAAGTTCTTCGGAAACAACGTAGGCATCATTTCCTTTGAGCAATCCTTTCATTTATGATGCTTTCGATAGCGTTTCTGATCGTGAATCAAGTAAATAGTTCCATCGAGTTGATTGACTCGTGTTGGTGTAATATGATCAAAGTTAACCGTTTTTCTGTATTATAAATTATTATTATTATTATTATCGATAAATCAAAATAAATTAAATTATAATAAAAATTTTTAGAAAGAAACTTCTAATTATCATCCTAGACTCTCTGTTGTTATCTATAAACGAATATGATCTCTTAAGAATAAATAATTAGTTATTAAGATTAAATATCTATTTTTAATTTATCTTAGTCTCTAAACCATCGCTCATAACGGTCCTGTGAAAGATAAAAAGAGGGAAGAAAATGAGTCTAGTTATCCTTGCAGATCGATATCGCTATAGCTTTCGAATTTGATGACGATATAACTATAGATCAAATAAAGACTTTCTGAATAGCATCGAAAGGTATACATTATAAATATGATCTATCGTTATTTTATTTTAATTTTTTACATTAAATATTTTTACATAATAGTAGCATAATCATAGTTTTTTATGTTTATAATTAGTATCAGAGTTATATTTTCAAATACTTTAGATCGTAAAAATATTTCAGATTTATTTTATATTTAGATTTATTTATTAATACTCTTTGTTTATGAAAAGATATTATTCAGTTTTGATTTATGATGATTAAACGATTCATTTGTACTGTCATTCTACTATTTAATCTAGTTTACCATATTACTTGCTTACTAGTAAAGTTCATCGTGCTTGATTGATGAATCATTGTTGACATCTTATTATTGATGAGAGTAATTGTTGAGAGTCGTGGCTTACAATAGTTGTGAGCCTAATTGTGGACAACGACTACATATGTAATAAAAGTAACCTATGGTGCGATAGTCAATGATGGCCATATGTACAATTATTTGTGTAGTAGTCTTGTGACGACCATCCTATCTTGGTCACAAGGCACTATAGTAGTGTCATTGTATATAGTGATTGTAGTAGTGTTGTTGCTTGCAATAGTTGTGACAACTATAATAGCATCGCTGCATGTAATAGCTGTAGTGCAACCTTTAACCAGTAGCTATAGTAACGTCACTACAATGTTTACTGGTTGAGCTTAGCATTGATTGTCGCTGAAGGCCGTGTTGGTCTGATGGCCCAATTCAGCCCATATGAGTTTTATCAGCCCATAGCCCACTCCCTTTTCTAACCTAAACCCTAATTATATTAGGGGGCTAATGGTGGTTACGAAAATAAGAGAAAAAAATCACAGCAAAAGGGCAGAAATTTTACAGCAACAAAGAGAATTCAAAGAGAGGAGAGATGGGTAGAAAAACAAGAGAAAAAGAAAGGAAAGAAGATAAGAAATACTTAGAGACTGTTCTCATTCATCCAAACAGTTTTCTCATCTCAGGTTAGATCAGATATACAGTGAATTTTCTGTGATTGCTTGGGGAGGTTTTGGATATTGTGCACAGTGACGTGATCCTTGTATCTCAGTTATTCTTTTGTGATTGTTGCTTGGGTTTTGGGTAAGAGACTTTGAGAATGTACATTCATTATTTCTATAGTGGATTTTTTCTGGTTTGCCCCATAGTTTTTACCCTTCACATTGAAGGGGTTTTCCACATAAATCTTGATATTCTATTTGATTCTGATTTTCGTTTAATTTCGCTGTGTATTACGGTCTGTTAGTATTTGTTCATATACAAAAGTTCTTCCTTGTTTGTTATCCTTTTATCCCATCAACTAGTATCAAAGCAAGGTTTTTGGTGATTTAATTTTTGTATTTGAAAATAGAGGTCGGTAGTGTTTCTCGCATGATTAGTTTAAACAAAAATAATTGAATGATATGAAAACCAAGAATGAAAGATCTCTTGTATTGCAAAGATTTGTATGGACCTTTGCAAGGGGATAGTGAAAAACCCACAACTATGATAGATGATGAGTGGAAGATGTTAGATCGAAAAACGGTTGGATTTATTCAACAGTGGCTCGATGATAGTGTCTTTCACCATGTTTCTACTAAAAGTTCTACATAGTCTCTTTGGAAAAAAGTTGGAAGGTCTCTATGAAAGAAAAACAACTTGCAACAAAGCTTTTTTTATCAGAAAACTTGTAAACCTAAAATATAAAGAGGGTGCTTCTATTGTTGAGTATTTAAATGTAATGTAGAGTATTACTTATAAGTTCTCTTCTATGAAAAAGTCTCTTGATGATAAGTTGCAGGCATTGTTATTTCTCAATTCATTGCCAGAAAGTTGGGAGACACTCGTGGTTTCCTTCAGTAATTCTGCACTAGATGGTATTGTCACCATGAGTCAAATAACAAGCAGTTTATTGAATGAGGAGTTGAGAAGAAATAACTCAGCAACATCTCAGATTGATATACAAGTACTTATCTAAGAGAACAAAGGAAGGTTTGAGTCTAAAGATAGAAGCAGTTCACGTATGGGTAGAAGCAAGTCAAGATCAAGGAAAGATATTGTTTGCTACAACTGTAGTGAGAAATGACATTATAAGAATCAATGTAAACAACCTAAGAAGAGCAAGAAAAAGAGAAAAGAAGTGAAGTCTATAGAGTCAAAAGAGAATACCACAACTATAGTGGAGGGTGGTAATTATTTGATTTTGTCCCCTTCTAATGATATTTTTTCTTGTGTGTGTTAGGATCTCGAGTGGATAATTGACACAGGAGCTTCTTATTATGCTACACCACAGAGGGAGTTCTTTGCTACCTACAGGTCTGAAAATTTTGGTGTTATTAAGATGGGTAACTATGGCACAGCAGACATCATTAGCATGGGTGACATCCACATAAAGACCAACCTTGGCTGCAAGTTGGTGCTTAAGGATGTGAGGTATGTGGTTGACTTGAGGTTGAATTTAATCTCAGTTGGAAGACTAAATGATGAAGATTATGATAGTAGGTTTCACAAAGGGCAATGAAAACTCAGTAAGGGTTCTCTTATTATAGCTAATAGAAAAAAATATCATACTTTATACAGACTATAGGTCAAAGCTTGTAGTGAGCAGCTAAATGCTATAGAGAAAGACTTCAACATTGATTTGTGGCATAGGCGATTGAGACACATGAGCGAGAAGGGACTGTAAACTCTTTCCAAGAGAGAGGTATTGCCTGACTCAAAGGTACACGTCTGAACCCTTGTATTGATTGTTTAGCTAGTAAACAACACAGAGTTTCTTTTGCTAGTCCTACTTTATCTAGAAAAATATATGTCTTGGACCGTATTTATACAGATGTATATAGTCTTTTGAGGACAAAAACTCCTAGTGGTTTTATTAATGTTCTTGGCATCAGTGGTGCACTTTATTTTGTTACTTTTATAGATGACTTTTCCAGAAAAGTTTGGGCCTATACTTTGAAGACCAAGGATCAGGTTATTGATGTCTTCAAAGAGTTTCATGCTAGAGTTGAAAGGGAGACAGAAAGGCAACTAAAATGCATAAGATCATATAATGGTGGTGAGTATACATGATTATTTAATGATTATTGCATGTCACATGACATCCAACATGAGATGATAGTTCCTGGTATACCTCAGCATAATACAATTGTAGAGAGAATAAACCGTACCATCATGGAAAAGATCATATATATGCTTTCATAAGTAAAGCTACCCAAAAGGTTTGGGATAAGGCTTTGGGGACTGCAGTTGATGTGATCAACTTATCTCCCTGTACAACCCTAGACGCTGATGTTGCAGAGCATATATGGTCAAGAAAAGATGTTTCCTATAGGCATTTGAGAGTGTTTGGTTGTCGTGTATTTGCACATGTTCCAAACAATAAGAGGTCCAAGTTGGATGGTAAGACAAAAGAATATATTTTTCTTGGCTACTCACATAATCAATTTGTTATAGGCTTTAGGATCCAGAAAAACAGAAGGTGTTTAGAAGCAGAGATGTAGTCTTTTTTTAGGATCAAACCCTTGAGGATTTGAAGGAGGCACTAGCCAAGACTTCTGCAGAAAGATTAGCAGATTGTGACCCAGTTATTCCTCCAGTATATTAGGGTGATGGGGGAGATGTGTAGGAAGATGGTGTAGAACCAGATATTAATCTACTTGCAAGACATGTTGAGCAAGAAGAAGTTGAGGAGTAGCTTCTCGCAGAACCTCAGTTGAGAAGATCTTCTAGATAACATCAGCCTTTCAGAAGATATTCTACAGATGAGAATGTGATGCTTACTAATGCAGGTGAACCAAAGAGTTACCAAGAAGCAGTTAAAAGTGAGCAGGAAAGGAAGTGGCTAATTGCTATGCAGGAAGAGATAGATGCTCTACAAAAGAACCACACATATGATTTAGTGCAACTTCCATAGGGAATAAAGACCTTGAAAAACAAGTGGGTTTTCAGGTTGAAGACTCAAGAATATTGTTCTCAACCAAAGTACAAAACCATATTGGTTGTGAAAGACTTTGGTTAAAAGAAAGGTATTAACTTTAAAGAGATTTTTTCTCCTATTGTTAAAATATCTTCTATTCGTGTTGCTCTAGGTATTACTGCTAGCTAGGACTTGGAGGTGGAATAGTTAGATGTGAAGATAGCTTTTATTCATAGTGATTTGGAGGAGAAAATTTATATGGAGCAACCAGAAGGTTTCAAAGTCAAAGGTAAAGAAAATTTTATCTGCAAGTTAAGAAAGAGTTTGTATGGGTTGAAGCAAGCTCCAAGACAGTGGTATAGAAAGTTTGATTCATTTATAACTGAAAATGGATACAAAAGAATGACTTCAGATTATTGTATGTACATTAAACGGTTTGGTAAAGATTTTATTATTCTTACTTTATATTGATGATATGCTTATCTTTGGGAAAGATATGTGTACAATTAATAGGTTGAAGAAGGAACTGAGTGAGTCCTTTGCAATGAAATATATGAGGCCAGCAAAGCAAATATTGGCCATGCAAATTTCTCATGATAGGAAAAATAAGAAGATTTAGTTGTCACAGGAGAAGTACATCGAGAAGGTATTAGAAAGGCTCAGTATGAGCAATGCAAAACCAGTTGGTCCTCCTCTTTTAAGTTATTTTAAGTTGTGCTCAGAACAGAGTCCGTCAAGTGATGAGGAGAAGGAGAAAATGTAAAAGGTTCCTTATGCTTCAACAGTTGAAAGTTTAATGTATGCAATGGTATGTACGAGGCCGGACATCGCATATGTAGTGAGTGTTACTGGCAGATTTCTTGCAAATCCAAGAAAAGAGCACTAGGCAGCAGTGAAGTGGATCTTGAAATATCTCAGAGGAAGCTCTAAGGTTTGTTTAAGCTTTGGAGGAGGACCACCTGTGCTAATGGGTTAAACAAATGTAGATATGGCTCGAGATATTGATACGAGGAAATCCACATCAGGTTTTGTACTTACTTTTGCAGGGGGAGCTATGTCATGGCAATCCAGATTGTAAAGGTATATTGCCCTCTCCACCATAGAGGCAGAATATATTATTGTTATAGAGATTTGCATAGAAATGTTATGGATGAAAGAATTTTTACAATAATTGGGGTTGAAACAGGAAAACTATGTGATGCATTGTGACAACCAGAGTACCATCCATTTATGTAAAAACTCAACTTTTCATTCCAAGTCAAAGCATATATATGTCATATACTATTAGATTTGAAATGTACTTGAAAAGAAGCAGTTGCAACTTCAGAAAATTTATACAAATGATAATGGAGCAGACATGTTGACAAAGACATTATCGAAAGAGAGGCAGTAGATGTGCTGATAACTGGTCGGCATGGATTTACACCGAGGAGCAAAAGGGACAACCTCCCTTATGGGCTAAAGGGGGAGGTTGTTGGGCTGGTGGTCCAATTCAGCCCATATAGGCTTTATCAGCCCATAGCCCACTCCATTTTCTAACCTAAACCCTAATTATATTAGGGGGCTAATGGTGGCTACGAAAATAAGAGAAAAAAATCACAACAGAATGGCAGAAATTTTATAGCAATAAAGAGGATTTAAAGAGATAAGAAAATGGTAGAAAAACAAGAGAAAAAGATAAGGAACACTCAAAGATGGTTCTCGTTCATCCAAATAGTTTTCTCATCTCAGGTTAGATCAGATATACAGTAAATTTTCTGTGATTGCTTGGGGAGGTTTTGGATATTATGCATAGTGACGTGATCCTTGTATCCCAGTTATTCTCTTGTGATTGTTGCTTGGGTTTTGAGCAAGAGACTTTGAGAATTGTATATTCATTATTTCTATAGTGGATTTTCTTTAGTTTGTCTCATGATTTTTACCCTTTACGTTGAAGGGGTTTTCCATGTAAATCTTGGTGTTCTATTTTATTCTGATTTTTATTTAATTTTGCTGTGTGTTACGGTCTGCTAGTATTTGTTCATATACAAAAATTCTTCCTTGTTTGTTATCCTTTTATCCTATCAGGTCGTGGTACCCAATGGCTGTATGATGGACTCGTTAGCATAACCGCGCACCATAATGATTGTGGTGATCATTAGTTGACGCACAATTATGTGTGGGTGTGGCAATACGACATGATGACAATGTAGTCACTAATCGGTCCATAGTCACACATGAGCGCGATGACACAATATAGTGATGTTGAGCATCATTGATGAGCCACGTGAGAACAATTATGCCACCATGGGTGGAGCGCAGGTGGTTGACGATTGGTTTGATGTCTAATTAAATAGGATTGATTGGTTTAAGAATTTCAAAAAAAAATTAAAATTAAAAATTATAATTTTTATAGTTTTCTCATATGACATATTAATAAAATTTACATGTGATAACTAAAATTTTAATTATTATTCTTAGATATTTATTTGATTATTCATATATATGTTTAAAATTTTAAAATAATATTTATTTTTCATATAAAGGTATAATTTATGTTTCATCATGTTTACAATTATCATGCAAGTTTTTTTTATTCTTATTAACATTCAATAATTACTATAACTATTATTTTATTATTATTAAACTATTTTAGTATATCTTAGAATAAAAAATTTTGATGAATATTATTTATGACTCATATCTTTAAGTTTTATTTGTCTAGTAGCTCCCAAAGTGGAAGACTTATGGGATGTGAATTATAATAAATATTTTAATATTTATATAATATTTTAAATTATATTTTATATTATTATATTAGTCTTATAGTCATTAAGTGGCCTTGACTAATAACTTATAAAATTATATTAAAAAATTAATTTTTTATGAAATTAAAAATTATATTCATAATAATATATATAGTTAAGAGATTTAGATAATCTTAAAGGAGAATCTACTCCAAATAATTTTGTAATGTGGTAAGATGATATTGTTTTGGATATTATTGTAATTTAAGATTTGTATACTCAGTGTTAACAATATTATTTCATAAAAATGATATCAATCTTCTATAAATAATTTTATATAAATACTATATTAATATTTCATCAAAAGTGAAATATAGATAATATCAATAATTTAATATTTATTAAAAAAACTTAAAATATTAATATTATTTTATTTTATTATAGTAATACTTCCTTCATTATATTCTTATAAATATTCATATGTTTTCTAAATTAAATTATTATAAATGAGTTAAGTATATATAATTTACATTAGGTTTGTTAGACCTTAATCACATTAGTTGAAAGGACCACAAACATAACTAATTAAAGTTCTATAGAATAAATAATTAAGATAAATGATCAAAAGAATCTAAAAGACTCGGTTTTATTATAATTACTAATACTATTTAAACTTCATTATAATCTACAACCAAAACACTAAAATATAATGACTTATATACTAATGAAAGAACCGATTGACTATAAAATTTTGATTCAAAAGGTAAGATATAAGCTGACTTTTGTATATTTCGAATTAAATGTTATATGAGTCCTTTTCTAATAGCTATTGGATTAATACTAATGTTTTAACTTATATTACTGATAATAGAGATTTATTTTAATATGATAATCAAAAGAGTATAAAATATTCATCTTAAAGCAAAAGCAATAGTAGTTGATACTTGCTTATGCCTAGATATGATTCATTTGATGTTTTTGATAACATAATTTTGATACATGTTACTTATATTTGTTAAAATCCAAGTGTTCTATCAATATGACATATTGATAGGGGGAGTTTGGTTAAACTCCGGGAGTTAAGGTTAATTCCGCTATTAATTAGTTGTCATCATAAAAAAAGGGGTGACTATTGAGTCTCAGATTTTAATGATGAAACTAATTGATTGTATTTTATTATCTAATAGTGTTTTGAGTTATGCAGGTCTACTATCGATTAGAATTAGATAGTTGACATAAGATGAATTAGCGTTGCACCAGAGGAAATCATGTCACGATATTGGACATCGAGCCAGAGGTCGACCAACAATTGATAGAAGACTTCGAACAAAGATATCGGGCATCAGGCCAAGAAGAGTAGTGTTGTGCCAAGGAGATCGGGATTGCGGAGGTCAACTGTCAATTGGGCAACTGACTATAAGAGAGAACGATGCACCGAAGAACTGGACGAAGAACCGACCAATGACGTGCCGAGCAACAGGAGGTTGATTCGTGTAACTGACTAGATCGAAGTAGAGTTAAGGTTTATATGTGTAGGATTAACTACAACAACAATAAAGACATAAAGCAAAATAAAGTTCCAAAGTCAAATATGATGGAATCGTTGGGAGTTCAAGAGTTCGACGGAAATCTAAAGATTCATCAGAATATTGCAGGAATTGGTCGAGAATGAGTAGGGAGCTTACCGAAGGGTTTTCGAAAGTTCACCGGAAGGTTCGTCAGAAGTTCGCGGAGCTCACCGAGAAAGATCGAAGCTTGCCGAAGAAGCTCATCAGAACTCCGCTAGATTGTCGTAAAGTCCAAGAGCTTGTCGGGAGTCCATAGAATGGTGCCCGAGGGTTCGCCGAAAGTTCACCGAAAGAAGTCTTGACTTATCGAATATTATTTAGCTTAGGAAATATCTTTAATTTTGTAGTTAGCATGTAATTAGGATTAGAATTAGGTGTTAATCCTGTAACCCTGGTAGGGGCCAACTAGGCTCGTAATTGGATTGGATTGGGTCGGATTCAAGGCCCATCCAGGTTGTTGGACCCTGTCTGGCGGTGGAACCGCCTAGGAACCAGTTCCTCAGGTGGTCTGGGTGGTGGTACTACTTAGTAGTAGTCAACTGGTGATGGTACCGCTAATGATAGGCGATGGTACTGCCAGTACCTCAAAAATCTGAGATGATTCAAATTTAGAATTTGAATTCTCTTGGGGTCTATAAATACCCCAAATGTTCTTGCTTGGGACAGAAAGAATTGTGAAAGAAAACTAAGGAAAAACTCTATAAATCTTGATAGAAATCCCTCATCCGAAATTTTAAGGAGTTGGTCTTAAGTGAGTTGGTTGAGGGAAACCTTGTAAAAGAGTTTATAAGGAGTTAGTCTTCGCCCATTGGAAGGGAGACTACTAGTGGAAAGCCCGTGGCCTCAAGCGAAGAGGAATCGGAAGTGGACGTAAGTTAGATGACCGAACCACTATAAAAATGATTTGCGTTTATTTATTGTCTTATATATTTCTGCAAATCATCTTTTCTTCACTGCTCGACTTGCTCATCACTGCCCATCTTCTTCTCTAAACACTCCCTAGTTTAAGCACTTTCCGATACGCTTCAATTGAAATCGGGTTTTAGTCGAAACGAAGTTTTCAATGTACGAAGTTTTTAAAATCATTTTAAATCACAGAAATTTATCGTACTTAACTACTACACTAATTCACCCCTTCTCTTAGTGCTGCTTTAGATCCCAATAATCTTAAGGATTGTTAGGACTATTTCAAAAAGGATATAATAACTAAAGCTTTGAGAGATTTAGTATAAACTTTGTTTAGCTAATGACAAAAGTAAAAAATTTCAATTAAAACAAGTATTTTAAAATAACTTGAATGAAAGATAATTGAATAAATAAAAATATTTCTTATATATATGAAGTTGAAAATATAATGCATGCTCAAAGTCTAAATCAAACCAAATATCAATTTTATAATCAAAATACTCGGTATATATTAAAGTTACCTAGGTTTGAAATACTAAAATGCTATGAAGAAAGTAATAAACTATTTAAAAACAATGAAAGATTATATGCTCGTATATATATAATTTAATCAACTTGAAATAATAGCATTTTCATATGCTAATTTTGTAAATTATCTCAATTATATGAGTCTATTTTATGTTTTATATTTATATTAATTGGAGGAGCAATTTATAGGAAAAATTATTAAGCAATGTGTTATTGCATTATCAATTATATAAATTGATTTTATAGTATGCTTTAAGGATGCTAATTAAGTTTTATGATTATAAAATTTTATCTTATGACTTCATATGATTAGACGATATTTTTTGATATATCGTAGTTGTCTTCTTCTCTAAGAATAACAATTACTCTAGTAATTATATGTATTATTATATAAAATACTTAATGGTTAGGAAAAAAATCTAGAAATAATTAATATCAATTAAAAACTTAAGTTTTACTTTATTGATTGTTAATCTATTCCTATTTACCGAGGACTTACAAGCTAAAATGTTTAAAAGAATATGTTCTTATAATTAGGTTCATGAGTAACTTATAAAAAAATGATTATATATGTTTGTGAGGATATTATAATTGATATTTTTTATTTATATAATTAAAGTTATTTATTTTTACTATTTTGTTCATATTTATATCTGTATATATTATGGTTGAATGTGTGTAATATGATTGTTTTAATAAGATAAATTACAAGAACTATTTTGAATTATATTAGGAAGGGTTAATAATATTATGGTGAATAAAAGAAAGTATAACATTTATGACATATAATCACTATGACTCGTATTGTTAGTCAGACTTAATGTGATATTATGTTTATTAGAATTATTGACTTATTTTATAAAATTCGTGTGCACGTATAAAATATTTTTTAAAAGTTTTCAAATCTAATTAAATAAATTTATTTTTTTAATATTTTTTTATTTTTTATATATTACCAATTAATAGGTTAAATGAAAGAATATTAGATTACGTGACACTATCTAATTGATTAGACTGTAATTATGGTTATCCAAAGAGAGTCTAATTATGATAGAATTTCTTATTAGATGATTTTGATTAGTGAGCTACCATAATTATAATCATAGATTTTCTATTTTCGTTTATAAAAAGACATGACCTTATTTATCTTGATTTATCACTAATAATTATCCTGTAAAAGATAGAAAGAAAAAAAGAAGATAGGTTTAATTTTCTTTACATATCAACATCGTCATAGTTTTTGACTCCGACAATGACATGCCTATAGATTAGATAAAAAAATTTCTAGGAAGCATCGAAAGTTACGTATTATAAATCTGGTGCATCGTTATTTAATTTTAATTTTTAATATTAAAATTTGTTATATAATAATAATATAATCAGTATTATTTGATATTACTTTTTAGAACGTCAGACTCCACTACTTATCACCATCGCGGTATCGGTGGTCTGCTGGCAGCCATTCCCATCAGTTTCAGGTGATGTTTTGCGTCACATAACAGATTCCATCCGAAAGGATAGATATCTGATCTTTTTCTTTCCTCCCTTTTGTTCTTGGTTGTTGATAGACACAGACAGCGCTACTGCATTCTTTCTTCTGCAAAGACCGAGGAGAGACATGGAGATAAAGGCTACTGCTTCGGCCGTGGTGCTGCTCCTCCTCCTTGCTTGGTGCTGCAACGTTCATGTTGAAGCACAGGTGCCGATCCCAGCTAAGATTGATGGTTTTGTGTACAGAGGAGCTCCTGTTTGGGGGCACTCAGTGGTGGTGGAAGCCTTCTTTGATCCTTTGTGCCCCGACAGCAGAGACTCATGGCCGCCACTGAAGCAGGCACTGCACCACTACTCCGATCGCCTCTCGGTCGTGGTCCACCCCTTCGCACTGCCGTAAGTGTTCCCTGCTTCTATCTTCTGCTCTTGTTGGGGTTTCGTTCTTATTCTGCCTTCTTTGTAGCCATGGTGGAATCAAAGAAGAGCAACTTTTGCCAAATGGTTTAGCTTTTCATGGGTTGATTCTGAATACCAGCTAACTAAATCATGATTTAGTGACCATTAATTGATTTAGCTGTCATGAGCGTGACAACAGTGTCATCTCCAAGACATGGAATGGGATCTTGGAATCATCAATCTTTTGCTTCCTTTATCTTCTTCCCCCTTTATTCCTTGCATAAAAGACCTTTGTATTCTGACTTGTTTTGGGTGTTGCAGGTACCACAGCAATGCTTTTATTGCTTGTCGCGCACTTCACATTGCCAATAAGCTCAACGCATCCTCAACATACCCACTGCTGGAGCTCTTCTTCAAGTTTCAGGTAAAAGTCTTTGATAGACAATCCTATATAAGAAAACATTCTTCTCTGTTCATCATCAAAGTAAATGAGGGATTTGGATTCTTTCTTGAACTTAATGGTTAATCAATGTATGCTCCTGTGATCAAAGCCTGCAATTAAGCAGCACGTTCGTGGAAGTCCAGTACTTCACTATTTGGAGAATTTTCATTAATGGTGAATGATCTTAATAAAAAATTAATTCTCAATATATTTGTTGAAGGTGGAATATGATTGTTCAGAGTTGGCTGTTCTTTGCGGCTCTCTTCGGTTGAGCATCCATGTCTTCTTTCACATAGCAAAAATTAACTCATCTACAAAGCCTCCCCTTTTTGGTTTTGGATTCGAATCAAAATTGAATCTCAAGTACATTAAAGTCAATGTTGTTTGTATTAACTTAACTTGTATTATGAACAAGTCATGCTTAGATACTTGAAAAATGTTATTTCAGTAGCCTCACCATCTTAGCAAAGTAGGAATTTTTTTTCTTGTCAAGCTTAATGCATGTTTCAGATGACAAATCAGAATGGCATTTGTGCTGCTCAGCTTATTGAATTCCTATGCTAATCATGTGTATCAAAACAGGAAAAGTACTATAACCAGCCAACTTATAATCTGTCAAGAGCTTCCATAATCAAAGACATGGCTCGGCTAGCGGTTGCGGCTATCGGCAAGAACTCGTTGTCGACATTCCTATCTGGTTTTAATGACACAAGAACTGACTCTGCAACAAGGATTTCCTTCAAGGTGAGTACACAGATTGTGTGAGTGTGTATGTGTTTCATTATTTCCTGGCATCTGATGTCCATGGTCCTTTTTTTTTTACAGTATGGATGTTCGAGAGGAGTGACGGGAACACCTTTCTTCTTTGTCAATGGAATGCCTCTATCTCAGTCTGGCTCAGAACTGGATTACAAGGAATGGAGAAGCATTATTGATCCACTTCTAGAGAAGCAAATTTAGATGGTGAAGGAAATTGAAACTGTTTTAAGATTCAATAAGATGTTGGCATGGAAGGGTGGAATGATCTTTCTAATTTTTGCAGTAAGAGCTTGATGATGAGCTTCTTGTAGAACAAACCAATTTGTGATTTTGTGGGTTGTTGTTTCATTGAAGTTTCAGTGGAGTAGTGTGATTTAACTGATTTGTATTAAAAATTGAGATTGATTAGCCACCATCATCATAACTAAGTTTTACTAGGTTGGTGCTTTTGTCGCAGCTTCGGAGATGGAGCCGCGAGAGCGAAGGTCTAAATAGAAGTTCATTATGACATCGTGATATATTCGACTATGTTATAGTCGAAGATTTATTATTTATTATGTCAATATAAAAGAATTGAGATATTCGTGTTTTAATATTTGACTAGTGCTGCATATTCTTCCCATATTATCTTTATGAGTATTATTAGTATTATCATGAACAATTTTATAAATTTTAATATTAATATTATCATTATCATGATCATAACAAACATCATTTGCATGATTATTATTATCATTATTATTACAACATCGCGATATGCCTTAACTTTTTACTAAGAGTAAAATCAGGACTTCAAGATCCATTATCACAAACATAAATTAATATTCATTGTAATTACAATAATAAGCTTAATAAAAAAAGACTAGAAACAATTTCTAGTATTTATAGGAAAAGTTTTTTCCATCCAAGTCTCATGTCTTATGACAAGTCAGGAGATTATTCTAAAATTAGATTATATATATATATATATGTGTATATGTATATGTATGTGTACATATGTATGTACGTATACATGTATATATATATACATATTTATATGTATATGTATACATATGTATATGCATGTATATATATATATATATATATATATATATATATATATAATTTTATACTGTGTAAATAGTGTACTATGTATAAACCTTCAAAAAATTATAAAACTAAAATACTACTGCTTTCATATGAAATGAAAATAAATCAATTCTTCATGTAACTCATTATCTAATATGAACTTATAAATCATTATAAACGATAATAAATTTTATATAATAAATAAAATCATGCACAAATCTTAAGCAATATAGCTCAATCATATACATAAGTGTCAAAAGACATATTCGTATAACATAGGCATACATCAAACACCCCAAGAGATTCTCTACGACAAAGATCTACGGGAACGGAATCGTATAAAGGTGAAGTGCGAAAGTGGGGAAAGTCAGTTTCATTAACAAGTGTTGTTCGGGGAAGGAAATATCTGTCTTATTATCATTATTTCTATTCTAGGACAGGACCTAACATTCCATTCTCAAGTGCTGTTTTCGGGAACTTAAAATGGAGTTAGAAAGTAAGGGTTGAAAGCCAAAGCAAGGTCTCTCAACGTCGAAAGCAAGGGTAAAGAAGTACTTCCGTATAGGCTGAGGATGCCCAGAAATAGGAAATTATTAAAGCAATTGGCTCTTATCTCTTATTATACGAAAATGTTGACTCGCACAACCTAGACGTTACTCGCACACAAAGAAATACTCTAGTAGAACACCATTAGTCGGGATATCCAGAGTAGAGGACCAGCCAAGACACTAGGCAATCTGCCCTGCTCGAGTTGACAACTTATTATTTAGGCGGTGAAGAAAGTGAATGAGCTCGGTTGCGGTGGTAAATAGCCTTATGCCAGTTCTTGTTCTCAAGTCTTGTTTCGGATGCTTCTGCTTTAACAGGAGTTCAAAAGTAAACTATCTGCTTGTCGGCTTGGCGATGAGAAATCATTCTTTTTTTCCTAGCATCTTTCGGGTTCAGGGCAGACTAAGGGTAAGGGCGGATTCAAGTTCAATTACGGGTGTTGGCGAGAGGGGCAATTCAATAAGTATTTGTTGGTTTCCTTATCCTTATTTCTCCTAATAATAAGATATATTTTGATAAGAAAGAAGAAATCTCTATCTTTATAATAGAATAACTGCTTTCACGAGGGGTGCCGACCTCATTGCAAGAAATACTGATTCCACCCTGTCTCCCTTGCCTACCTCTGAAGGGCTTTGAATCTCAATCAGGCGATAAAGCTGGATAAGAAGCAACTGAATCAGTCTTGTTACACGCTGCGAAGAAGGTAGCCTACTTTGACTAAACGAGGGAGATTGGAATGATCAACTACAGGCTCTGGTAAAGTAAGGAAGCCAACACAGATCAATTACTTAGTTAGCGGGCTGTAAACGTAGTCAACAAATGTATTTCTTCGCCATATCCTTCTTTGCCTAAAAATGAATTCATATCATACTTTCAACGAGGAATATAATAGTATTTATTCACCTATCCTAGTGGAGACATATTCCTTTGAATAAGATATGAATAAACTATCTAATCGTCCATCTAGTGATCAACTCCTAAAAGGAATTGCCTTATTAATACTAGCCTATGTATCATTTGCAGGAACGTACTTCATCTATCATAAATGTATCATATGAAAATAAACAAGATCATTCATTTTTATTTATTTATGTACGTATTCGAAATCATTTGTTAAATATTATATCATGATATACTATTGATTAGTACATGAGAGAGATTTAGTCCAGTAGTGACTTCACACTAATGAATCTACACCCGTAGCTCCTTTTATGGATGGTACTTTCAACATTAATCACATTATGTATATGTTCATGTCAAGTTGGATTATGTTGCTTCACTCAACCGAAGGTTGAACCACAATCACCACCTAGGACTTTAGTAAAGTCGATCTGCACCGTACGCTCTAGGTCAAGTCTGATTGAGCCACCAATAACGGAGGGCACAGCTGTCTTTAAATAAAAAGGAAGTGATGGCTCTCCCAAATGAAATAAATAAATAAATAAATAATTTCATTCCTATTCTGTTTGTACAAACAAAGAAACAAGAATTAATTATTAATTATTAATTAATTTTTCTTAGTTGCCTTGCATAATTAAAGAAATAAATTATATCAAATAAGGTAAACTCTATCAATGATAATTTGAACTTTTCAATAGGATGAAAAGATTATGCAGGGGCTTACATTTGCGGTCATCAATTTTGTGACCAACATCATTGTTACCACTATGCCCAACATATCTTGATTCCTTATTATTACTATTATTGTTCTTATCGATGATTATTATCACAACTTCTATCACCATTATCATAAGAATTGATGCTATTTCGTCATCTATTAAGCATCTTGCTTCCGGTGTCTATTTTGTTATCAGCCATTACCACATAACCTCACCGTAATAATCACATTATAACTATTGTTATTACAGTAATCTCATTGGAATAAATACTAACAAAATTACTAAATATTTAATTGATCAAGTCCCATCCTCGTTTATCATATCCAACCCAACCCAAATCTTGTTTCGGCTCGTCTCAATTTGGGCCAAACCAAACCGAACCAAACCACACAAAGCCAGAGTCCAAATCTGGCTCGATCCAAGCTTTGGCCTATTTCACCTTAACCCGACCCACTATCGACCCAGTCCAATAATGCGAACACCGAAGCCATAAATAAATAAATAAATAAATAAATAAATGAAGATTTACTGATAGTCAAAGTTTTAATTAATTGAAATTGAATTACAGTGTTTTGATTAAAAACACTATAGACTCCTTAAAAATGTTACAATTAAGAATGTTTTTAATTATCATTTTTAAATAAATAAAATAAAAAATATTTTAATATTTTATGTTAAAAAACCTGGATTTGTTGGCCTTTATTTTGAAATATACCAAAATATTTTTAACTTTAATTCAAAATCACTTAAAAATGTCTAAATTTGCTTATAATAAGGCTAATAATTAAGGTTCATAGAATTTAAATTTATTAAGACTGAGTTACAATATTTTAAAAATGATTATAAAATTTTTAATTTAGTAGAAAATAATATTTTTTTGGGTTAATTTTCAATCGGTAATCTCTTTTATTTTTTAAATAGTATCAACTAATTTAAAAAAAACTCAAAAGATCCCTTTCAAAATTTTTACTATATTTTTCACCCATTTTTTTTATCAGTTTTAGATTGTTGCAATATTTTTATTTAGCTTATTTATTGTATTTTTTAATGGTGCTTACAGTATTTTCAATACTTGTAAGTGATATAGTATTTTCTTTTGTCATGATTACTCATATATTATTATGATATCATATTTTTAGATTTTTAATTAATTTAATTAAGGTCAGGAGTTTATTTGATTCATTTATAATGTTTTTAAATAGGTTTTATAATGTTTTTATTATGATGCCTAAAATATTATAATCAACTAATTTTTAGATGATGTTATTCCTAAGTCATTATAAATACTTATTTGAATCATGATATATCAAATAATTTTTAGTGTGTTTTGAGTTTATTTGACTTATTCATATTAGTTTTAAGTAAGTATTTTTATCGGAAAATATCCTTTAAATAAATATATATTTAAACGTAAAAAAAAGGCGACAAAACAGGACGAGTTTTCCTTGGACGAGAGCGAAGACGCTGGTGACCAAACCCTAAGCCTAGCCTCACCCTCTGCGCCCCATCGTGAGCTGATCTCTCTTTCCCAGATTCCACCTTCGAACCCTTTCCTTTCTGTGATTCCTGATCTGTTGCACATTTTTTTCCTGATATTTTCTAGTATTTTAAATTTTTTACGAGAAGAAGAAGGAAAGATGACGGCCGATGTAGAGATGGAGGTCCAGGCGCCGTCCAGTTCTGTACCCTCCGCCACTGTTCCTTCCACTCATCAACGTGCGAATCCCAGCCCAAAAGAGAAAAGAGATAACTCTGTTCGAATTCCCTACAGTTTATTCGCCTATTTCTGTTATTATTGATGTGGATTTGGTGCAGATTTGAAGGAGATCGCGTCCTTGATCGAGACTGGCGCGCAGGGCAAGGAGGTGCGACGGATCGTGCGGGCTGTGCGCCTGACGATGATGCTCCGCCGAAAGCTCCGGGCGTCTGTGTTGTCCGCGTTCCTCGGCCACGTCCTCCCCTCGGGCTCCGAGGCGTTTGCTAAGCTCTCCTCATTTCTTCCCAAGGTACTATTTCTTCTTCGTCCTAGCTTCTTGTGTAAACTTTTCCTTTCTTTCTTCCTGTGGTTAGAACCATGCTGATTGTTAGGCTACAGTGTTGCGGTTGATTTATTCTCTATGAATCCTTGGTTGTCCAATTGTTCGATTAAATTGAAAGTGTTATCCCAGCAAATATTTGGTTGTGCAAATCTGTCTTGCTGTTGATTTATTATCTCTTAGGTTAGAATATCTCGACAGTGCCCCAAAAAAGGTGCTCTTGTGTTGTTTGCGTTCGAAGCTTATTCGCATATTCTACATGGGTATAGTCTTACCCAGAGAAGGGTCGCTGTTGCCCGTCCTAGGCAAACCCAGAGTGGGAAATTTTCTATAAGTTTTGGGAGGCACAATTTAGAAGAACCAAATGTAAGTTGTAAGGAGGGCTTCGGTCTTCAAGTGTTTATTTGTCTGTATAACTATGCACAGGTCTTCTTTCTTTTGTCTTCTGTTTCTTCTTCTGAATTTAAAGGGTCTTGGGATTCGTCACTTTTTGCTGGTATTATTTCTTGTTCCTTATTAAATAAATTCGTAAATGAATATGACACTATCCTATAAATTTTTGTGTTGGTCTTGGTATGCATATACCTATTCATTATTTAAATTTATTATACAAGTCTTCATTTCTACTCACTTAAATATTTAATTTGAATATTTTAACTGAACTGAATATGTGATCACGTATGCTTCTGGGTTTTACATATGTTCTATGTAGTACCTTGACCACTTGCATACAGAGGCTGCTTTTATATGACTTGCCCTTCTAGTAATGCTTAATTTCAATTTGGAGATATGATCTCTCATGACCTTTTTTCTGTTTCAAATGATGCTTGGTTTGCAAAATGCTAACTGCATTGGAGTAGAAAACACCTATCTGCTTTTCAAAAAGTAAAATATATGGAAAATGATGAAAAAGTGTTGGTAACTACTCATTTGCTTGTACAAGAGATTTTTTCTTATATTCTTATTTTGTATAGGTCTCATTAGATAAATATGCTTTGTGATGCATGAAATCCATTCATGATGCATTGAGCGTAGGGGTCGGTGACATCTCTCATCTAGAAAGTTTGACCAATTTAGTTATTTTTTCCTCTTCAAAGGATGATGAGCATGACATGGATGTGGATACAGCAGCATCAGCGGTACAAGGTCCTGCCAAGCATTGCATACCGGAGCTGGAAATTTTTTGCTACTTGATTGTTCTCATATATCTGATTGACCAAAAGAGATACAATGAGGTGACTCTTCATTTCCTTGTTGAAATTGAAGTGATATCCTTTCTTAAATCTTTCTACACCTGTTGTGTACCAGGCTAAAGCATGCTCTTCTGCTAGCATTGCTCGCTTAAGGAACATAAACCGAAGAACCGTGGATGTTATAGCTTCCCGTTTGTACTTCTATTATTCATTCAGTTATGAACTCACAAATAGTCTTGCCGAGATTCGTGGGTATGTTCAATCACCTTATATGTCTTTGTTGCACAATATTTTAGTGGATTTTTATAGGACAGTTGTGAGTTGGATCTTTTTACTGATGTTTTTTTGGCTTTGATAACATTATTTTTCCATTAGGACTCTTCTTGCATTGCATAGGATGGCGACCTTACGTCATGATGAGTTGGGTCAGGTTTGTTGGTTGTCAAGCAGGAGGGTTGTATACTCTTATGAAAGTTCATACTAGCTAATCATAATGGTTGGTTACAGGAAACCCTTCTGAACCTTCTACTTCGCAATTATCTCCATTACAACTTGTATGACCAGGCAGAGAAGCTAAGGTCGAAAGCACCACGTTTTGAGGCACACTCGAATCAACAGGTAAAATCTCTAAGAACTTTCTGTTTCAATGTTAAATCTGAACAATTTGCCATAAATTTCATTGTCTTTTCTCTCAGGTTTGTATTTTTTTCTTTCTTTTAAATAATTCTTGTGAGTTATGACATTTACTTTTGTAGCTGTATCACAATGTTTATCATTGTAGAAGCATTATGGTTTCCTGGATTCTTTCTGTGGTTTTCCTGTAGTTCTGTCGGTATCTTTTCTACCTTGGAAAAATAAGAACCATTCAGTTGGAATATACTGATGCTAAAGAGAGCCTTCTGCAAGCTGCTCGGAAAGCTCCAGTTGCGGCCCGTGGATTTCAAATCCAGTGCAACAAGTGGGCAGTCATTGTCCGTTTACTTCTTGGCGAGATCCCTGAAAGAACTGTTTTCATGCAGAAAGGCATGAAGAAGGCTTTGACACCATACTTTGAGCTAACTAATGTGAGTTGTCAGTGACAGATAAACATTACTGGATTGCAATCTTAATTATTGAGATGCTTATTTTTGTGGTTTTAGGCTGTGCGGATTGGAGACTTGGAGCTATTTAAAATTGTTGCAGATAAGTTTTCAGGGACTTTCAGTTCAGACAGGACCCATAATCTGATTGTCAGACTACGCCACAATGTGATAAGGACTGGACTCCGCAATATTAGCATTTCATACTCTCGGATTTCCCTTGCTGATGTAGCTAGAAAACTGAGATTGGACTCACCGAATCCTGTGGCTGATGCAGAGAGCATAGTAGCCAAAGCCATTAGAGATGGAGCAATAGATGCAACCATAGATCATGCTAATGGATGGGTGGTCTCCAAGGAGACTGGGGATGTCTACTCCACCAATGAACCACAGATTGCATTGAATTCGAGGATTGCCTTCTGCCTCAACATGCATAATGAAGCTGTGAGAGCACTGAGGTTCCCACCAAACTCCAACAAGGAGAAAGAAAGTGAAGAGACGAGGCGGGAGAGGCAACAGCAAGAGCAGGAACTTGCTAAGCATATTGCAGAGGAGGATGATGATGATTTTTAGTTGTCTTTAAAAACTGTAATTCAGGTTATTATGTGCAGCTCCTACTTTGGAGTCATGCTACTCGCAAAAGATTGTGCAATATTGCAAAACTAGTGATGCTGTTGTCTTTGTTTCTTGTCAGACCTCGAGTTTTTGGCATCTGTGGTGGTTCGAACTGAACCCTATAGGTAAACTGCTGAATTAATTATTGCATTTTCTCTATCCCATGTGTATTTAGTGATGTATGAATCCTATCATAAAACTGCTGAATTGATGATTGCATTTTCTTTATCCAACTTGTATTTATGATGCTTTCTGTGGCTGACATGGGGAAGCCATTATGTTATTTTAGGTAGATGTGGTTTGAACTGAATCCTATCAGAAAACTGCTGACTTGTTAATGATCCCTTTTTTTTTTATCGAAGTTGTGTTCAATGATGCATGCTTAGTTAGGTTGCCCTAAGCAATGCTTATTTCACTTATATAAGGGGTGGCTGTTTCTATGTTTTCTCATTTTGAATTGAAATTGTAGAAAATTTCGTGATTAAGGGATTTGAATTCCATTATCAAAGAATTTTATAATCTTATAATTAAAAAAATTATTTTTTATTTTGGATAACTCAATCAGTATTAAATCAGTCCAGAAATGAATTGGAATAATATATTGTATAAAATTAATTTTCTTAATTATACAAGTTCTAATCACTTTATATATATATCTTTCTTTATATATAGAAATATATATATATATATATATATATATATATATATATATATTTGCATTCAGAGTGTCAGACTGACTCGTATGGGAATTATTTTTCTTCTTTCTTTCGATCTTAATTACTAAAAAAAAATTCTTTTATTTTATCACTCTTCAAATTAATTTTAATTATTTATTTATTTATATTTGCTTAAGAGGAAATTTATTATATCTAAAGAAGAAAAGATGAAACCAATGATATTCTGTATTAATAAAAATAAGCTCAAGACTTACATTAATCTTTATAACAGTTGAGATAAATACATTGATATTCTGTATTAATGAACTTAAAAAGTTTCTTTTCATGACAATAAGGTTATTCAAGATAACAATATATATTTAATTCAAACTTGTTATTGGTAATTATGTGGTTAACCTATGTTTCTCATATGATGTTAATGAAATTATTATTTAGGGAGGTTTATGTTCCATCCTATAATTTATAGCAATAAATAAGGTATTTCAAAAACCATTAAGGCTTTGTAAGGGTTAATATGTAAAATAGCCGAAAAACTAAAAATAAAAATAAAAATGATTTTGATTCTGTTAAGTCTCTGTCATTATTATATAGTTTTGAAGGTGAGAGAGATGTTGAGTGAGAGAGAGAGAGAGAGAGAGAGAGAGCGAGCACAACAAGGACGGCGTGAGGGAGGTCCTTGTCGCTCTCCCCCCGCTCCTTCGTGCTCCCGCTGGGATCTTGCGATCCCTCGCTTGAGGAGGAAACTATGAGTCATTGAGCGCCCACTTCTACGTCTTCGCCTTCACCTTCACCGCCCCCTCGATCGCCGAAAGCTCCACTGATCGCAACCCTAGCCCTAACGTCTCACCTCTCCACCTGTCCTTCCATGGCCACCGCCGCCGCCGCATCGTCCTCATCCTCTGCTGACGCTGATCCCTCGTCAACCTCCGCCTCCCCACGTGCCGCACGGACCGTGCGCCAACCCTGGTCCCATGTCGTCCGCGGCGAGCCTGAAACTTCTATGGCCGCCGCCCTACCTCCCCCCTCGTCTCCTCCGCGTCAGCTGCAGGCTGCCATAATATCCTCTCCGGATCCCTCCGATCGGTCACCTCGGAAGTCGCCGCCGGAGGACGTGGCTCCGTCGTCATCGGAATCTGCCCGCGGGAAGAAGCCGGCCTGGAAGCGGCCACTAAATGGAGAGATCGAGGCGGGCCCCGCAGTGATGGGGGGCGCCGCCTCCTGGCCTGCCCTCTCTGAATCCGCCAAGTCCGCTTCCGCTACCAGATCATCGCCGTCCGATGCTTTGAAACCCCTTTCCGATGGACCCCTCGCTGTGCCCCCGGTGAGAGTTTCGAAATCTTGATCAAGAACCCTTATGTTTTAGATGGAAGTGGGCTGAATCTATGCATGCTGTTCTAGTTATTTATTATTATGATTCTATCAACTTCGTCACCAAAATTTGCATGGACTTTTAGATTGAAGTGATATAAATCTATGCATGCTGTTCTGATTATCTATTATTATGGTTCTATATTGTACTTAGGAGCCTCCAATTTCAACTGCTTCACCAAAGCCTAACTCAAATCCATCTTTGACCCCGAAGCCTAACTTGAATCCATCTTCAACCCCAAACCATGTGGCATCTGAACGCCATCAATCAATGAATCAAGGTGGCAGTAGTGGAAATGGTGCCCTTGCTGTTCGTGGAGCGGCATTGCCCTCACCATCACCAACTTCAGCACCTCTGCCTCAGGTTAACCTGGCCAACCAGACCCCAAGCATCCCCAGAACTCTCGACTCAAGATCAAGCTGCTGCCAGTTTGGACCATGGTTCCTGGGGACTTGGATTGGGATCACAGGCTTACAATGGTGGTGACCACCATAGAAGCTATGGTGGCAACAGGCGGTGGAACAATGGTGGTGGTTCTGGGTCTCACAACAGCAACTATGGCAATCGCCGTGATCAGGAGCGTGGTGGCTATGATGGATATCGTAGGAATGCTGGTGGGAGGGACTTCAACATGCAGCAGCGAGGTGCCCGACCTTACTTTAGGGCACCACATGTTGTGAACCCTTACCTCAGACCTCTCCCACAGGTTCAACCTTTTGGGAATCCCATGATGTACCCTGGTAAACTCTATGTTCTCAACAGGTGGTCCTTTATATTGCTGGTATGGTTGTTCCATTTGTCATGATGATGTTCTTCATTTGCCTGCAGATATGTCTTCTCCTGTCATTTATGTTACCACTCAACCACCTCCTGGGGTGCCTTTTGTTCCTCATCCAGTGGTGCCCCCTGCAATGTATATCCCTGCCATTGATCCGCAGCGTGCTGCTTTATTGAAGCAGATAGATTACTATTTCAGGTGACTATCTGGTTCACAACAAAATTGTTATATTGACATAATTGAAGGCTTGTTTAGGTTACCGTATTCTTTATTTTTAAACAATTTTCAGCTCGGGCAATTTGTGCAAAGATATTTATTTGCGGCAGAATATGGATGATCAGGGATGGGTCCCAGTATCTGTGATTGCTCAATTTAATAGAGTGAGTCAACTTAATAAATATTAATACCATGTTTTTATTTTTCCTATCTTCATCCAAAATGTCCTTCTGACGTCTGCTGATATATTAATTTGGTTGCATTTTTTTTTGGTGTGGATAAACAATGTGTACTTTCTTATTTGATTTAGAGAATGGATGTTTTGTCTGCATGTCAAAATTGCAAATTGTCTGCTGTATTGTGATGAATATTCTCTTTATTGATAGATGTCACTAATAGTATGCCAATCACTGAGCATTTGACTTTTAATCCATCACTTGGTTTTATATATATATATATATATATATATATATATATATATATATATATATATATATATATATATATATATATATATATATATATATATATATATATATATATATATATACACATACACACATATACATATATATATACACATACACACATATACATATACATATACACATACACACATATACATATACATATATATACAATGTATGTATGTATGTATTATGTGTGTGTAAATGCAGTTCCCCCTACACCCAGGCATTTATTGTTCATGTTTGACAAAACAGTTATTGTTTTAACAAAATTGTATTATCACTATATAATGTAGTTCCTTTAGTTGTTTTGTAA
The DNA here is from genome assembly GCA_024322285.1 of Musa beccarii. NCBI lineage: Eukaryota > Viridiplantae > Streptophyta > Magnoliopsida > Zingiberales > Musaceae > Musa > Musa beccarii. The sequence continues at coordinate 10,011,322 of CM044396.1, read as the reverse complement.
AACTTTTTTTGGACAGAGTGCTTCTTATAACGGAACACAACTAAGCTACTGAAATGTTGACACTTTTGCAAATTGTTGTCTTTTTGTGTAATATGGAATGGAAGATTGCTACTAACATGACAATTACCTTAGGGATCCGTATGGGTTAAGCACATCTTATTTGGATTGCAATTTGTTATGTTAGTTCTTTCAAGGCTATTTGTTTTCATCATCATTGGACTTGTGCAATATGGACTTTCTGGTTTAGATTTTCTGCTGGAGCTGTGATCATGAGGTTCTAGTATGTTTTTTGCAAGGAACATTATCCTCTATGGTGTTATCTCTAGAAGTTTGGATAGCATGAAGCATAGATTATCCTGCTATTGGCCACAGGTTTTGAAGGTTATTGTGAAATGTTGATAATATGGAATGTAAAGTTTAATCTATTACTTGTTTGGAGTCTCGACAGTTTTGGTGTCATTGCCTAGAGTACATTTACAAACACAAGTAATAAAAAAATTGAACAATCATAATAATATTTATGACTCAAATTCTTCTTCCAGTATACTTGAATACAATTTATAAGCAGGCCTCATTGGAACTTTCATATTAAAGATAAGTTCAATTACATGTTCAAATATATATTCAAGTCATGGCACATTTTTATGTTATAATTATACTACAATCATCCACACTTGTTAATAGTTGACCTAGCTAAAATTGTCTTAAAAAAAGCCTAAAACATGAAAAGAGAAACCTTCACTAGAGCAACACAACTCTTGGATCATCTAGTGATCAATATATCAGAAAAATATTCAAGTAAAATGATTTACATGGCCTATCAACTTGTCATTCTTGGCTTATCCCTTTGTTTAATCTCTCCTTCAATTTCTTTAATAATTTAATATCTTCCTATAGCCTAAGTAAGATTCTCATAATCTTTGGTTTCCTTTATATGGTATTTATATTCTTTTTATTTTTCCAATGCAGTGTAAGTATACTTATTCTATGAAATCATTTGTTAAAGTACATGTGTAACTTTAAGACTTATTTCTTGTTTAAGTGATTGTATCATTGGCCAATAAGTCATTTTACAACATCTTTGGCATTGTGTTAACCTTTGATTATAGTTTGGCTCTATATTCTCAGAGCAGTTCATTTTCAAGCTTTAAGCTCCTTATTGCAACATTAGAGTTTTTATGAACATGGATAGAGTATCTCTGAACCTGTTTGGATGTAAATGTGGGTATTTCTAAATCTTTTTAGTCATGGATGAGACCTGTGAACATTCAATAATGCATGGAATATTTTTTTGATATCCTTTGTTGCGATCTTGTTATATATTTTTATACTTTGTCTTGTACTTATCAGAACCTTGCCCCATGGTTATTAGTACTGGCCTGGCTGGGCCAGTAAAATCAGGAAACAGACCTCTAATCGGATCAGCTTTGCTTAAAAACCAGTTTGAAGCTGACCTGGTTGGTTTTTTGTTGCTTCACAGGAATTGATTGAGTTGAACAAAGCCATCCTGGTTTTTGTAATTTGATTAGCAATGGCTAGATACCCTCTACACTAGGTATCACTTTATTTTATATTGAGGATGTTTTAGTTAAGGATCACTGTCTCATTCTGACGAGCAGTGTTTGTCCTAGCTTGGACGGGTATGTACCATTTTCCAGGAAATTGGGCAAAAATGACCGAAAATGGCTGAAAAATTATAAAGAAACCTATAGAACCCTAATTTAATGCAATTGCAATTCAATTTCAATAAAAATAAATTGCAAATGAGTCATAAATGGTCAGTAATTATAGGTTTTTAGAATGAGATAACAAATTTAATGTTTTTGGATTGTTGAGGAGCAATTTGAATGATTGAGGAAGAAAGGGAATGATGTAGGATGAGAAGCAACAAAATTTTTTTTAATGATAGAATCATAAAAAGAGAGAAAAAAGAGATAATAACTGGAAGATAATAAAAAAAAGATAACTATCAGATTCGCTCTGGCTCCATAAGCGAACTCCTAGGATGAAGGTCTCGTACCTCCGCATGTCTCACACGTGGATGATAGAATCATTCCATTGGAAGACAAATGTGGTCTTACACCACAAACACACAAGGTGGGAAAGAACTTAGTTCAGTGATTCATGTTTGATTGATTTGCATTACAATGGTCTTGCCCTTTTTTATAGGCTCTAGTACAAGAATAAAAAGGAAAATACAAGAATAAAAATAGTACAATTGCATCATATTAAATATTTGATATCCTCTTTCCTTTAAGGAAGGTAATATCTCTAACTTAATTTGAGAAATAATTTCTCTCTTGATGATGTTCTTGATTGATAGATTTTCATCTTTACAAAGATGAATCTTCAATTAAGATTCATAATCTTTAATCAAAAACAAATTTGATTTCTTTCATCTTTTCTGCATTTGCTTTCTTTTTCTTTGCCTTAAGTAGATGTTTCCGTCTGACAACTTATGACATATGCAAGATATCTCTAACTAATAAATTTTATTCAAATAATATATAAACTAAATTGCTCTTGCATCAGGGAGAAATAGTATGTGGAGGAGTGAAAGAGGGGAGGGAGAGGGTTTAAAAAGAGGGGAAAGAGGCTAAACCAGGGGTCCAACGGTCAAATTGACTATTCAACCCGCATGATTTGACAAAACATGCTCATACGAATTTTACCATTACCGACCTATATCTCTTGGTAAAGGTCGACTTTCTATTGTTTCACCTTATATAGGGGGCCTATTGGATGGTACACTCCCACTTGATGTGTGCCCATCTTTGGGTAGACTGGTACTTATTGCCCATATTGTATTGGGGATACAATGAACCTTGATTTTAGTCTCTTAATTATTTATAGGATAAAGAAAAAGTATCTTCAGTTACTGACTCTCCTTTGATGGTCCATTCTCTAACTCTCTCCAACACCCTCTTTCCTTCCGATCATTCATTCCCTCTCTCTAAGGGACTGTTGTTTCTCCCTCTATCCAGAGCCCTTCTCCCCCACTCATTTTCTATCATCAACTACCTTCTCTCCCTCTTTCTTTACCTTTGCTCCTGGTGTCTCTCTTCAACCATCCTCTCTCTCTCTCCCTCTCTGACTGGCCTTTGTTTCTCTCTTTTCTCTAGTCACTCTTTCTCCTTTTTCATTCTTCTCTGTAGGTGAAGCCTGCCCTAATTTTCCATGAATTATTAGTAGTATGATCGGTCGATTGGATTGAATTTTGAGCAGATCATTGTCCAATCCAGGTCTGATAAATATGCTTTTTTGCCATTCTAAATATTTTTTGTTTATTTCTGTTGGAATTTGAATGAGATTTAATGTTTGAAGTTATTATATTCCTAAAAATATGTTGCAATGAATCAATAATTGCATGGTCCAGGATATTCAAGTGCAGGTTATTAGTAAGTTCGTCTTGCCTTATATACCATGATAACTGTATTGCAATTCTGAAATGGAACTGCTTGAGGCATTTCAATATCTCATCAGTCTCATCAATGTTTAACATATCGACCAGTGATTTAAAAAGTGTTAGGCGCCAAAAGGCGCCAAGGTCTAAAATCGCCCGAGGCGCTAGGCGCTTGTCCAGGCGTTAGCCCGAGCGAAGCGAGGCACTAAAATATAAAAATATAAAAATATAATTAAATAAATGAATAAATAATATATTATTAATTTAATAAATAAAAAATTCTGTTAACAGTATACTGTTAATATCTTTGATAACGATATCTGCGATGAAGAAGAAATCGAATCGAGAAGAAAGACCAAGCCTGGCGGCGGCGTAGTAAGCGACGATGGCGGCCAGTGACAATGTGGAGCGGCGAGTGACGGCGGCAATGGCAATTTGGAGCGGGAGCGGCAAGCGGCGCGCAGCGAGGAGCGGGAGCGGTGAGTGACGGCAGGAGTGGAAGCGGCGAGCGACGGCGGGAGCGGAAGTGACGAGCGACGGCGCGAGCGGAAGCGGGAAGCAGCAAGCGACGGCGAGAGCGGAAACGGTGAGCGACGGCGAGAGCATGAAGCGGCGAGCGACGGCGAGAGCAGGAAGCAACGAGCGGCAGCAGACACTAGCGACAGCGGCAGCAGAGGCCAATCGCGAAGTTAGGGTTGGGGAAGTCGGTGAAGTCGCGAGAGAGGCTGTTATCGGTGATTTAGTTGGTTCAATAGAACCAACTAAATCACTGGAGACCGAACCTGACCTAACATTCTGGTTCAGTCGCCTGGTTTAACCCGAGCGCTCGCTCGAAGAGCTCGACACTTGGGCTCGGGCGAGCGCCCAGGCGGCGCCTCTTTGAAGCACACCGCCTGGAAGTGAAGCGAGGCGCTCGGGCCTCGCCTCGCCTCGGGCGAGCCCCCGAGCGCCTTTTTTAATCATTGATATCGACCATAATTATTTTCTAGATCCATCCATTGTTCCATGTGTATATCTCTTGCACCGTGTACGTGTAGTCATATATTTTACTAGAGTGATTGGCCTTACATGCACAGCACTAGGTCTGCACTATTACCACTTGACAAAGTCTGAAAATTATGTGGGTGAAGCCTTGACAAAGAAAGAGCACCAACTGATATACTAACCTGAGTCATAGCCCACCTCCAGTGTGGGTCTTTTTTGGGTGACACAACTGCTTTTGATAATACTGTTCTGCTGTTGAAAACATAGATGCTGATGCAAATATTTAATTCTCGCATCACGGCTATTTTAATATTGGTACCCTTTTTATTTCTTAGTAGACCACAATTCATGCAAGAACTGGATCTGGTCATTGTATTTTAAGTGAATGGCTCAAGTTATCACTCAAAACAACTACTGATTAATACTCATTTGAACTTGAGATCAAGCATACTTCTACCAAGGTTTCCCTGTGGAATTACTTTGAAAATTATTCAAGCAGTCCTTGTCTATGATGCTCTTATTAGATCAGATAACAAGCCATTATATATATTGGTTTCTGTCATGGAAGTGCTTATGAAGTTGGGTTATTGTTCAGAGTTGTAACTTTATATGGAAGACATACCCGATTCTTACAATGCGAAAGGCATACACCAACCATGGTTATTTTTTCTCCCTGACATACATTAGATGGTGTTTATTTATGATTTCTTCTTTTATATAAATTAACTCTCTTTATATCCTGCATTGCTGGAAGCCTTGTGCACTAGACTGATTCAATTATTTGTGCCATTTTTTTGTTTTTCCTTTGTTGATAATTTAGTCATTTTTGTGATCCAGTTGGTCAATGTGATCTACAAATCATGTACTAGGCACAACTTTTATGGTTAATCATCACTGAGTCATTTTGTAATCCAGTTGGTCGATGTGATCGGTGTATCATCTGCTAGGCACTAATTTTATGGTCCACAGCGGCTCTAACTGATAAATAGTCATTCTCCTATGTATGGTTTGAAATGCTCTCATGTTGGTTCCCTTGATCCTAATGAAATTATCTTGGTAGTCTTTTGTCATTTTAATAAATTTTGATTTAATAGTCTGTCATGAATTGTTTTGTTTACTAGTTTTTGCATGAAACTACTGTTGTCTGATCTGTAAATTGTAGACCATATGTTTTTTCTGACTTAGCTTTATTATGAAAAATGATGTCTGAAACCTCTACTTTATATATCTAAACGTTGTCAACTTCCTCTTGTAGCTAAAAATTGCCAATATGTTATTTGGTGGATCCTTAAAACAATCATAGAAGGGACATAATATGTTACTAATGCCTAAGTAGCTGATATGCTCATGGTATTAGTTTGTATATCTTAATTATATAATTTTTTTTCTGAATGTTTTGGTTCTTTTGAGGATGGGCCTTAGTACAATGGTTAGGTTACTCCTTTGTGACGCAGGAGACCAAGGGCTCGAGTCACGGAAATAGCCTCTTTAAATATTTAAAAGTAAGGCTGCATATATTAACCCTCCCCAGACCCCGCATTGGCGAGAGTCTCATGCATTGTGTATGTCCTTTATGTTCTGGTTCTTTTGATCTTTTGGGTTTTGGCTTCTCAAATCTTTTCATCTCATTGAAATTTTAGAATATTATTTTCTTAGCATGGGAAATTGCTTTTCCAATTGTTTACAGGTCAGGCAATTAACAAACAGCACAGACTATATATTGGATACAGTGCGGTTGTCAACTGAAGTGGAAGTGCAGGTATCTCATATAAATTTCATTTTTCTTGCCTTCACCTTTTGTAATGCTTTTTGAAAGACAAATAAATGATGGGCTTGCTCACTGTGACCATCTTTAAATTACCTTTCCGATTTTGTCCTTTCAAGCCACTTCTTCAGAAAAGTAGGAGAGCCTGCTAGAATGAGAGATATGAACTTGGTAAACATGACATCATCCTGTGCCTGCCTTGTGTACATTTTTTGCTTTTTACAAGCCTAATGAAGATTTACACCCTCTTTGACACACACCATGGACTTATGCAGATGCAACTATTATATCTCATCTTTTTTGGCACATGGTTATTGCAGGGTGAGAAAATAAGAAAGCGGAATGACTGGATGAATTGGATTCTGCCTTCCGGTCAATCTACTGGAACATCAAACTCTGATAATTTGTCAGCGCGCATGCGAACTGTTGACCTAGAGGGGAACACTCATCAGGGTAACACGGGAGTACCAAATTATAGTGAGGTAGTTCTTAGTAGATCAGCGTCTGGGAACTTGAGGAATCAGTTACAAATGGCAGTAAATCTAAATGATGACAATGGACGAGCCATTGGACTAGCAGATTCACATCCGGCCAATTCTGGAAGAAGTTTAGCCAGGAGTGACACGTTATGAAGTTTAATCTTCACAAATGGATAAGCATTATTGGTTGTCTGATGAGGGTTATGTTTCTGCAACAGAACTTGGACCTTTTTTTTTGTGTCAGTTTGAAGAGGAAATCAAAACAACAAAAAACAACAGAAAAATCTAAAAGAAAGAAAGGAAATGAAGCAAAAATGGGAAGTACAGATTGAATTTAGAATTATGAGGTTCTATAGTGCACTTCTGGGCTGTTCGCCGGTTATTTTTTGGCTACCAACCTTTTCTTTCTTCTTGAAGAGGGGTCTAAACTATTCTCTTTTTGGGTTCTGAGGATGGAATTGGTCATTGTCACTCTAAATCTTCTTCAACTAGATATTTATTTCTTGATTCGTTTATTCTCTTTCATTAAACAAGAAACATAGTATTCTTATTTGTTACCATTTGAAGATTGTTTGAACTCCGATCTTTTGAGGACTAAAAGTTGTTTCACTTGTTAGTATATAAAATAGTTGCCTGGTTGATACATGCTATTGGTTCATGGAATCTGCTATTTCTGGCAAAGACTGGTATGTGCTTTCCCTTTAATTTTCTTGGCAAATCATCGTTGTTGCCCGACTCAGTGAATCAAATTATCAGGTTGTGCTATTCAGATAAGCTTTTCGATTGACTGTATGCAGTTTGATGTTCGATCCCACATGAGAAGACGGTGAGGGCATTCACCGAGGCTTGCACTCTTTTCGCCAACGGAGTAGTTATGAACAGAATCGTGTCATCACCATCGTGCAAGTGTCGTTGCTACCGTCAGATCGTTTGATCGACAGACTTGGTTCCATCTGATTCCGTTGGCCAGAGTTTGCATGGGCACTTCGGGCACATCGCTCCCTTATCTCGCCTTGTTTCGTCGTACGAGAGGTGCAGATGACAGTGGAACTAAGCTTTTTCCATCGAGGGGCCCGCAGTTTGCCTTTTCTCTCCCTCCTCTTATCAGTTCATCCGGCCGGGAATCGATATGAACCAAGCAACATTACTCGATGAGCTTGTAAAAATAGAAGATAAGAGATCGATCCCAAATTCTCAAGGCCTCCCCTTACTGAGCTATATAATTAAGAAGCCAAAATATAGTAGCAGTTCCACCCTCCCTAATTCCCAAGTCTCAATTGAAGATGGCGAAGCCGATATCGATCGAAGTATGGAATCCCAGTGGCAAGTACAGAGTTGTCAGCACCAAATCCATGCCCGGAACTCGTTGGATTCGCCTCTTGACAGACCAAGACTGCCGCGTCGAGGTAAACCACCCTTCTCCTCCTCCTCTTCCTCCCAGGTCTCGATTCTGCTTCTGATCTTGATACAGAACTCGCTGTTGTCCTCTGTGCTTGTAGATATGCACTGAGAAGAAAACTATACTGTCCGTGGAGGACATTCTCGCACTCATCGGCAACCGATGCAACGGAGTAATTGGACAGGCAAGTAGAGAGTTGCTTGTAGTATGTATGCGTGCGTGTGGAGAAATCTTTGTGCTGCTTTCTGTGGTTTGGTTAGCTCTGCTGTCTCTGTGCCGCAGTTAACAGAGGACTGGGGAGAGGTGCTGTTCTCGGCGCTGAAGAGAGCTGGAGGATCTGCGTTCAGCAACATGGCAGTCGGGTACAATAATGTCGATGTCAATGCTGCTAACAAGTACGGTATTGCCGTCGGGAACACCCCAGTAAGTTTCATATGGACAGACTTCACAGTCTTTGTCTTCTTGGCGATGTTGTTTCTGATCTGGTTAGTAGAAAAGGTTATAGCGGAGCCATGATTGGGGTAACAAAGAACTTGGTCGTTTAAATATTAATCACCATAATATCCTTTATATTTTGTTTTGCTTTGTGTTCACTGTCATGTGGGATTGATATGATATAGTGTGTATGCAGGGTGTTCTTACAGAAACAACAGCTGAATTAGCTGCTTCACTTTCACTGGCAGCTGCCAGAAGAATAGTGGAAGCAGATCAGTTCATGAGGGCGGGCTTGTACGATGGATGGCTCCCCCACTTGTATGATCTTGGTCGTTCTTCTTCATTTTTCAGCAGTTATAATGAAATTTGTTATCTACAGATGTTCTACTTCAATGAAAACTATATCTTCTTTTGATCAAATGGCTCACAACAGGTTCGTCGGAAACTTGCTGAAGGGACAGACAGTGGGAGTAATCGGAGCCGGCCGTATTGGTTCTGCATATGCCAGGATGATGGTACTATTTCTATTTTGCTCTCTGTAAATTTCACTTGATTCTGTGCTATTAAGTAATGAAAGAAATGATATCCTACACACACACACACACACACTGGCAAGGACAAGATTTGTTTAGAAAGCAAAAATAAAGGTTATTCAATAAAAGCCACAGTACCAGAAGGAAAAGATTAATTATAAAGTGCAGTATTACATTATGAAGTTTTGAATTGCATCAACAATGAAAAATATTCATAAAGTGTTTTGATTTGAAAAGCATATAACATGGCAATGACAGATTGAGGGCTTCAAGATGAACCTGATATACTACGATCTGTATCAAGCCACACGGCTAGAGAAGTTCGTCACAGGCATGTTATCATCATCACCTCTTTTTTTTATAACATCTCCATGAGTTGAACTTGAAGCTAAGCATTCATTGTTCTTTTTTATCACCTGTTCAGCATATGGACAGTTCTTGAAGGCAAATGGTGAACAACCTGTTACATGGAAAAGAGCTGCTTCCATGGAGGATGTTCTCAGAGAAGCTGATGTGGTTAGATATTCTACCCTATTTCTGTATTAGAAACATGTTCAAGCTGTAGTTTGTATTGTTCACAATTTTAAGAAAATTAGCTCTACTACTGGAATAAGCTGAATTAATTAATTATATGCAACTTGCAGATAAGTCTTCATCCAGTTTTGGATAAGACTACATATCATCTTGTAAACAAAGAGAGGCTGGCCATTATGAAGAAGGTGAATCTTCCTGCTCTTTCTTCTATCAATATAATGAACAGAAACATCTCAATTCAGGTCTTTAATTTTCTTAAAATTAATGGTCTATTACAGGAAGCAATCCTTGTGAATGCAAGCAGAGGACCAGTGATTGATGAAGCTGCTTTGGTTGAACATCTGAAGGCAAATCCAATGTTCCGAGTTGGGCTTGATGTTTTCGAGGTAATGATATTCTTAATTTTTTGATGGAAAAAAAATGGTGAAAATGGATCCTAACTGCTTTCATGTTTAAAATTCACTGGAGAACAATGACACAATGCACTGATCAGTAATGTGTTCTCAACAGGATGAACCTTTCATGAAACCTGGACTTGCTGAACTGAAGAATGCTGTTGTTGTGCCACATATTGCCTCTGCCTCCAAGGTGAGAACACAGAGAATTAACATATACATTGCAGTTTTCTTTGTTCTGAACTTGGTCTTAGCTACTAATCCAACCTTTTCATTATCGGTTCAGTGGACACGTGAAGGAATGGCAACACTTGCTGCTTTAAATGTTCTTGTAAGTTCAATGCACCTAAAATATATATATTTTCTTCTTATTTGATCAAATAAATGTTCTTGCAAGTTCAGTACACCTAAAATGTATTTTCTTCCTTCATAATTGATCAAATAACTTATAGATCCACATGCTTATAATAAAAAAGGTAACTGAAGAAATTGCATCTGACTTTTTTTTACTCTTGCTTGCATGCGAGTAGGGAAAGATAAAAGGATACCCAATTTGGGGTGATCCGAACCAGGTTGAACCATTCTTGGATGAGAACTCTCCAGCTCCTGCCGCATGTCCAAGCATCGTCAACGCGAAACAACTTGGTATTTGAGTGAGTTTTAGTTGGATTTGTTATCTGCTGCCCTCTGATTCTTAGGCTTCTTCCTAAACTGCTAGTTTATCTTTGTAGGCCTGCCCAGTTCCAAACTTTGATGGCAGACGAACATGCCAATTGAGATGAAGACTGTGTCACATAGAGCAACGCATACATATGAAATCTTGTGGATCCTTACAATCCTATGATGTATAATTTGCATTTGCTGACTTCGTCTTGGTTACTTGGCATATGTGCTTAAAAATCCTTCTTGACCATGAAACGCTTGTTAAACATTATAATAACAGCGACAAAGTCAAAAGTCCTTTTTTAGATATATGTACTATTAATATTAATTATTTCATCTCTTTTAATTATTACATTTGGAGGTCTTCAAATCACATGCTCATATAATATTAAATAATTTTCTCTCATATAATATCAAATCACATGCTCATATCATGTCTCAAAGTGATATATAGTTGTTTACGAATAAAAGTATTTCTTTTCCTATCTTTCCTAATGATAGGAAATATAGCCAACCATGCAAGCACCATGTAAGGCCGGTGGGGAAAAAGACCAGGATGACTTGATACTCGATTGCCTACGTAGATAGAAGTCCAAGAAGCAGCTTGGGTCAATTATTAACTATCTCTCTTGTGAAATATTCACAGAAATATTCTTAAGAGTCCAAAGGGCAATTTGGGGCGGTTATAAACCGTCTCCCTTACGAAATATTCTCGAGAGTTCAGAGACAGCTTGGGTAGTTTACGAACTATCTCTCTTGCAGAATATTCATATGAATATTTTCGAGAGTCTAGGAGGTAATTCGAGTTAGTTATAAACCACCTCCCCTACGAAATCTTTATAGAATATTTCATCTCTTCAAGGTCATGTATAAAAACATAACCTGAACTTCCAGTGAAAGGAGAGAAAATTGAGAACTTAGACCTAGAAAAGTTTACCTCAAGATTAACTTAAGCATCGGAGAGACCGGCTTCAGAAGCCTCTCCCAACTTAGATCTTTGTACAGGTGACAACTCGGGAGAAGGCGCTTTTAATCTCGGATGACTCCATACATATGAACCAGGGTCACATCATGCTGATAAGGATGTTAACGACATTTTCCTCCAATATCCAATAACTCCACACATCCATCTCAATATTCTCATCTTGACAATATAAATTTTTTGTATATATTATTTCTTATTTACTCAACATTCAAATCCATAAAATATTATTGGTTTCACAATTGTCTTATAAATTATTTTTTTTATCTCAATGGTATCCAATAATCATACAGGACTTTTGATGTCATGAGCTGGAATTGCCTGAGTCATATGATACTCTTGTGTTTTGCATCCATAAAAAGTTATACTAGTAATATTACTTAAGTCCCTAAGGACCTATAAAAGAGCAAACTGATTAGTTTCGAAAATGGGTGATGGACAAGTCCTAAGATCTCATAAAGATAGTTTTATAAGCAATCCAACAAATACTTGGTATACAAGAATGAAAAGAGATGAAGGAGAAAATATGGACTTTAGTGAACAATCGCAAGTCTACAAATGATCGCTCACTGGGTGTCGGTGCGTTGATATGTTCCTATAGACTTTACGTGTAAACTTATAAATCCAATCAACGCTTAATACTACCTCAAATCCCCATTAAGTCCTATACCACGTTAGTAGTTTTAGGGTGCTGAGATAGCTAAAGTTTCACATTGCATTATAGCATGTAGAAAACAGGCTATAGTATATGAAAACTAGATCATTCTGAGATAGTTTTACCCATTCTTGTGAGTAATTGCTTTGTAACCATATAAAGTATTCATTTTCATAGTTTTTTTAAGTAAAAACATATAAAAACAAGGCAAAATACCCTATCAAATATATATACAAATAAATAAAAATAATGAACAATCCATAAACAAAGGTGTTACAGGTGCGCAACGATCATTCATGACATTCTCCCTTATTTAAACTGTCGACACCGTCAACGACGCTTGTTGGTAGGCTTTAATGATTACTTCTTTGTATCACAAGGCATCTTAAGGCTCCCAACTAGCTTATGTTCGAAGAAGTTTTCGTCACTTCACCAAGTACTCAATCTACTATGCTCCATTGGATAGCTTTGTCTTATTATATAGTAAAATAGCTTCAACTCATTTTTGGTAGGAGGCTCTCGAGAGGGATAGCTAAGCTGGAGTATTTTATAAAGCATCTTATGAATTTGAGTGTTATACTTTCAAATTGCTCATATGAAGAACATTATGAATTTTAAACTACACCGACAGCTATAACTTATAAGAGACAATGCCTACTCTACTGATAATTAGGAAGGGCCTTCATACCTATGCACTAGTCCCTTATGCACTTTATACCTAAAGGACTAGAGTGATACTGGTTGGAGCTTCACTAGTACCAAGTTATTGACTTTGAACTCTTGTGATTGCCTTCCTAGATCTGCTCATTTCTTCATCTTTTTAGCTACCTTCTCTAAGCATACTTAGGCAATATCTATATTTCAGTATCATTTTTTTATAAAGTAATATGACGATGGGCTACTCCAAGTATAATTGATCACCAAGTTTTAAGGAGCTGATGATTGTTGTCTAGTAATGATTTCAAATGGGCTTTTGTTTAATGTAGAGCTCCACTATAAATTATAGGAGAATTAGGCTATATCCAATAACTTCACTAAATTTCATTAGTTAGCACTATATGATATTACTTAAGGAGCAAATTCATTCTTTCAGTTTAGCCATCCGTTTGGGAGAAGATGCTTATGAAAAAGTATAACTTAAATCCCTATAATTTATATAGCTCGATCCAAAATCATCCTAAAAATCGCACGTCTCCATCATTGATGATATTATGTGGGACTCCCTAATACTTCATCATATTCTTTATCATCAACTTGATTGCCTCATTGGCTAAGTAGTATAGGGGTGCGACAACGAATATTACATACTTTAAAAATCGATCGACCATCATGAGTATCAATCCAAGTCCACCTATCATCGGTAAGATTGATATAAAGTCCAAGAAGATACTCTCCCATAACTTTTTTGGTATGGGCAATAGCTTCAAAAGTGTCATCAACTTCTAATGCTCTATCTTTTCTTGTTAGCAAGTAAGAAATGTCTGAACATATTATTCCATATCACTCCTCATCTTTGGCTAAAAGAAGACCCACTCAAGAGTCAACATTTGATGACTATCTAGTTGTCCTACCCATAGGGAATCATGATGCTCTTTCAAGAGTTTACACTTCAAATTATCTATTTAAAAATATAAACTCTATTTCCTTTGGTGTAGACGAGTCCTTCTTGGATCCAAAATCATCATACCTTACTTTTTTTTATTAGTTGTATCAAGGTTGCTGCTTTAGGATCATTGTATAGCCCATTTCTAATCCTGGAAAGAAAATTAGAATGTAACTAACTTGCTTGGCCTCCGCCTTCTAATTATATGACATTCACTAGCTCCACTTTTCTACTCAATGCATCAGTCACGACATTTACTCTTATAGGCTTATACTTCATTGTCATATCAAATTCGGCTAGGATGCCCTACCATCGTGCTTATTTTGGAAAGAATTTCTTTTGAGTTTAGAAGTAATTCAACACGATAATATCCGTTCTTAACATAAATTGCATTTCAAGAAGGCAATGTTAATATACTCATAGATAGTGGACCACTGCTATCATCTCCTTCTCGTGCATCAAAAACCACTACTCGATCTCGTTAAGCTTGCAACTCCTGTAGGCCACCAAGTGACCCTCCTGCATAAGTACTCCAATAGCGATGCTTGAAACATCTGCATAGACTTCGAAAGACTTCTCATTGTCTAATAATTTGAGTTTTGGTTCTTCTAATATAGTAACCTTTAGGTCTTGAAATATTGTTTCATATTTATTTGACCATCACCAAGGATGCTCCCCTTCTTTAGCACCTTTGTAAGTGGAGCTACATGCTTTGAGTACCCAACTATAAAGTGTCGATGATAGTTGACAAAACTAAGAATCTCAACTATGGTGCCTTCTTTGGTATTCGCTACACTACACAGCCTGTACTTTAGATTTGTCAATCTAAATGGATTGTTTACCAATTTATACCCGAAGAGAATCTTAAAAATTATTTGAATGTATCATTTCTCCCTTTTCATGAATATACTCCTCGAGCATTTGGTTGCAGACAATAATATCATCCAAGTAGACGATCATAAACTTATCCAAATACTTTTTGAATAATTGGTTCATAAGAGCATAGAAAGTGATTAGAGCATTGGTTAAACCAAAAGACAACCAAAATCTCAAACGCTCTTTACTTGGTCATATAGGCAGTCTTCACTTCATCACCTTTAAGTCCTCTGTTGTTCACTCAACACTAGTCTTGTTGGATCTCTTCCCAACGTGTTCTTTATCAAAGTTTTATATTTTCATTCAAATATATGGTTGTTATTAAAACTTTAGTTTCTTCAAAATCGAAACTATTGTTTTATGTTAAAAAAAAATTGAACTCTTTCACATCCCTAGCACTCTCGTATCAATGCAGCTTGAGTGCTCTCAAGTTTTGTAGCGAAGTAATGTGATTGTTGCATCCTCCCATATTAAGAGCCCCTTTGAGTAATGAAATTCTAGATGTGAGTTTTACCATAACTTTGTATAAGTGTTATATAATCTTTGGTGTCGTCGGTCAATTGATCTACTTCGGGCTCAACCTTGTCAATAAGCGATTTTATATTTTCTTGTAATAAATCAATAGTTGCAAGTCCATAAATAATTGCTCATCAGGTTGGCAAATTCTCATAGGCTTTACATGCAAACTTGTGAATACAATCAATATCCAAACTATCTCATACCCTTATTTAATCTTGTGCCACTTATGTAGTTCTAAGGTGCTGAGATGGTTGACATTTTTCACTATATTGTAGCTTGTAGAAAATAAGTCATGACACATAAAAACTAAGTCATTTTAGGATAGTTTTGTCTATCCTAGTAAGCGATCACTTTATAGTCCTGTAAACTATTCTTACTTATAATTTTTAAATAAAAAATATATATAAAAGATAAAATATATTGTTAAATATACGTACAAGTAAATAAAAGTGATGAACTATCCATAGACAAAGGTGTTGTGGGTGTGTAATGATCGTCTACGATACCTTACCATTTTTAACCTTTTTATATTTACTTTATGAATAATATCTTCATCGATCTCTTCATCTTGTTGAATAATTGATTCAAGATACTTAAAACTTTTACTTAAAAGGACTTCTTGTCTATTCAACTTAATTATTATTTTTATCTATTTCTAGAATTACTAAAATTATATCTCATGTATATTTCATTTTAATCATACTTAATCAAAAAAACTTTAGTTTTAAAAGATTATCTCCATAGTTTAAGTTATTAATTATACTTACGCTCTCATCAAATAATATAATACCATCAATAAATAATATACATCAAGAAGATTTATCATATAAATGACCAATAAATTCATCCATTATTAATATAAAAATATAATATAGATCTTTGATATAATATTATGCTAATAGAAAATCACTATGCATACTCCTCATAGTTCTAACATTAAAAAATACATTATCATACCTATCTCTAATAATATCAATATAATTAGTAGATATATTTTTTTTCTAAAATGCTTCTTAGATACAATATGCAAATATCCTATTCAATTATGACGTCGATTGTTAAATCCCATTTATATTTAAATACATATATACTTTACGTTCATAAAAAGAAACGGCTTGTTACATATGCTCAAGAAATGGGCACAGAGTTCTTAAATAGGCAGTGGACAACTCTGTACGTGTACTTATGCACCCATAAAAAAGCTTTCAAGAAATAGAGTTTTAGACATGTAACCGTGTTACAAATTGACTCGGTGTCAAGGTATTTCATCAGTTATTATATATTCATATACAAAGATAGCACTTGCAATATTTTGTGTAAGTAGAATATATATTATTAATTAGACAATAGAAGAAAGAGATGGATACAAGATTCGGATTCATGATATGCTTTTTTACCATGAAAAATATTTTAATTGGCAAATCTCGAATGTTTAAGTTGTCAGGAAAGGGTGTCGACGAGCTAACAGCATACATGCAAACTGGTTGCAATGCGCATAGGCACCTGTCCGAATACTACGGTCCCCGATGAACAGTGGCGGGGTTGGAATGTAAGCTGTCATCTATCTAAAGATTGTTTCCAAAATATTTTTGCATGAAAACTTTTCTGGAATCCGTCTACCCACATCTAGTTTCATCTCCATTATCAGCGGAATGCATATTTTGTTTGCCACTTACACCTGGACTCTTCTCACATTCTATTGGATTATAATGGGTAGCCTTACAACGACACTTGATACTTTTGTTTCCAGCATTGTTTATGTTTTTTTCAAGGAACTTGGATCGATGAGGGATCCTCTGTAGCTAGACCTTCCCGTGAGAGACTTCTTCGCATCATTGCCATCTCTTCTTGGGTTTTTTTTTTTTTTTTGGAACAATCGAAATGATGATACAGAATCATTCCAGCCAAAGTTTCCGAAAGCTCTGTTGTCCGTCAATAACTTGAGAGAGTCCTCCCAGGATCCTAAGGGTGACGATCTTGGAGATTTGCAAGTAAGTTTTAAATATTATCTAGATTTGGATGAGCCATTTATGTCTAATAATCTTCCAATAGGCATAGGATTCCTCTATCCAAAACTCAAAGGGATCACTCTGCCGAGTACCCCTAGCTCCTTTAAAATATATATATATATATATATATATATATATATATATATATATATATATATATATATATATATATATATATATATAGATCTGTTCCTCATTAATCAAGCAAGCAAATTCAGGTGAGGAGACAATAAGCATGAATCCAAGAAATAAAGACATCAGGAAAATTAAAAGAGTGTAAAGCGTTAGAGATAGTATCCCAAGATAATTTATCATATGTCTATCTTTTCCAAATCAACTTTAATGATGATAAAGGGGTTTTTATCTCTAGGCTAGCAATCTCCGGCACTACCAAGATATTATCCTAGATACTCCTACTAAGAAGAAAAATATGTTGCTCCCTGACAATTAACCCAAGCAGAAAAGGCTTAATAATATTATCGGTCCAAAATAAGACCGATAATATTACTTAATATGGATCTCAGTGGTCTGTCTTTTCTTCCCATTATATAAAACGCCATAACAATCTTATTATGCCATCCATCACTTTTACTTTATTTTACCTAAACCGTGTGAAATTCTTGTGATATACTCTCTCCCGTTATAATAAAAGACCAGTTTTTTTTATCACAAAAGGAAAGATTTATTACTTAAAGAAGGCAATTATAAGATCACCACTCCCCCCTCCCCAAAAACCAATTATAACATATAATTTAACCGTTCTGACATAGTTTGCCGAATCAATTCACCACTCTATTTATTCCCCTCTCTTAACAGCGTAAAGCCTCAAAATTATCTATCAAAAACCAAATGTCAAGCAAAACATTGTATTTAAGAGTGATTAAAATTACAAATTTAGCCAGACCAAGAAGAAACTTTCATATCTTTTCAACCTTTAAAACAGAATGATTCCTGTAATTTCATATAAAAAAAACGTCTTACTATGTTGTAAATATTAAATAAAATGCACAGCAACAAGATAATCCTGCTGACCTTTTTTTTTTCTCACTAGTTTGAGAAGCTGTGTTCTCGTTACCATCCCTCCAGCCAACAATTCGACTCCAGTGTCTGAGCATTTGACTACACGAGTTTTCCACAAATCAGAGCTGCAACGAGTCCTCCTAAACTTATCCTTTTTTATTTTTTTACTTCTTGTTCGCAAGCAGAATTCAGCAAACAAATAAAAGAATGGCAGCCAATGGATATAACCAAATGACATACTCCTGCGTTTCCACGCCTAAAATTTATGATCAGAGTTCGGCAACAACAGCAGTGGCTTGATTGATGCTCATAGTGGCTTATAGTGCTTTTGATGAGACTCTCAATTCCATAATATTTAGCAACATTCTGCTCCTCTCTATTGGACTTACAGCTATATAAGCTTCGTCAGACTGCCTATGCAGGGATTTCACCAGTATTATAAACAGCATAAACAACTGTGTGATTAGAGCATCAAACGTGTTCTCATATCTCAAAGAGAAAAACAGCACAAGGGAGATCTATGAATAAGGAGATCTATCGGTAAGCTTTTTACTGCTTAAAATTCTACAACATTTGAGACAGGTAGCCTCCAATACCTGTATAAACCAAATTTACTTCTCTTCTATAGATCAATGGTTGGCAAGTTTATCGGTACAGCCTTCGTATCTATGCAGCAGGCTTAGCTGACCAAGCATGATAGGATTTTGGAACCATCAAACCTGTTGCATCTTATAAAGTTAGCAGAAAAAGTAAACACTAAATGTGTAGCGAGGTAAGCATTCATGGGGAAGTCCATACCATCATCCGAGGCCACAGACCAATCGATGGGATTTGTATCAGTCTCCATGAATGCGCCACAGATCTCTGCTTACTCCCAGAAACACTCTACTGGCATGACCACAGAAAAGAAAGAAAATGACGACACAAATACATTCAGCTGTGGGCCAAACCTCGTCTGACACTCCATCTTTGCCTCCATCGTCTGCAGCAGCCTCAACCTGCTATGGGCCAAACCAGCCATGCCACCTGCGGCACCACCGATGCACTTGGACCAAGAGAAATGATCGAGGGCAAAGAGTGCAAGAAACTTCTACATTCTTAATTCTGTTGTTCTCGTACTGTTAATGGTGAAGCATCTCAAATTATACGGATTAGATGACCAGTTCAATGTTTTATCTGCAACATGTAATTTATCAATTGGTTTGGTTTATTCCTCCAAGTGAATGTAGGAACTTATAATTATTGGACGGTGTTTTTCCTTTGTGATTCTTGTAATCAAAACTTCTTGATATGTTTTTTTTTTATAAGTAGGCATACACTTCGTACAATACCTATCAGCAAGTTGATGCTCGCCTAATATAACACAGTGAGAAGCATATATAGATGGCCTGCAGTGGTCCCTTTATGAACATATCCAAACATTCGGAAGCGTAACCTCCAGTCCAGTACCTTGTTATTTGTAATTCATGGCCACAAAAGTGAAATTTGTAAGCACGATGGTTCGATTTGACTCATACAAATAAATACTTAGCCAAGAAATTACACAGGTACATACCTCTAAATTTAAACTGCGACGTGTTTGACCATGAGATCATAAAAGCTACCTGCAATATTGTGGGCGATGGTCCATAAGATAACATTAACAAGCCATCATGACCAATCCCCTAAAGACAAGAAGCTACATCCTACAGGCTCAAGTGGATGCTTCTCTTGAAATATAGCAGAGTTAGTTTCTTAGAGCGTAACATGATTTTCAGGTCAAGGAGAAGCTAAAAAGAGATTTTGGCATCATGTTCGGTGCTTGTTATCATTATGATATGGACAAACAAACATGCTGAACTTCTACACGCAAATCAGTCAATTGTCAGTTCATGTAGTGTTTTGGCATAGGACATACTTCAGCCATCGGAAGTGACTTTGGAACCAGTATAAGAGAATAAAAGCATGTAGCATTCTGATAAATCAACTCAGCCAGTTCCTTCTCAGGTACTAAAAGCAATGTTGTGACATAATTCAAACCTGAGAAAGAGATCATTGTTCTTATGGTACTTCAGAAATTGGTTTAGTGGTACTCAGCATTGTACAGGAGAACATGATAATTTTGTTCCCTTTGTAACATGTGCAACAATTAGTGAACTGTAGCCTTAACTTGAAAATGATCGACACAGAAAATATAGTCTTCAGAATAACAATTTCAAATGCATGAATTATTAAGATAGGGAGTTAGCCATGAAACAACAAGAGACTGTGACATATAATCACCAAATCCTCGCCCAAATAGAAAAGGTTTAGGATGTCTCCGATATAGTTTAGCAAACAAAACCAATAAGCAATAAAATGTGAATGATTTAAATAAATTTCATCATGAGACAGTATTCAACCAAAAGTCGGCTATCAGCTGGTGTGGGCTCAGAGGTATACTGCTCTAGAAAAGATGATCTATTGTGCAGACTCCACTAGAAGCTAAACACAGGGTTGTCTTCGCATGGGAACAATCTCAGTCTCTAAAAGACCTACAGAGTTGGTACTTAGATAAGAAAATCTCATCTCCTTAAGCTTCAAGGTTAACTATCAATCCTCAATCCTCTGACCATCTGAGAGGTCAGTCTTACTATAATGGCAAACACAAGCTATAGAATCCTTTTATGAAAACTAACTCTTCCTGCAACACAATGTAATTCAAAGGGTAAAATTCAACTATTGTACTGGAAAAAGTGGTCCAGTTTGCAAAAGGGTAATTAGATTAATAACACAGCAGTAGTAAAGCAGATAGGTAAAGGGCCATATAGTACATACTTTTCAGTGAATTAATGTGCATCCCTCTATAACAGCATATTCATATAAGACAAACAGAGTTGTTTACCACCTAAAGTGTAAGGCATCCCATGTTCCAAACCAAACTCATATTGCCGTCAACGAAGGTAATCAAATTCATCAAAAATTATCCTCTCAAATTGTACACAAAGAATATCTTGAAATTAAGGTCACTCTGAAGTTGATCTCAAACTGAACCTGTCAGGTCAACAGACAATATCTGTTCCTGAAATATTTAGAATGACCAACTGGGTTCACTGGTTCTGTTCAAGTCAAAGTTATATGACCTTGCTGAGTCAGGTTAGATTCAGGTCATGCTACCTTAACCCATCAGGTCATGATGGCCCTTAACCTGTCCAAGCACCATGGGTCAGTTCAAAAGCAGCTCATTCAGAACACAGGCCCACGGCTTATATGGTTGAGCCCAAAACTCTAAACCATAGGATAATTTAATTGGCCAGATTCTTGTTACTTGTCATTCACTTGCTTCAAACACTAGAAGCCTTGAACGCCCATGCTGCCTCTCCCTGCTCCACAATCTTTTTCTTCCTCTCCATTGACCCCCATAGCTGGCCTCTAGGTCTCTACCTTATTCTCTCTTCCTATATCCTCTCGCCATGGCTACTGCCTTCAAATGTTCAGGACTTTTAAGCTTGAAAATCATCGTAATAACTCCATTTATGGTAGCATGCAGCTCCAAAAGGCCAACGATGTCAAATCTCATGTCATGTGCTGCAACCAGCAGTGACATGTGCTACATCTGGAGAGGGATGGGTTGGCATTGTAAGAGTAGCAGTTGAGAATAGTGCATACTTGGGGAAGCTATGCAGTGTCCTCCTCCTTCATGTCTGTTGGTGGAGACCGGAGAGAAAGGAGCTTCTGCCTTTTGCACTCCCCTGCACCTCAATGTGTGGACCAACCGACTAGGAAGGTTAAGTTGGGTTGACCAATCAACTTCATCAGTCAGGTACAGTCATAAGATTTAACCTGCTTCCGGTCAGGCCGAGTTTGGGCCAGGGCCAAAATGCCTGTGATGCATAAGCTCATGCCAAACCCACTGGACCCAGAACTACTCGTACCCAGGCCAACTAATCAGTTGGGCTTTTTGAATCAAATCAACTCAGTAACTACCTTGTCTAATCCTGGTTTTATGTCTACCACTTACAGTGGTTGCCGGTTCATTCCAGCATTCTCTTGGCTCTGAAGAAGGAACCAAGATCAGTATGTAATAAGACGCTTGTTCGGTGATGCAAAAGTCCTATAGCAACCAGAAGTTGCATCTCTTAATGTTAGTATAATAATACTAACTGGCTTAATTGTTTTCTATGCTTTCTGTGGCTTCATGGATGTAAGAAACCCAGAAAATGATAAACAAAGCCAGAGACCAACTCAGCAGATGCCATATATGATGCAAAATACCAACTGCTGGGAAAGGTCCGGTGCATCTGGGGACAAAAAATTTTAAATGATATTACCAGATACATCAAGATTACTGAATGATATAGATGATCAAAGAATCAAATTACTTGAATTTTGTTGCACGCTTACAGCTATCTGCTATCATCATAGAGACAAGCGTTGTATTACATTTAACAGCAAATTACTGAATGCTTCTTCAAATCAATTCTATTGAAGACCATTAAAGTAAAGAAAGATCTGTGGTGCTCCAAGATTATTAGTTTGCTTCTTGGTTTACCATCAACTCGTCACGTTATAACCCTAACCAACAGCAGATATATAAGTTACATGATCAGGTAGAGGTACCGATAGATGGATTCCAATCAAATAGGGACTCCGAACCAAGATCCCGATCACAGAGCCCGACCAAATAAAACCCTCCCATGAATCTCACCAAAACCAACAGAACTCAAGCAACCAATATCCAGTAAAAGAGAAATAGAAGAGCTAACCTGAGCTGAGACGTTCTTGGGGGCAGATTGGAAGCCTGAAAGAACGCGACCGCCTCGGCGCCGCTAATCTTTCCATTCCGAACAAAATCCGCAACACGTCCATCGCCGCCGCCGACGACGCTACCCCACTGAGAATACCCGGATCAGAGCTCCGTTCCGATGCAACCCAAGAGCGTCGATTTAAGCGAGGGACCAATCGCCGGAACGGCAGACGGAGTCGATCGAGAGCAGGGCTTGAGAGGGCACCAGATGAGGGATCGCAGATCAGGGCTATTAGATTCGAGAGGGGTTTAATCCTCGGGAGGGGTGGAGAATCCGTTTGGCTCCTGAGCAAGCTGTGTTCCTTGTTTTGTTTGTTTGTTTGTTTCTTCTTCTCTGGTGACGCCTTGTTAGACTTGTCTTTTCGTCTTCCTTTTTGGGTTTCACTTGTGTTTTTTTAAAGTCCATTCAATTGCAAGCCCAAAATAATAATAATCAGGAAATTAAATATATATATATATATATATATATTTATATTAATATAAAATTAAGGATGATTTTCTTTTATTTTTGGTTTTTAGGAAAAATACCCCAATTTTTAATTTTTCGAGACGACATTCTCTTTTTTTATATAATCTCATAAAAATCATTCATCGTCGTAACCTTTACTTGTGATTCTCGACATCATTCTAACGTCCTCCTTCCTCATCCTCACTATCTCACTTATCATCATCTTGACTTTCTCTGTATGTTCTCAAGATTCGACCCTTCTATCATGTCATCCTCTTCCTTTCCCCTAACTCTAACGGTTTTTCCATCATTAGGTAATAAAAGTCATATTTAATGTGTCACTATAACGATATTAGGTCTAATTAATATTTAATATTTTATTTAGTTATTTTTTTAAAATATTTTATCATTATTTATTTAATATATTTAAAAATACTATTATGCTATGTTTTATTGTATATTCAATAATATTGTTTTTATTGATTCTTTTATCATTGTCTTATTATTTTTATAATATTTATATTTTAATATTTTAATATTAATTTTAGAGTGATTTCCAAAAAAAAGTTTTTCTTTTTTTGACTCTTTCCCATGACGTGTCTAATGTTTTTAATTTTTCCAAATGATGTTTTGTTTTTTTTAATCTAGTAAATGCTTCTCGTCATTGTCTATCGTTTGTTATCTTCACTTTGTCATCATCATGCCATCGCTAATGTTGTTGCCCCTAAAATCACCTATATCGTCCTCCTCACCCCACAACCTTCACATCTCCCCATCAATCTAATAGCTACGTCGTCACCATAGGAGTTTTTGGTTTTTCTTGATAGGTGTTTTATTTTCATATTTTTCAAAGGGCACTTATTATTTATTTATCATAATTTATGACAAAATTAGAGTAGTACACGGTTATGTCATACGCATTGGTCCATAAGATGAATCGATATACTGATTTAGATTTGTTGTCACTATGATACAAAACTGACCCAATTCCCCCTATGTATAATATTATAATATTAAATATAATATTTTTAAATAGATTTACTGGTATTTTTGACACCTCTACTAAGGTAAATGAGC
Source organism: Musa beccarii (assembly GCA_024322285.1). NCBI lineage: Eukaryota > Viridiplantae > Streptophyta > Magnoliopsida > Zingiberales > Musaceae > Musa > Musa beccarii. Next base: position 9,986,778 of record CM044396.1, on the reverse strand, counting down.
TTAAAACTTGATAGAAACCATCTCAAGCACATAAGTTTTCACAGCAGACAACATCTCCTCCATCGTCGAGATGTTAAGATACAAGGAGGGATCGCATTTCCCGTGGATGCTATGAACTTGACGTGGTTTGCCAAAGACAATCATCACTACTTGAAACTCTACAAATTATTTTTTGAATGAATATTGATTAAAAAAACAAATTTAAGATTGGGATACATTATTATTTTTGAGTGAGGTTACATTGTTTAATGATTTTTGTTTACTATTTTTTAAAAAATATAAATAATATGGTGTTACATTTTCTATAAATGATGATATAAATTTTATTTTATTGTATTTTATATTTAGTTTATTTTTTTTACTTATGAAGATTACTTTTATATAACTAATTTATTTTTATTAGTATAAATAAATACAAACTTTCATTGTCTTGAAAAGAAAGGACGGTGGGCGAAAAATAACAAAATAAAAGTACTTCCATAGAGAATTAGTCAATTATTTTTGAAGGCAGGAATTGCGTTGAGATTCGGGCTACCGCTTCGTGTTGCGATGGAGTGAGCCTCCAAAACAGCGCGAGTCAAAAGGCTGCATCATCACCATTGCTTTGGACTGCTTTATGCTAATCTCAAACTCCGGATTTGATATATTTCGACGAAAGAATCAATCTTTATATCATAACTCGGATAAGAATATGAATTAAATTATCATTCTAACCTGAATCCATTAATTCCACTATGAATGCAATTGGGCAGGTGACGTCTCCTGCACGTCATGATTCGTGCTCGTCAACCATGTACACGTACATCAAACAACACAAGAATCCAAACCTGGGTTGACCTCGAAAAGTGGTCGGCGCTCGCCCCCTCTTTCTTCGCTTGTTTCTCCAACACATGTTTCGGATGGCACACTGATACTTTCCGCGTGTCTCGATCAGAAGCTTGAGAACCGTCACTTCGTGATCGGACGGTCCATATCAAAAGGTCGGCCGCCGCCCCTGACCTACGTGAGTGCCTGTCTCAAGTAAGATGTATATATATATATATATATATATATATATATATATATATATATATATATATATATATATATATATCCCCCTCATCATTCCTTGTCCTATTTAAACTTGTTCTTTAGGAGGAGATAGTAAGAGCATCTTCCATGTCCCTGTTGTAGTAGGGGACTCGGAGGAGAGTTGAGTAGGTCAGGAGAGGAAGAAGCCTTGTTTGTATCTATTTTATCGCAGGAAGAGATCATATTGTTCTGTGTTGATTTGGAGGAACTCCATGGACAGCTTCCTCGTAGATCGATCACAGTTGAGTCCAAGAAAGGTTGGTCTCGCTGTCAACAACGATGCTGATACTGGAGGAGGATTTGTGATGAGATCCAGACACAGTTCTCTGAACCCTTATTCTTCCTTGCCATTCTTTAGCCACCTTTCACCAAACCATGATGATGGTTTTAGGTCACAGCTTTGCTCCTTTCTTCCTTCTTCATTTTGCAGTGATCGAGCGTTAATTCCTCCTCCTCGGCCTCTTCCACTCCGTCAACCTCCTCTTCTTCCCCTGCCACCACCATCTCCGGGACTGAAGCCAACCAAAACGAACAGCGATACTGGCACGTTTAGGTCGAGAGATCAGAGGATGAAGCTGAAGCCTTCCGTGAACACAAGAAGAAAGGAGCCACCGCCGAAGGCCGCTGCTCACAGATGCCGCGAGCCCAAAGGAGAGCGTAAGAGGACAGTAGAGAAGGTAACTGCGGTTAACAACGAGGCAGGAGAAGAGGTGGCTGAGTCGATTTACTCCCTCTCTCCGCCTCCCAGCAACCTTCCTTTGCCAAGTTTCCTCCTTAATAGCCACAGAGACACAGCTGCCCGTTGCTGATGCATAACAAATATTCCCTCTCTAAAGATCATATACTCGTGCACTTTCTTTTACCTTTTCTTTGCTGATTCTACTCTCGTCAGAGGGAAGATGAAGAAGTGATGTATGGTTCTGGCTACTTTGTTTGCTGAAAGTATCACACCACTGAGGAGGAAAGGGAATTTTTTGTGATAGCTTTTCTTTTCTGTGAAAGTGTGAGTTGAGATTATACTTCTAAATATGCAAGCAAGCTTCTGACTGTTATCAGCTTCGAGTCCGCCCGCAGTCATCTTTTAGGTTGAGATAGCAAAGAGAAAAGCTATGACTCTTATTCTTGGGATCGCTAACACCTTCAAGCTTCACAATCTTGTAGAACATCAAGAGGGCATCAGTTTTTCTTGTGCCATGCACTTCACAATCTTTCTTGGACCATGCAACCTACCACTTTGGATCAACTCTTTTGATGGATGTGTCTCCCGCCTCATGTTTCTTACATCCAAAAACTGCATGCAGTTTAGTGCTGTGTTCGTGTTACATGTGTGAATATGTACAAAATAAAACATTACAATATAAATCTCATGATCTTTAGATTTAATGATTTTTATAAAATAAACTTTATTTTTTAAATATATATATATATCGATTCGTCGATAAATAACTCAGACAAACAGAATTCTGATTTCTCTTTCTTGCCCTTTTACTAACATCCAAATATTATTATTTTATTTATTTTATGGATCAATATTTTTATTCATTTTTTATTTTCTATAATTTATACATTTTAGATTTGACTATTTTATTATTTATACCATATTTACCTTTAAGTCCCTCTTTTGATTCGTTTTTGTAGAAATATCTCTTTTTTACATTAAACTATGAGTGAGGTGCATAAACATTAATTCAGAGTTAATATCTATCCATTATAAAGACACACATATCAAAAGAGTCACATCTTTATCATTAATAGATATGAAGATTGAAAACAAATTTAATTTCTCATTGCCATTTAATTAATTATCATTAAATATCTACTTCATGCACACGGCATTGTAGCTTGACTTCTAATGATCTCGGCTTGTTCCAATCTACAAGTTCAAGTCATCCCAAGATATGCCGTGCAAAGAAGCTTATTCTCACAAGAAAGCATGATGTATACATAGATTCATGCACACGTCAAGCTTTCACTTCGTATCTACTTCCTTCACGCTGTAAACTTACAGCCATATGGCATCTATACGCATATAAGTACATCACATACAAAATACATACATACACCATTGTTAAGCTTGACACGGCTGCTTCAATCTCACTTCAGTACGAATCCTGTCGTGTAGTTCAATTCTGGCATTGATGTGATGAAGCTAATTAAAAGTTTACGCTAAAATGCCTCTTCCATCCAACATCATGCATCCTTCCTCGCCACCTACACCTTCGCCCATCGTAGATTTTCTCACAAAAAAAAAGGATTAATTATGTATTATTTTCTATAATTAGTTATCTTCAGAATCCTGATTCCGATACTTTCAAATATTATACTATGATCTATATATTTATAAAAGCAACACACTTAACTTCGTTTCTCCTCATATCGTCGACTTTGATAAATAAATTATTGTATATGCTTAGTGATAAATCGAAGTAAGATAGAGTCAACGCATGCTTAGTGATAAATCTTGTAATATTTTCATCAACAGAATCAATAGTGTGAGGAGAAACATGATTAAATATTTTACTTTTGAGAATATAAGGATTACAATATAATTTTGAGAGTATAAGGATTAAAATACTAAAAATAGCTAATCACCGAGGATTACCTATAATTAGCCCCCTCAAAAAAATGAGTGCATGTAGATACACAACACATATCTTACCTATTTAATTTTTTGAGACCAACAAATATAATATTCAATGGGGATAATAATTCATATGATGAATATTCTACACCAACTCACTAAGTTCTAATGAAATATTCTTGGAATCAGACCTGATAACCTTGTAGAATTATACATGGATAGGAATATAATATTATAAAAAATAAACCTCGCTAAATATGATACAATTATTCTCTCATGTAAATATTCTTTCATAAAAAATTAATGATAACTTAAGTATCATAGGAATGTTGATGAACATATGCCATTGAAGTTAGGTTTTTTGGAAAAAATTATACATATTGAAATCGAATATACTTGGAAGCTCATCAAGATCTTTCGTTTGGCGAGGAGAACCTAGAATGCTCTCTCTTCCAAAAAGTGAGTCAGATCATATCAAACTGTCAAATAATTATAATTGACATTTATTCCTATTAAATGGATAATGATATATCTGTATTTTATTTGTATTCAAGTCATATAAATATATTTTAAGAAGGAAAATGAATATTTTATTAAAAATATTCCTTCAATTATTATATATTATTATAATATATTCTTTTAAAAAATAACTTTTTTTTTTCCTGAAAGATGAGTTAGGTGGAGTTGGCCTCAGCATATATATAAACAGGGTACACTAATGCATGAGTCTCGTACGAATGTGGAGTTTAAGAGGATCAATGTATGTAATTTTATCTTTAAATATTTTTAAAAAATATTTTCATATCTCGTACCATTAGCCTCAATATAATATATATATATATATATATATATATATATATATATATATAATGCATAAGAATGATGAATAATTATGTTTTTTTTTTGGGGTCAATTTTAGTTCTTCTGTTATCCCCCTAATAATATAAAACAACATATATCAGCGTCAAGTAATCGGACAGTTGACATCCAATAGGCGTTTAGCTGCGGTTAAGCAGCTCCCATCACCGTAATACCTCTCCTGCACGTTATTGCCGCATCTATCCGTTGTATTGGTCGCTATAGGTGGCCGGTCATCTCGTGTTTCCCGCGACAAAGGTGGCGGGTACTCTTAACCGAAGCGCTCTCTCTCTCTCTCTCTCTCTCTCTCTCTCTCTGTTACGTTGGAGTCTGGTGATCGTCCTCAAGTCGCGGGGGTACTCTGTTTCTTCTTCTTCTTCTCCTCCTCCTCCTGTCCTTTTTTGGTTGCTGTCCAATGGCTGCTTCTGGGCTCGCTTCCTAATTCTTTCTCGCTCTCTCCTAAATCTCCTTTTCCTTTCCGGTACTAGAAAACTGCGGCTCAACTAAGCTCCATCGGCATCATCCTGTGGCGGTAGATCCATGTCGAAGGGAATGCTCTTCCTGGGATGCGACAAATAGGTTGGGGGAGAGATCGGTGGCCTCTGCTTTTTCTTTCACCTTTTTGCGGCATACATTGAACCATCTGAAAGAGTGCCGTTTGGGAATCCAATTGGAAGGCAGCGCATGGCCGTGATCGAGGGAGAGAAGCATGGGGAATCCCGGTGTATAATGGTGGGTCTTCAGATGAACGCCAAGGGCAAGGAATTGCTCGACTGGGCAATCCACAAAGTCGCCGAGCAAGGAGACCGTGTCATGGCCGTCCAAGTCTGCCGTGATTCAGGTACTTCGATCTGACGAGCACACCTTGTCTTTGATGGCTTACCGATGACGAGCTTCTCTTCCAGATCTGAAGAAAACGACCACACTGTCTTTGGCAAGCACGTTAGATGACCATCTGGCATCCTATCAAGGCATTTGCAGTCTCAAGCAGGTGAGTTTGTGGGCATTCTCATCATGAATTCGACGAAGAAATAGTGTGATCTTTTACCGATGCGTGGTCTCCAGGTTGTTCTTGTGGGACGGATCGCTCGGGGAAGTTCTATTAGGAGAGCGCTGGTGAAGGAGGCCAAGCAATGTGCAGCCATCAAAGTGGTCGTTGGCATGAAGAAGAAGAGCTCATTTTTGTAGGTGATAGAAAGCCTCTATTGTGGAACTCATTGTTCTGTTTGCACTCCTCCTCTGTGGAAATCTGATACAGTTTCCTTCAGTGGCTCAGCTCCACTCGCCAAGTATTGTGCTAAGAATCTCCCTCCGACCACTGCCTTAATCGCCGTTCGAAATGGAAACGTCGTCTTCGAAAGAGGAGCTGCCAAGCCATCTCAAGGTGAGTTCCTCCAGACTCTCCGTCCTACCGAAATCTCTCGCTGGATTCGGAACTCATGGAGTGTTGTCTCTGAAGAATTACAACGCCCTCAAAGTCTACGGAATCTTCTGTATCCATCTGAAGCACGCGCGATACGGAAACCCGAGGAGAAGACTGTTGTGGAGACCTCGAGATCACCTGACAGCAACCATGTCAAAGGGGAAATTGTAGAAGCGGTTCTGAGCTCTGTTACCGTGCTGATGAGACACCTGCCGGAGCCGGTGTTCGGGTGGCCTCTGCTGAAGAAGAAAGCAGCGCCAAGAAGCATCGAGGTGAAGCGGGCCAACCGTGCTTGGAGACTGTCGGTTGTCCGGCGGGTGATGAACTTACCACCTCGAACTCTGTCGTCGGCTCAACCGTTGCTGCAGCTAATCGAGGAGTTGAACTCGGTTCTCGGTGGCAGCAACTTGAGCTGCAGATGGTTTCAGTATGAGGACCTCCAGAGTTCAACGAATCGGTTCTCTTCAGGTTCTCCTTCTAAAGCACAGACATCCTTATGTAAGATGTGCGATCGGTGAGTAAACATCAAATTGTTGCAGAGAATTTGATTGGGAAAGGAGGAAGCAGCCGAGTGTACAGAGGCCGGCTTGGGAATGGGCAGCAGGTTGCTATAAAGTTGTCAAAGCTATCCCCAGAAACATCAAAAGATTTCCTTTCGGAGGTCGATATCATCACCAAGCTGAAGCACCTGCGCGTGGTCCCACTACTGGGCATCTGCGTTGAGGAACACACTCTCGTTTCTGTGTACAGGTACTTCCCCAATGGAAGCTTGGAGCAGAATCTACACGGTAAGTTACCACGGTTCGTGTGCTACGGCTTCATGGCTTTCTTCTGATGTGCACTAGACGAAACACAGGTGACGAGATGAAGCATCTGCTCCCATGGGAAAGGAGATTTAGAGTGGGGACGGAGATTGCTGAGGCTCTCAGCTACCTTCACCATGGCTGTCGTCGACCAGTGATCCACAGAGACGTCAAGTCTTCCAACATTCTTCTCAATGACGAATTTGAGCCTCAGGTAATGTTGGTCATCGCGTTTGCAGCTCCAAATTCTTGTACTGACAAAGCCTGCGCAACAGTTATCGGATTTTGGCTTAGCGATGTGGGCGCCGACAGCCGCGACCGACCTGACACAAAGTGATGTCGTTGGGACCTTTGGGTGAGTCCCTTTCGATCTCAGCTGCGCCAGAGTACAACGACAAATGCGTGCTTGAGTTGTAAATGAGATGATTACTTTGCAGATACCTTGCACCCGAGTACCTCATGTATGGGAAGGTCAGCAACAAGAATGACGTCTATGCCTTCGGCGTGGTTCTATTGGAGCTGTTAACAGGAAGAAAGCCGATAGATGATGGGAATCCTAAAGGCGAAGAAAGTTTGGTGATGTGGGTAAGTCCCCTCTCTCCCTCGAGACCTATGGATGTCTCGTTTGCTAACCAAGCACGCAAAATGTTTCCAGGCGACGCGAATTCTGGAGAGAGGGGAGCTCACAGATCTGCTGGATCCCAATCTCGGTACGAATCATGATAAAGGCGAGATGAGCAGAATGATATTAGCCGCATCTCTTTGTATCACGAGGGTACCTCGTATCCGACCTCAAATCGACAAGGCAAGTGAACAATAATACTTTTTGGTTGGGAACTGGATCTGCTGATTCTGGACCTGTGATGACCATTTGTTGCGGGCTATAGATTTGCAGCCTGTTGAAAGGGGAAGAGGACATGGAGACATGGATAAGCAGCCAAGCGGATGGGATGTCGGAGGTGGTAGATTGTCCAGACGACGAAGCCTATCCGACTCCGAGCCTCGCATTGCTTGATGTGGACGACGATGCATCCGTGGCCAGCGTCGAGCAGAGTCACTGTGGTTCCTGGGAGGCGTACCTGCGACGTCGATGGAGCCGTTCTTCGAGCTTTAATTAGTTGCTATATACAAACATAAATCTATTATATATATATATATTGTGGATTTGTGCATGCGCATCAGCATGCCGGTACAGCACAAAGCGAGAGATTTTTATTAGTATGAGAAAAAGATGTCCAAAGAAATAATAACAATTGAAATGTCAACCACAAGTGTTGATCACTCGATGTCATCATCCGCACTCGTTGCCTAAGAGGATAAAGAATATATAACCTTTTGAGTGTTCCTCGACCAGCACAGCAATTCGACTTCCGCCTCAAGTAAAATCCGATTTGCAGTTAGGCAGGGGTCCAGAGTGACGGGTGTCCTACGTGAATCAGGAAAAGAACTCTGAAGGGAACCGCAAGCATACAGCCAAACCCCAAAGAAAATAGATGACTCCTTTTTGCTTGGCCTTACAATGCAGTATATTCTCTCGATCTTTTAAAATGTTGGCATGGCTACAGAACATGTTTCTGACTGCATCGATTCATGTCCCTTGAATTTAAAACGGGACTGTATAAGGCAGCTGGTACATGTCTAACTCAGGCAAGTAGCAGGCTCGGGGCTGCGGAGAAGAAATGACATTACTTCCACTTCCATTGCTGGATTTGCTCTCAGCAGCATACGAACTGGCGCGTGGCTTTGGAGCCCCAAACAACCAGTCGTCGCCGCCAGCATCTGAAGACTCCAACTGCAATGCCGGCGGATTCCAATTCACCATTAATTGATCAAACTTTTCCTGTTGCCATGTTCGGCTGCCAATCCTTTTTGAACTGGTAGTTCCATGCGAAGGTGCAGCTGCACCTCGATCAAGGCCAGTTTCCACAGTCCTGCCTGAGGAACACAGGTGTTGATCAACCGCTGGACGATCATCAGCTATCTGCTTCGATTTGTTGTTGACTGCCACGGTCACTTGTGCAGCTGTTTGTGTGTACCGTGGCTCTGGACGTATTTGCTTCAGCAATGGAAATTGTACCTGTGCATCTGCTTGTCTAATGGACGGTAATGGTGACTTTGGTTCACTTTGCTTCAACGATGGCACTGGTAGTTGTGCATCTGCTTGCCTCAATGATGGTAATGGTGGCTTTGACTCTCTTTGCTTCAACGATGGCACTGGTAGTTGTTCATCTGCTTGCCTCACCAATGCTAATGGTGGTTTTGACTCTCTTTTTGTCAATGATGGCACTGGTAGCTTTGCGTCTGCTTGCCTCACCAATGGTAATGGTGGCTTCAACTCTCTTGGCTTCGACAATGGCAATTGTAGCTGTGCGTCTGCTTGTCTCACCGCTGGTAATGGTGGCTTCAACTCTCTTGGCTTCAATGACGGCAATGGTAGCTGCGCATCTGCTTGCCTCACCGACGTTAATAGTGGCTTACGCTCTCTTTGCTTCAAGGATGCCAATGGTTGCTGTGCATCTTCAGATGGTAATGGTGGCTTTGAGTCTCTTTGCTTCGACGTTGGCAACTTAATGCGAATGATAATTCCTTCATATAGAAGAGAAGAAAACATAAGTGACATTGTTTAAAATTATGCAAAGCTCAAAAAGAGAGAACACTACTTGAAGAAAAAGCTAAATCTACCATGCTTGTTATGACCGGAATCAGAGGGCAGCAGTTTTCTTCTCTTGTTGCTGTCCTGAGAGCTCTCAGGGGAGTCGTGGTAATACTGAATGGAACATGGAAGCTCGTGTTCTTCTGTAATGCCACTTCTCTCCAGTGGCTGGATAACATCATTGCCGGTCTTTTGGCTGAACAAATTCTGATCCAACTTCTTCTCTTCACGCTTTCTCTTGATATGGTTCTTCTTCTCATACTGAGAGTTCACAAGCTTTTCATTGGTCTTCTCCCTCTCCTTTCTCTCCCTCCTTTTTTCTTTCTTCTTTGCCTTTTGGCTTTCTTTTTGGAGCTTCAGTGCACCAGAAGAATAGTCAACCCCAGCAAAGAATATACAGTGGGGAAGCAAAGCAGAGAGGTACACCGGAGAATGTATTACACAGACACAAGTCAATATAATAGTACACTCTTTAGGCTTCAATATCATGATATTTCACATCGAGCAAAAAAGTCCAAATAGAATAGCATTCTCCCAAAACCAGTTCTTACAACTCCTAGTAAGATAGGTTAGAGATTCTTTCTGAAATCCCAAACCAGTTACCAGCAGTAAAATCTAATATAAGTTTGCACACAACAAATGTATCCCCCAATTATAGGATCGAGATGCCTATCTCAGAATGTTTCAAATTTTATATTTTGACACATCTAACTTATACAAAAGACCCAATCAAACAGCTGCTAAAAAATTCATTTTCGAGAATAAAAACTCCAGGTAGAAAGGGCAGAACTGTAATGTAATGAGGACAGGAAAACAGGAAACACACAATCACTATAGCAATATATAGCCAATCATTTAACTAATTTCAGTTTACCAATAACTTAGGCACCTCTGCATCTTTGATTCGTTCACCCTGATTACTGAAGAAAATAAAAAACCAAAATTTTCTACAAACTATCATTCATTCACCTAAGACTCAATTTACATTAGCAGCCAAACTATGAAGAAGTCCTGTCAATTTGGTCATAAATCCGTTGCCGGGATTTGAACCCGGATATCTGGCCAAGTTCAGATATTCCAAAAAAAAGTAACAACGGATATGAACTTCAACCAAACAAGAATTTTCAACAATATAGATTGTTAACATTAACGTTTAGAACTATAGTAAAAGTTTTACTGTTAATAAATTCTTAGATCTAACTGTATTTCTCAATCTCCAAACAAAATTCTAACATAATAATACAATAGCATTCAAAACTCAGATGCTATGCTTGAGACAAAAGATGGAGTTGTTTGCTAATAAACTTTATTAGGAGACTAATATAATTAGACCTCCCATAAAAATTAATATAAACAACCATTTCACTTTGAGTGCAAATACAATGAGAAGAATCCAATAGAATCAAGTCGTTCATCTTGCCTTGAAATTACGATGCCACAACTGGAACATCTAAAAAAAGAATACAGAGAAAGTGCAACTACTACAAGGGTTCTTGAGAGTATCCCTGATTTCCATCAAATGACTTCCACCAAAAGACTGGTGAGACACCTAAAGAAAGCCCAAAAATAACTGGATCTGTTGCAAATGTGAATTGTTTTTTTTTTTTTCATAGCATACCTACAAATCAAATCCTAAGGATTTCTTTTAATCGACCACATCAATCATATGAAGATCCAATTCGCAATTTCTTAATCTGACATCAGAGTGCTCCCCATACCTGTACCACATCTAGCCTTAGCAGATCCACTTTTAATTGCTTTTTCATAGGAGATCTACAAATTCAAACCTCAAGACTCGTGCAGAGAACCGCTTAATAGTCTTGTAATTGACCTGAGCATCTCATCCACCAACCAACAACTCACCTTCATGAGAACTCCATAGCCATCCACCAGAAGAATAACAAACAATCAATTTCCTAAACAAAACTATCTACGTAATAAAATCCAATCATATTGTGGTCGATTACAATTCCTCTGTCCATTTGACATATGATTACAAACTTAAGAACTCCAACTTCGCAAGAATTCGTTCAATCTAAGACTAAAGTGACCAAGAGATCGCGACGACGAACGGATCGCCAATAAAGGAAGTCGAGCAAGAATGCAAGAAATCAATCGCAACGGCATTGATGCTCAACAAACCTTGATGGATTCGATCAAGGACTCTTCGATGTGCGGCGGATGGTACGGAAAGCACCGCGACATCGTGCTCCCACAGTCTCTTCCTCGCTCTCGATCGAAGGGCACACGGATCGAGACCAGAGATCGATCGAGGGGCAATCGAATCAAGCGACTCGACGCAAGCGGGATCGAGGGGCAATCGAATCAAAATCGAGAAGGGGCAAGCGGCGGAGAAAGCTATAAAAGAAAACTAGGGTTAGAACTCCGCCGACGGATACAAAGAGCAGCAGCAATTGTGGTCGCGAAGGCCCTATTTATAGAGGGAGGACAGAGTCGTGCTGGTTCCGGATTCGCGGTACTCTGTCCCGCGGGTCTTATGAGGATTACAGTTGCGCTCGCTACTATTGGTGATTTCGGGTGGGTCCAACACGGGATTCGCCCTCCGAAGCTTCGCGGCACGCGGTGGCCCAGGTCCAGCGAGACCCACGTGGAATGACCAACCGCCTCCGTGTGCGATCTCACGTGCTTGTCACGTGGAAGAGGGGGCCTCTCCCGTGTCAATGAGACAGGAAACACATACCAGGCTGTGGGCTCTTCGCCAGAGGCGCAGTACCAGGCGGCGGAACTCCGCGGGCATAGTTGTACCCTGTCTTGCCCAAGAACTCCCTGATCCCCGCGCCAGTCTCACGTGCGTCGCACGTAACGAGACGATGAGCAGTCTCCCGTCTCAATGGAGGCAGGAAACATATCATAACCTCTCACCGATGCGTTGGGTCCCGCACCCGCTCTGCGTGCAAAGCGGCTGAAGTCCATGTGAGTCTCACGCCCCCTGTCAGCATTAAATCCTCGTGGCCTCGACGTCGAGTTCGTGACGGCCCATCGCGGCTAATCGATCACATCACACCCACCCTTCGCTATATATATATATATATATATATATATATATATATATATATATATATATATATATAAGTTGCATACAATAGTATGTGAAGTAAAGTAAAAGCGAGAAAGTTAGTAGGATCGGGTGGTGTCTTCTCCTTTCACTGTAAAGAAATACTAATTCTGTATGACTTTACATCTATAGAAATTTAGACCAGTATTGTTCTCTCTCCAGTATTGTTCCTTGAATAATAAAAGATAAGATTAAAATGCCATTATTTTTTAGGATGTGAATTTGAAAGTCTTAGCAAGATCTACTACTGAATTAGTAGGTGTTTGTCTCTCTATAGATGTGAGAGATACATATAGCTTTAAACAAGTTCATCAATTAGAAAACACCTATATAAGCATTGACCAGAAACCAAAGGTGATGAACTCTTTTGTTTTGAGGATGTCTCCTAAGTTAAGTGAATCAGTTTCCAATTAAATTGATTATATGTAATTTTTATGAGTCCGAGATCTTCTGCTTTGATATCATCTTAAATTTTTTTATTAAATAAAAAAAATCTTTAAGCTTACATATAAGATAGGATCTATGATATCTTATACTATATAGTGATATTCCAGCAAGACAAGGGGTAGAATGAGGCTATTGCACATAAGATGACTATTTTAAGTACATTAATGGCCTAAAATGTTAAGCGTTCAAAGAAAAGTATTTAGTTGCATTTTCGAATGGATAAATGATCTTATTAAATTATCAAAATATCGTGTAAATGATGTTAACTTTGGAGACTCTTATGCTCTAAGACTTGTTTCATGGTAACAAAGATTTTACAAGGTAAAGTACATAAGTATAAATGATGAAAATGAATTTTGATAATAGGATCTTACAATGATATGATAAGATATTTACTATAATACTTTCTATTACATTAGATAGCGTACATGATTTTCACTCGATACATTCAAAAAATTATTATTAATTTTATATTATATTACTTTAGTTATTCTTTTCTTTCAAATTACTTTTTGAGATAGAGAACTCATATCATTTTTAGTTGTTCAAATTTTGTTAAGGACGTAAATATATAAATCATATCTCATATAAACATATAAACTTCTAAATATAATAACATTAATCAATGATTTTAAGATGATATCAAAGTGAAAAATCATGTATTCAATGTTATATGCATATATATATATATATATATATATATATATATATATATATATATATATAATTTTGGCCAAGAAGCATGTAATTGAGCCCAAAACATTGGGAAGCGAGTGAGCGAGGGATATCGTCTTCGTGAAGCTGTCTCATCTCCACTCCACGAATCCAATTCCTTCCTTCTCGCCCATCCTCATTCTCCTCTTCTTTATTCCGGTCCTTTGCTGCTTCTTCGTCTTCTTCGTGTCCTCCTCCGTGTTTATATAACAGCAGACCAAACGAGAAGTCGTCAGGCTCCCATCACCTCTTCCACTCGTTCTTTTGCTGCATCTCTCTGTTCTGAGCGAGAGCTTTCTTAGGGTAACACAATGGCTGATCCGGTGGTGAACTCAGAGTACCTCAAGGAGATCGAGAAGGCCCGCAGAGACCTCCGAGCTCTCATCTCCAGCAAGAACTGTGCTCCTATCATGCTCCGCCTCGCGTGAGTTAATTTCGCTTGACTCTGCAGCTAAATTTGTGCCTGTCGATGTGCCAAAGCTACCTGTTGAATTCCATTTGTTTGCCTTTGCTCCTCCATCTTCCTCTCGTCCACTATACTGAGTGTTGGGTAAATGGCAGAATATTCAAAATTAAATAAAATATTAAAATGATGAAATATGAGAATAAAGTTTAGAAATAATAAACTAAATAATTAAAAATATATTTAAACAATAAGAGGAATGCCTATGGGTATTTAATTTCTATATTTTGGAATGCAAGATCATAAAGTTCTTGAAGTTAGCTTGGCTTATCTTAAGACTCTCATGGCTTCTCACATCTGCTGCTTTCTGCAGATGGCATGATGCTGGCACTTATGATGCGAAATCAAAAACTGGTGGCCCTAATGGTTCCATAAGGTTTGAGGAAGAGTACTCTCATGGTTCAAATGCAGGACTTAAAATAGCTATTGATCTTTTAGGTAGCCATTTGCATCTCAACACGCCAACAATACATGTCCAGATTACAGTCTAATGTCATCTGGTCTCTGTTCTTTGTGATCTCAGAGCCAGTGAAGGCCAAACATCCAAAAATCACATATGCAGACCTTTACCAGGTACTGGCTCATTTCAGAATTGCAAGCAAGATAGCTTTTTTTCTTCTAGCATTTGGATACATGAGTCATCGTTCATCCTATCTGAAACAAGATTTGGTTCTTCAAGGGAATCAATAATCTTTTACTATTAGATTTATGTTATGAGTACTGGAGAGTAAAATGAGGAGGACAAATGAATGCATCTGTATGCTGAACATGATGCTATTAGCAGCTTGCTGGAGTAGTTGCTGTGGAGATTACCGGCGGACCGACTGTTCCATTTGCTCCAGGTAGAAAGGTAAGGTTTAGTTATTTGACAGTGCTCTTCTTCTTCTTCTTCTTCTTCTTCTTCCAGGAACTGCAAGCTCAATAACATCCACTGCTTCTTGTGCCAGGACTCATCAGTTTGTCCAGAAGAAGGCCGTCTTCCAGATGCAAACCAAGGTAATCATCTCCAGCATCTCTGCAATTGGTTCTTGTGTTTTCGAGTGTTTTGTATCAGGTAGCATGTACAGGTCAAAAAGTATTATCGTCAGTCTCATTTTATTTTGTCGAAAGTGTTTTTATTTCGTCTTTCTGTAAAGCAGCACTCGAAAAATTTTCTGCTTGTCTGGCATCGTGCATTGAAAAAAATGACCAAAAACAACTTCGTTCTTGCGTGTCATTGGCTAACGTTCTTGCGGTGCAAAACAGCACTTGGCGGATGAGACATTGGTTATATGTCGGAGGGGTGATGCATAATCTTTAGTCTATCTATTTTTGTTTGATGAAAATACTAAATTAATATTTAAGTTTGTATGCATCTTAAAAACCGAAACTTTTGATGCAGGTGTTTCGCATTTGAGGAGCATCTTCTGTCGCATGGGTTTGTCAGACAAGGATATTGTGGCACTCTCCGGTGGCCACACCCTGGTAAATGTCTCAGCCATTCTGCTTTGTACACCCATCTACTGTATCAGCATCCTCGAATGAAACGAAGTTTCTTGTGCTTGGTGATGAAGGGAAGAGCTCATCGAGAGAGATCAGGATTTCAAGGCCCGTGGACAAAGGATCCTCTCAAATTCGACAACTCCTACTTTGCGTAATGGTTATCTCACTGTCATCAAGTTCACATCAAGCAGCCTGATCACTGTTCTTCGTCCTGTGTCAGGGAATTGGTGAAAGGGGAAAAGGAGGGGCTCCTTCAGCTTCCGACAGATAAGGCTCTGTTAGAGGATCCTGTCTTCAGAGACTACGTCGAGCTGTACGCCATGGTAGTTTCGATGCTTGGTTTCGTGAGCTTCCCCATGCAATATTGATCTCAACGTTGACGTAGTTTGATTTCTTTTGGTAGGATGAGGACGCATTCTTCGAAGATTACGCGGAATCACACAAGAAACTATCAGAGCTGGGCTTCACTCCACCTCGGACTTGCCTCACAAGGGGGAAGACAAGAAGCATGCTACAGCAAGGCGCACTTGGCGTTGCAGTTGCTGCTCTGCTGCTCGTTCTAAGCTACTTTTATGAGATCAACAGGAAAACCAAATAATCTACTAATGTTTTAAGTTGGTGGGATGGAGTTGATGCCACAAACGCATATTGTAATGATCTATATGTTGATGATGAATCATATCGTTTGCCTTTGTTCTCCAATCACATCATCGTCTTCTCCCCTGATCTTAATCGGAGGAACACATCAGCTGCAGCGGAGGCCATTCCGCTGCTCATTTGGCCCTCTCTTTGATCACATCGAAGCCCATCTCGGTCGGATCAGTGGCTTGCACTTCGTAGTGGATCCCTTCAAGCAGCCTCCTCAGCCCTTGCTTCGAGGTAGCGTACAGTATCTTCGACCTGATCCTTGACGCTGTTGGAGACCTGAAAGAGTAGCAGAACTCTGTAGATACAGATCTGAGTCTCAGCATCAAAAGCGGATGATCTTTGGAGTACATTGTTAACGGCCATGAATCACATAATAGGTAGTGATGTTGCACGCAGTTCATCCATGTTTCTTGCAGCTTTCTGTCAGCAGATCCGTGACAAGTGCCCCTGAGAGAGAGAGAGAGAGAGAGAGAGAGAGAGAGAGAGAGAGAGAGAGAGAGAGAGAGAGCAGACCATGTGATGAAGAAGATCTTGCTCTTCTGGCAGTTGTCGACGCTGAGGAAGTCGAAGTCGAAGACGGCGTAGCGGCAGTCGTCGTTGGGGAGGGAGGCGGCGAGGCCGTCATAGCCTTCGCCGGGACGGCCCACCTTGTCCACCATCACCTCCCTCGACTTCTCGTCGATCTTGTACACCACGTACCGGCTCACCTTCTTCCACTTCATCTCCATGAAGGAGCTCAGGCACTCCTGCTTCACCCTCATCCCCTCCGTCGCCTGCCACCCACAATCCACAGTCGTTAAGGCAACAACACCCAAGAAAGCTGGTCACTGCTCGTGACGTCGGCGTCGATCGGAATTACCATCTTGAAGGCCATGGCCATGGTCTCCGAATTCTCTGTCCTAACCTCGCTGCTGGTCGCTGCTGATCTGGGCTTCGGAGGTTGATTTATAGGCTGAAGGTCGAAGATGATGGCTTTGTCGGATTCTTGTCCTCAAAATACTATAGTAATTGGTGAGGAACTCGAAGAACATTAATGAACTATTCTGATGACTCTCAAGACAAATTGGTGGGCAGGAACTGTGGGCTCTCGAGGATCATTGCGGTGCACAATTCTGGGGTCAAACATGATGCGCATACAGAACAGGGAAAGATGTTCTTGCCCTGATCACTGATGCATGAAAAGTGTTTTTGATGTTGTCCAAATGCTAATTAAATGGGAGAAAAAGAAAGGAAAGAGGTACAAAAGCAAGAGAATCTTACAAGAGACTTACTGTTCAAATATAATAATATAAAACTCAATTATTTTGTGGATCTCTGATGGTCTGTCTACAGGTCTTTGACATACATGCATCAATTTTGTTTGTTTTCTTCTTTTTGATCTTAAGAAATGAGATCAATCAATCTTGGCGCATCAATTTTGATGCTTGATTTTTTTTTTTACCAGTATTATGTTACAGAAACTATTAGGGTAAAAAAAAAATCAAGAGCTTAATAATAAAAAAATAGATTAAAAATAAGATTTTTATGGTTTGATATTTCTTATTTATATCAATTAAAAAATTAAAACTTTTATCACAAATGATGAAACTATAAGTTCTTTTGAATTTACAAGGGAGTTCTTTTAAATTAACAAATGGCAATTCTAATCAACCCAACCAAGCTGTTCTTTAGAATTTTTTAAAAAAAATTTATAAATATTTTACAGAAGAAGTAGTTCATAATCGATCCGAGCTATTACTATCCTTCGATTTTCAAAAATATTCTTATGAATATTTCATAAGAAAAGTAATTTGTAATCAACATGAACTATCTCTGGACTTTCAGAAATATTTCTATAAATATTTTATAAAAGAGACAACTTGGTAAATGACTTGTATTTGAATCTGTACTGAGCCATATGTGTAGTTGATGTGATGAGTGATGAGTTACTTATTATACATTTCTTATCATCGTTGATCATATTAATTTAGTTATGAGAATCCAAAAATAATTACATTTTGATCGAAACGGGAGTTCACATCATCTGATGGAGTCCTCACACTAAAATCTGGAGTTATAAGATATCAAAATGACCAATTAATCAGACGCCAAGACATACTACGATGGTGGAGTCACAGACAACGCCAACTGAGGCCTACGTCACTGGAACATGGAAAGGAGATGAAGGGAAGCTGACAAAGGGCACATCAGCGTGTAACTCCATTGAAATCAACCGCAAATAGATTTAGGACGAATAGGACTAGTGGGAGTACGGTCTCAGCATTGGATCCACCAAACGTACCACATAGGGCGCTGTCCATGCTTTGCTTGAAAGCCAAGGCAGCCAATGGGGTGGGGGAGAAAGAGGGGCCCATGTCCCCCACCCACTGACAGTGAAATCTTGAGCATCAAGGTGGACACTCACCCAGCACCAGAAGATAATACCCACTGCTCATCAAGTTGATGCTACTTGGGAGGAAGAAACGAGTACTGCTGTGTCATGGGGGGAAGGCTTTCGGCACTGGTTTGATTAGAATATGTATGTATCTATCTCTCTATGTTCCAAAAGTGCTGCTGTGACATGGGTAAGGCCTTTGCACTGGTTTTATTAGAAATATTTGTATCTGTCTATCATTCAAATTTAAATTAGATTAAGAGGTTGGGATTATGAAACCAAGTCTGATTTTTTTTTGTGATTTAAGATTTATTTATTTTTATAAATAATCTTAGGTGTCTTTAGAGAGGATGAGAAAACATATTAAGAAATTTTCAGAGTTTGAAATTTACGAGATAGATGTTTAAAGAGAATTGTGCTTGAATTAATTTACTTTGTTCTCATGAAGAATTCGTTTTTTTTTAAAAGATGTAACTGAGAAATATTAATTCGTGTACAATTTAAATTTATTTTCAAATATATTTTTAAATTATTGTTCTATGTTTGCTTTATGCAAAGCTTCCTACGCAAACTCCAATCCTCACCTTTGCCGATTGAGATGATGAGTTTTATATCACTAAAATACTTTTATATGGAGATGACTAATCTTCTTAATGTAGAATGATATGGGTAAAATAACAACTCGTCAACAAAAGAACGTTTGTTTAATAGAGGATAGTTGGCACTTCGAATTATCAACAAATAGAATATGAAGCAAGTTTGCGACTATCGGAGAAGTCAATGTATCATAATTCAAGAAAATTTCGACAAATATGATGTTTTAGAAGATTTAAAATACTTTCTTATTTTGTATATTGAAAGATGAGTCTTAAAGCCAATTGTGATTCACAAAAGAACAATCTCATCCAACCACTCATCGTTATTGGTTTCGTTGCTACATTTTAACTAATTGTGATTTATAATACAACACCATGTTTCAGATCACATCACTTACATACCGAGAGAGATGTTAAAATTGACAGAGCTTCTACAACTCTTCTTGAAGAGCCTTCACGAGGAACCCATTCTCCACCCAGGCAACATAACCCCCTCCCATGTTCTTTACATGCTTGAAACCCTGCAACACAAAAAAACAATCTTAATTTATCAAGATACAATGATATGCATCAACTCGATTTAGCAGCTAAACTGGCGGCAAATGAGTCATTGATTAAGATAAACATATATAAGATTAGACATCAATTCAACTTAAAAAACTTAAACTTAATTGTATCAAAGAATAAACTCAATATATATCATCCAACTTTCCTAATCATTAGTGACATTAATCTATTCATAATCCTTTCAATCTTCATGAAAGGCTAATGATCAAGAAAGTCGGATGATATATATTGAGTTTATTCTTTGGTACAATTAAGTTTAAGTTTTTTAAGTTGAATTGATGTACCAAAGAATAAACTCAACATACATCATCCAGCTTTCTTAATCATTAACGATATTAATCTATTAATAGTCCCTTCAATCTCCACCAAACACACTATAGCTACGTACAAAGTTACAAAAGTGGTTTAACATTTTGTGTCTATTGGTACTTAGACTTAAAATGGATATGGCTTTTATACATAGAATTTTGGTAATGTTTGATAAGCCGATTTGTGATCTAAAATGTCACATAATGCCCTTGTAAACTGCAATCCAAGTTAAAATTGGAACTACATTCGCCTCCTCTCTCTATTGGGAAGGGAGAGGAGAAATTCAAAAACCAGATCAACAAATAAAAGACATACTAAAAAGTCGACACAAAAATTTAACATGGCCTTCCCTACAAAAAAAAAAAAAAAAAAAAAAAAATCAAATTTTTTACTACATGGAAAAAATCAATGCAAGGAATCACTCTCCCTCGAGTTAGCCTAAACCCAACCCTGAAACCCCTCATACACCCCTCTCACATAAACTCAGAATAGATCTTCTCTCAACCCTCTTTAGATCCACCTGAGAGAAACCCCCGGGAGCACTCAAAGTGTCTTACCTCTCCCTCTCACCAAAACATTGAAACTCGATGTGTATTTATAAGAATAAATTCTAATTCTCTAGCGACTCTTTCTACTTGAATCCCTGATCTAAATCCTAATCCTAATTCACTAAGAAATTTGAATATAAGTAATATTCCAAAAATGCTTACCAACTCTAACTTTATCCCTCTCTTCCTCTACCACATTCCACAAAATTGTCCCTCTCTTTCCTTTTTAATTTTCACTGTCTTAGGAATAGATTGTCTTGGAGAAATGATGAATTTTTATTTACATTTTATTGGATATAAATAGCCAACTGCACAATATTTCAGTAATGCATCGCCTAATACTTCAAGCTAACAAAAAAATCTCAATCAGATAATGGTTGATGATCACTATTGATTTTTGGGATTATAACATGTCGGAGGGGCATCATCTCAATCAATCAAGAGAATTCAGAATATGGAAAGAGTTATGTTAGACCATTCATTATACATGCAAATTGTCTAACTGCATTTTGGATCTACCATATGGAACATTTCAGTTTCGCCTAAACCCAACCAATGCAAATCAATGCAAGGAATCACTCTCCCTTGAGTTAGCCTAAACCCAACCCTAAAACCCCTCACACAGTCCTGCCACATAAACCCAAAGTAAATCTTCTTTCAACCCTCTTTAGATCCACCGGAGAGAAACCCTCAAGAACACTCAAAGTGTCTTACCTCTCCCTCTTACCAAAACATTGAAACTCGATGTGCATTTATAACCCTCAAGAGAATTCGGACTGTGGAGATAGTTATGTTAGACCATTCATTATACATGCAAATTGTATAACTGCATTTGCATCTACCATAAGGAACATTTCAGTTTAGTCTCACATCAGACAAGAATTTGAATTGACTTACAAACTCAGTTCCCTGCTACTATGTGACCTCTACCCCTCTCATTGATGCTAACAGACATTATAATTCTAATAAAGATCACAATCCTAAGATTCTATCCGTCAAAATAAAGGGAATAAAACCCATCCTTAATGCTTCAATTATGACCACATTGAGTTCAATCCCTTTCCCAAATCACAAATTGATAGCAAAACAAATATGAGAGCTACTTACAGCTTTGAGAAGTTCCTCTGTAGCTTGCAGAGATCGCACTCCACTTTGACATCCCTTCAAGATACCAAAAAGTAAGACACACAGAGAGGTGAAACATCTTGAGCTTTTGCGAATCAGAGGATGTCAAAGGGAATTACCACGACTATGTGATCATCCTTGTCACAGATCAAGGACACTTGTTCCAAAAACTCAGGGTTCTTCTCCCTCCCTGATCCACGATGACCAAACCAATCCTTCAAAAGACTGCTACAATGCCAGAAAGAATCCTATGAACCAAGAACCAAGAGCTTGCCTTGTGGGGTGAAGAACACATAAGGAACGTTTAGGGCGTTCCATGGATGCCCCTTCTTGAATTCCTCAACCGTCCTATAAGTTGCAACACGCAGAACAGGAAGAAGATTACAACAGGAAGGAGCCCCAAATTAGCCTATGAATCGAACAGAAGTGGGCGGGCGGGCATGCACCTGACGTCCAAGTACTTATGGCCGGAATCCACGAAGCCTTTCGCGGCGTGCACGTCGACGGTCACCGCTGATTCCGAGCTGAGCGCCGGCAGCACAAAGAGAAGAAGAAGAACCACCACAGTCAGATGACACACACAACACCCCATTCCTCCCCCAGTCTTGCCTTCCGAGGCGGATCAAATGACACGGTTGTATGGGAGCCGCTTACCTCCGAATTGGTGCCATATATTGCCTTATATCCTGCGATGAATCAGCGGGCCGAGCAGAGAAGCCGCTGCCGGGTTTGCAGGCTATGGTTTCTGCAATAATGTGTGCGGGTGAGCTCGGTACGGTGAAGCAAACACGAATGCTGCGATCTAATCGAGAAAGATAGGGAGGAATGAGCCGACACTGTTTCTGGGTTGGTCGACACGTGATGTGCGATCGACGTCCTTGCCATCTTCGCTTGTGTTCGCCACGTGGATGAACCGATCGGGAGCGGCTCGTGTCATCGCACCCTACGTTTTGGACTTCCTCGGTAACGGGCCTTTAAATGGGCCGAGTTTTTTGAGCTAAGTGTATAGTAGTGAGTTGGGCTAATTATATATTATCACTTGTAATTAGTTATCTTTAATATTTTAATCTTTATATTTTAAAATTATATTAGAATCCTTATATTTATAAAAATAAAACACTTAATCCTATTTCACTTCATGCTATCAACTCTGCTGACGGAAATATCGCACGTACTCAGTGATAAATCAAAATAAGGCAAAGTCAATATGTGTTTAGTGGTAAATCAAAGTGAGGCAGAATTAATAAGTACTCAGTGATAAACCTTATAATATTTCCATAAGCAAAATTGACAGTGTGAGAAGAAACGATGATAAATATTTTACTTTAATAAATATAAGATTTCTAATATAACTTTTAAAAACATAAGGATTAAGATGCTAAATATAGTTAATTAATTACATGAGATGATGTATAATTAGTCTTAATGAACTCGTCATAAGGTAGTGTTGATTGTTGTTGGATAGCTTAGATCTATCTCTATTCAATTTTTTTTATCTTTTTCTTAAAGAATATATATATATATATATATATATATATATATATATATATATATATATGAAGATTAACTTTTTTTTTTCACCTTGGACAAGTTTGGATAGAAAATTAAGTAGAATAAATAGAAGATAGATAAACAAGTTTATCACTTAATAAAATATTCAAGGAATATGGATATTACCATCTAAGAAATCTACCAACAGATATAAGATTTATGAGCTCACCAATCTAAGAAATCTACCAAAGAGATATAACATTATAGGAGCATGATAATAAGTCTCAAAAATCAAGACTTGTATTGAATGTACATTATACCCTTGAAGTTTACAAACATGAGGCATATTTAGTGATAGATTTGGAATAATCTTTTAAGCCTAGGTGATTTTTTAAAATTATTTTTATGATTTAAAATAATTAAAAATTAATTAAAAATAAAACTCTAAAAGTGAGAAGAACCTACTTCGAATCTTGGTAGAGCACCCATTAGGATCTCTATAGATATAACTGAGCATTACGTTTTCTTAAAATGTTAAATTGAATTCTATAGAATGTCTTAGATTTCTATCTCAATAAGCTTTGTAATGATATAATTCATGTGATAAAATATTTTTAAATTAATCTAGAAACTAACAAGAAATGAGTATTCCTGATTTGTTAAAAAAATAAAAAATCTTGTGCCATATAATTTTGCTGGGTCATGAGTTTTCAAATGGGGCTAAAAGTGCCATATAATTTCATTAATGCATGAGTAAGAATAAAGTTAACACCACCATATGTAATTAGTATCTTTTGAAAGATGTTTAGAGAGCATGCACTATTGTATATTTGATTTCAATAATGCATGAGTATGAATGAAGTTAATCATGTACTGTTGAATATTTAGATTATATGTGGTATACATATGATATTAGAACTAGAATATTATGAATTCTTAATAAATTGTTGAATTTATTGAATAGGATATGAAAGTTTTATAAGAAGATTGATTATGGATCGAAATATATAATAATTATATTATGTAAGTAAATTGTTTAGATTTTGACATTGCATTCCTACAGGAAAACTTATTAGATTGTGGTGTTGTATTATCCCTGACTTTTCATTGGACTCAAAGTGTTACAATTGGACTGGATTGAAAATATTTTTTTCAATTAAATTTTAATTTTTAATAAAAATTAAAACTAATTGATTTAAGACTTTAAAATGAAATATAAGAGAGAATACAAGATTAAACAGGAACCATTTAATCAGTAATTAATTTTTATAATTATTTATTTAAACATTTAAAAAATCCTAAACTTATAATATCATAAAATCTTATTTAAAACATGAATATTATGATATTTAATTAGAAAATCCATGAAAAACAGCAATATAGATAAAAAAATTTAAAAAATACATGTTAAGCATGAACAAACAACATCATGAATAAAAAAAAAATTTAAAATAAAAAAAATTGATGAAGGACTGTCCAACAACCTATCTCTCTCCAGACGAAGATATTTCTCCCTAGTCAAACCCTAAGGATAAATAGGGAATCTGCCCATCCTTAAATAGAATAGAAGAGAATAGAGAGTCTGATTGTTAGGAAAGGTTTAACTAATTTTTAGATTTAAAAATTAATTGATTTATGTTATTTTATTCCTAACTTAGAATTAGGAATTAGTTTTCCTAGTTAGGCTACACATACAAGGAAAACAATTCACAGGAAACCTCTATATAATTTCAGTTTTTGTTCCCATATGGGTTTTCTCAATGTTTGATTGATGCTCCTTTGATGTAAGAAAAAAATATTAGTAAGAAAAAAATAATGTTGTACATGAGAGGATTCTTTTTACAATGTTTTTGCCCCTAATCACATATGGTTAGGCATATCAGTCTTTTGAGGAAATAGTTCTTTGTCATGATTTGACACCTAAGCAGATGGTCAACTGACCAATTTTGTTGGAATTTGACTGATTTAGTTGTTCACATTGCCATGGTGCAATTAAAGTAGAATATATCACATCATAATTTGTGGATTTCTCTCTCGACTCCCACTAAAATTATAGAAGAATATGTAAAGTTATAAGTTTCAAATATCTTAAATATTTATGATCGATTATATGAATCTTTTATCATCGTTATCATCAAGATATGTAAAGAATTATATTTTAATTAAATTTAAAATATTTATATTTTTTTTATCTATAGTTGCTACTAAAGTTTTTTTTAAAATTTTCTTTGATCTCTTTTCATTTAATCATTTTATATATTATAATTATCGCATATATTTATGTGCTACTCAGAACGTATGAACGTCCGAAAAATAAAAAAAATAAAAAATGGACTTTGAGCTTTAATTTTATGTTCTAAGACTCTTTAACCAATGACCTGTCTTCTTAAACATGTTGAGGAAGCATCCACAAGTTTTCCAAGATGTAGCTATTCCTTGTCCTTTCCTTGAGCTTGTGTGAACCTCCATGACCGTTGACCAGAATCCTCTCACCAAAACAACGCAACCAGCGTGTTGACGTCAACTCCCGGGGTTTGACTTCAAACGAGCATAAAAATTGAAGTCAACTCACCAACTAGCTATCCCAGTCTTCCAGTTTGAAAACTTGAATTCATAATGTAATCCCCCGCAAGTCAATTTCTATAGTCACGAAATGAAACTTCCTCCTTCTTCCCAGGCCACTTGTTCTACACTCTCTTCCTTCACTTCTTCCACGTTTCCCCAACTCCAACTACCCGAACAAGAACATATATTGTAATAGGAACCTGTGTTTCCTATTTACTTTGATTCACACCGCAACACCTAATTCTTAGAGACCGTGATCGAACAAGTAATTATAATTGGTTTAACCACATGTGACAAAGAACATATATTAATCGTAGCAAGGAAAACATGGGAAGAAACATCAATGGCTGCTAAGGTAGCAATCATTGGCATGCAAATTTAATTGAGCTTCCATTGTTCAGCAGATTTACTTGTAATGCAGCAAAAGATTAACCAGTGGCACTGTTCTTTTCTCTCTCAAAAGCTTGGCATTGGTGCCACCAGCCCGAATGGATTGGTCGTCCTACTACTGTGTTGGTAACAAGTGCGCAGCGATGCCTCAAATCATTGATTCCTCTTTAAGAACGATGGCGGTCTGTCATCCTCCATTAGTGGCTGGTGCTTCAGATAAAGGTAAGCAGATCTCTCCATGATGGTCTAACCGGCGGGAGTCGCGCCTTATCCTTGTGGGGAGGACTGGATTCCAGTCTTTGCAGTCCAAAAGTCATTGCTGAAAGCTATCACGAAATCGGATGACCAAAATAAGTGAAGAAGAAGACGAAGACGAAGAAGATGGATGGGAGCATCTTGAAAGATTCCAGGGGTGATGCGGCTTCACGCTTATGAGATGTCCATGATCCCTGAAAATTTTCACTGCTGAATCAGTCAGTCAGCTCTCGTACCACTTCGTTGCACAGCATCGTTGGTCAAGAGTCCACGGTCAAACCCGTCGCATGCACTATGGTTTCGCATGCACTTCCCCTCCAACTTCGCCACAAGTTCCCTGCGTCGTTGTCTATATAAAGGCCATATCGACTCCTCGTGTGCTCACCATTCCCTTTTCTTCCCCAGGAATCTGAGCCCTTTGCGTCCGTCTCTAACCTCTGCCACTTCCCCCCTCTCTCACGCCTGAGATCTAAAAGAGAGTGATGGATCGCCTGCAGAAGTGCCCGGCTAACTATGTCGCCCTCAGCCCCGTTGCCTTCTTAGAGAGGGCAGCTGGCGTGTACGCCGACCGCACCTCGGTCGTCTACCAGCGCACACGCTTCACGTGGAAGCAGACCTACGAGCGTTGCCGCCGTCTCGCCTCCTCCCTCCGGATGCTGAACATCTCCAAGAATGATGTGGTAGGTTTATGTGATCATCGCCTTAAGCTTTCTTCTCGTGCTAAAGCTGCAGGAAGTTTCTGACTTGGTATACATGAACAGGTCTCGGTTTTGGCACCTAACGTTCCGGCCATGTATGAGATGCACTTCGCCGTGCCCATGGCTGGCGCCGTGCTCAACACCATAAACACTCGTCTCGACTCCAAGAACGTCGCCACCATCCTTAAGCACTCCGAGTCCAAGGTCTTCTTCGTCGACTACCAGTATGTCCCCCTTGCCGTAGACGCCCTCAAGCTTCTTATGGCCGACCCCGACACTCCCCATATGCCACTGGTCGTCGTCATCGACGACGTCGACGCACCGACCGGCACTCGGCTCGGAGAGCTGGAGTACGAGCAGCTCGTCGCTAGCGGCAACCCGACTCAGGAACTCCCCCAGCTCGAGGACGAGTGGGATCCCATCGCCCTTAACTACACCTCCGGCACCACGTCCGCCCCCAAGGGGGTGGTCTACAGCCACCGCGGCGCGTACCTAAGCACCATCAGCCTCCTCCTCCAGTGGGGGGTCGGAAGCGAGCCTGTCTACCTCTGGTCACTTCCCATGTTCCATTGCAACGGGTGGACGTTCACGTGGGGCGTCGCCGCCCGCGGCGGCGTCAACGTGTGCATCCGCAACACGTCGGCCGTCGAGATGTACCAAGCCATCGCCGACCACCGTGTCACGCACATGTGCTGTGCTCCCATCGTCTTCACCATCCTCCTTGAGGCCGGTCTGTCCGAGCGTCGACCCATCGCCTCCCCAGTTCAGGTGCTCACCGGCGGCGCCCCGCCCCCGGCGCCGCTGCTCGAGAAGATCGAGCGCATGGGGTTCAAGGTGACGCACGCTTACGGGCTGACAGAGGCGACCGGGCCGGCGCTCGTCTGCGAGTGGCGGTCGGAGTGGGACCAGAGACCGTCCGAGGAGCGGGCGCGGCTCAAGGCGCGGCAAGGGATCAGCGTGCTCACGCTCGCGGACGTCGACGTCAAGAACGCCAAGACGATGGCGAGCGTCCCGCGTGACGGCCGGTCCGTCGGCGAGATCGTCCTCCGCGGCAGCAGCATCATGAAGGGCTACTTCAAGAACACCAAAGACACGGCCGAGGCGTTGAGGGACGGGTGGTTCTTCACCGGGGACGTCGCGGTGGTGCACCCGGACGGGTATCTAGAGATCAAGGACCGGTCCAAGGACGTGATCATCTCAGGAGGCGAGAACATCAGCAGCGTGGAGGTGGAGACGGTGCTGTACAAGCACCCCATGGTGGTGGAGGCAGCGGTGGTGGCGATGCCTCACCCGCGCTGGGGCGAGACCCCGTGCGCCTTCGTGACGCTGAAGAAGAAATGCGGAGGTGGAGATAACACCGCAACGGAGGAAGACATCATAACATACTGCAGGGCGAACATGTCACGTTTCATGGTGCCAAAGAAGGTGGTGTTCGTGGAGGAGCTGCCCAAGACTTCCACCGGAAAGATCCAAAAGTTTCAGCTAAGGGAGGTGGCTAAGCGCCTCAAAGTGGCGGAGAGGCCGCCGCATGGGAGCAGCAAAACCCATTTTCCCAACCATGGTACGCGCCAGGTTGAGCCGCAGCAGGAGCAAGTCTTGGCCATGTCGCGCCTATGAACACATACATGTATGTTAATGAATGAAGTGGTCTCTACATATAAATAGTCTATGTAATATTATTGAACGAAGTCTCCTATATAGGAGCAGCCTATGCAAAATTAAACGAGTCCCTGCACAAGCTTAAAGCGTACTTGACTTTTCCTCTCATCACCATCATCATATATTAGTGTCATGTGTAAAACAAGGAAATGTTTTGACTCTCCTCCTCCACGATAAATGCTCAGTTGTTAGAGAAAAAACGACGTTGACCATTGACCTAGACCTATGACAAGGTCAGGTTGATCGTCTGGTCAATGCAGCGTCGTGTGGTCAACATTGATCCTTGCAGCCCGATCCGTTTAGTCCAGGCTTCGGGTCCGTGAGCTGTGTCGGGCCCGAATCGATTGCAATCGATCCGAGCCGCATCATACATCCGCCAGCAAATTTGTAGGGATGACAGAGCAGTAACTAATGCATGCCATGCGCACATCAATTTATGTATGTAGGAGTACAAACAAGTGGCAATAGAGCAGCCTGACACTGACGACGAACATCCCCCATCCTCGCCGCACCATCGTCAGCGCTCAATCCTCCACCAGCTGAATCATTCTTTGTCCCCGTCGCTAACGACAAGCAATGGATGGAAGGCTCAACAAATCAGCCACAAGGAGGAGGTAAGAGCTGCGAGCGAAACGGTGGCAAGCGCGGCCTCGCGTGCCGCCCTCGGTGAGGCTTGGCTGAACTCGTATCCGCCTAGAATCACCATGGCTCCGCCGTCGTTGGATGGCAACCCCTCGTTCCTCGGCATCCCGCCGGTCGCATCAGGATTGTGGTCCGTGGACTTGTGGCTGTGAAACATAATAACAAGCACCTCATCGGCATTATCAATGCATCACTGGAAAGGAATATAGCATGGGAAGCAGCTGAGGAGAAACAAACGCGTTGCGTCAGGGTGATGTGGCCTGTGACATGACGGCCTACTAACTACTGTTCTTTATGCTTTCATGCGTTCGTTGTAACGTCGCATCAATCTAACGTGTAATATCTATTGGTAAATACCCCCCCGCCCCCCCCCCCATTTGCTGTTGTCTCACAGCTCAAAGGTCCAAAAGACGATCCATCTCACGTCATGCTTAAAAGGCAAAGGGGTGAAGACAAATCATTGGCTGTTCAATCGATCCACCACGCTACCGCGTTCTCTTACGGAAAAGAACCATGAATTCCAATTCCGAACTGCATCATTTTGCTCATCTCTTATCCTTAATTCGACTGTTTACCTGGTGGAGGCCGTGCCGGGGCAGAAGGTGATGAGGTAGTCGGCAGAGGAGCAGGTGAAGGTGGAGGTGGCGTCGTCGAAGGCGTAGCTGTAGGCCTTGGGGCAGGCGTTCTTGAAGAACTGGGAGTAGGACGACGGCTTGCAGGTGTTGGGGTTACTGTACGCGCCGCTGCAGCAGTACTGCGGCGACCCGAAGGCGTCGCACGCGCTCTTGCACGCTACGCTCTCGCTCGCGCCTGTTCCCGACCGCAGCACCACCCGCAGGTCCGACGGGCACACCCCGTTGAGGTCCGCCACGCAGCCCGTGGAGCCGCACCCCGACCCGCCCTGCGGCACCACCAGCATCGCCAAGTTGTAGCCGTCCACCAGGCTCACGTCGTAGTAGTCCGTCCCATTCCCTCCACCTCCCAGGGTGAACTCCGCCAGCGTGGCGGGAGGGGCCGCGCCCCGGCCGGAGCACTCCACCTTGCCCGACCCGCAGTCGCCGGTCCCGCAGCTGAAGTTGCCGGTGGAGTCAGTGGCGCAAAGGGTGCGGCCCCAGAAGCGGCCCGACCACACTGCCGGCGCTTCTATGCTCCTCGACTGGCCTGCCTCGACGGCGAACCCCGTCGTCGAGAGCGCCGCGTTGCCGGCGTTCGACAACACGCCAGGCCACACAGTGTACTGGCAGTTGTTGACGAACGTGAACGAGGCCGCCGAGCAACCTGAAATCAAACACAGGCGTGACCAATTCCAAACCACAGAAGCAAAACAGAGACAGATGACACAGCTCCAACTGATACTTCAATACCTCGAGCAGAGAAGAAGACCAACACAAGAACAGACAAAGGAGCCATGGATCCAAACATCATTAGAGAGGACAGTTCTTGAGAAGAAGTGGAAGAGAAATGTTGGGAACTCTCCAATCCTCCCGTAGATGTCGGCAGCGCCACTCCGAGCGCTGTCACGCGACAGGAGAAGGTAGGCAACGGGGCAACGCAAGACGCTGGAGCACACGGATTGACGAACAGTGGAAGGTGCCTTCCGAGAGCAAAACTGTTAGAACCTACTCATTGACCCGTGCAATTGATGTTCCAAGTGTGCTAAGAGGGAGATGGGCATATATAGTGAACGAGATGGAGGAGCAAAGAAGCACCGGTGTGTTAGTTGTACCTATCCATGGCAGTGATCGACGTTAGCTAAACAGGCAGAGAAATCTGGGGAGAGTGGTTTGAATCGAGTGAAGAGATGGCTTATTTTTTGTGGATAACAGGTACTGCTCGGATACGGCGGCCGAAACGATGCAGTAGTAGTTTGGAGGGGATTGTGAACGTCCACAATGATCAGCTCCATCCTCCCTACTACGAACAGATGACGTCGCTGGCAAGTGTACTAATTACATATTATTCTTTATATTTTAAATTTTATTTATATCATAAATATTAATATTATTTTTTTTATCACTGTATTGTATTTTTTTTATAAATACAACTAATGACTTTAGAACAAATGAGATTATTTATTTTTAAAACTATAAAGAGTTCAAATATTTTTTTTTAATTTAGAGACTGATGTTAATAGGATTCAAATGTGAGAGATAATATATAATAACAAAACAGATTAATGTGTCAAATTTAATATTTGTCTGATGCATTGTTGCTTTTATGTGACGACGAGTTTGATACACAACACCACCATACCTTCTTTGGTTGTTATCTAAGTAGTAGATAATTTTTTTGCTTTAAGACTTTGTTAACATTGTTGGGTAGATGATCCAATTCAGTGTATAATGGGCTTTAACAGCTCATAGTCTATTCCTTTTAACCTAAACTCTAGATCTAATTAGGGGTGATCGTAGTTATGAAAATTAGAGAAAAAAATTATAGCAAAACGGTAGCAATTTTACAACAGGCAAAACAAAAAAAAAGGAGAAAAGGGTAAAAAAATAAGAGAAAAAGAAATGAAAGAAGACAAGAATAATATAGAGAGACTGTTCTTATTCATTCAAACAGTATTCTCATCTTAGGTTAGATCAGATCTGTAGTGAATTTTTACTGTGATTGTTTGGGGAGGTTTTGGATATTGTATACAGTGATCCTTGTATCCTAATTATTCTCTTGTGATTATTGCTTGGGTTTTAGACAAGAGACTTTGAGAATTATATATTCATTATTATTCTTATAATAGATTTTCTTTAGCTTATCCTATGGTTTTTACCCTTCACATTGGAGGGGTTTTCTATGTAAATCTTAATGTTATATTTGATTGTGATTTCTGTTTAATTCCGTTATGTTACGGCCTACTAGTATTTGTTCATATACAAAAGTTCTTTCTTGTTTGTTTTTTATCCCATCAACTGGTATCAGACGAAGGTTTTGGTGATTTAATTTTTTATGTTTGAACATGGAGGCCGGTATTGTTTCTCACATGATTAGCTTGAACGAAAACAATTGGAAGATATGAAAATTAAGAATTGAAGATATCTTGTATTGCAAAGATTTGTATGGACCTTTATAAGGGGATAGTCCAAATCCATAACTATGACAGATGATGAGTGGAAGAGGTTAAACCAAAAAATGGTTGAGTTTATTCGATAGTGGCTTGATGATAGTGTCTTTCACCATGTTTCTACTGAAAATTCTGTATATTCTTTTTGGAAAAAATTGAAAAGTCTCTATGAAAGAAAAATAGCTGACAATAAAGCTTTTTTGATTAGAAAACTTGTGAAACTGAAATATAAAAAAAGTGCTTCTATTGCTAAGCATTTGAATGAAATGCAGAGAATTATTAACCAATTATCCTCTATGAAAATATCTCTTAATGATGAGTTGCAGGCATTATTACTTCTCAGTTCATTACCAGAAAGTTAGGAGACACTAATAGTTTCTCTTAGTAATTATGCACCAGATGGTATTGTCACCATGAGTCAAGAAACAAGCAATTTGTTGAATGATGAGTTGAGAAGAAAGAACTCAATAGCATCTCAAATTGATTCACAAACACTTATCTCAGAGAACAGAGGAAGGTCAAAGTATAAAGATATAAGCAATTCACGTATAGGTAGAAGCAAGTCAAGATCAAAGAAAGATATTGTTTACTACAACTATGGTGAGAAAGGACATTATAAGAATCAATGTAAGCAACCTAAGAAGAGCAAGAAAAAGAAAAAAAAAGTGGAGTCTATGGAGTCAAAAGAGAATACTACAGCTATAGTGCAAGGTAGTGATTTTGATTTTGTCCCCTTTTGATTATATTTTTTTCTTATGAGTGTAAGGATCTCGAGTGGATAATTAACATAGGAGCTTCTTATCATGCTACACCACGGAGGGAGTTCTTTGCTACCTATAGGTTTAGAAATTTTGGTGTTGTTAAGATGGACAACTATGGTACGGCAGACATCATTGGCATGTGTGACATCCACATAAAGACTAATCTTGGATGTAAGTTAGTGCTTAAGGATATGAGGCATGTGGTTAACCTGAGGCTGAATCTAATTTCAGTTGGAAGACTAGATGATAAAGACTATAATACTAGGTTTCATAAAGAGCAATGTAAGTTTAGTAAGGGTTCTCTTGTTATAGATAGTGAAAAGAAATGTCATACTTTGTACATGTTGCAGGCCAAAGCTTGTGGTAAATAATTAAATTCTACAAAGAAAGACTGTAGTATAGAGTTGTGGTATAAGCGACTGAGACACATGAGCGAGAAGGGACTACAAACTCTTTTCAAGAGAGATATATTATCAAACCTCAGAGATACACGCCTGAACCCTTGTATTGATTATTTGGTTGGTAACAACACAGAGTTTCTTTTGCTAGTCTTGCTTTGTCTAGAAAAATGTATACCTTAGACCGTGTTTATACAGATTTATATGGTTCTTTGAGGATAAAAACTCCTAATGGTTCTATTAATATTCATGGCATCAATGGTGCACTTTATTTTGTCACTTTTATAGATGACTTTTTCAGGAAAGTTTGGGCTTATGCTTTGAAGACAAAGGATCAGGTTATTAATGTCTTCAAAGAGTTTCATGCCATAGTTGAAAGGGAGATAAAAAGATAACTGAAATGCATAAAATCAGATAATTATAGTGAGTATACATGATTGTTTAATAATTATTATAGGTCACATGACATCCAACATGAGATGACAGTTCATGATATACCTCAGCATAATATAATTACAGAGAAGATAAACCGCACCATTATGGGAAAGATCAGATGTATGCTTTCACAAGTAAAACTACCCAAAAAGCTTTAGGATGAGGCTTTAAGGATTGCAATTAATGTGATCAGCTTATCTTCTTATATAGTCCTAGATGGTGATGTTGCAGAGCATGTATGGTCAGGGAAAGATGTTTTCTATAAGCATTTGAGAGTGTTTGGTTGTCGTGCATTTGCACATGTTCCAGATAATGAGAGATCCAAGCTGGATGGTAAGACAAAAGAATGTATTTTTCTTGACTACTCACATGATCAATTTGGTTATAGGCTTTGGGATCCAAAAAATATAGGTGTTTAAAAGTAGAGATGTGATCTTCTTTGAGGATCAAACCCTTGAAGATTTGAAGAAGGAAGCACCAGCTAAGACTTCTGCAGAAGGATGAGCAGATTATGACCCAATTACTCTTCCAGTATATTAGGGTGATGGGGAAAATATGTAGGAAGATGGTATAGAACCAGATGTTAATCTACCTCTAGGACATGTTGAGCAAGAAGAAGTTGAAGAGCATTTTCCCACAGATCCTCAGTTGAGAAGATCTTCTAGACAACGTCAGCCTTCAAAAGATACTCTACATATGAGTATGTGATGCTTACTGATGCAGGTGAACCAAAGAGTTACCAGGAAGCAGTTGAAAATGAGCAGAAAAAGAAGTGGTTAGTTGCTATGCAAGAAGAGATAGACGCTCTGTAGAAGAACCACACATATGATTTGACACAATTATCACAGGAAATGAAGGCCTTGAAGAATAAGTGGGTTTTCATGTTGAAGACCCAAAAATATTATTCTCAATCAAAGTACAAAGCCATATTGGCTGTGAAAGGTTTTGGTCAAAAGAAAGGTATTGACTTTGAAGAGATTTTTTCTCTTGTTGTTAAAATGTCTTATATTCGTGTTGCTCTTGGTATTGCTACTAGCTAGGACTTAGAGATTGAGCAATTAGATATGGAGACAACTTTCTTTCATGGTGATTTGGAGGAGAAAATTTATATAGAGCAACCAGAAGGTTTTAAAGTCAAAGGTAAAGAAAATTTTGTCTGCAAGTTGTGGAAGAGTTTGTATAGGATGAAGTAAGCTCCAAGACAGTGGTACAGAAAGTTTAATTCATTTATAACTAAAAATGGATACAAAAGAACGGCTTCAGATCATTGTGTGTACATAAAACGGTTTGGTGAGGATTTTATTATTCTCTTACTTTATGTTGATAATATGCTTATCCTTAGGAAAGATAAGTGTACAATTAACAGGTTGATAAAGGAACTAAGTATGTCCTTTGCAATAGAGGACATGGGTCTAGCAAAGCAAATACTAAGTATGCAGATTTCTCGTGATCCAAAAAATAAAAAGATTTGGTTATCATAGGAGAAATACATCGAGAAAGTATTAAAAAGATTTAGTATGAGGAATGCAAAGTCAGTTAGTTCTCCTCTTTCAGGTCACTTCAAGTTGTGCTCAAAGCAGGGTCTATCAAGTGATGAGGACAAGGAGAAAATGCAAAAAGTTCCTTATACTTTAGCAATTGAAAGTTTAATGTGTGCAATGGTATATACGAGGTTGGACATCACATACACAGTGGGTGTTACTAGTAGATTTCTTACAAATCCAGGCAAAGAGCATTGGGCAGTAGTGAAGTAGATCTTGAGATATCTCAAAGGAAGTTCTAAGGTTTGTTTAAGCTTTGGAGATGGACCACCTATGCTAACGGGTTACACAGATACAAATATGGCTAGAGATATTGATACGAGAAAATTCGTATCAGGTTTTGTACTTACTTTTGCAGAGGGAGCTGTGTCATGGTAATCCATATTGCAAAGGTATATTGTTCTCTCCACCACAAAGGCAGAATATATTGCTACTACAGAGGTTTGTAAAGAAATATTATGAATGAAAGAATTCTTATAAGAATTGGGGCTGAAATAGAAAAACTATGTGGTGCATTGTAATAGTTAAAGTGTCATCCATTTATGTAAGAACCTAACTTTTCATTCCAAGTCAAAGCATATAGATGTCATATGCCATTGGATTCGAAATATACTTGAAGAGAAGTAATTGCAACTTCAAAAAATTCATACAGATGATAATGGAGCAGACATGTTAACAAAGGCCTTACCAAAAGAGAGGCAAGAGATGTGCCGATAGTTGGTCGGCATGGCTTTACACTGAGGAGTTATGAGATAGTCTCCCTTATGGGCTGAAGGGGGAGGTTGTTGAGTAGATGGCCTGATTCAGTCTATAATGGGCTTTAACAGCCCATAGTCCACTCCTTCTTTTAACATAAACCTTAGATCTAATTAGGGGTGGTGATGGCTATGAAAATTAGAGAAAAAAATTATCAAAAGAGCAGCAATTTTGCAACAGCAAGATGATTCAAAAAGAGGAGAAAAAGGTTAAAAAAAAGAGAAAAAGAAAGGGAAGAAGATAAGGACAATACAAAGACTGTTCTCATTCATCTAAATAGTATTCTCATCTCAAGTTAGATCAGATCTGCAGTAAATTTTTATTGTGATTACTTAGGGAGGTTTTGGATATTATGCACAGTGACATGATCCTTATATCTCAGTTATTCTCTTGTGATTGTTGCTTGGGTTTTGGGCAAGAGACTTTGAGAATTGTACATTCATTATTCCTATAGTAGATTTTTTTTGGTTTGCCTTGTAGTTTTTACCCTTCACATTGGAGGGGTTTTTCACATAAATCTGTTAGGAAATCCTTCAAGGGAGCGACATCACATGCGCAGTGGAAGAATAGAAAACAAAAAACCTCAGATTTCCCATAGAAAGTTTTTATCATTGTACGAAGATCGATGTGTCAAAACCAATCCGCGAAAAATTACATGTGTAAAAGAAAGTACCTAGAAAGATCGTATATCCTTGAATCCCTACAGATCTGTGGGAGAGGATGAAGGAGGTCAAGCGTCCTCCTCTCTAGTGGTATCCCCACGGCAGGGATTGTGACGATGCACCTCTCTCTCTAGGGAGAGGAGAATAGGATGTGGCTACCAAAAGAAACACTCAGCCTATAGAGCTTTGGTTCCCTCCTATTTATAGAGGCCCCCTGAAAACCCTAATGGATCTTTTGCCCTATTGGGTATTAGATCTCCATCCAATTACTCAAGCCTCTTGGATTAGTGGGTTTCTACCCAATAATCTCTTATTAGTAATTATTGGATCTCATCTCAGGATCCAATAATTCAGGAGCTTAATGGATATCTAATAAGATAGGGGGTTCAACGGATATCTCATATCCGAACCTCTACTCGTCGTAACACCTACCATATGTGTGTGACCCTCTAGGCCCAATATCGAGCTGGCCGTGAGTCATACTTGTCAGAACTCCTTCTGACTTAGTGAATTATTATCTCTATAATAATTCACCCAATTCATCGACTGCGGACGTACCATGCCACTACGTCGCGGCTCCTAGACGATACAGGGGAATCCAATCCTTTGGACTTATCTATCCTCAATTACCATGTATCTATAGTCCCTCATCCATCTAAAATCCCAAAGACTCTATATCGGATATGGTGTTGTCAGGCCCATACGGTCTCTCATTGAGTCTTGCTCTTGTCAGATTCTCCCGGAGAACCATTTCTCTCTCAATCCAAATAACCTTGGCCAAGGATTTATTCAAGCAAGAACATATGGGATATTCCTCTCATGATACCAAGAGCGGATGATCCTCTATTGACACTCAATAGCCCTTGTAAGGTTGGCTACCACTCCCAATGATCGGTTGTACTAGATCTGAAACTTTTCAAACCTATAAATCCGGTATCAAAGAGTGAAGTACTCATACAGGACATCCTTTGTGTCTCAAGTCTAAGGATCAGATACACTACTGGGACTACGGAATCACTATCTGACGTGAGGTATCAATAACCATCTAGCATTCCGTAGGTGGATCAATCAGTGAACTCATTCTCCAATGAGCACCTGCACTGTACCCTTAGTGTCCCCACATGAGTAGCTATGAGACCAGCTACCTTTATCATATGGACGGGTATACAGCACACAAGTCTATCCAGTTATCTCGATGTCCTTCTCGAGTAACCTATGACTAGGATAATTCAGGGTCTGTGTTTAAAGGTGAATCGGTCTCATTATCGTGATCTCATCACGATCCGATTCCCATTGTACAGATTCAAGGACATCACAATATATGCAACACGCATGATAAAGTGATAAAATGCCTAATAATAAGCAAAGAGAAAATGTGCATATCAAGTCACATGTGTCATCACTTATGTGATTGGCTTGCAGGACACATATGACTAGCAATCTCTCAGTTGACCTAAAGCCAATCACCAGCATGTCTGATCCTCATCAGACCTCTGTGATGCCCAAAGACAATCTGAGTCAATGGCTTTGTCAGTGGATCTACAATGTTATCTTCGGATGGAACTCTTTCCATTGCTACATCTCTTCAGGCCATGATCTCTCTAATAAGTTGGAACTTCCTCAGAACACTTCTAATGAGACCTAGGTTCCCTTATTTGAGTAATCGTCTCATATTTGTCACAATATAAAGGAATCAGCTCCTTGCTGCTCAGGATGACTTCTAGATCTGTGATGAACTTCTTCATCCAGACTCCCTCCTTTGCTGCCTCTACCGCAGTAATGTATTCTGCCTTTGTGGTCGAGTCAGTAGTAGTGTCTTGCTTGAAACTCTTCCAGTATGCTGCTCCTCTATTCAGGGTGAACATATACCCTGAATTAGACTTGCTATCATCGACATCGGATTGGAAGCTCGAGTCCGTGTAGCCCTCAACCCTGAGGCTACTGTCTCCATATACCAGTAAAAGATCCTTAGTCTTTCTCAAGTACTTAAGGATACTTTTTACTACTTTTCAGTGCTCCAAGCCTAGATCTGCTTAATATCTACTCGTGACACTCAGAGCATGCGCTATATCAGGCCTGACACATAGCATAGCATACATGATAGATCCTATCGCTGATGTATATGGTATCATATTCATGTGTGTCCTTTCTTTAGGAGTCTTTGGGGACATACTCCTAGAAAGTGATATTCCATGTCTCATTGGTATGAGACCTCTCTTGGAATTTTTCATGCTAAACCTTTTGATAATGGTGTCTATGTACTTGGACTGGGATAAGCCAAGCATCCTCTTGGATCTATAGATCCGTATCCCCAATATGCAGGATGCTTCCCCTAAGTCCTTCATGGAGAAATGCCTAGATAACTAAGTCTTTACTGTGGAGAGCATTCCTACATCATTCCCAATGATCAGGATGTCATCCACATATAATACCAAAAAGGTGATAGTGCTCCCACTTACTTTCTTGTACATACATGGCTCATCTTCATTCTTAACGAAGTCATAAGATCTTATCGCATCATCAAATCTTATGTTCCAACTTCGGGAAGCTTGCTTCAATCTATAAATGGACCTAAGCAACCTGCACACCTTATCTGGGTTATCCCTGGATACGAATCCCTCAGACTGTATCATATACACCTCCTCCTCGAGGTTACTATTGAGGAATGTAGTTTTGATATCCATCTGCCAGATCTCATAATCATAGTATGCTGCAATAGCCAATAGAATTCCAATGGATTTTAGCATGGCTACAGGTGAGAAAGTTTCATCATAGTCAACACCTTGCCTTTGACGATACTCCTTAGCCACTAGCCTTGCTTTATAGGTCTCTACCTTTTCATCTACTCCAATCTTCTTTTTGAAGATCCACTTGCAGCCAATGGGTATGAAACTCTTGGGTGCATCAACTAGGTTCCAAACCTTATTAGAGTACATGGAATCCATTTTTGAATTCATGGTTTCTTGTCAACCGGAGTCTATGCTCATAATAGCCTCCTCGTAGGTTTGAGGATCAATATCCTCAACATCATCTCTTCTGATATGTCCCACATATTTTTCAGGAGGATAAAATATTCTATCGGATCTACGTAAAGTTGGAACTTATATGTTAGGTATCTGAATAGATTCTGGAATGGTGCTTAAGCTAGTTCTCCAACCTCGCTCAACTCTATCATGCTCCCACTGTCTC
Source organism: Musa beccarii (assembly GCA_024322285.1). Classification (NCBI taxonomy): domain Eukaryota; kingdom Viridiplantae; phylum Streptophyta; class Magnoliopsida; order Zingiberales; family Musaceae; genus Musa; species Musa beccarii. The sequence continues at coordinate 9,946,537 of CM044396.1, read as the reverse complement.
CACCAAGAATGTGTTCCTTCTCAAGGAACACTGCTCTCTTGGCTACAAAAACCTTTTGGTCCTCAAGGTAATAGAAATAATACCCACAAGTTTCCTTGGGGTATCCCACGAACTTGCATCGTTCCGTTCTAGATTTCAACTTGTCAGGGTTGTGTCTCTTAACGTGGGCAGGGCAGCGCCAAATCTTAATAATCTTGAGATCAGGCATTTTCCCATTCCATATCTCATATGTAGTAGACATCACTGACTTAATTGGAATTCTGTTCAGAAGGTTAGCTGCGGTTTCTAGGGCATATCCCCAGAATGAGATGGGTAGGTCGGCGAAATACATCATGGAATGCACCATGTCTAACAGTGTACGATTCTTCCTTTTTGATACACTATTAAGTAGTGGTGTATAAGGAGGTGTCCATTGGAATAAGATCCCATAGTCTTTGAGGAACTGGGTGAACTCTGTACTCAAGTACTCACCTCCTCGATCTGATCGAAGGGTTTTAATACTCTTTCCTATTTGGTTCTCCAATTCATTTTTATATTCCCTGAATTTCTCAAAAGCTTCAGACTTATACTTCATCAAGTACACATGTCCGTATCTTGAGAAATCATCAGTGAAAGTAATAAAGTAGGAATAACCACCTATGGCATGAGTCAACATGGGACCGCATACATCACTATGTATGAGTTCTAGTAACTCAGTGGCTCTCTCTCTAGTTCCACTAAATGGAGAGTTGGTCATCTTTCCCCGAAGGTAAGGTTCACATGTCACATATGACTCATAGTCAAATGGATCTAGATATCCATCTTTTAGCAACTTTTGAATCCTTCCCTCGTGGATGTGACCTAGCCTACAATGCCAAAGATATACATTGTTTATGTCTTCTCGTTTCCTCTTAGACTCACTTATACTCATGATATGTGGAGCAGTATCTATCATAAATAAACCATTATGCAATATTCCTCTCGTGATGATCTGATCATCTAATATTATTGAACAATCATTGTTCTCAAAAACTAATTTATATTCAATAACTATCAAACATGAAATGGAAATAATGTTTTTGATAATAGAAGGAATATAATAGCATGCATCTAATGCAATAATAGCTCCACCATGCAGATGTAAGGTGACCTTGCCAATAGCCACTGCAGCAACCTTTGCTCCATTGCCCATCTTAAGGTCCATCTCGCTTTTGTTCAATCTCCTAGGTCCTACCAGAACCTGTAACGAATTGTAAATATGATAAGCACTCCTGGTATCCAATACTTATGTGTTATCATAAGGTTCTGACAAATTGAGACTGATCATGAATGTACTTGAAGCTTTTGTAAACTTCTGTTTCACCCTCTCTGCAAGGTACTTTTTGTAGTTCCTCTTCCAGTGCTCATCTTTGCCGCAGTGGAAGCACTAGCCTTTGTCCTTTGTTGGGTTTTTCTTGGCAACCTTTGCCTTATCCATTTTACCCTTGCCCTTGTTAAGAGTCTTCTCAGCCTTCCTTTTCTTTCTGGTCTCACCAGTGTAGAGAACCGGCTTCTCTTTCTTAATAGTGCTCTCTGCTTCTCTCAACATATTGAGGAGCTCTGGGAGGGTCACATCAAGTTTCTTCATATTAAAATTCATTATGAACTTAGAAAAGGAATCTGGTAGGGACTGAAGCACAAGATCCACACAGGTTATCCTCTAGGACCATTCCTAGACCTGTGAGTTTCTTGATCCACTCAATCATCTTAAGGACATAGTTCTGAACCGATGTCCCCTCAACCATCCTGGCACGGAAAAGACTCTTTGATATCTCATATCGTCGAGTTCTTCCCTGTTCCTCAAACAGTTTGTGAAGATGCAGGAGTATGGAATTAGCATCCATATTTTCATGTTGTCTCTATAACTCAGTAGTCATAGAGGCCAACATATAACACTGAGCAAGATTGGAATCATCTAAGTACTTCACATAACGAGCGATCTTATCCTCGCTTACCCCTTCATCGGGCGTAGGGATCACTGTATCAAGGACATACGTGATTTTCTTCGTCATGAGAACGATTCTCAGATTGCAAAGCCAATCCGTATAATTTGGACCAATGAGGTGATTGGCATCAAGTATGCTACGTAAAGTATTTAAAAGCGATATTTTTTGAAATTAAAGATGTAGCAGAAATAAATAACATGCAGACTTTACAAAAATTAAATAATTAAGATAAGGACTTCTATTTTAATGTACTCCCACTAATTTTTCGTGAGATACAACACCCTCCGATATGTGAATCGGAGACCCCCGGTGGATCTCTAGTGGGGATCGGGATCTAATCGGCATCTTAACGTAACCTCGAGGGACTCGACCAATCACGTCAAGCCCGTAAAGGTAGGCAACTCTTGCCAATCACAACTCCTTGTGATTTCCGTCCTGTTCGACCTCCGAACCACCATGGTCTCGAGGGACTCGACTAACAATGATGTTCAGCTAAGTCATCACCATCGTTACAAGATGAGTCTGATTTGGTGATATACTCTCGAGGGACTCGACCAAGCATACCATGTCCTCAAGTCACCGGTGACATCTCTATGTCATAGATAAGATAGCGAGACGTGATATAGGTGAGTCTCGAGGGACTCGACCAACTCAACCTACACCGGGAATCGGTTCCTAACTATAATGATGGAAGGCCACGTGGGTCAATCTAATTGCCTCACATTTACTGACTTAATATTATTAATGGAGAGGATTTTTTGATTTGGTCTCCTAACATAATATGTCACACACATACATATTTAATATATATATCTATATCGTATGCAAATATATATATATATATATACATATCCAGTAGGTGTATATCTAATCATACATCACATGAGCAATCACACCAGATGATTATTGACCACATCCTAATACGATCAGGCCCGAGCCAGTGGGCCCGATCACTCACATCAAGATCTATGTGTGCTTCGGCGCATCTCCATGCCCTGTGATCACCCTTCTCGCTTCATCGGTTCCGTTGGCATCTCAACACATCTCCATGCTGTCACGGACTTAGCTAGTTTTGCCTAAGCCATGCGACACCAATGCGTATCACCGCAAAGGTCAGCCTCCCCGAAATCTCCTAGAATCCCTTAGGACCTACGAAAGAGAGAACGGGACAGAGAAAGTGCTTCACACGGGATCCACAAGCCACTCTTTTAGCAAACACTTTATAGCCAATGCACATTCCAACCATGGATATTACAAGCTCAGAACGGTTGCACAACAAAGGCATAAAATTGGTCCACTACAGACCGAATTCTAATACAAGTATGCACTCGATGCAAACATTATGTACAAGCCTACAATGGCTACCAAACTTGCTCAAATGGGGCATTTTGCCTTTGACAAGCCTTTTACAAGCTTTACAAATTACAACCAACCAAAAGGGATACGGACAAGCATAAGCATTACACCGAATAAGCCGTTTACAATTTTGTCCGTGACATTCTCCCCCACTTATTCCTTCGACGTCCTCGTTGAAGCCTTTGCTGATGTTGTAACTTCTTTTCTTTGTTGGATCTTCGATCTTCTGCTCCTGCTGCGATGCGCCCCTTTTACTCCCAATTGTTCTCCGCTTGTTGTTGTTGAGTCGTCGAACTTTAATCCGCCATGCTGCTTCAACTCGCCAATGACTCACTGACTCATTGTGGGGTTGGCGAGTTATCTTGATCCTTATTGGTTCTTGCGGATTGATCTGATGAAGAGAAAAGACCATCTTTGATATGCGCCAGTCTTCAAATTCTTCTTGTCTCCTGAATTAGATAGATGCTTGTTGGAGCTTTGACGAGCATCGCCTCGCAACCTTTCAAGTTTTTCGGTCCTTCCTTCGTAAAATTTGCCCATTGAATCTTCTTCCACTTAGTTGTCTTGCCCAAGTAGGCTCGCATCACTTTCGCTTTCGATTAGCATTCAATTGGGAAATGAAGCGGACAATCTACTCTCAGTAGCACTGATCACCGTTGGTGAGGACTTAACAACTGTTGTCTTTCATTAGTCTCTTCGAAGGGTCTTCAAATTTGTGCAGAGTTCCTCTGTTGGATAACTAAGAGAGCTGGGGTACTCGGTTTCACCCATTCTCTTGAGAGTTGAGAAGGCAAAGGTTACTTGTCTTCGCCCGCCTCCTCGAGTTTGTACTTCGTGCATCGAGCTGGTTACTGGACTTCGCCTGCTCTTAGCTCACACTTCCGAAGCACTTGAAGTGTTTGCAATCCTTGCGCTGAGTCAGCTACTGTGATTCACCTTCTCATTGCCATTGAACTTCTGGAATGTAAGAAGTTATCACTCCGACTTGGAGTAAGTCTCCGGTAGATCTGGTCGCCTATGGGATTGTACCACCTTCTCCATCATTTCTGTCGCCGACTACTCTGAGTAGCAAAGGTACAAAGACCGCATCTTGCTGCTCCGATCCTTGGTCATGCACTCTTGCATCGACCAAGTCCTTCACTTACGACCATCTTGATGGAAAGTCATGTGACACCGGTCTTCACGAAGTTCTCTCGCCGCCTTCACCTTGTCTTGGTACATAGAGTTTGCCAAAGCATTCTCCTCCTCCACGGCCCATATCACGACCAAGCGCTCTCCCTCTATGAGAGCAAGGGATTGATGACTCCCCGGAAGTCCCACCTCTGCAGTACCATGACACTACAATGTCCATGGCGCTACTATCCGTTGTCTCGCATCTGCATCCCTTCTTCGTGATCGATAGATCCGCCTCTGCGGCATTGTGACACTCCTCTGAGTTCACCTTCAATCTAACCGATGATTGATCTTGGGTAGCTGAGTCCCTCTTGGACTCGTCATTGCTTCCTCGCCATATTTCGACCACCTGCTTCAACACCTATGTGTTCTCTGGGCAGTTCCACTTGGTCGCTGGAAAGACAGACTACAACTCCCATGTATGGCCACCGCCACTCATGTTGCAGGACTTGCACCATTTCTGTTCTCCTTAGCTTCATTAGCTGTAATGTTCGCTTACTCGGCCTTGTCCTCTGACTTGACGAGCTCCCTTAAGCGAATGTGAGCTCTGAAGTAGTTCCACTCTTCAGCAGCTCCAATCATACCTCTGTATGATCCAGTCCCCCTGTGGGACTCCCTGGTATTTGCATCTGAACTTCTTCCTCGATAGGGCACAGCCCCCATAAGCTGATGTCCAAGGCTTCCATTCAATGTAACATTCGGTGCACGCACAGAAGACCCGCCTTTGCGAAACCATGGCATTCACTGCTTGAATCCATAGCTCTTCTTGCCATCGTGTTGTTCACCGACTTGGAGCTCATAGTCGCGCTCCCGATCATACCTCTGTATGATCTAGTCCCCCCCATGGGACTCACCGTGTGTGTCAACTTCCCACGAACCATTCCACCACGATCCGCTGCATCATGTCATCGCCTGGTGACATCTCCTTGCATTCTGATCCCTGTGGTATGAACTCGAACTGCGATATCTCCATGTGTGGACTCCGCCAACACATCGCAGGGCCTTCGCCAGCTTCGATTCTGTTCACTACTTTGGCAATCAACCTTCGTCCACCCACTCTCGGGTCACACTCGGACGAAGCTTAGCTCTAGGACAGTCCATCGCCTAGTAGCTCCTCCGAAGTCCCCCGACTTCGCTGAAATAGGTGCACATTTGTGCGATCTCCGGGACTCGCCTACCAAAGACAATCTCATTGCGCACCGCTTTCCTCATGGCAACTCGAATAGCAACACTGTGGCATATTCTTCAAGAGCATCTGCCTTAGCATCCTCTTGCCCCGTGCCAAGGCCTTCTAACACTAACTTTGCCACTGCAAGTTATTTCGCCTTAGTTACTCCGTCAAATGCTTCACCGAGACGAGGTGCATATGCCTCGAAGTTCCCTTCATTTTTGGTACCATACAAGATGAGTCTGCTTCATCAGAATAGAGAACTCATGGAACGACATGATCCTACTCTTGTCTCTGCAAGAGTCCATGTCCTTGACTTTTGTCTAAGGAAAGCTCCATGCCTCCGCTCCACATTCTATCTTCTTTGCCAACACCCTTCATGCGGTTTGGGTACATCAACAAGTTACCCACAAGTTGTTCCGCTTCTCGATTTACATTGCGTTAATGGTGGCCCTCGTGCCAACCATTCCATGGGTTAGCCCTCTGTTGAGTCCGATCTCACTATCGGCTCTAAGTGTGCCTTCACTTTGTGTTGCCTGGGTTGCTCCCCTACTTGATCTCGCTATGCGTCCACCAACGCATCACCACTTGCGAGATCATGCAATGACTCCTTACCGCTCACTCGATCCATCGAGCTTCGTCTTGAGGTACTCCTCAACTAGTGCGGTTCATTGCACATGATTCTACCTCTGTAGAACCAGAACTTATCCCTCCTAGGTATCTGTCCCGTTGGAGCAACTTCGCTCTTTGCATCCTTCCCTTTGGAAGTTTTGGAGACCACCATCCTCTTGGACTACTTCGCCTCTACTGAACAAACTATGCCCAATTCTGCCTTTGCAAATGCACTTGCTAGATTGTGACACTTCACCAATACAGCTCGCACTGCACCCCTCTAGGTCTAGCAAAATGCTAAACCTGCTGCACACTTCAGCCTCTTACGAAAGTATCCTGCACATGCCGAAGAGAAAGTTTTAATGCTCCATGGCGCCGACCTTCGGTCGCCTTGGTGTCACGGACTTAGCTGGTTTTGCCTAAGCCGTGCGGCACCAATGCGTATCACCGCAAAGGTCAGCCTCCCCGAAATCTCTTACAATCCCTTAGGACCTACGAAAGAGAAGACGGGACAGAGAAAGCGCTTCACACGGGATCCGCAAGCCGCTCTTTTAGCAAACACTTTATAGCCAATGCACATTCCAACCATGGATATTACAAGCTCAGAACAGTTGCACAACAAAGGTATAAAATTGGTCCACTACAGACCGAATTCTAGTACAAGTATGCACTCGACGCAAATATTATGTACAAGCCTACAATTGCTACCAAACTTGCTCAAATGGGGCATTTTGCCTTTGACAAGCCCTTTACAAGCTTTAAAAATTACAACCAACCAAAAGGGACACGGACAAGCATAAGCATTACACCGAACAAGCCGTTTACAATTTTGTCCGTGACACTGGGATGGCCGCGAACAATCCATCGTCCGCATGCAAGGCCATGCATGAGTATCGAATTCCTTGAGTTTACAACTCTTTCGATCGTTGAACAACCCACTCCACCTTGCCCGGTCTCATCCTTTGCCAAGCACTCCGCTTGCCTCGAGCACCATCAAGGTTGGGTGTTAACGTCGAGCCACTGCTCGAACTCGGCCATGCCGACCTTTGTGCGCTCCACAATTCTTCTTAGCTTGTTGTGCTCGTGGTGCCTCACTAGGTCCCCCACGTTTGCATGCTAAGTGTTTGTAAGTGGGCTTGTCCCGCTCTGATACCATCTGTCACGGACTTAGCTAGTTTTGCCTAAGCCGTGTGGCACCAATGCGTATCACCGCAAAGGTCAGCCTCCCCGAAATCTCCTAGAATCCCTTAGGACCTACGAAAGAGAGAACGGGACAGAGAAAGCGCTTCACACGGGATCCACAAGCCACTCTTTTAGCAAACACTTTATAGCCAATGCACATTCCAACCATGGATATTACAAGCTCAGAACGGTTGCACAACAAAGGCATAAAATTGGTCCACTACAGACCGAATTCTAGTACAAATATGCACTCGACGCAAACATTATGTATAAGCCTACAATGGCTACCAAACTCTCTCAAATGGAGCATTTTGCCTTTGACAAGCCTTTTACAAGCTTTACAAATTACAACCAACCAAAAGGGACACGAACAAGCATAAGCATTACACCGAACAAGTCGTTTATAATTTTATCCGTGACAATGCGTCAGATCGTCCGTCTCGACCTCGTGGATCCCACTACCGCTGCGCCTCCTTATGTAATTACAACATAATTACGGCATGTAGGCTCGACAATAAATAAGAAAAGAATAGAGGCTCACAAGCCCTAATAATAATAATCACATGTACATACATCACATTACAGGTCCATGATCATCTATCCACATCATACATCACATGTATATGTTATTTTATAAGACTATTAGACAAAAATAATAGTTAATTAAACTATTTAATTAATATATTTAATTTTTTAAAATCAGGGACATAAAGAGAATTTTTGAATTCCCAGGGGTATTTTTATAATTCGACCAAAAGGGTATTTTGTTAATTATATCAAAAGGGACAGAATCTAGAATTTTTGAAATTTTGAGGGGCAAAATCATCTTTTGCCGCTACGAGGGAGGGCGGCGCGCGCTGCTGTTCTCATGCAGTGAGCGCCATCGCCACTAGCTAACGACGGCGCATGCCATGCAGCAGCATGGCCACAGAAGTAAGAGGTGCGTCTGCGCCCAAGAGCATCGCCTCGCCAGCGGCACCGTGGCAACCTGTCGGCCTGGCCGGCGAAAGCACGGCACCAGCGCCGGTGCCTTCAGGCGCTGCCCACGGCACAAGCGCCAGCCGCCAAGCGCCTCTGGCAGCATAAGCGCCGCAGCGCCGCTTGCTAGCGGCGGCGCAGCGCCGGCATGACGGCAAAGCAAGCGGCCGCAAGCTTGCGGCCAGTTACAAGCGCAGCAAGAAGCAGCAACAAGCTGCTTGCTGCCCTTCCTGGCCCTTTTGCGCCAACGATTTTAGCATCAAAAGCAGATCCAAAACACAACACACGCAGTTTAAGAACCGATCTTCGCACAAACAACCTGGCTCTGATACCACTGTTGGGAAATCTTTCAGGGGAGCGACATCACATGCACAACGGAAGAACAGAAAACAAAAAACCCTAGATTTCCCGTATAAAGTTTTCATCATCGTGCGAAGATCGATGCATAAAAAATAATCAGCGAAAAACTGCACGTGTAAAAGAAAGTACCTAGGGAGATCGTATATCCCTGAATCCCTATACATCTCTGGGAGAGGATGAAGGAGGTCAAGCGTCCTCCTCTCTAGTGGTATCCACACAGTAGGGATTGCGACGATGCACCTCTCTCTAAGGAGAGGAGAATAGGAGGTGGCTACCAAAAGAAACCCTCAGCCAATAGAGCTTTGGTTCCCTCCTATTTATAGAGGCCCCCTGAAAACCCTAATGGATCTTTTGCCCTATTGGGTATTGGATCTCCATCTAATTACCCAAGCCTCTTGGATTAGTGGGTTTCTACCCAATAATCTCTTATTAGCAATTATTGGATCTCATCTCAGGATCCAATAATTCAGGGGCTTAATGGATATCCAATAAGATAAGAGGTTCAACGGATATCTCATATATGAACCTCTACTCGTCGTAACACCTACCATATGTGTGTGACCCTCTAGGCCCAATATCGAGCTGGCCGTGATGTCACGGACAAAATTGTAAATGGCTTGTTCGGTGTAAAACTTATGTGTGTCCGTGTCCCTTTTGGTTTGTTATTACTTGTAAAGGGCTTGCCAAAGGCGAAATGCCCAATTTGAGTGAGTTTGACAGCCATTATCGGCTTGTACAGAAAGTTTGTGTCATGTGGACACTTGTACTAGATTCGGTCTGTAGTGGACCAATTTTATACCTTTGTTGTGCAACTGTTCTGAGCTTGTGATATCCATTGTTGGAATGTGCATTGGCTATAAAGTGTTTACTAAAAGAGTGGCTTGTGGATCCCGTGTGAAGCGCTTTCTCTGTCCCATCTTCTCTTTTGCAGGTCCTAAGGGATTGTAGGAGATTTCGGGGAGGCTGACCTTTGCGGTGATACGCATTGGTGCCGCACGGCTTAGGCAAAACCAGCTAAGTCCGTGACAGATGGTATCAGAGCGGGACAAGCCCACTTACAAACACCTAGCATGCAAACGTGGGGGACCTAGCGAGGCACCACGAGTACAACAAGCTAAGAAGAATTACGGAGCGCACAAAGGTCGGGATGGCCGAGTTCGAGCAGTGGCTCGACGTTAACACCCAACCTTGATGGTGCTCGAGGCAAGCAGAATGCTTGGCAAAGGATGAGACCGGGCAAGGTGGAGTGGGTTGTTCATCATTCGAAAGAGTTGTAAACTTAAGGAATTCGATACTCATGCATGGCCTTGCATACGGACGATGGATTGTTCGCGGCCATCCTAAGGCGACCGAAGGTCGGCGCCATGGAGCATTAAAACTTTCTCTTCGGCATGTGCCGGATACTTTCGTAAGAGGCTGAAGTGTGTAGCAGGTTCAGCATTTTGCTAGACCCAGAGGGGTGCAAGGTCGAGTCAGATTGGTGAAGTGCCACAATCTAGCAAGTGCATTTGCAAAGCGCAGAATGGGCACGCTTTGTTCAAGCAGAGGCGAAGTAGTCCAAGAGGATGGTGGTCTCCAAAACTTCCAAAGGGAAGGATGCGAAGAGCGAAGTTGCTCCAACGGGACAGATATCCAGGAGGGATAAGTCCCGGTTCTACATAGGCAAAGTTATGCGCATTGAACCGCACTAGTTGAGGAGTACCTCAAGACGAAGCTCGATGGATCGAGTGAGCGGTAAGGAGTCATTGCATGATCTCGCCAAGTGGTGATGCCTTGGTGGACGGCATAGCGAGATCAAGTGGGGAGCAACCAGGCAACACAAAGTGAAGGCACACTTGGAGCCGATAGCGAGATCAGACTCAACAGAGGGCTAACCCGTGGAATGGTTGGCGTGAGGGCCACCATTAACGCAATGCAAATCGAGAAGCGGAACAACTTGTGGGTAACTTGTTGATGTACCCAAACCGCATGAAGGGAGTTGGCAAAGAAAATAGAACGTGGAGTGGAGGCATGGAGCTTTCCTTAGACAGAAGTCAAGGACATGGACTCTTGCAGAGATAAGAGTAGGATCATGTCGTTCCTTGAGTTCTCTATTCTGATAGAGCAGACTCATCTTGTATGGTGCCAAAGACGAAGGGAACTTCGGGGCATATGCACCTCATCTCGGTGAAGCATTTGACGGAAGAACTAAGGCGATACAACTTGCAGTGGCAAAGTTGGTGTTAGAAGGCCTTGGCACGGGGCAAGAGGATGCAGAGGCAGATACTCTTGAAGAATATGCCATAGTGTTGCTATTCAAGTTGCCATGAGGAAAGCGGTGCGCAGCGAAGATTGTGCTGGTAGGGGCAGAGTCCCAGGATCCAAACAATGGTGCACCTATTTCAGCGAAGTCGGGGGACTTCAGAAGAGCTGCTAGGCGATGGATTGTCCTAGAGCTAGCCTTCGTCCGAGTGTGACTCGAGAGTGGGTGGACGAAGGTCGATTGCCACAGGAGCGAACAGAATCGAAGATGGTGAAGGCCCTACGATGTGTTGGCGGAGTCCACACATGGAGATATCGCAGTTCGAGTTCATACCACGGGATCGAATGCGAGGAGATGTCGCCAGCGCGCGACATGATGCAGCAGATCGTGGTGGAAAAGTTCACGGCAAGTCGACACACACAGTGAGTCCCATGGTGGGGACTAGATCATGTAGAGGTATGATCGGGAGCGCGACTGGGAGCTCCATTTCGATGAACAACACGACGGCAAGAAGAGCTATGGATTCAAGCAGTGAATGCCATGGTACCACGGAGGTGGGTCTTCCGTGTGTGCATCGAATGTTGCATTGAATGGAAGCCTTGGACATCAGCTTATGGGGGATGTGCACTATCAAGGAAGAAGTTCAGATGCAAGTACCAGGGAGTCCCACAGGAGGACTAAATCATACAGAGGTATGATCGGAGCTGCTGAAGAGTGGAACTACTTCAGAGCTCACATTCACTTAAGGGAGCTCGGCAAGTCAAAGGACAAGGCCGAGTAAGTGAACATTACAGCCAATGAAGCTAAGGAGAACAGAAATGGTGCAAGTCCTGCAACATGAGTGGCGGTGGCCATACATGGGAGTTGTAGTCTGTCTTTCCAAATGACCAAGTGGAATCCCTGAGAACACACAGGTGTTGAAGTAGGTGGTCGAAATATGGCGAGGAAGCAATGACGAGTCCAAGAGGGACTCACTACCCAAGATCAATCATCGGTTAGATTGAAGGTGAACTCGAGGAGTGTCACAATGCCGCAGAGGCAGATCTACCGATCATGAAGAAGGGATGCAGATGCAAGACAACGGATAGTAGTGCCATGGGTGTCGCAGTGCCATGGTACCGCTGAGGCGGGACTTCCGGGGAGTCATCAATCCCTTGCTCTCATAGAGGGAGAGCGCTTGGTCGTGATATGGGCCGTGGAGGAGGAGAATGCTTTGGCAAACTCCATGTACCAAGACAAGGCTGAAGGGCGAGCCAGGAACTTCGTAAGACCAGTGTCAACAGACTTTCCATCAAGATAGCTGTGAGTGAAGGACTTCGGGTCGATGCAAGAGTGCATGACCAAGGATCGAAGCAGGCAGTACGCGGTGCTGTACCTTTGCTACTCAGAGGAGTCGACGACAGAAATGATGGAGAAGGCGGTACAATCTCAAAGGCGACCAGATCTATCGGAGACTTACTCCAAGTTGGAGTGATAACTTCTTATATTCCAGAAGTTCAAGGACAATGAGAAGGCGAATCATAGTAGCTGACTCAGCGCAAGGATTGCAAACACTTCAAGTGCTTCGGAAGTGTGAGCTAAGAGCAGGCGAAGTCTAGTAACCAGCTTGATGCACGAAGTACAACCTCGAGGAGGCGGGCGAAGTCAAGTAACTTTTGCCTTCTCAACTCTCAAGAGGATGGGCAAAACCAAGTACCCCAGCTCTCTTAGTTATCTGGTAGAGGAGCTCTACACAAATTTGAAGACCCTTCGAAGAGACTAATGAAAGATAACAGTTGTCAAGCCCTCACCAATGGTGATCAGTGCTACTGAGAGTAGATTGTCCGCTTCATTTCCCTATTGAATGCCAATCGAAAGCGAAAGTGATGCGAGCCTACTTGGGCAAGACAACTAAGTGGAAGAAGATTCGATGGGCAAATTTTACGGAGGAAGGACCAGAAAACTTTAAAGGTTGCGAGGCGATGCTCGTTAAAGCTCCAACAAGCATCTATCCAGTTCAAGAGATAAGAAGAATTTGGAGATCAAGGCGCATATCAAAGATGGTCTTTTCCTTCATCGATGAATCCACAAGACTCAAGAGGATCAAGACAACTTCGCCGACCCCACACCGAGTCGAGTTATTGGCGAGTTGAAGCAAAGATGGCGGATTAAAGTTCGACGACTCAACAACAAGTGGAGAATAATTGGGAGCCAAGAGGCGCATCGCAACAGAGCGAAGATCGAAGATCCAACAAAGAAAAGAAGTTGCGAAGTCGTGAAGGCTTCGACGAGGACATCGAAGGAATAAGTGGGGAGAATGTCACGGACAAAATTGTAAACGGCTTGTTCTTGTAAAACTTATGTGTGTCCGTGTCCCTTTTGGTTTGTTATTACTTGTAAAGGGCTTGCCAAAGGCGAAATGCCCAATTTAAGTAAGTTTGGCAGCCATTGTCGGCTTGTACAGAAAGTTTGTGTCATGTGGACAGTTGTACTAGATTCGGTCTGTAGTGGACCAATTTTATACCTTTGTTATGCAACTGTTCTGAGCTTGTGATATCCATTGTTAGAATGTGCATTGGCTATAAAGTGTTTACTAAAAGAGTGGCTTGTGGATCCCGTGTGAAGCGCTTTCTCTGTCCCGTCTTCTCTTTTGCAGGTCCTAAGGGATTGTAGGAGATTTCGGGGAGGCTGACCTTTGCGGTGAAACGCATTGGTGCCGCACGGCTTAGGCAAAACCAGCTAAGTCCGTGACAGTGAGTCATACTTGTCAGAACTCCTTCTAACTTAGTGAATTATTATCTCTATAATAATTCACCTAACTCATCGACTGCGGACGTACCAGGCCACTACGTCGCGGTCCCCAGACGATATAGGGGAATCCAATCCTTTGAACCTATCTGTCCTCAGTTACCGTGTATCTATAGTCCCTCATCCATCAATATCCCAGAGACCCTATACCGGGTATGGTGTTGTCAGGCCCATACGGTCTCTCCTCAGGTCTTGCTCTTGTCGGATTCTCTTGGAGAACCCTTTCTCTCTCAATCCGAATAACCTTGGCCAAGGATTTGTTCGATCAAGAACACATAGGATATTCCTCTCATGATACCGAGAGCGGATGATCCTCTATTGACACTCAATAGCCCTCGTAAAGTTGGCTACCACTCTCAATGATCAGCTGTACTAGATCTGGAACTTTCTGAATCTATAAGTCTGATATCAAAGAGTGGAGTACTCATACAGGACATCCTTGGTGTCTTATGTCTAATGACCAGATACACTACTAGGACTACGGAATCGTCGGCGTGAGGTATCGCAGAACCATCCAAAGATTCCGTAGCGGATCAATCAGTGAACTCATTCTCCAATGAGCACCTACACTGTACCCTTAGTGTCCCCACACGAGTAGCTATGAGACCAGCTACCTCCATCATATGGACGGGTATACAGCACACCAGTCTATCCGGTTATCTCGATCTCCTTATCGAGTAACCTATGATCAGGATAATTCAAAGTCTGTGTTTAAAGGTGAATCGGTCTCATTATCGTGATCTCATTACGATCCGATTCCCATTATACAGATCCAAGGATATCACAATATATGCAACATGCATGATAAAGTGATTAAACGCCTAATAATAAGTAAAGAGAAAAAGTTCATATCAAGTCACAAGTATCATCACTTACGTGATTGGCTTGCAGGGCACATATGACTAGCAAAATCTTGATGTTATATTTGATTATGATTTCTGTTTAATTCTACTGTGTTACAGTCTGCTAGTATTTATTCATATACAAAAGTTCTTCTTTTTTTTATTTTCATTATTTATATGGCTTCATCTTATTTGGAGAGTTATAAATTACTCCAAGAGCCTAAAGGGTTTAGGAAAGTCATATTTAAAGGGTTTAGGAAAGTCATATTCTAATCAATTGAAAAAAGATAATGATTTTAAATTTTAGAAGGATGATGGAGAAGCTTATTTTGTCCTTCAATCCATGGATGGAAATTAATAGAAGATCATGATAAAAGATCATAATAAAAACATATATAAAAATCTAATATATTATGTGATTTAAGTGCATGATTAAGTGAAATCTCTCCCTCAAAATTTGTATAAATATTCTTCTCGTTAATGAATAAAATGCTAGTTATAGGTGCCAATCACGTGAGTGATAACACCTGTAACACGCTGTGTCAGTCTCTTTACTTATGATTATTAGTATTTTTTTTCATATTATTTGGATATATATTGTGATATCCTTGGATCTATGCAATGGGAATTAGATCATGATGAGATCATGATAATAAGATCGATTTACTTTTAAACATATACCTTAAATAATCTTGGTTATAGGTTACTCAAGAGGGACATCGAGATAACCGGATAGACTGGTGTGTTGTATACTCGTCCATATGATGGAGGTGACTGATCTCATAGCTACTTGTGTGGGGACACTAAGGATACAGTGTAGGCACTCATTGGAGAATAAGTTCACCGATTGATCCGCTTATAAAATATTGGATAGTTATTGATACCACATATCATATAGCAATTCTGTAGTCTCGGTAGTGTATATGATCCTTAGACTTGAGACACCAATGATGTCTTGTATAAGTACTCATTCTTTGACATCGGATTTATAAGTTTGGAAGTTTCAGATTCGATACAATCGGATTTCGGGAATGGTAACCAATCTTACGAAGGTAATTGAGTGTCAATAGATGATCATTCACTCTCGATATCATGAGAGAAATATCTCATATGTTCTTGCTCAAACAAATCCCTAGCCAGAGTCATTCAGATTGAGAGACAAAGAGTTCTTCGGGAGAATCCGATTAGAGCGAGACTCGAGTGGAAATCGTATATAGCTGATAATACCATGCCCGATATACGGTCTCTAGGATATTAAATGGATGAGGGAGTATAGGTACATGGTAATTGAGGATAGATATGTCCAAAAGATTGGATTTCCCTGTATCATATGGGGACTGTGGCATAGTGGCCTAGTACGTTCGCAGTCAATAAGTCGAGTGAATTATTATAGAGATAATAATTTACTGAGTCAGAAAGAGTTCTGACAGGTAATACTCACAGCTCGATATTGGGCCTAGAGGGTTGCACATATATGGTAGGTATTACGAATAGTAGAGGTTCGGACATGAGATATCCGTCGGAGCCCCTATCTTATTGGATATCCAATAAGTCTCTGAATTATTGGATCCCATGGATGAGATCCAATGAGAGCTAATAAGAGATTATTGGATAAAGACCCATTAATCAAAGAGGTTTAGGTAATTGGATAGAGATCCAATACCCAATAGGGCTAGATCCATTATGGTTGACATGGGGCCTCTATAAATAGTAGGAAATCAAAGGCTCATAGGCTAGGGCTTCTTGGTGGCCACCTTCTATTCTCCTCTCCCTAGAGAGGAGCATCTTCATAGTCCCTACTATGTGGATTATCACTAGAGAGGATGCTTAACCTCCCTTATCCTCCCCATGGATCTGCAAGAATTTATGGATATACGATCTCCCTAAGTAGTATATTTCTTATATACGCAGTTTTCGGATTTACAGATTTGTTTTTACTCACCGATCTTCGCACAATGATGAAACCTTTTCGTTGAAATCTAGGATGTTTTGTTTTTGTTCTTCCGCTGCATATGAGATATCGCCCCTGTATTTCCCAATAGTGGTATCATAGCTAGGTTATTCATATGAATATTGGATTTTAAACTACATATGTTGTGATTTAGAGAGGCTTTTGACGTCAAAATCGTTGACGTAAAAGTGGAAAAGGGCAGCAACTGTTGCTGCCCTTGTTGCCCTCGCGGGGCTGCCATCTAAATGCAGGCACTGCTTACATGGGTAGCGTCGCTTGTAGGCAACATGCCCACATGGGTTGGCACACCCGTGGCGTCCGCAAGGGCTGCGGGCGATCGTCGGCGCAGGCACACCACCCGCAGCGACGCTTGCCCTACCAATGGGTGACCCACCCGCAAAAGGGGCATGCCTGCAAGGGAGGCGCCTTACGCAAGCGGCGGCCGCCAGCAAGGTGGCAGCGGTCGCAATGCAAGCAGCAAGGAAGAGGAAGGAATTAGTTTTTTGGGCAAAAGATAATTTTGCCCTTAGAAATTTTAGAAATTTCACTTATGTCCTTTTATCTAAATTACCAAAATATCCTTCAGAATTTATAAAATTCCCTACGTATCCTTGATTTCAAAAAAATATTAGTTAATTAAAATATTAATTAACTATTATTATTTATCTAATAGTCTTACATGATAATGATATGTACAAGTGATGTATGATATGGACGGATGATCATATACCGTGTGATGTGTGTATATATATGATTATTATTATTGGGGCATGCGAGCCTTTATTTTTCTCATTTATTATCGGGCCTGTGTGTTTGTAATTATGTTATAATTACATGAGGAGGTACAGTAGGAGTGTGAAAATGATAGCAGGACCCATGAGGCCGAGACGAACGATCACCACGCATGGAGATGAGTCGAGATGTCGACAGAACTAACGAGGATGAGATAGACGATCACAAGGCATGAAGATGTGCCGCTGCACACATAGATCTTGATGTGAGTGATTGGGCCTACTGGCTCGGGTTTGATTATATTAGGATGTGATCCATGATTATCTGGTATGATTGCTCATGTGATGTGTGATTGGTTATACACATACTATATATATATATATTTGTATGTGATGTAGAATATATATTAAATATATATGTGTGTGACGTGTCATATTAGGAGATCGAGTAAAAAAATTCTCCTCTCTCGATAATATTAAGTCGATAAACATGAAACAATTAGATTGACCCATGTGACCTTCCATCGTTATAGGTAGGAATCAATTCCTGGTATAGGTTAAGTTGGTCGAGTCCCTCAAGGCTTACGTATATTGCGATTCACTATCTTGCCTACGACATAGAGATGTCACTGGTGACGTAAAGACATTGTATGCTTAGTCGATCCTTCGAGAGTATATCATTAAATCAGACTCATCTTGTAACAATGATGATGATTTAACCGAACATCATGGTTGGTATAGTCCCTTGAGACTATGGTGGTTCGGAGGCTGAATATGATGGGAATCATAAAGAGTTATGATTGACAAGAGTTGTCTACCTTTTGGACTCAGTGTGATTGGTCAAGTCCCTCAAGATTACACTAAAACATCGATTAGATCCCGATCCCCACTAGAAGTTTACCGGAGTCTTTCGTTTCACGTGCTGAGGATCTCACATGACTTGTTAGAAAAATAGTGGGAGCACGTCAAGATAGAAGTCCTTAGCTTGATTATTTATATTTTTATAAAATCTATATGTTATTTAATTCTGGTATATCTTTATTTTAGAAAATATCGCTATTAGACCCTCTACGTGGCATACTTGATGCCAAATACCTCATTGGTCCAAATTATACGGATTGTCTCCGCAACTTGAGAATAATTCTCATGACGGAGAAAATTATGTATGTCCTTAATATAGTGATGCCTATGCCCAAGGAAGGGGCAAGCGACGATGAGAACGCTCGCTACAAGAAGTACGTAGATGACTCCACTCTTGCTCAATATTATATGTTGGGCTCCATGACTCCCGAGTTACAGAGACAATATACAACGATGGTTGACAGATCCATACTCTTGCATCTCCGTAAATTGTTTGAGGAATAGGGAAGAACTCAATGATATGAGATATCAAAGAGTCTCTTCTAGAGCAGGATGATTGAGGGGACACTAGTTCAAAATCATGTCCTTAAGATAATTGAGTGGATAGAAAAACTCACACGTCTAGGAATGGTCCTAAAGGATAACATGTATGTGGATCTTATTGTTAGGAAATCCGTCAGGGGAGCGACATTACATGCGCAGCGGAAGAACAAAAAACAAAACACCCCAGACTTCCTATAGAAAGTTTCCGTCGTTGTGCGAAGATCGGTGCGTCAAAAATAAATTCATGAAAACTACATGTGTTAAAGTAAGTACCTAGGAAGATCGTATATCCCTGAATCCCTACAAATATGTAGGAGAGGATGAAGAAGGTCAAGCGTCCTCCTCTCTAGCGGTATTTACATGACAGGGACTGCGACGATGCACCTCTCTCTCTGGGGAGAGGAGAACATGAGGTGGCTACCAAAAGAAACCCTCAGCCTATAGAGCTTTGGTTCCCTCCTATTTATAGAGGCCCCTTGAAAACCCTAATGGATCTTTTGCCCTATTGAGGAGCTCTGAGAGGGTCACCTCAAGTTTGTTCATATTAAAATTCATTATGAACTGAGAAAAGGAATCTGGTAGGGACTGAAGTACAAGATCCATACACAGGTTATCCTCTAGGACCATTCCTAGACCTGTGAGTTTCTCGATCCACTCAATCATCTTAAGGATATGGTTTTGAACCGGTGTCCCCTCAGTCATCTTGATACGAAAAAGACTCTTTGATGTCTCATATCGCT
This sequence comes from Musa beccarii, assembly GCA_024322285.1. Classification (NCBI taxonomy): domain Eukaryota; kingdom Viridiplantae; phylum Streptophyta; class Magnoliopsida; order Zingiberales; family Musaceae; genus Musa; species Musa beccarii. The sequence goes on along the minus strand of CM044396.1, from coordinate 9,927,047 downwards.
GATTTCTTCCCTGTTCCTCAAACAGTTTATGGAGATGCAGGAGCATGGAATTAGCATCCATATTTTTATATTATCTCTGTAACTCAGTAGTCATAGAGGCCAACATATAATATTGAGCAAGAGTGGAATCATCTAAGTACTTCACATAACGAGCGATCTCAACCTCGCTTGCCCCTTCTATTGGGAAATCCTTCAGCGGAGCGACATCACATGCACAGCGGAAGAATAGAAAACACAAAACCCCAGATTTTCTGTAGAAAGTTTTCATCGTCGTGCGAAGATCGGTGCATCAAAAACAAATCCGTAAAACTGCATGTGTAAAAGAAGATACCTAGGGAGATCGTATATCCCTAAATCCCTAAAGATCTGTAGGGGAGGATGAAGGAGGTTAAGCATCCTCCTCTCTAGCGGTATCCACACGACAGGGACTGCGACGATGCACCTCTCTCTCTGGGGAGAGGAGAACAGGAGGTGGCTACCAAAAGAAACCCTCAGCCTATAGAGCTTTGGTTCCCTCCTATTTATAGAGGCCCCCTGAAAACCCTAATGGATCTTTTGCCCTATTGGGTATTGGATCTCCATCTAATTACTCAAGCCTCTTGGATTAGTGGGTCTCTACCCAATAATTTCTTATTAGCAATTATTGGATCTCATATTATGATCCAATAATTCAGGGGCTTAATAGATATCCAATAAGATAGGGGGTTTTGTAGATATCTCATATTCGAACCTCTACTAGTCGCAACACCTATCATATGTGTGTGACCCTCTAGGCCCAATATCGAGGTGGCCGTGAGTTATACTTGTCAGAACTCCTTCTAACATAGTGAATTATTATCTCTATAATAATTCACCCAACTCATCGACTACGGACGTACCAGGCCACTACGCCGCGGCCCCCAAACGATACAGGGGAATCCAATCCTTTGGACTTATCTATCCTGAGTTACCATATATCTATAGTCCCTCATCCATCTAATATCCCAGAGACCCTATACCAGGCATGGTGTTGTCAGGCTCATACGGTCTCTCCTCGAGTCTTGCTCTTGTTGGATTCTCCCGGAGAACCCTTTCTCTCTTAATCCAAGTAACCTTGGCCAAGGATTTGTTTGAGCAAGAACACATGGGATATTCCTCTCATGATATCGAGAGCGGATGATCCTCTATTGACACTTAATAGCCCTCATAAGGTTGGCTACCACTCCCAATGACCGACTATACTAGATCTGAAACTTTCCAAACCTATAAGTCCGGTATCAAAGAGTGGAGTACTCATACAAGACATCCTTGGTGTCTCAAGTATAAGGACTAGATACACTACTAGGACTACGGAATCGCTGTCTGACGTGAGGTATCAATAACCATCCAACATTCTGTAGGCGAATCAATCAGCGAACTCATTCTCCAATCAGCACCTGCACTGTACCCTTAGTGTCCTCACACGAGTAGCTATGAGACCAGTTACCTCCATCATATGAATGGGTATACAATACACCAGTCTATCTAGTTGTCTCGATGTCCTTCTCGAGTAACCTATGACCAGGATAATTTAGGGTCTGTGTTTAAAGGTGAATCGGTCTCATTATCGTGATCTCATCACAATCTGATTCCCATTGCACAGATCCAAGGACATCACAGTATATGCAACGCGTAAGATAAAGTGATAAAATGCCTAATAATAAGCAAAGAGATAAAGTGCATATCAAGTCACAAGTGTCATCACTCATGTGATTGGCTTGCAGGACACATATGACTAGCAATCTCCCACTTGACCTAAAGCCAATCACCTATGTGTCTGATCCCTATTAGACCTCTATAATGCTCAAAGATAATTTGAGACAATAGCTTGGTCAATGGATCTGCAATGTTATCTTTAGATGGAACTCTTTCCACTACTATATCTCGTCGGGCCACGATCTCTCTAATAAGTTGGAACCTCCTCAGAACACTTCTGATGAGACCCAGGTTCCCTTATTTGAGTAATCGCCCCGTAGTTGTCACAATATAAGGGAATCAGTTCTTCGCTGCTCAACATGACTCCCAAATCTATAATGAACTTCTTCATCTAGACTCCCTCCTTTGCTACCTCTATCGTAGCAATGTATTCCGCCTCTGTGGTTGAGTCAGCAGTAGTGTCTTGCTTGGAACTCTTCCAGCATACTGCTCCTCCATTCAGGGTGAACACATACCCTGAATTAGACTTGCTATCATCGACATCGGACTGGAAGCTCGAGTCCGTGTAGCCCTCAACCCTGAGACTACTACCTCCATATACCAGTAAAAGATCCTTAGTCCTTCTTAAGTACTTAAGGATACTTTTTACTGCTTTCTAGTGCTCCAAGCCTGGAACTGCTTGATATCTGCTCGTGACACTCAGAGCATGCGTTATATCAGGCCTGGTACATAGCATAGCATACATGATAAATTCTATCGTTGAAACATATGATATCATATCCATGTGTGCCCTTTCTTTAGGAGTCTTTGGGGACATACTCCTAGAAAGTGATATTCCATGTCTCATTGGTATGAGACCTCTCTTGGAATTTTCTATGCCAAACCTTTTGATAATGGTGTCTATGTACCTGGACTGGGACAAACCAAGCATCATCTTGGATCTATCTCTATAGATCCGTATCCCCAATATGCAGGATGCTTCCCCTAAGTCCTTCATGGAGAAGTGCTGAGATAACCAAGTCTTTACTATGGAGAGCATTCCTACATCATTCCCAATGATCAGGATGTCATCCACATATAATACCAAAAAGGTGATATTGCTCCCACTTAATTTCTTGTACACACAAGGTTCATCTTTGTTCTTAACGAAGTCATAAGATCTGATCGCCTCATCAAATCTTATGTTCCAACTTCGGGAAGCTTGCTTCAATCCATAAATGAACCTAAGCAACATGCACACCTTATCTGCGTTATCCCTAAACATGAATCCCTCAGGCTGTATCGTATACACCTCCTCCTCGAGGTTGCCATTGAGGAATGCGGTTTTGACGTACATCTGCCAGATCTCATAATCATAGTGTGCTGCAATAGATAATAGAATTCCAATGGATTTTAACATGGCTACAGGTGAGAAAGTTTCGTCATAGTCAACACCTTACTTTGACGATACCCTTTAACCACTAGCCTTTCTTTATAGGTCTCTACCTTTCCATCTACTCCAATCTTCTTTTTGAAGATCCACTTGCAACCAATGGGTACAATACCCTTGGGTGCATTAACTAGGTTCCAAGTCTTATTGGAGTACATGAAATCCATTTCTGAATTCATGACTTCTTGCCATTTCCCGGAGTCTATGCTCATAATAGTCTCCTCGTAGGTCTGAGGATCAATATCCTTAACATCCTCTCCTCTGATATGTCCCACATATCTCTCAGGAGGATGAGATACTTTATCGGACCTACGTAAAGTTGGAACTTGTGTGTTAGGTATCTGAACAGATTCTGGAATGGTGCTTGAGCTAGGTTCTCCAACCTCGCTCAACTCTATCATGCTCCCACTATCTTCACCAAGAATGTGTTCCTTCTTAAGGAACATTGCTCTGTTGGCTACAAAGACCTTTTAGTCCTTACGGTGATAGAAATAATACCCACAAGTTTCCTTGGAGTATCCCATGAACTTGCACTGTTCTGTTCTTGATTCCAACTTATCAAGGTTGTGTCTCTTAACGTGGGCAGGGCAATCCCAAATCTTAACAATCTTAATATCATGCATCTTCCCATTCCATATCTCATATGGAGTAGACATCAATGACTTAGTTGGAATTCTGTTCAGAAGGTAAGCTGCAGTCTCTAGGACATATCCCCAGAATGAGATGGGTAGGTCGGCAAAACACATCATGGAACGCACCATGTCTAACAATGTGCGATTCCTCCTTTCTGATACACCATTAAGCTATGGTGTATAATGAGGTATCCATTGGGATAAGATCTCATAGTCTTTGAGGAACCGGATGAACTCTATACTCAAGTACTCACCTCTTCGATCTGATCGAAGGGTTTTAATACTCTTTCATGTCTGGTTCTCCACTTCTCATTTCCTCTTAGACTCACTTACACTCATGATATGTGGAGCTATATCTAGCATAAATAAATCATTATGCACTATTCCTCTCGTGATGATCTCATCATCTAATATTATTGAACAACCATTGTTCTCGAAAACTAATTTATATCCATTAACTATCAAACATGAAATGAAAATAATGTTATTGATAATAGAAGGAACATAATAGCATGCATCTAATGCAATAATAGCTCCGCCAGGCAGATGTAAGATAACTTTGCCAATAGCCACTACAGCAACCTTTGCTCTATTGCCTATCTTAAGGTCCATCTCGCCTCTATTCAATCTCCTAGGTTTTGCCAAAACCTGCAACGAATTGCAGATATGATAAGCACTCCCGGTATCCAATACCCATGTGTTATCAAAAGATTCTGATAAATGGAGACTGATCATGAATATACCTGAAGCTTCTGCAAGCTTCTGTTTCACCCTCTCTGCAAGGTACTCTTTGTAGTTCCTCTTCCAGTGCTCATCTTTACCGTAGTGGAAGCACTGGCCTTTATCCTTTGTTGGGTCTTTCTTGGCAACCTTTGCCTTACCTATTCTACCCTTCCCTTGCCCTTGTTAAGGGTCTTCTCAGCCTTCCTTTTCTTTCTGGTCTCACCAGTGTAGAGAACCGGCTTCTCTTTCTTAATGGTGCTCTCTACTTCTCTCAACATATTGAGGAGCTCTGAGAGGATTACCTCAAGTTTGTTTATATTAAAATTCATTATGAACTAAGAAAAGGAATCTGATAGGGACTGAAGCATAAGATCCACACACAGGTTATCCTCTAGGACCATTCCTAGACTTGTGATTTTCTTGATCCACTCAATCATCTTAAGGATATGGTTCTGAACTAGTGTCCCCTCAGTCATCCTGGCACGGAAAAGACTCTTTGATATCTCATATCGCTGAGTTCTTCCCTGTTCCTCAAATAGTTTGCGGAGATGCAGGAGTATGGAATTAGCATCCATATTTTCATGTTGTCTCGGTAACTCAATAGTCATAGAGGCCAACATATAACACTGAGCAAGAGTGGAATCATCTAAGTACTTCATATAACGAGCAATCTCATCCTCGTTTGCCCCTTCGTCAGGCGTAGGGATCAATGTATCAAGGACATACACAATTTTCTCCACCGTAAGAACGATTCTCAGATTGCAAAGCCAATCCGTATAATTTGGACCAGTGAGGCGATTGGCATCAAGTATGCCACGTAAAAGATTTGAAAGCGATATTTTTCTGAAATAAAAGATGTAGCAGAAATAAATAACATACAGACTTTGCAGAAATTTAATCAGTTAAGATAAGGACTTCTATCTTAATGTACTCATACTAATTTTTCGTGAGACACACAACACCCTCCAGTATATGAATCGGAGACCCCCGGTTGATCTCTAGTGGGGATCGGGATCCAATCGGCGTCTTAACGTAACCTCGAGAGACTCGACCAATCACGTTAAGCCCATAAAGGTAGGCAACTCTTACCAATCACAACTCCTTGTGATTCCCGTCCTGTTCGGCCTCCGAACCACCATGGCCTCGAGGGACTTGACCAACCATGATGTTCGGTTAAGTCATCACCATCGTTACAAGAGGAGTCTAATTCGGTGATATACTCTCGAGGGACTCAACCAAGCATACCATGTCCTCAGGTCACCGGTGACATCTCTATGTCGTAGATAAGATAGCGAGACGCGATATAGGTGAGTCTCGAGGGACTCGACCAACTCAACCTACACCGAGAATCGGTTCCTACTTATAACGATGGAAGGCCACGTGGGTCAATCTAATTACCTCACGTTTACCGACTTAATATTATTAATGGAGAGAATTTTTTATTTGGTCTCCTAACATAATGTGTCACACACATACGTATTTAATATATATATCTACATCGCATGCAAATATATATATACATATCTAGTATGTGTATATCTAATCACACATCACATGAGCAATCACACCAGATGATCATAAACTACATCCTAATGTGATCAAGCTCGAGCCAGTGGTCCCAATCACTCACATCAAGTTCTGTGTACTTTGACGCATCTCTATGCCCTGTGATCATTCATCTCGCTTCGTCGGATCCGTCGACATCTCAACGCATCTCCATGCGTCGGATCATTCGTCTTAACCTCGTGAGTCATGCTACTGCTGCGCCTCCTCATGTAATTACAACATAATTACAGGCACTCAAGCCCGACAATAAATGAGAAAATAATAGAGGCTCGCAGGCTCCAATAATAATAATCACATGTACACACATCACATCACAGGTCCATGATCATCTGTCCACACCATACATCACATGTATATGTTATTTTATAGGACTACTAGATAAAAAATAATAGTTAATTAAATTATTTAATTAACATATTTATTTTTTCGAAATCAGGGACATAAAGAGAATTTTTAAATTCCAAAGGGTATTTTGGTAATTCGGCCAAAAGGGTATTTTGGTAATTCTATCAAAAGGGACATAATCTAGAATTTTTAAAATTCTAAGGGGTATTTTAGTAATTCTATCAAAAGAGATAGAATTTGAAATTTCTGAAATTTCGAGGGGCAAAATTATCTTTTGATAAAAATCCCTAATCCCTGTGCCCTGCTGCGTTTGCGGCTGTAGTGCACTCGCCGCCACCTAGCTGGCGGCGGCGTTGCACCAGCCGCGAGGGGCGCCGCTCGTGTAAGTGCCACCAACGGGGCAACGCCCGCAAGCGCTGCCCCGCGGGCACCCCGCGAGCAACCCGACAGCGCCCCTACGACGCCGCTTCATGGGGCCCTACCGGCGCCCAGCAAGCATTGCGCCCTTCAGCGCGCGCGCCTCTGCACGCGGGCGCAGCGCCCGCCGGCACCTACGGCGGGCGCGAGCCACCGACGCAGTGACGGCTTGCCTACGGCGATGCCTGGTTTGGCGGCGGTTGTTGCCTATCGCGGCAAAAGGCTAAGCGACCTTGCGGCCGCTACATGAGCGCAACAAGGGCAGCAACAGTTGCTGCCCTTATTGGCCCTTTTGCACCAACGATTTTGGCATCAAAAGCAGATCCAAAACACAACACACGCAGTTTAAGATCCGATCTTCTCATGAACAACCTGGCTCTGATACCACTGTTGGGAAATCCTTCAAGGGAGCGACATCACATGCGCAGTGGAAGAATAGAAAACACAAAACCTCAGATTTTTCGTAGAAAGTTTCCGTCATCGTGCGAAGATCGGTGTGTCAAAAACAAATCCGCAAAACTACACGTGTAAAAGAAGATACCTGGGGAGATCATATATCCCTGAATTCCTGTATATCTGTAGGAAAGGATGAAGGAGGTCAAGCATCCTCGTCTCTAGCGGTATCCACACGACAGGGATTGCGATGATGCACCTCTCTCTCTGGGGAGAGGAGAACAGAAGGTGGCTACCAAAAAAACCCTTAGCCTATAGAGCTTTGATTCCCTCCTATTTATAGAGGCCCCATGAAAACTCTAATGGATCTTTTGCCCTATTGGGTATTGGATCTTCATCAAATTACCCAAGCCTCTTAGATTGGTGGGTCTCTACCCAATAATCTCTGATTAGCAATTATTGGATCTCATCTCAGGATCCAATAATTCATGGGCTTAATGGATGTCCAATAAGATAGGGGGTTCAACATATATCTCTTATCCGAATCTCTACTCGTCGCAACACCTACCATATGTGTATGACCCTCTATGCCCAATGTCGAGCTGGCCGTGAGTTATACTTGTCAGAACTCCTTTTGACATAGTGAATTATTATCTCTATAATAATTCACCCAACTCATCGACTGCGGACGTACCATGCCACTACGCCGCGGCCCGCAGACGATACAAGAGAATCTAATCCTTTGGACCTATCTGTCCTCAGTTACCATGTATCTATAGTCCCTCGTCCATCTAATATCTCAGAGACCTTATACCGGGCATGGTGCTGTCAGGCCCATACGGTCTCTCCTCGCTCTTGTCGGAGTCTCCTAGAGAACCCTTTCTCTCTCAATCCGAATAACCTTGGCCAAGGATTTGTTCGAGCAAGAACACATGGGATATTCCTCTCATGATACCGAGAGCGGATGATCCTCTATTGACACTCAATAGCCCTCGTAAGGTTGGCTACCACTCTGAATGACCGGTTATACTAGATCTGAAACTTTCCAAACCTATAAGTCCGGTATCAAAGAGTAAAGTACTCATACAGGACATCCTTAATGTCTCAAGTCTAAGGACCATATACACTACTGGGACTACGGACTCGCTGTCTGCCGTGAGGTATCAATAACCGTCCAATATTCCGTAGGTGGATCAATCAGTGAACTCATTCTCCAATCAACACCTGCACTGTACCCTTAGTATCCCCACATGAGTAGCTATGAGACCAGCTACCTCCATCATATGAACGGGTATACAACACACCAGTCTATCCGGTTATCTCGATATCCTTCTCGAGTAACCTATAACCAGGATAATTTAGGGTCTGTGTTTAAAGGTGAATCGGTCTCATTATCATGATCTTATCACGATTCGATTCCCATTGCACAGATCCAAGGACATCACAGTATATGCAACATGCAAGATAAAATGATAAAATGCCTAATAATAAGTAAAGAGATAAAGTGCATATCAAGTCATAAGTGTCATCACTCATGTGATTGGCTTGTAGGGCACATATGACTAGCACCTTCGTCGGGCATAGGGATCACTGTATCAAGAACATACGTGATTTTTTTTTACCGTGAGAATGATTCTCAAATTGCTAAGCTAATCCGTATAATTTGGACCAGTGAGGCGATTGGCATCAAGTATGCCATGTAAAGGATTTGAAAGCGATATTTTTCTGAAATAAAAGATGTAGCAGAAATAAATAGCATGCAAACTTTGTAGAAATTTAAACAATTAAGATAAGGACTTCTATCTTAATGTATTCCCACTAATTTTGTCACGAGATACACAACACCCTCCGGTATGTGAATCAGAGACCCCGGCTGATCTCTAGTGGGGATCAGGATCCAATCAGCGTCTTAACATAACCTCGAGGGACTCGACCAATCACTTTAAGCTCGTAAAGGTGGGCAACTCTTGCTAATCACAACTCCTTGTGATTCCCGTCCTGTTCGGCCTCCGAACCACTATGGCCTCGAGGGACTCGACCAACCATGATGTTCGGTTAAGTCATCACCATCATTACAAGATGAGTCTGATTCGGTGATTTACTCTCGAGGGACTCGACCAAGCATACCATGTCCTCAGGTCACCGATGACATCTCTATGTCGTAGATAAGATAGCGAGACGCGATATAAGTGAGTCTCAAGGGACTCGACCAACTCAACCTACACCGGGAATCGATTCCTACCTATAACGATGGAAGGCCACGTGGGCCAATCTAATTACCTCACGTTTACCGACTTAATATTATTAATGAAGATGATTTTTGATTTGGTCTCCTAACATAATATGTCACACACATATGTATTTAATATATATATCTACGTCGCATGCAAATATATATATATACATATCTAGTATGTGTATATCTAATCACACATCACATGAGCAATTACACCAGATGATCATGGACCACATCCTAATGTGATCAAGCCGAGCTAGTGGGCTCAATCACTCACATCAAGATCTATGTGTATTTCGACGTATCTCTATGCCCTGTGATCGTCCATCTCGCTTCGTCGGATCCGTCGACATCTCAATGCATCTCCATGTGTCGGATCATCCGTCTCGGCCTCGTGATTCACGCTACCACTGCGCCTCCTCATGTAATTACAACATAATTACAGGCACGCAGGCCCGACAATAAATGAGAAAAGAATAGAGGCTCACAGGCCCCAATAATAATAATCACATGTACACATATCACATCACAGGTCTATGATCATCTGTCCACATCATACATCACATGTATATGTTATTTTATAGGACTACCAGATAAAGAAAATAATAGTTAATTAAATTATTTAGTTAACATATTTATTTTTTTTGAAATCAAGGATATAAAGGGAATTTTTGAATTCCCATGGGGTATTTTGGTAATTCGGCCAAAAGGATATTTTGGTAATTCTATCAAAAGGGATAGAATCTGGAATTTCTAAAATTCTGAGAGGTAAAATCATCTTTTGCCCTAAAACCCTAATCCCTCACCCTTACTGCGCTTGCGGCCGCCACCACCCTGCCAACGACGCCCCTTGCGCGTGGGGAGGCGGCGGCACGCCGTGCCGCCTTCACTGCAGCGAGCGCCGCGAGGGTGGGCACGGCGCCCGCAGGTGCCGCTCATTCGGCGACGCTGCGGCGGCGCGACCATCGCGGCACTTTTGCCATAGGCGCGGCGCCGCAGGCGCGCTAACCCTGCGAGCGGTGCCTATAAGCGCGTCGCCGCTTGCCCTGCAGCACACCACAGTCGCCAATGAGGTAGCCTATAGGTCTTTGCCGCTAGGCCCGCACCCGCCCGTCGATTGTCGTTGCAGCGAAGGTCATGTGCGAGAGCATCAAGGGCAGCAACTGTTGCTGCCCTTCCTCGCCTTTTGCGCCAACAATTTTAGCAACAAAAGCTATTTTAAATTACTACACACATAATTTAAGATCCGATCTTCGCACGAATAACCTGGCTCTGATACCACTGTTGGGAAATCCGTCAAGGGAGTGACATCACATGCGCAGCGGAAGAACAGAAAACAAAACACCCCAGATTCCCATAGAAAGTTTCCGTCATCGTGCGAAGATCGGTGCGTCAAAAATAAATTCGTAAAAACTACATGGGTTAAAGAAAGTACATAGGGAGATCGTATATCCCTGAATCCCTGTAGATCTGTAAGAGAGGATGAAGAAGGTCAAGCGTCCTCCTCTCTAGCGGTATCCACACAATAGGGACTGCGACGATGCACCTCTCTCTCTGGGGAGAGGAGAACAGGAGGTGGCTACCAAAAGAAACCCTCAGCCTATAGAGCTTTGGTTCCCTCCTATTTATAGAGGCCCCTTGAAAACCCTAATGAATCTTTTGCCCTATTGGGTATTGGATCTTCATCTAATTACCCAAGCCTCTTGGATTAGGGGGTCTCTACCCAATAATCTCTTATTAGCAATTATTGGATCTCATCTCAGGATATAATAATTCAGGAGCTTAATAGATATCCAATAAGATATGGGGTTTAGCAGATATCTCATATCCGAACCTCTACTCGTCGTAACACCTACCATATGTGTGTGACCCTCTAGGCTCAATATCGAGCTACCCGTGAGTCATACTTGTCAGAACTCCTTCTAACTTAGTAAATTATTATCTCTATAATAATTCACCTAACTTATCGACTACGGACGTACCAGGCCACTACGCCACGGCCCCTAGACGATACAGGGGAATCCAATCCTTTGGATATATCTGTCCTCAGTTATCATGTATCTATATTCCCTCATCCATCCAATATCTCAGAGACCCTATACCGGGCATGGTGCTGTCAGGCCCATACAGTGTCTCCTCGAGTCTTGCTCTTGTCGGATTCTCTCAGAGAACTCTTTCTCTCTCAATCCGAATAACCTTGGCCAAGGATTTGTTCGAGTAAGAATATATGGGATATTCCTCTCATGATACCGAGAGCGGATGATCCTCTATTGACACTCAATAGCCCTCGTAAGGTTGGCTACCACTCCCAATAACCAACTGTACTAGATCTGAAACTTTTTAAACCTATAAGTCCGGTATCAAAGAGTGGAGTACTCATATAGGACATCCTTGGTATCTCAAATCTAAGGACCAGATACACTACTGGGACTACGGAATCGCTGTCTGACGTGAGGTATCAATTACCATCCAACATTCCATAGGCGGATCAATCAGTGAACTCATTCCCCAATAAGCACCTGCACTATACCCTTAGTGTCCCCACACGAGTAGCTATGAGACCAGCTACCTCCATCATATAGATAGGTATACAGTACACCAGTCTATCCGGTTATCTCGATGTCCTTCTCGAGTAACCTATGACCAGGATAATTCAGGGTCTGTGTTTAAAGGTGAATCGGTTTCATTATCATGATCTCATTATGATCTGATTCCCATTGCACAAATCCAAGAACATCACAATATATACAACACGCAAGATAAAGTGATACAACGCCTAATAATAAGCAAAGAGAAAAAGTGCATATCAATTCACAAGTGTCATCACTCATGTGATTGGCTTGCAGGGCACATATGACTAGCACTTATGCTTCAATCCCTGCTAGATTCATTTTCACAGTTCTCTATGTTGGTAAGACTAGAAAGAAAAGAAAGATAAGTCTCTTAAGAAGCACAAGGGCAAAAGCAAACCGGGTAAAGCAAAGGTTACTATGAAGGACTCAATAAAGGACAAAAGTCAGTGCTTCCACTACAGCGAAGACGAGCATTGAAAGAGGAACTGCAAAGAGTATACTATAGAGAAGGTGAAATAGAAGCTTAGAGAAGCTTCAAGTACATTCATGATCAGTCTCCATTTATCAGACTCATATAATAACATATGTGTATTGGATACTAGCAGTGTTTATCATATCTGTAATTCATTGCAGGTTTTGGCAAGACCTAGGAGATTGATGAGAGGTAAGATGGACCTCAAGATGGGTAATGGAGTAAGATTTGTCACTATTATTATTTACGAGATCATACTATATCTGCTTGGTTGAGCTATTATTGCATTAGATGCATGTTATTTTGTTCTCTTTATTATCAAAAATATTATTTTCATTTTATGTTTGACATTGAATGGCTATAAAGTAGTTTTTTAGAATAATAGTCGTTCAATTATTAAAGATGATGAGATCATCACGAGAGGAACATTGCATAATGGTTTGATTATGCTAGACACTACTCCACACATCATGAATGTAAGTATGTCCAAGAGGAAACGAGATGAGGTAAATAGTGCATACCTATGGCATTGTAGATTAGATCATATCCATGAGGGAATGATTCGAAAGTTGCTGAAGGATGGATATCTAGATCCATTCGACTGTGAGTTATATGCGACTTACGAACCTTGCCTTCATGGAAAGTTGATCAACTCTTAGTGGAACTTGAGAGAGAGCCACTGAGTTGTTGGAACTTATACATAGTGATGTATGTGGTCCCATGTCAACTCAGACCATAGTGGTTATTCCTACTTCATTACTTTCACTAATGATTTTTCTAGGTAAGGACATGTGTACTTGATGAAGTACAAGTCCAAAGCCTTCGAGAAATTCAGGGAATATAAGAATGAAATAGAGAACACCCTAGAGGTCGCAGCTTTCTTTCTGAATAGAGTTCCAACTAAGTTTATAGTGTTTACACCATATGAGATATGGAAAGGGAAGAAGCCCGATCTTAAGGTTGTTAAGATTTGGGACTGCCCTACCCATATTAAGAGACATAATCCCAATAAGTTAGAATCTAGGACGGAACGATGCAAGTTCGTGGGATACCCTAAGGAAATTTATGGGTATTATTTCTATCACTCCAAGGACCAAAAGATCTTTGTAGCCAAGAGAGTAATGTTCCTTGAAAAGGAATACATTCTTAGTAGAGACAGTGGGAGTATGATAGAGTTGAGTGAGGTTGGAGTATCTAGCTCAAGTATCATTCCACAGCCAACGTCTATTCAAGTACCTAGCACACAAGTTCTGATTTTACATATGTTCGGTAGAGTATCTCATCCTCTTGAGAGATATGTGGGATATATCAAAGAAGAGGATATTGAGGATAATAATCCTCAGACCTACGAGGAGGTTATTACGAGTATAAACTTCGGGAAGTGACAAAGAACCATGAATTCAAATATGGATTTCATGTACTCCAACAAGGTTTGAAACTTAGTTAATGCACTAAAGGGTAGATGGAAAGGTAGAGACCTATAAAGTAAGGCTAGTGGCTAAAGGGTATCGTCAAAGCTAAGGTGTTGACTATGACGGAACCTTCTCACCCATAGCTATGCTAAAATCCATCCAAATTCAATTGACTTTTACAGCACACTATGAGATCTAGCAGATGGATGTGAAAATCACATTCCTCAATGGTAACCTCGAGGAGGAGGTATATATGATATAGCCTGAGAGATTCATATCTAAGGACAGTCCAGATAAGGTGTACAGGTTGCTAAGATCCATCTACAGACTAAAACAAGCTTCCCAAAGTTGGAACATAAGATTTGATGAGGTGATCAGATCTTATGACTTCGTTAAGAACGAAGATGAACATTGTGTGTGTAGGAATGTAAGTAGGAGCGCTATCACCTTCTTGATGTTATATATGGATGACATCCTAATCATTAGGAATGATGTAGGAATGCTCTCCATGGTAAAGGCTTAGTTATCTAGACACTTCTCCATAAAAGACTTAGGAGAAGCATCCTACATATTGGAGATTCGGATATATAGAGATAGATCTAAGAGGATGCTTGACTTAGTCCAATCTAGGTATATAGACACCATTGTCAAAAGGTTTAGCATGAAAAATTCTAAGAGAGGTCTCATACCGATAAGACGTAGGCTATCACTTTCTAAGAGTATATCCCCAAAGACTCCTGAAGAAAGGGCACACATGGATAGGATACCATATGCCTCAATAATAGGGTCTATCATGTATGCTATGCTATGTATCAGGCCTGATATAGCATATGTTTTGAGTGTCATGAGTAAGTATCAGGCAGATCCAAGCTTTGAGCACTGAAAAGTAGTAAAGTATATCCTCAAGTACTTGAGAAAGACTAAGGATCTTTTACTAGTATATGGAGAAAGTAGCCTCAGGGTTGAGAGCTACACGGACTCAAGCTTCCAGTCCGATGTCAATGATAGCAAGTCTAATTCAGGGTGTGTGTTCACCCTGAATGGAGAAGTAATATGCTGGAAGATTTTCAAGCAAGATACTACTCCTGACTCGACCATAGAGGCGAAGTATATTACTGCGGTAGAGACAGCAAAGGAGGGAGTCTGGATGAAGTAGTTCATCACAGATTTGAGAGTCATACCGAGTAACAAGGAGTTGATTCTCTTATATTGTAATAACTACAAGATGATTACTCAAATAAGGGAACATTGGTCTCATTAGAAGTGTTCTGAGGAGGTTCCAACTTATTAGAGAGATTGTGTCCCGAAGAGATGTAGCAGTGAAAAGAGTTCCATTCGAAGATAACATTGTAGATCCACTAACAAAGTCATTGACTCAGATTATTTTTAAACGTCATAAATGTCTGATGGGGATCAGACATGTATGTGATTAGCTTCAGGTTAAATGAGAGATTGTTAGTTATATGTGCCCTATAAGCCAATCACGTGAGTGATGGCACCTGTAACACGTTGCATCAATCTCTTTATTTATAATTATTGATATTTTTTTATATTATTTGGATGTATATTATGATGTCGTTAGATCTGTGCAATGAGAATCAAATCGTGATGAGATCACGATAATGAGACCGATTCACCTTTAAACATAGACCCTAAATAATCTTAGTTATAGGTTACTCGAGAGGGACATCGAAATAATCAAACAGATTGATGTGCTATATACCCATCTATATGATGGAGGTGGCTGGTCTCATAGCTATTTGTGTGAGGACACTAAGGATACAGTACATGTGCTAATTGGAGAATAAGTTCACTGATTGATCTGCTTACAGAATATTATATGGTTATTGATACATCATGTCAGACAACAATTCCGTAGTCCTAGTAGTATATCTAGTCTTTAGACTTAAGGCACCAAGGATGTCTTGTATGAGTACTCCATTCTTTAACGTTGGACTTATAGGTTTGAAAGTTCTAGATCTAGTACAACTGGTTCTCGGGAATGATAGTCAACCTTACGAAGATAATTGAGTGTCAATAAAGAATCATCCACTCTTGTTATCATAAGAGGAATATCTCATGTATTCCTGCTCATGCAAATCCCTGACCAAGGTTATTCAGATTGAGAGAGAAAGAGTTTTCTAAGAGAATCCGATTAGAGCGAGACTTAAGTGAAAATCGTATGTGCTTGATAGCACCATGCCCGATATACAGTCTCTGGAATATTAGATGGATGAGAGATAGTAGGTACACGGTAACTGATGATAGATAGGTCCAAAGGATTGGATTCCCCTGCATCGTCTGGGGACTGCGACATAATGGCCTAGTACATCCGCAATCGATGAGTCGAGTGAATTATTATGGAGATAATAATTCACCGAGTCAGAAGGAGTTTTGATAGGTAATACTCACGGCCAACTCGATATTGGTCCTAAAGGGTCACACACATATGGTAGGTATTGCGAAGAGTAGAGATTCGAATATGAGATATCCGTCGAAGCTCATATCTTATTAGATATCCAATAAGCCATTGAATTATTGGATCCCATGGATGAGATCCAATAAGAGCTAATAATAGATTATTGGATAGAGATCTATTAATCTAATAGGCTTGGGTAATTGGATAGAGATCTAATACCTATAGGGCCGAATCCATTATGGTTGACAAGGGGCCTCTATAAATAGGAGGGATCCAAAGACTCATAGGCTAGGGCTTCCTGATGGTCATCTCCTATTCTCCTCTCCCTAGAGAGGAGCATCTTCACAATCCATACCGTGTGGATCACTGTTAGAGAGAAGGACGTTTGACCTCCTTCATCCTCCCCACAGGTCTGCATGAATTCAGATATATACGATCCCCTAGGTACCATCTTTTCTACATATGTAATTTTTGGATTTACGGATTTATTTTTGCACATTGATCTTCACATGATGATGATACCTTTTCGAGAAAATCTAATATGTTTTGTTTTCGTTCTTCAAGTACGAATGAGATGTTGTCCTTGGATTTTTCAATATAAAATTAATATCTTTAATATTATATTCCTCAATTCAATAGAAATTATGAGAAAATTTCTAGAAAACTAAGCTTTTAGCGATCAAAATAGAGAGAACATTCTCTTAAATTGCGAGTAGCAATTTGATG
The DNA here is from genome assembly GCA_024322285.1 of Musa beccarii. Lineage (NCBI taxonomy): Eukaryota > Viridiplantae > Streptophyta > Magnoliopsida > Zingiberales > Musaceae > Musa > Musa beccarii. Next base: position 9,910,030 of record CM044396.1, on the reverse strand, counting down.
TTCGGCTACTGGTTAATATTATAAATAAGGAGGAGAAACGTCCCTTTAGGCTTTTGAATATTCTAAACCTAATTCGAATGATTTATTGATTGTAAATTGGACAATTTCCCTAAAAACATACTCATATACTTTGTCTATTTTTTTCAAATAATATCTCTAATTTGAAAAGTACCTAAAATACCTCTAAAAAAATGTATCATATTTTTCTATTTATTTTTTTAATCAATTTTTAACTATTATAATATTTTTACTCGACTCATTTACAGCATTTTTTTAATAATATTTATAATGTTTTATTGATGTACTAAAAATAAATTATAAATATTATTTAAAATATTATAAATGATATTAAATCGTACCTTTTTTATTGTCATTATTCATATATTATTATAACATTATATTTTTAAATGTATAGTTAATTTGATTAAAATTAAAAATCTATTTAAATAATATTATAAATGCTAACGACCGATGATGCTCCTGGCGAGCTGCCACGGGCCTTCGCCGCCATGGCACTCAAGTTGGTCTCAGTGCTCGGGGCCTCCATGTTCCTGGAACAAGTTACAGAACCTTCAGCTTCTCCTACACTTCCATGGCCATGATCCAGAAGCACAGAAGCTCATTGCCATTTCCTTCCCAATCACCCCCAAGCAAAAGAACCCACTTCTCTCAGCTGAGAACCGAAGCAAAGCGTGGCCCCTCTTCGGCTTCCTTGTGTCCCTAACACCAAAGTCCACCATGTGCTGAGGCTGAAAGGACCAAGTCTCCAAATCAATGCTCTTTCACCTTGCCGCATTCACTACTCTTCTTTGTTTCTCTTTGCTTTACAAGGAGGAAATGACTTCTTCCAACCACACGGCAGGTACTTCCTTGTCAATCCCTCCGGCCTTGGGAAAATGGAGTCCCTCCACACTCTTTTTCCACAGCAGACCTTTAGTGGATATGCCTCCTGGCTCCAAATACCGACGTCTAGATTTTGGAAGACTTGGTCGAGGATTAAATAAAGATATATAGTCACTGGAATCAGATGACCTGATACATCAATAATCTTGACAGTGATGCTAATCTGAGTTGGATTCTTTCTGCAGCTGATAAGAATGTCTGGCAGTGATGCTATCAATTGGACTACTGCTGCAGTTTTTTAGTTTAGAACAATAAACTTGCAACTGCAATTGAAGTAATGATATGTAGTTCTGGAACAAACTAAAATCATTGAAGTGGCAGTCTCAGCAAAAAATTGTTTACTTTTAGCATAGAGGCTGCTGGTTAAAACGCTAATAACAGGGAACTGTAGGTCCAGTTAACTTGATTTCTATGAGGCAATTCATATGATTTAGCTAAACATCATCACGGTCAGGGAAATTTTCAGAAATTTAGAACTGAATTATATCTTGTTGTATGCACACATGGCAGCCAAAAGGAAACCTACTATTATGCAAGATTTAAAATTATGGACCAAATTATTGTAGAGTTCACTTGTCTCCTTCATGTCCATTAAAAGCGTACACCACACAATTCTGACCAAACATCAACAATTATCAACTGCTGTCCAGTTATTAACCATTTTCACATAAGAAATCTATTTCATTAAGAGTAAGGATTTAGCTAGCATCTGAAGTCTTAACTTATTACATCAACTTTAGCACACATCATTCAATCTCCTTCTAATAAGAAAGGGGGTTCAAAGGCTGCAATACAAGATAAATTAATTCAGGAAGGCACTACCCCAGATGCAGTTTTGTTTTGCCTTTCTTTTTGCATAACAAATGCAGCTTGGTTGACAAATGAATTAATTATCTAAAACAAAACCAAAGACTGTTTCCTATATCATCAGAATATGATGTTGTATTCCGTCAAGCAAAAAAATGCTACTTGTATGTTGGATAAAGTCCATGGCTACAATGGAAAACCTGTTGCAGAATTGGAGGTCAAAGAGATGCCACACCTAAAGAACCAATAAGGTGGGATAAACCTCAACTTGCATCCATTTATTCCAAGGAACTTGTGGCTCCTCTTCACTCACCATTTGTAGCTTAGTCTTATCTTTGACAATCCTGACTGAAAATTGTAGAGAGAGCTGAGTCTGAAATCAGAAAAAGGAACATAAGCCTATAAATCTTGTAACAAAAGAATTCAGGTGAAATGAAACTGTTTTGCCTGGCACTCAATCATCTATATGTAACATGTCATAGTTCCTACTCCAGCAGAAAGGCTCTTCATTGTCCTGTTCTTTTGCATGACTACTAATAAACACACTGATCTTTTCAGTTCATTGATTTTGCCAAAAATCTATCTCCTTATCAACTTAAGCTGTCTTTGTTTCTAACTAATCAAATGATGTGTATTCAAACACTACTTGCAAAACCTTGCTTGCATAAAGAATGTTTTCTAAGGTGAAGATAGCATGTCTCTTGCAAGCTCCAAGTAGACATAGCACTCCTTCAGATGGACACTAAACATTTAAAGAGACAAGCTTTGCTAACTCTGACCAGAACTTCTTGGGTATGTCAGTCAAAGAATATAACTTTACAGAGATGGAGAACAGCTCAGCAAATCCAAGGTGCAAAGTCACAAGCTGACAATCATATGCCACCAACAACAAAAGAGATCGAGATCTCAAATTTTCCTCTTCTCTTTTACTATCACTAAGAATTGATATCAGAGAGATGAGGAGGTAGCAAAATCTGAACTTTTTACAAGCAGCAGCAGATCAGGAACAAGCAAATCAGTAGGTGCAGCCATGGAAGCTTGGCTGGTACCTCAAGCTCCATTTACAAGCTGAAAGTGAGGATTTTAGCTCAAAGATCGGATCTGGCCTCCAGATTTCTGTGGGACGATCTCCTTATTAGGGATCAAACCGATAGACGGGAGCTTGGGGCCTTGACTTCTACCAGCACTGGTCGGTCTCCCAGGTCCGGCGGCCGTACCGGGGAAACGACGTGGACCGGGCGTAGGTCCGCCCCTCTGGCCAGCGATGGCGCACGAGCATCGCCGCCGCCGCCAGCTCGCGGTCGTAGTCGGCGCGCTTACCGGGGTCGGACAGGGTGGCGTAGGCGGCATGGACCCGCATGAACTTTTCCGCGGACGCGCCCTTGCGTCCGGTGGCGATGACGTCCGGGTGGCACGCGAGCGCCAGCTGCCGGTACGCGACCTTGATCTCCTGGCCACTGGCCCCGGGGGAGACACCAAGGACGTCGTAGAGAGAGGAGGGGTTTGCGACCGCAGCGGGAACGGGAGCGTGGGCGGCGCGCGGGCACTCTGCCGTGGCGGCGTAGGCGGCGGATACCCTGGGGGAGCGGAGGGACGAGGGGGACCGGGGGGAGAGGGAGGTGGCGGTGGTGCTGGGAGGCGGGGCGATTGGTAGTCCAAGGAATTGGGACGAGGAGAGGGAGGAAGGGGACATGGTGAGGAGCGGAACTGATTAGGTTAGTCCAATTCAGGTGGCGGCGACTGCGATGCGATCGGGCCAAAGGAAGGCCGAAGCCGCCATTATATAGGAAGGGTAAGGGGAGCGGTATGCTACACCGCCGGTAGACGTTATCCTGGATTTGGATAAGGCTGAGTCAGCAGCCAAGGGGGTAGTGGGATCGATGTTTGATTGTGTCCAACCAAGTTGGAAGCGCATATACATATATATATATATATATATATATATATATATATATATATATATATATATATATATATATATATATATGTATAATACTGAATTTTCAAGCATTATTTTTTGATAGAATGCTCTTTTTTAAAATTTATTCTCGAAAAAGATTTTTCCATGATATCTTTATCATTTTACCTCTGCTCTCAATCTCGTAAAATCTTATCATCTTAGTGTTATTATCTCTATGACCATGAGCTAGGTGAGAGAATGGTGATGGACTTGGACCTTGGACTCCACCATTATTTGCTCACTCTCAATCTCAATGCTCAACTAGTTTAAGTGAAAAGTTGTGGGGCAAGGGGTTAGCAAGAGAGGTATTATAAGATAACTCGATGATAGATCCAAAGGTGAGGGCGAGAGACGCATGATAACAATAAGTAAGAGTGTATGGGTCAAGTAGGAAGTTATAAGGTAAGGGATTAGCAAGAGAGGTATTATAAGGTAGTCGAGGGGTCACGTCGAGGTTGATGAAGAGTGTGGGCGAGCCTTATGGGTCTTCAAGATGACACCTTGAAGATGAGGGTCAGGTTAATAGCTATAGGGCAGTGCATGATGGCAATTAGGGAGAAGCCTTTCATAACAAAGGTGCTAACAATGCTCATGAGGGTGAAGCGATAATTGGGTTTGGATGAACAATGCTTTGCATAATGGACCATGCAGGGAGGACAAAGGAAAAGTCTCGTTATAACCACCTTCTTTCCCTCCTTCGAGGTCTACATCTGTGATATGTGGGGAGAGCCCAACAACTAACATGGTATAAGGTAACGGTGCGAAAGCAAGAAAGGTCGATCGTAAAAAGGTAATCTCATTTTTAGAAAATGAGGACTACTCTATAAGAAAAAATATATATAATTTTTGAAATTTTTTTTTTGCTTATATATTAGAAGATATTTATGTGTTAAGAGAGATTAAAAAAAAGACTAAGAGAATAATCTTATATTGATAAATATTGAGAGAGTCACATAATTTATATATATATATATATACATATATGTATAAAAGATAAATTAATAGTAGATTGCACATATACCACAAATCACATGTATTTTTTTTGTGTATCTTATTCTCTTAAATACTGAAATTATATGATTTTATGAATATCAACGAGCGAAGTCCTAATAGAAGACTCCAATCTATAGCATCAAAATTAATACACGAGCAAATTAGAAGATTCTAGAGAACGATTAATTCGACCACTTTGACTCAATAGTCAAGATTTCTTATATACTCTCTTTGGAAGATTATATCTTTTTTCAACATCAAGGATGCAAATTCTACGAATCCTTCCTTCTAATCGTAGAAAAGATATAAAGGGTTTCTTCAAAATTAGTAATTTAAATCGTTTGATTTCAAATGCCTATTTATTCTTATTCAAGAAAAATAAATGGTCGATATTAAACAAGTGAGATAAATAGCTTTTGAGGAACAGATTAGAACACTCCAGAAAAGGATTAATTCGATGACTTTGGCTCAATGGTAAAGAATTCCTGTATACTTTCTTGGAAGCTTATATGATCCCATAAATTATGAAGGATCCGTTTAACTCGTTCATTTAATTTCGATAGCCTATCTGATTTGATTTTTTTTGTATTTTAATTCAAAAAATAAATGGTTGATATCAAAAGAAAAGAAAATAAAATGAATAGTTTTTTAGGAACCCTTTAATGTCTAAAGCATAGAGGACTCCAAAAATTAAATAAAAAAAAGGATTAATTCGATTCCTTTAGCTCAATACACAAAGCTTACACCTTTTCAACATGGAGGATACAAATTCTATAAACCCTTTCTCTTCGTTATAGAAAGGTTATAAATGATTCCTTAAAAACCATTCATTTAACTCGTTCATATAAATTAATTTGTCTATTTGGTTTTATTTTTAATATTTTTATTCAAAAAAAAGATTAAAATTAAGATTCATAATTTTCAAAGGACCCTTTAATAATCTCTCTATGAAAGGGGTCTATAAGTTCACATCTTATTTAAGAGGGATTATATTGCTTTGGTGTTTTAATTTTAATTTCAATATATATATATATATATATATATATTTTATGCTATTAATCAACATAGTTTGTCATGAAGTTATAAGATTGAGAAATCTAATATATTGGCACTCGAACACTACATCACTATTAACTTGACTTATATTTGATCATATGAATAGATCATGTGGTAAGCACGGTGATGCAATTACAATCGAACGACCCTTCACATCTGAGTAACCGGATAATTTCATAAAATAGCTCTCATAAATTAACTCTCCTACTTAGTTCCGATAATTATCTAATGCAATCTATGAAAGACCTAAGGTATATTGGCTCACCTAGATTTATCTAAACCTTCTAAATTTTATATTAATTTTCTCTGACATTATTAACTTAAACATTTGATGAGTCTTTTATTAAACACAATATCATACCAATTATAATTTACTTATGCGAAAGAGTCAGACTCAATTAATGTCAATTTTGATACATTATAGAAAATCAAAATTTATTATTACACATATAATTAGAATTAGGAAAACTATGGATGAAAAAAGATGATGCTCATTTTTCTCCATAAATATAATCCCCAGTGACATGTCAACCTCTCACATGCATTGTCCAACCCCCTATCCCTACACTACCAATGAGGGGACACACACTTCAACCCTTGTGTTACAGTTTGGTGAGGAACACCACTCCACATCAAGCACCCTATTCTTTGATCTCCATGTGGCATTTGGATGGTGTATCACTGTTAACCATTGAGCATTTTTATGTTGGCCACATGCCCATATTTATGTATATTTATTTTGACATGTACACATTACAGTTTTGTTTATGATATCCTATCACATATATTAATTATAACAGGGTGAGGACTAAGCAGATGGCCTTCACCTTAGTGTTTTAGAGCCAGTTTATACCCATTCATGGAGGAGTTCATGTGATTGATTTTTAAGTACATGTGTTTGCTCATCCTGTCAGTGAATGAAATTTGATATTTGTGTTGTATAATTTAAATTTCCATGCAAAATGGAGTTTTTAATTGCATTGCAGTGACTTCTTAAATAAAACTGTGCCATGGTTGTGGGGATCAAAAGAGAATGGATGGGTTCAAAGTCTTCTCATGAGTGGTTGAGGGATAAGATGATTGACAAGTAATCGGAATTATATAATTGATCTATTATGATAATATGTTATTTTTCTAGTATAAATAAATTAGTAAATTTTTATCTTATCTATGTATAGAGTTTAATCGATCACGAAAGACCGAGGTGCTAAATAGATTAAATACTTAAGTTTTTCTTGATTTTTTTTATCTTGTCAATTTACCTTGATAGTGGAGAAATCTTATTGGACAAATCTTTATGTAATTTTTATAGCAGTCGTCCGAGAGAAATGTTGGATTGAACTTATTGCAACCAAATTAGCCTCATGCCTTTCAAATCATTCCAAAGTGGACTTTTTCTCCAATTATAAATGCATCAAGATTATAAGAAAAAAAACACTATCACATCAAGTTGAAGTCTAAAATTGGGATTTGTCAACAACATATTTCCTTCTAGAAGCTGAAGGACAAATAGATTTAAGATCGAGGACAGCAGCCAAGTCAAAGATTACAACGAATCTTGTGGCTGCTGAGAAGCTTCCAAATCAGTAGGTCGGCAACTCACCATCATATTTGGTGAGCTAATCTGCACCAGTGCAGGATATTAGATCACTTCCGTGCTTCTCAGTTACTGTGGTAGCATCCAATAAGTCAACTTTATTGAGCATTCCTGAATGCAGTGGCGACGAAGATTGGGAACTGCTTCCAAAATCAATCTCTACCTGTGGGGAGACGCAGAGATCTCATGTAGGAGAAGAAGAAGGGGATGCATATAGAAGGATCGGATTGGAGCTGTTAATGTGATGGTCCTCCTTGTGGAAGAGAGGTACGAGATGTCGATGTGAAGCAGACGAGCTTTTCCGCAGCTTAGAGGGATTAGAGAGAGAAGGCGTAGATCATCTTGAAGCTGCAAATTATGGCGATTTGATTGCGGTAGTCCATTTCCATGCAGAGGTTTGCAGTTGTTAGCGGTGTTTGACTTCAGTGGTGGAAATGTGGCGGAGTTGACACGACCATTCTGGATTGACTAATGTAGTTAATTATCATATTATTTGCCCTTATTGTATTTTTGGATATCCATAATGTTCGTCTCGAAAACTTAAAAATTAGTGCTGTGAATGTTTTTATCTAAGATGAACAAATTAGACATAAATGATGTTGTTCCAAGTATGATGCGTCAAACACTTTGGTACTGATGTCATGAGTGGATAAATCATTCAGAGAGATGTTTTGTTAGCTATGGTGCATCAAGCATCTTGATGGTTATGCCATCGGTGGATGTGTCATACGTCAAAGAGATACTTTACTTAATTATGGAGGTGTGAATAATTTGATATTTGTACCTTGAATACATGCATCATGCATATGCATATAGGAGATGCTTTTTTATGATTGGAATACATTAGAAACTTTGATAGTTGTATCATTGGTGAATATACCACGTATAGGGAAATGCTTTATTAGATCATGACGTCGATCGCATTATTACTCATGCCCTAACAAATGCATTTGATATTAGAATATTTTTTATCCAACTATAACATAATGGATGATTTGATACATATCTTTTGGGTAAACGCATAATGTGTTTGGAAATTTTATTTTTCTTGTTATGTGGCAAGAAATGCTTCGTTAGTGATAACATATTTACTTTTTTTTTTCGTTTATGTTTATATCACGTATAACATATTATACGTGAGAGATGCTTTATCCAATCAAAATTCATTCGATACTTTAAAAATATTTTTATTCAAGATTATCGAGTATTGGGGAATACTTTACTTACTAAAAATACATTTGGGCTTTGAATGTTATGTTTTGATGGACACATCATAGTGTGTTGGATATTCTATATATTTTTGTCTCATATAAATGCATCGAACGCATAAAATTATTTGACCGGATTAAGACACATCACGTGCGGAGAAATGCATTGTCATATCAGAGTGCATTGGATCCCAGAAGACTAATATGCTCGTGTACATGCTTCGTCCAAGGTGCATCAATGAACGTGTTTAGTTGATTACGACCAACATAGGCATTTTTGTCTGATAAATTTTATCAAAGAATAAAAATCATAATATATTACTGTTATATAAATGGGTCGAGAAAGGTAAAGTGGCTTGTTGATGTTGATACAAAATTGTCTACAATCCTGCCTTTAATTAGGTTTTTTCTTTTGAGAGCAAATAAATTATTTTGTTGCTCACCAAATCAGAGGCTGTGCAACCACGCAGCATATCCTAATTCAAATATTGTCATTTTTAGCCCAGTTTAAATGGCCGGTCCGGACCGGCCCGGCGCATTCCAGCCCAGAGCGGACCGGCCCGATCTGTTTCGGCTCAAAAGTAACTCGGTTCCCGTCCTGCCCGTGGCCGAGGCGAAACCCCGGACTCCAAACCCCCCTCATCAAATGGCACCTAATAACACATCTCCGAATCCGCCACCCTCTTTTCTCCCTCCGTGTGCGCGAGCAGCAGCAGCAGCCGACGAGGACGACTGTTCCGTTCGTGAGGAAGGGTTCTTCTTGCGGCAACCTTCGTCTACCCTCGGAGAAGAGCCGGGCTGCGATAGGAGGCAGGCAGGCGGGTGAGCAAGCAAGAGCGCCTCGCACCGCTCTCCTCGATCTCACCTCTTCGCCAGATCTCTCCGTCCCCTTTTCCCCTTTCGTCTTCTCCGAATTAAGATTCGGATCCCGCTCGTTCTCGCTCTCTTTGGCTACCTGATGAAGGAGAATTGACCTTGGATTGAGGTCGCGCTCCCTGTCCCGCGCTGCGCCCCCCCGGCTGAGGGTGAAACGCTATGAAGGGGCGGTCGCAGCGGCTGCCCCCGGCGGAGCCCCCGGACGACTGGGGCGACGGGTCGTGGACGGTGGACTGCTCCTGCGGCGTCACCTTCGACGACGGGGAGGAGATGGTGAGCTGCGACGAGTGCGGCGTGTGGGTGCACACCCGCTGCTCCCGCTACGTCCGCGGTGAGGCGTCCTTCGCTTGCCACAACTGCAAGGCCGCTGCCCGGAGGCTTCGCTCAGCCTCCGCTGCCGCCGTCGGCCACTTCGCCCTCCCCGTTGACACGGAGGAGACCGAGGTCGCCCAGCTCCTCGTGGAGCTCCCCACCAAGACCGATGCCTGCCCGCCACCTCCTCCTCCGCCGCTGCAGCCTGTCGACTCCGCGGCTGGGCCCCATCGGCGCCGTCTGTGGGCGGAGATTCCGCTCGAGGACCGTGTCCATGTGCAAGGGGTCCCCGGAGGCGAGCCGAACCTCTTCGGAGGCCTCTCATCGATCTTCACGTCGCAGCTCTGGAAGTGCACCGGCTACGTGCCCAAGAAGTTCAATTTCCGATACAGGGAGTTCCCTTGCTGGGAGGAGGATGAGGAGAAGAAAGAGGGGGAGGAGGAGGCCGAGAACCCGGCCAACAGAGGCGCTGATGTGCTATTCTCCCTCTCCAAGGAGATCATTCCTTGTGTTCCGGTGAAGAAGTTTGATGCGGTCATCAAGGAGGAAGAAGGGAAAGTCTCAAGTGGCAGCCGTTCATCCCTGAGTTGCAGAAAGAAGGATAGGAGCAGGCTTCGGACGGTTGGGCAGGCAAATGTGGCTAAGAAGAGGAAGGAGGAGCCAGGAGAAACAAAGGACTGGACCGGTAAGAAGAAGGCTAGGAGTTCTGCTGAGAAAATTGCAGGTGATACTAAGAGGAGAGGTTGGTATCTTAGCATTCATTGCTCCCTTTTTTGTTGCAGAGCAGCTTGTGTGAGTAAGATGCTAATGCTTGTGTTGATGCCTCTCTTGCTGGCTGTCATGGTTGTGCAATTTGCTAGGTTCTGTACCTTTCGCTGGTATGAAGAAATTCGAGTTCCAAAAGGACAAGGGTCTCCTGCTTGAAGAGGCAATCGTTCCAGGTCCAAAAAGTGAGGATCAGACAGAAGAATTACACTCAGCGTCCTGCTTTGCTGGTCAGCCAAAAGGAATGGGTCACAGTGACAAGCCCAAGCACCTGCTAGCTGATAGTAGTATGATAGCAAGAGAGGTAAAGGTTGAGAAAGTTGACCAGCTGGAAACTGTAAAAGCTGAGAAAAGTGATAATTCTCCAAAAATGGATGTTGCATCTCGAGGTGGCACAAGTCAAATTGCAAAAGAATCCAGTACAGATGAGGTATCATGTCTGTTTATCGTAGATGCTTTTATCTATATAGAAATTGTGTGACTTGATATTTTGCTGGTTAACCATTCAAATTAGTTGAACTGCATGCCCTATAGTGGAGAGAAAGAATGTTGAGATTGACATATAGGAATACTAGAAAGGATGAAAAGAGATAAAATTCATGAATAATTAGGTATAGTTCTAAAAGTGAGTAAAATGTGGAAAACCTTTTTAAGATGGTAGATGCCCTGGTTAAGAGGGGGTGAGGTGACTAGAATTAATGTCTCGAGGAGCAGTAAAGAGAGATCTAAGAGAACTTTATTAGAAATAAAAGCAAAAGTTTCAGTTCTCTTATTGCTGACCCAAATAATGGATCTTATCTTTATTGTACAATGTGAATTTGATCACTTAGTAGACTTATGTTGGCTAGGTAATTTGTGATATAGAGAAAAGAGAGAGAGAGAGAGAGAGAGAGAGAGAGAGAGAGAGAGTTACATTGTAGAAGAGTCAGAACATTCATGGAAATCATTACCAAAGAGCTAAAACAATCTTGAAATAATGTGTTTTAAAACATTTAAATACAATTCTTTTGAGGATTAATGTCAAATTAGACTATCCTGTAAATAAACATTTAAGAAATGATAATTTCGTGATGCTGGTTTTTAAATTTAAATGTACAATCACAGAGATTCCAAAATTTTGAGAAGATTGATCAGTTAGAAAAAGCTTATTCTTATTGATATGTGGGGGAAGGGAGATATTTGATGATACCTAGAATTATGTTCTCCAAGTTAAAATCAGAAGGGAACAATAAAATTTTCAATATCTTTGCAAATCATGGCTTTAAATACAGACTGTTTAGGTGTCTCTGAACAAAGTTTGTGGGAGTGGAGGGGTCAACAGTGGATTTTTGCATGAGAGAGAGAGAGAGAGAGAGAGAGGACATAGTGCATGTGGTGCTGATGGAGTCTGTGAGGAACTTGATCAAGCAATTTGCATAGTGATAGAACTGTGAAAAAGTTTTTTTATAAAGGATATTGGGAGGAAAAACAATGGAGGGCCAAGATTGGGGTTTAAATGAAACAAGCTAGATATTTCATGATGTATACATCATATCTTAAACAAATCAGTCTGTTTGGGTTAAAATGAAATTAGCTAGATATTTCATGGTGTATATATTTCATAACCTATCTAGATTTGGGACATTGCAGACAGAAATGGACTCCACACTGACAAAATATTGCCTGCCACTTTGAGAAGGGGTTCTTTCTTCTTCCTGTGTTTCTTTCCAATGATATGCTTGTATGATGTATTCACATTCGTCTTACCTTTTATATTTGGCCTGTATTTGGACATTGCATAAAAAAGTTTTTCAGTTAAGATCCCAAGTTTGGTACTTACTAGTCAGTCTCAAATTAGTTTATGTAGGCTTAGGATCGTGCTTAGTTGTTGAATGCTTGGATGTAAGATCATGTTTTAGACTTTAAGGCAACCTACTAAGCACTAGGCATTTCAGAATGCTATCATGGTTTGTTCATCTGTTAAATGGCTAAACGCATAAGGGTAACTGGTAGATAGACACAGTTTGTCTGTGACCTTTAAATTTTTCTTTGTTCTTCAATGTTCTCTGTGATGTTGCTTTTCTCAGTAACTTAATGTTTAATTATTCTTGGTTTTGCTTTCTGCTGAGTTGCACACTTTTTTGTTAGACTTGCTACTGGGCATTCCTTTTTCATAAAATTTTGCTTCTAAATATATGATGCTGAGGACAATAAATCATGCTTCCACTGAAATATTTACTTAGGTTAGTAGCAGAGTCATGTACTGCATGAAAGAACCCAAGGATGAGAGCAATTTTGAAGGGCATCTAGCTAAGGTTTCTTCCAGTGTTGTGATGGACTCGGGAACCTCAAAGCCTGCCATTGCTGATCTTGCAAATGGTTGCAAAGAATTGCTAGACAAGCCAGCACTTTCAGGCTCAAAAGATGTAGTGATATTAAGCACAAAAATGGATGCAAATGAAGTGAAAATTGAAGGTGCTGATGACCTGTCAACAGGAAAGTTAAATTTCACTGCTCCTGGTACAGCTGCAAAGTTGCCTGCTATAGACAGCCAACAACATGGGCAATTATTGAATCAATTATCTGACGGTGTTCAGGACCAAGAAAACAAATCTAGTTTTCCATCTCATGGACATTGGTCTCAGGATGTTAGCAGAGAGTGTGATGAATTTAAAGATAGTATAACTTCAAGAACTGGTGAGCTTATGAAACATTGCAATCAAGTGGAGAATTCAGCAGAACAAAAAGGCACCCTGGAGATAGGACATGGTACAAAAAATTTTAATGAACCTACAAACTCAAGATTGCAAGATTTGAATAGTTTAATTCCTGATGCAATTAATTTGGCAGTAGGTGTCCTAAAGGATTCTTCAACTTCATTTTCACCAGTTGTCACCAAGCTATCTGTTCCGTGTACAAACATGTCTTCCAGTACGTCTACATCGTCAGCTGGTAAGGCAAGCCATTTAACCAAACAAGCACGAGCAAAAGTGAGCACAAGTACTGCTGCCAAGAAAGAAGGTGCACCAACTCCAGCTGGAGAAAATATGGGAGAGGTTTTAGAAAATCCAGCAAAAGGTCAGTCAAAAGTTTCCCTATTTTCTGGATCTAAGCCATCAAAAACTAGTAGAACATCTTATGATTCTGCGTCTGAGCATCTGGTATCAGATTCAAAAGAAGAATTGCCTTTTCAATCTTCAAAAGCTTCCGGCAAAGAGGACAGAACAGCAGTTTTACGCACTCATGATGTTGCTGGTTCATTGCAGTCCCAAGTAGCTTCTGTTCAAATAAAGCAGAGTTCCACAAACCTGTCTCAGAGAACTGAAAGAAGTCATCAGTCAGCTCCATACGCTTCCTCAAAAGTTCTAAGCACCTCTATTTTTATGCATCCATCTGCATCAAGCAATGCTCCCACGACTTTAAGTGATGAAGAGGTAAGATGACAACTTGCACGTAGTTACCGGTCTATTTATCCAGGATTCTTAATTTCTTTTCATCTTTTCTCAGCTTGCACTATTGCTGCATCAAGAATTAAACAGCTCTCCTAGAGTTCCCAGGGTGCCACGTGTGCGGCAAGCTGCAGGCATACAGTCAACCCCCACCACTGGCATGAGTGTGCTTTCCAAACGCCCTTCTGTTTCTGGGGGAAAGGATCAAGTGTCGGTGTGACTGCTTATTCTATTAAACTTCTATTTTAACTGTGTATTCAATGCCTATTCCTATGTGAACTGTCAAAATATTGTCTTCAAACTGAGTTTAGGGTTACTAACATTGATTTAGTTAATTTTAGGTATTCAGAAGGAAAAACAAAGAAGATGCATCGAAATATGTTACCCGCAATTCTCAAGAGTTAAATGATGAGAGCAGGAAAAAGGGTAGGTTGTCATCTTTTCCAGACCAGAGACATCAGCAATCATCCATCTCATCAGAAAAGAAAAAGGAATCACAGATTAGACCTCCTGACTTGGGGTTAATAAAGAATATTTCTCTTGCCTCTGGCGAAGGGGAAAAAAGTGATCCTTTTTCCTCATCTGAGGTTAGTGAACATATTACTTCTATAGCATGCAGCTCACCCAGGGATATTCCTAGAGATGATGGTGGTGTTATTGCGCGCACTTTGCCTGGTAGGTTCCCAATTTCATTTCTTTCATAAACAACTTGTGTCGTTTGTCTAGTGATGCAAATTCACTTAAAGCATCAACCTGCAGGATTGATAGATGAGATTATGAGTAAAGATAAGCACATAAGGTATGAAGAGCTGTGCAATGCTGTTCGACCGGTATGGTTTAATAACTCTATCACCTTAGGTGGAACTTCATGGTGGCCATTTTAGCATCCTGTTTCATGTGCCTCTTCTCTTTTTTGCAGCATTGGCATGATTTAAGAAAACCCAATGGCGAGCGGTATGCTTATCCGAGTTATTTACATGCGGTCCATGATTGTCTGAGGAACAGGAGTGAATGGGCTCATCTAATAGATCAAGGTCCTAAGGTATTGAACCATCAAATAGAGGAATGGTGCATGCTATTTTGCTTCAGATCCTATCGTTTTAAATTGCTAGATGTTGCTTTCTTTTGACTGAAAATTAGACCATTCTATGGTCGTTGCTCTTTGATCGCTTTGATTTATTCCTATCTTATAGGAAATCCAGATTTAGCTTTAATTACTGTGCTCTTTGAAAATAGAAATTGTTCTCTAAGATTTATAGGCCAGTAGGAAAATTGCTAGATTAATGCTTTTGATACATGTTACTAAACACAGTATCAAATGCCACCCCAAGTATGAGTTTCTGCTGTCCAAATTTACAAAGGCCTTTTTGTTTGTCGGAATATATCTCTATCTGATATCCCTCTGGATGGGTATGGAAAGACAGGATACTTAATGGGAGAATGTGGTTTGGAGGCCTGTATTATTTTGATCACCATTTTTTTCAGTACCAGATACTACATAGAAAGGGGATTACCACTGTCGACAAGGTTTTGGATTTGAGGTATTGTGACTTGTCTTTTTTGTCTTCATTTTATTTCCTTCCTCTTGTCTTATTGCCTAGGGAAGCCCCCAGAAGTGTGTTTGGTTGACAGATTGAGATTGGAATGCTATCAGAGCCACAGCTTGTGATCTTTCATGCTGTGGTGTTTGATAAAGGATCTTTCTGCCACTGCCATCATAGTCACAGCTTGAGCTCTCTCACTTGCGATCCCATCTGAGAAGGGACAAGACGGGTAAAAGATAAGTGACATTACGGGGAAAGAACATCTCTCTGTATAGGGAGGCATGGAAACAGTAGATATTATAACCCGGAATCGTGAGTAATTCCTGTAGGGGTAATGAATGCAATTAACGGGGAATCGTATTTCTTATGGCAACGTAATCAGAATAATATTGTCCCTTTACAAACATTAAGAATGCAAGACATCTGTTCCAATTCCAGTTCCAAGCCTCTTTTCATATTACCAAAAACACCCAGATATTTAACCTCTTTTTTAGTATCAGCAAACTATACAACACATCTCATAATGCCTCAGGCATCATGCATTTGCAATCTGTGGGTATAACACACCATGCGAGTGTAATTTTCATCGATATTTTTTAATTATTGATTTATACTATCTGGTTTATAAAAAAAAAGTCTCTCTTGCTTAACATGGATAATTTTGCTGCATGGACACCATCTTGTGCCTTTTTTCCCCTCCATATGCATTTCCATGACGAGCTAAATCATGTTTTCCAGATGTGTGTGTTTTTTCTTGTGTGCTTGCAAAAAAATTGTTGGAAGATTGAACGGAATGGATCATTTGTTGCAGACAAATTCAAGCAAGAAGAGGAGGAAGGCAGAGGTTGACCCTGATGTGGCAACAATTGAATCTGAAAATGAAAAAGCAAGGACGAGAGCTTCAAAGGAAGAAGACAACGGAGTGGACTCACATAGAGAAGATTTTCCGAAGCGCAAACGCAATGCACGGAAGCGTAGGCGACTTGAGCTACGAGGAACTGGTGTGATGGAGGAGGGTAGGAAGAGGCGGAGCCGAGCTGCCGTTTCAGATTATTACTCTGCCACATTGTCTCATTCGAGCAACGAGGGCAATGAATCCGTCTTCAGTGAGGACGAAAGCCAAGTGGCCGGACCACATGCTGGAGGGACCGAAACCTCTAGTTCTAGCTCGGACGACTCCACTTGATGCTCCCAGCTAAGCTCAACCGCGAAGCCAACCACGGGGGATGTAGCTTGCCCTTTCAGGTCCTGATCGATCCAGACTATGACGAACGTTTTGCTTTTGTGACCCAACCGTGCATTTTCTATCACCCGTTACTCGATCGTCTTCAACCATGAAGTATGGACCAAAACTATGTGTTGAAGGCAAAGATTGTCACCAACTTTTGTTGCAGCAGGGTTTAGGATGTGGGAATGCTTGGCCATCACCGCCGATGTTGGTGGATGTCATGAACCAAAGAAGTTGGCTGGCAACTGTAACATTAGTGTACATGTAAAAATTGTGCCTGCTTGTAGTCTGAAACTTCTGTTAGCATGCCAAGACAAAAGCATATGATTGCATAGCAACTCGCAGGTCGTAGTAACTTTTCTGGGCAGTTTGGTTTATTACCTCCTTTTCTTTTCTTCAACGAAACTTTTCGTTTTCATGTTTTCTCAATCAAATGAACTGTTCTTCATACATTATCTGTTCTTCATACATCATCTCAGTGCTCTACGGCCTCCTGTTGTGGCATGGATATTGACGAGCTTCAGAGACCTGATCTTAGTATGCCCACCGTTCGTGCTCGACGGTTGAAAGAGAATCAAGTTATGGAGTTTCCAGGTCAAGTGAAGCTTTATCTGAGAATAATGTGCCAGTTCCTTGTGCGCTGATGGATTGGCCGAGGTGTCGGTATAAGCAATGTTGCATGTTATGCCGTAAAGATAATTTAATTATATAAGTAACATCAAATACATTTCTTATGATTTATTCACAATAGAGATCTGTCACATCCAGCAGCTCCATCGGATCCATTTTTGCCGTGCATATTTGAAAAGAGAAAGGGACATGTGATTTTCGATATAGGATTATCACGAACTTGGTTGATTTTATTCAAATCATACAATTGATCAGCCTTTCCATAATCTCACAGGGTCTAAACAAGCAAAAGCACAGGCAAACTCGAGATTTTATGTGCAAATATTAACGCAAATACTTTCCAATACGCAAAGACAGACTTCACAGATTCTAAACGATTGGTAGACCATCACGCACAAATGCCTACACAATATTATTACACACAGAATCCAATAACAAAGATCCAAGGTATGACATTGCGCATAAACACCTACGTGATAGTATTGTTGCAACAACCGACTATCCTCCAGAAAAAAGCTCTCTCCGGCTATATGAAATCCAAGAGTTTGAGATGATCACTTTTTTGCTCATGAAATATCCTTTGATTTACATACTGGAGACTATCACATAAGCTACAAAACTCAATCAAAAATATCTAAGACATGAACAAAACCGAAAAACAAAAATATTACATAAACACCTTTGTTATTATAAAATTCAATCAAAATAGAACTATCAAACCCGTTGCAAACCTCATATACGATGATGATGATTGAAACATGAACAAAATCGAAAAACACAAATATTACATCACACAGATGAATCATCAAAATTGGCCACATCATTTTTTTTTTTTTTGTTTTTCTCCGAGACTCATGGTATTATTATTATATTTCTTAAATCAGGGCATCAGAATTTAAGTGGAAAGAAACCCATCATACCAATTTTGACTCACAAATGATTTATCTTAAGCAGAAATGCCAGAAATAATCAGCATTCATGATTGCAAGGGATCAGCAAGTGGAAAACAACACAACAATGAAATACATTCCACCAGCAACATATTTACAGAATGAAAAACTAGATTACAACATCGAATCTTCCCCCCATCTCTGCTTTCTGATACACTGTCCATATGAGGTTCCAAAGGCAAAAAGAAAAATGAACAGCCAAAACAGCGTCCAGTAAACTGACATAAATCCACCTCAAAGCCCTAAAAATTGAGATCATCATACCATGTTCAACAAGCCCGAAGCAAGATTGGACCTACCCATGTATTGAGCATGTCACTTAGCGCGACCTGTACCTCGGTAGACCCATGCTCACAGCTTATCAGACATGAAAGAAGCGGGAAGAACAAGGCCAGGTTCTTTCTGAAGAGGGTATCACCCAATCCAGATATGGCGTGCAGAGTTGACACAACAACGGGTGCCCGAGCTGCGAGTTCTCTTCGCTTGCCAGAACCAACTGGGATGAGCCAGTGAGTTCGAGGTTGAGTGCCAGTTGAAGCTACAACGGGCTGCCCTTTAGCTGCTTTAAGATACACCTCCAGGACCTCTCTGCAGAGTTGAACAAGGTGTGCTTCCACTTCTACATCACCATTCAGAGGTCGGTCCATGACGCTGTTCTGAAGCAGAACAAGGCATAAGTGGTATGACTCGTTCTCAAGGCGTAGCAATGGAGGATCCTGCATCTGGGTCAAGGAACCAAGCTCCTGTAGCTTGGATCTTAGGTCCGCATCGCTGTTCACCTTGTGTGCATGACATGCCACAGCGTGCAATGCTTCAAAAAGTAAAAGTTTATTCTTAGCTGATATTTGTGCTCTGTACATGTTATATATCTCCATCACAGCCTGCAAATGTCAAACCCTCAAGTAAAAATTCATGCATGAATCATATTTGACTCTCCATTCTAAATAAGTCGTAGACAAAAAAAAAGTATGCATTTTATACATCTAGATGCAAGCTGCCACGAGAAATCACAGCTACATATATTAATATGCACAACATATACAGGAAAAAGCAGCCAGGTCATATAACTGCAAACAAGATCAATTATCACCCAGCACATTCCATTTACATCAGAATCATGTATATGAACAATAATGAGAAAACGGAGAACTCGAGTTTGGAATCTAATTAAAAGAAGAGGTGCTTCTAAGTAGGGAGCTTGGGTAATAAAGACTGAGCCTGAACCAACCGGCCAGCAGGTCTTGATACGTTAACCTGGATCTGACCCAGCAGGTTGGCATGTTGACCCAAACCGACTTAGTTTATTAATTAGCATCTTGGCACCTCCATTTATCCCAATCTTTTCCCACTAAAAACAGGAGAGGCCTCCTTGTGTTTGAATTTATCCAAACCCCATTCAGTGTCCAGGTCCTACCTGGATCACGTCAGGTCCTATCCAGGTCACCAGCCTAGGATCTCACCCTCCTGACCCTCTGCCAGATTTTCCAGGGTGAACCTCCAGCCTAAACTGATGGCAGAACTGACCAACACAGGTACCTTCAGTAGCTACATTTGATTGAGCAGATGTGAGGACGTAAGCATCCAAGTTTTACCCAGAAAGAAAAAGAAAGATGATAGGCTGGGCCACACCTTTCATGTTTTAACTCACCAACAAACGCCAAAATGGTCAAGAAGGCCTGACCAGAAGCCAAACCTGACTGACAGGATCATTAGGCCTTGACCTGGACCAGACAATGTCTCAATTTGAACAAGTCTGGTCCATGTCCAATCGGGTTGACCCAACAGGCTTGGTTTGGAATTAACAACCCTACTAAAAAAGTAATTGAATTTGATTTAGAAGATGACTTTGCATAAGCCAGAGTCCATTCAACAGTCTTGGGATCTTATCAACAACAACAAAGAAAATTAAGGCACAAACCTGACCTTTATTAAGTTGAAGACAAGTGATCATTCTGTGACATAAATGAGAAAAACAACACTTACTGTAATTTTTAATTGATTTAGTTATAGAGAACAGCAAAGGTATCCTCCTAATTGGTAGGTCCACTGCTCAGTTCTAATGTTTATAATCATGTCCAAGGAGAGACACATACACATGCAATTGTGGTGATTGGCCCACTCCACATCAATACCATTTTGTAACAACCTCCACTGCCCGATCAAATTGTTTAAGTTGAACAATACACATAATCATGAACAAACAAGAGAATCAGTTAATCCAACCTTTGTGAATTGGCTTTTGATAGAGATTAAAGCTGTAGTTTGCATATATTTACAAGGTATGCCAAATTCTATTAGAATAAGTAGCTTCCTAATGCACATGGTTAGGATGCTGCTTCATGATCTACAATTGTCCCTCTATTTGTCTGCATCCTTAAGCAACTAAAAGGGTTGAAAGTTTTTTTTCCCAAATGATAATAGAAAAGACTAGATGAATTTAATATAAAAATTCTCTCTCCACCTCACCTGCTTTAGCTGGCTTTGACTCCACCTTTTGAAAAATGCCAACCATATATCAGCTTGGCAACTTGGCCTACATGACCTTTTCCAGCAACCTATCATTTATCCATCCTCAAAGGCAACCTTGACAAACCCTCATCCTCGATCAACATCCTACTTCTTTGAGGGACACCCCATTATATTAGGCTACTAGACCCCTGCTATTCTTGATATATCCTCATCCTCCAACGACCTATTTTCCCTTGTACTCCTTCGCCTTGTTTGTTCTCAGCCAAAAAAAAGGTGGCAGATACCAGAACAGGATAAGGAACCAGCTGAAAATCAACTAAGCATGAACCAATGTTGGACAATTTCTAGGCTAGACAGTCAAAGCACTGACTGCACTAGCTGAAAATTGACCAAATTCAACCAAAATGGATTGGTATTAGCAGATCCGACCAATTTCCACAGTATCATTCAAGAAATGGAGGTTAAAGGTGAGGTCAAGGAGTACAAAGGAACCTGATAAGTTTCACCCTGACACTATCACTGTAATGACAGGCATGAAAAGAAGGTGAAAGAGAACAAGGTACGAGAGGAGAAGAAGTAAGAAAATTTGAGACCCCACCCACTTAACGGGGTTGTAGAGACCAATCCAGCCTTGGTCAAGCTTGAGCTATTAACAAATACTAAGCCAGACTGCACATTTAGCTACCATCTCTCTAGTTGCCCAGCTGATTTCACTGGCCAACATTCTTGTTTGAAATAAAACTCTCCAACGGGTGATCCATGTTAGAAGGTGCAAAATGTAAGCACCAAAAATGCTGATAACATGAACATGGGGCATTGTCATGAATTGTGTTGTAGTATCATATCAAATAGTTTAAACATAAGCAATAAACTGAAGTACCATAAAAATCCATAGTATGTATGCAGTTGTTTATATCTTAACTTAAAGTGCAGAAAACATTATCTGATTGTGCCTTCGAATTTGTGAATATACATGAATAAATAAAGTCAACAAATGTATATGAGCTACTTAATATTGCTTTGTGAATATCTAGGAAACAAACCCATCAAATAGTCAAACACCTCTCATATATTAAGCATATATGAATAACATGATAAATAAATATTATGTTGAGGCCTAAACAAAAAGAAAATGATTGGAGATGAAATTGTAGTTGAACTGTTGCACACAAACTAATATAGCATTTAGTTTTTCATAATATCTAGTCATATTACCTAATATCCTTGCTTATTTCCCATTAGAGCTTCAGCCTTTCTTTTGTTTTTTGCTTTATTATTTGCCCTTCTTGTCTTTATTCCATACTCATATCATTTTTCTATCTTCTCCAAGTTACTAAGTACATCTAGTAGAAGGGTAGGTGATCTTTTCTCCCACCTTGTAAAGCTTATTAACCTCAGAGATTAAGATGCTTTCCCATTTTCTAACAAGATCCATAATCAAGTAGTAAATGCCATCATAGGGAGAAAGAGTCACTGACCTGGATTAAAAGTAATTGAATGGCAGCACGACACTTGGCATCACCAATTGCAGAATATAAATTTCTCATTCTCAGGCCATCTGAATCATCATCTATTGATCCCCTAGAGTCATCATTCTCTTGCATCAGAGGAGAATTCCCATTGTCTGATGCTGCATTATCAAGATGAGCTCCAGATGAAATATATGAAAAATCAGGGAGAGTGGCTTTAGCAGCTTCTTTCAAAGAAAAAACAACAATCTCCCACTTGGTCTCAACAAATAAAGGCCCTGCAGTGCTTGTTAAGCGAACAAATGCTGTAATGCCAATGCCAGCAAGGCTTTGATGAGGACGCTTAATGAAACTTGTCAGCAATGTCAAAACCTTTTTCAGAAGTGGATTTACTGTGTCATAAAATTTCGCAAACAAGTCCACAACTAACTGAAGAGCCAGCTTGCATGTTTCATAAAGCCAAGCATCTTGATCGAGCTCTTCCGTATCATTTTCTGACCCTTGTCCTTGTGGAATTCCCCTAGAGGGATCAACGTCATGTCTTACAGAGTCAAATATAGGGAATAGGACTGAATCAAACACTTTCTCCCATAAGGGCAATGAAAAATGATGACCATAGTTTCGTAATGTATCAAATAGCACCTGCAAGGCACTTTGTCTAATATCAGGTCTTAGGTCAAAAGTGAGTTCTGATAAACCTGCAAAAGCAAGAAAAGAGAATCCTTGAGAAAATATTGTTTAATAAAAGGTTCTGATAAAACTGCAAAAGAAAGAAAGGATAATCCTTGAGAAAATATTGTTTGCTAACTTGTTAACATCTACCCTAAATGTGGCACTGGCAATTACAACCAAACACATAAGAAGTATCATAGATGTGTTTTTAATCATATAGAATAAGCAAAAAAATGTCTGTCACCTGCTAAAAGTGGAAACCATAAGTGTAGGTGGTCATCCTTGTCAATGATCAATGGAGTATCTTGTTTTTCATCCTTTATAATGTGTGGTGAAGGGGGACCATTATTCGCAAAAGCTTCCTTGTTCTTGTATCTTGCAGAAGCACCAATATCTCCTTCTGCAAGCTTAGCCGCACAGAACTGAAGAAAAGCAATTGCATTGAGACTAATGTCTTTGTTAAACCTACTATTAGTAAATGCAATTAAACAATTAACACAATCGGTAAAGGTGGTTGTTTCCGTTTCAGTTATGTAGGGGAAGTAATCCCGTAAAATCTTCTCGATGATCTCAAAGGCCAAAAGGACTATATTTTTGTGATCATCATATGATGCAGTTGCAAATACCTGCAATATATACCATTCAGTTTGTTAACTCGATCAACTTCAATAAGACAAACACAACATCTAAGTCCTACAACAAGTGAATGCAATGACAACTTTTCAGCAATCTAAAATTAGCAGAAAGAGGAAAATAAGTACCATGAACATGCTTTTCCACCCAGACTTGACATTACCAACACGAGCCAACACCATCTGAGAGAAACATCTGATGATCAGCTCTCTGATCTCGACAGCTCTGCTTTTCCTCATAACAATAACAAATGGTTTCATGAACTCATTTTGGAAGTTATAGTTGGCCAATTCTTTTCGCTCCAAGAATTTCATAGCCAATTGACGCAAGGAATCCATTGCAAAGATTGCAATTGAAAGGTTCTCAGAGCAGCCAATGGTAACAAAAAACTCAGACAACACACTCCAAATGCTTGACCACACAAGCCTGATACGGTTCATATTGTAATGTCTGTACAAAAGAAATCAATCAAACGGGTGCTAAATTGATATATGCAACATCAATAATGAAATAAGGGTAATTCTTATGCATTCTACATAAAGAATAAAATGAGGGTAAGTTCTTACGCGATCTCGACTATTTTTGTCAGACTGAAAACACGAGGATCAGACGCAGAGCGTAGTTCCTCCATTGAAACCTTACAGAGGGCTTTAACAAAACTAATTATTGCCTCGCTGTTTAACTTTTCACTTCGTACAAATATGCGATTCACTTCAGCAATTCCAACTTGTTCCAACAAGTTCAAATTGGAAATTAAATTATTCATCTGCTCAGATGTAACAACTCCAAAAGCCTGACCACTGACACCAGCACTATCATAGGTACCTCTTCTGGCAACTACAGATGAAGGTCCTTTTTTCTTCGTTGTAGTTAGGATTGATGACTTGGTTTGATTTGATGTGTCAAGTTCAGTCTGTTGTAATGTGAAAAATGTGGCATCCGGAGGAGCTCCCTCTCCCAAAAGATGCAAATGTTCAAATCGAGAAACACATGTCAAAACATGTTCCCAAGCTTCTTGAAGGTAGTTACCATCTTCATCTGCGATGTATAAAATAGCCTGGAAACATTTTACAAAAAGGATAAGTCTTCTTAATTTCTGAAAATTAGCTTCAGAAAGCCATTGAAATTGCAGTTAACTGAATGCAATAGATTTTAGAAACTGTGAGAAGATAGAACCCATACATTCCAATTATTTCACATACATGCATACAAAAAGATGACTCAAATGTCAAAGAACTAATCTCGATGGTTTCTTTATCCCAAATTGCAGTGATTAATGCAGCAAAAGAAAAAAAGAAGAAGGTGCAACTCAATGCAAAAGATTTTAGAAACTGTGAGAAGATAGAACCCGTACATTCCAATTATTTCACATACATGCGTACAAAAAGATGACTCAAATGTCAAAGAACTAATCTCGATGGTTTCTGTATCCCAAATTGCAGTGGTTAATGCAGCAAAAGGAAAAAAAAGAAGGTGCAACTCAACATGTATATTAGCATGGTGGTACCAGTGGCAGACAAGACCCAGTCAACAAATGCTATTAACTGTACCCTTCAGACCAAACCAGTGTTGAATCTTCCTTGAAGGTGTTGGCTTAGATTTAATTTTTGTTTGCATATCTATTGAACCTAATGCTTTCTCCTTGTTCTGTTAGAATGGTTGTTTATATATGGAAAGAATTTTAAGAGGCACCAAAATAAGGATCAACCTTGGGGTCAAAATGTGGAGTTGTCGATTAAGAATTGCTGAATCTCTTGCACTTGCTAAGACCAGGGTTTGAAAAACCACCAGGACTGGTATGAACCAAGCAGTAAACATCGGTCCAACAAAGCCCCAGACAGCAGACCAGCCCATCTCAGGCAGTTCAATTCCAGTTCAAGGTTATTACATAAAAGCCTCACTCTCTCTCTACTTTTATGAAAAGTAGACTGGTATGCCAGCCCATGTCATGTTGCTATGTCATCCAAAATAACAATGAGAGATAAGTTCATTTGAAAAATCTCTGGATGTTCAATGCTAGATTCATTGTAGGCAGCTATAATTAGAGTATATACTGAACAATGATTCTATAAGTAAATAGATGATGTTCTTAGTTAACTATATACTGTGTTAACAACTTGCTAAAATTTCTCTAAGCAAGGCATAACTTATCTTAACAGTGATGTAGATTATCAATGTATAACAAGCCATAGTTCCTCTACTGGACTTTAAAATAAATATCTATAATGTCTTAAAAATGAGAAGACCAAGATTTTACGCAGGATCTCATGCTCAGGCCACGAGCTATATTAAGATGACACAGATTATACTCTAAAGGCACATGACTTGAGGCTTTAATTAGTTTGCTTAAACAATACTTCCAATATATGCATGTTGTGAACTTGGGAAAACATAATGCCGCTCAAACATCTAGATTGTAATTTACCAGAGCCAACCAACAAATAGTCAACTTAAAACTTATTTGTTACCATGGCCTTCTATCTAAAGATAGCATCATAATGGAAGATTTTTTATTTTTCATGAAGACCAACATCATCTTCTGGTATTATGTTACTCATCAATCTCTGGATTTTAAGCCACTCATGGCTGTGACTAATAATATTATACATTTTTAGAAGTTTAGGACATTAACAAGGAAAAAAAACATACGAAAAGAAGTTTAAAATGTTATTATGATCATCATATTTTTCCCAGCGTAATAATAAAAAAGAATTCATATTACAGGACAAAAAATTGAGTATTTCTATGATTAATCCACTTGAACTGTCTACATCAGGTGAAAAGTGCTTATGTGCTCTCCTTCCAATTTAGTGTCTACAATCTAAAATATGCACCATGTAGACATCAAAGTTTTCTCATATTTGGTAAATGCAATTTGAAGAAATCAAAGTCTTCTGGATACAACCAGAAGCATTAATAAGAGCACCATTGATAAAGTTTAACATCATCTAAAGCTATTTTGAAAAAGAAACTATGAGAAGTAAACTATGAGAAGTAAAAAAAAAGGGTCAACATCAAGGAGCAAACCATAATAAGTAAATGTCATCAAAGATTGAGTTCAATCTCAGAAACACATACAACTGTATATACATATACTCTGAAAGTACATAAGCTTAAGAGAAAAGTTTCTTAAAAAAGCATTTTTTTTACTAAAAATAAAAACCTATGGAACTTCAAAACAAACCTTAATAGCATCAATGTTTTTCTGCTTGATATCTGCTGCTGAATGAAGGGATGTAAACTTTGCGAGTGAAGTAACAAAAGCATCTCTTTGAGTCTCCATAGACATTACTGCTGTAACATGGACCGCACTACGAAATCCTTCGAGGCATAACGATATGACTGTTTCATCATCGCTCTGGTCAAGAGGAACACTAAAGGCTGCAAGCATTGGGGCCCAGCATACCTCGATCATAAACCTTAAAATTACCACATCCGTAGCGGAGTAATATGCTGACCTATATTCACAGTATAAAGCAACTTGAACTATATGTTTTATACAAATTTTAACATTAACCTGCTAATATATTGGCAAAACCAAGGATCAAACTATTATAGGAAAAATTGAATTTTGTTTGAACACTTACTCAGATTTGCGAGCTTTTTCTTTAAACTGCTCTTGCATGTGCCTGATCATATCATCACTAGTCTCTGTTGATGAATGTCGCTTACGTATCACAATGTTCAAAATGCCATCCAAGCCAAGAATCTTGTTTGAATTTGAAGATTGTATCTGTTGAGGAGCCAAATTATCCTCTTTCATCTTGATTTCATTCTTGGAAATTCTGTCATACAGGGATCTCAAATATTCTTCTGGCAGATCCTTTCCATCATCGATACCTCGGTTGTTTCTTATAAAGTCATCTGGTGACATCTGCATAAACAACAATATTTGCATTATTGCTCCATAACCTACAGAAATTCAAGCGTATAATGAGTTTTTGCAAACAAAGGATAGACCTTGTTTTTCACCATCGGATTATGAGCATCGGTGTTGAGCATTATTACAGAGTAAGCAAGGACATAAGCTGTATCTGCACTTGTAAAAGCCTTAGGGTTGCACTTACAGTAGCGCTCAGCAAATTTTTCCATGATGCGATCAATCTTTTGTGCCTCACCAGGCAATCTAAAACCTCGTAGGAAACACCTGATTGCTTCATCAAACTCCATCCCTTCAAAATCAAATGAATCCACATATGCATGCATGACTTTCAGGGATAAATCTTCTCTCTCTCCTAAATAATCACCAATTAAAGTCTTGTTTAAGCCCGATGCACTTTTCAGGAAAGCAGCTATTTCCTCAGGTGAGTCACCCACCTTCTTTGCATTAATAAGAAATTCAATGCCTTTCTTAGGTTTTTGATTAAAAAGTGAAATACCTTCCTGCAATTTATAATTGCATTAAAAGAACAACTTAACAAATTCATGTTAGACAATTGCATTAAAATTATCACAAAAATCAAACCCATGTTAGATGAGTACCTGAAGTTCTAGTTTGTAAGCCCTACGCAGCTCAATAGATGCGACTTCTGAGGTTCCATTTGCTGTTTCAGAATGAGAATCGCTTACTTCAGCAGGCTCCTCACTGTTGCCATTTCCCAAAGGAAGTTCATTACTACCACCAGTATTGCCATCTGTGATTTCAGTATTTTGGGAGTAAGGATCAGGAATTCTCAATTGTTTGTTCATCCAATCTCCCATTGACCTCAAAATTGCCACTAGACACTTCATAGCTTCAAACTTCATTGTAACATCTTGTGGAGGTACCAATGTTGTGGTAGCCCCTGGGGGAGGCCCTTGAGCAGTTTTAAGCAGACCGTTTACCATCCTAACAAAACAAGGAAAATGGGAAACAAATGCAGATGGTCATTTGCTTATAATTATATTCTGCCAATGTTAGCTTGTGTACCAAACACATCAAAATGCAGAACACATACCTCTCAAAAATATTTGAAGAGTGAACATCACAGTCATAATTAATGAATATGTCAACCAAAATTTGAGAATCTACACAAAGCTTTTCCAAGAAACAAAGCACAATCATCTTCTGCTGGAAAATCGGTTGAGCAACGTTTTCCAAAACTCTGAGTACAATCATCGGAAAGAAAACTCCAATCTCTGCCTTCAATCCTGGTCTAAATCTTGATACCAGGCTCATAAAAATGGAACACGACAGCTGAAAGACAATCAAATGAGCTGAAGCACTGTTCTTCAAAAGGGATAAACATAGATACTGCTTAATAGCACCTAAAAACCTGCTTGATTGAAGGAAATTTCATCAGATTGGAGCATGTCAATCCAGTTTAATATGATATTGAAAACAAGCTATGTAAAATTTGACAGACAAGAAATAATAACAGTGAATATTGACATTCAATTTTAAAGTACTCAATCAATGTATGCTAAGGGTTGAAGTTGAATGCAAGCATACAATCATCTCAGCAAAATGTGACATCAGTTGCCAAAAAAATGCAGAGTGTTTATGTGGAAATTAGAATCTGAAAGGTGAGTACATCTTTCATCCATGTAAACTCCTTTGAAATTCTCAAGCTATATGCTCATGCAAGTTCTATTTTTCGCAAACAAGTTGCAAAGCAGGTGACACTGGAGGCTACCTAAGATGCAGCATGATTTTTAATAGCAAATTAATGATCAGTTGAAAAGCCACCGATGTCGACGACACATGGAAAAAACCTATTCCAAACTTCTTGTCCTTGGGCAGATCATCAAGTTAATCAAAATCCCATTGAAGATTTATTTTGATGAATTATGTTACATTCTATGCAGAATTTAGCTTTAGAAAATTAGAAAATAAGTGATAGGTTAGAAATCATACTTTTGTTTGTAAAAGTAACGTGAATTAGGTGAAGGAAGATCCCAAAAGAACAAAAAGTCAGAGATGACAGTATCCCCGTTAAAGTTTAAAAGAGATTCAAAGATCAACGGGATAGCTTGTAACCTTGACTGACTAGCTTATTCAACAGTATTTTGAGAACTAATAGATGTTTGATAAACATGGGAGAAGACTTTCATTATTGATACATAAAAATATAGGAAGACATTCAAAATTGCTCCAGTTATCAAAGGAACTAACTAATAACATAAAATTTATGAAATGGTGCTATGAAAAAAAAAATAAAAGACAGATTTCCTATAATTGGTTTTATACCTGAAATATCAATTTAGAAACTATTTAATTATTGAGACAACTAATAGAAGCATGTAGAGAGAAGAATAAAGATTTACATAATGGTACTTGTTCACCTATTAAAAGACTGTAACAAGATTTCTAGAAACTTATTTTGGTGAGTTTTAAATATAATGATTATCTAGTAGTTGCATTGACATAATAACTGATAATGCATGATAGAGTAATTACTTCTATTAGGATCTCTGTAAACAAAACTTACTAGAAAAGCTAGAAACTAGGAAAGAAGCACATAAAAGGAGAACATGAAATGGAACAGTAGTGACCAAGCAAGTACCTCTCACTAGTCCTAAACACAGCTCCTGCATTCTCTAGCAAAATCTTGAGCAGCTCCAAAGCCACAATCTTTCCCTTCATGAGCGCAGGATCAGCCACTGCCTCCTTCGGAGGAGTCTTCATGGAGAGTTTACAGAGGGCCCGGAACACCAGGAAGGCATCACGCCTTAGCTTGTTCCCAATCTGAACCTCTGCTTCATCATCTCTATCCACCACTCCCTCCGGCCCCAGCTCGTCCTTCCTGTCCTCCAGGGCTGTCTTGTACATGCTGATCTCCCAATACTTGGCATCCAGCATGTCCTTGTCCGTCGAATCCAGAAGATCAGCAGGGTTGGTGTTCTCGACTGCCGTGGTCTCGAACGCCCCGTCGTGTTTGCTGGCAGACTCAGTACGGGCCAGCGGAGTGGAAGGGTTCAGCACCACATCGATGTCACTGATGATCCTGGTGATAAACCCCTGGACGAAGCTGACGTCCGCGGCAGCAGCGTTGGACGAGCGATCGGCGGGCTCCATCAGCTCGGCGACGACAATCGGCTGGACGGGGACGGTGGAGGAATCGGCCTCCATGCGGCGGAAGACAATGACGAGCATCTGGATAAGCGACGCCTTGGCGGTTGTCTGGTTGACGGGGTTCTTGCTACCGAGATAGAGGTCGTAGCAGGTGCGGACGATCTGGAGGAGGGCGTCACCGTGGATACGGAGAGCGGTGGATGTGACGGCAGAGAGGAGGGTCTTGAGAACGAGCAGCTCGAGGGCGTCATCGCCTCCGCCGCTAAGGGCGAGGGAGCCGCAGACGGCATCGATGAGCTGGGCGAGAAGGCGAGCGTCGGGGCCGCCGGCGGGGTCGGCCTCTCCGTGGAGGTAGGAATGGGCGACGAGCCTCTGGACGCAGTCGAGGGCGGGCTCAGCGACGCGGGGGGAGCCAGACGAGCATGCGGCGATGAGGGGGGAGAGGAAAATCTCGGAATCGGCGAGGGAGTAGACGGCGGCGCCGCCGTCGCGGAGGGGGCCGGGGAGGGAGGAGGAGGAGTTTGGGGACGTAGGGGAGGGGGGCGGCGGAGGGTGGGAGAGGCGGTCGATGAGGGACTTGCACTGGTGAGCGAGCTTGGAGTGGCCTTTGCGCCAGGACGCGTTCTTGACGATCTTCTCGAAGGCGGGTGCGAGGACGAGGGCGAGGCGGGAATCGGCTTCCGGAGAAGCCATTCCCCCAGAATCTGATCGAAACGAGGGCGGGAGGCGGGAGGCGGCAGGGGGAGAGGGGTGTCGACGGCGGCGGGTCGGAGAGGAAACGATGCCGGATCTGGAGAGGGCTTTAGATCTCGTGCACAAGGCTTACATGTGCGAAACCGTGTCACACCCGAACAAAATTACGCCCAAGAATATGATTGATCTCGTGTGGTAGTGGCGGCGTAGATGCTTTTCTTTTCTTTTTTTTCTTAATATACGAAATGGACATCATGTGACGCAGCTACTTTTCTTTATACTAGAGAATCATTAGTGCTGCTGCTGTCTAAAAGATCGATTAACTCGCAACACATGTAGATGCGAATTGACGATGCCACATATTACT
Organism: Musa beccarii; assembly: GCA_024322285.1. NCBI lineage: Eukaryota > Viridiplantae > Streptophyta > Magnoliopsida > Zingiberales > Musaceae > Musa > Musa beccarii. Next base: position 9,878,476 of record CM044396.1, on the reverse strand, counting down.
GCATCGATTAGGAACTAAGGAGTATTCAGTGCAAGGGACAGAGGCCATGGACTGGAGGTCTTCAGCGGGCAGAATTCGTCAAAGCTTCCACTGAACTCACGGAGGAACGGTTCGACTCGACCTCGATGTTGGTGGATCGATGGCCCCTTTGTTTGTTGGCCAACACCTCCGCTTCCACTCGACGCATACAGTCTGTCTTGATATGTATGCTTTAGTGAGAGACAGAGAGGGAAACATTGAACACGTTAGGTGGACACCGTATCGAACGGATGAGCCCACACCAAAGAAGGTGACTCTGTCATCATCATCCAACAGTGCCTACACGACAGTTGGTATCTTGACCACCAACGATGAAGTCAATTGCAAGAATAACACGGATGGTTGGTGTAGAACTACAATGAGATGCCACGGGGAAATAATTACAGTTTGTCTTCTGCAACAAAGCCAGACACCAAGTCAAAAGTGTCTCCTCACCCATAGCACTGGGTTACCGGATTGAGAGAAGCATTCATATCAAGCATCATAAATGTGTGTTCAACGTAGGGGAAACTAAAACAGGCACTACCACCACCATGACGAGGAAAGGCCATGTTCTAACCTTGTTTGCAGTTGCTGAAACTGAATTGCTAGGAATCAATCAGCTCCTTGAAAAGGCGGAAATGCTAGTTGGCATGCACGTCAAAGCGCTGAACCGGTTCCTAGTGTTATACAACATCTATCGGGAGTTCATGACCACATCCTTGTTGGCCTGAAAGCAAGGGCCAAATCTTGAAAAGAACAAACTGCCAAGTGAATTCACTCAAAAGAGGACAGGTTAGATACTTACAGACTTAGTCAGCTCACTAGCTTTCTGATCATCAAAGCCTAGGGAAGCCAATATCTTGTAACCAGCAGATTCTTTCTCAGACCATATGCCCAGAAGCATATGTGCAGTGGTTATCTCTCCATCCTCACCTGCTACCATTATAACAAAACTTATCCAAGCCTGGCTGGATTTGAGTTGGCAGCAAAAGAATTGATCACTTTAAAAGAATCAACAATTTTCAAATCCACAATTACACGTTCCACTAAACTACTTACCATGCAGTAAATTTACCCATTCACCAACTAGAGTGTAACATAATTGAAACTGGCTTAGAGCTAGGATGCTAAATTCCAATTGATTAACTCTATTTACAGCTAAAGTCTCATAAAGAACAGTGGCAAAAATGGATTAAGAAAAAAGGTATGAAATGATACATACAAGTTGTTGATCACTATCGAATGCAAATTCAAGGCAACCTAACCCAAACAGCCATGCAGGAACTTCCATACAAAAATGACTTAAGAACATTGCAAGAAAATAATGGAAAAATAAAAACTGTATGTGATCTTATGGGTTAGTCACGAGGATCATACTGGGTCCTTAAGCTGTCAGCACAAAGTTAACCATAGTCAAGTCAGGCCAAGTGATGCCTAATAAACTCAGCATCAGTTTCCTGCTTGATGCTCTGGGCGGGTTCAGGCAAACACAGTCAAAGGAAGCTCACTTTATGGTGACATATATAAATTAATTATAAAACAGGATCAAGCAATACAATAAATCAAAATTCATACTAACCAACTAACCAGATTTCAATTTTTCATCAACAGCCCAATCTAGTGCCCTTTGTGCTGAGTCAGTCAAGGGAGGATGCTCAGGGCTAAAAAAGAACAGGTCCGACTTGCCCAGTAACTTTACAGACTCTTCACGCACATTGAAAAGAGTAATTCCAATTGCACGTAAGAATTTTGATGCTTCATTTGTTCCTGAGAGAAAGACCAAGCATACATTAATTACTTAGCGAACATCCATTAGTTAAGGATTCTTAAATGAACTACAAACTAACCAAAATAGGAGATAGTATTACATTATCAGATAGCACACAGGAACAATTCTATCATGCAAATGGAGCTCAGAATAGAGAATGTAAGCCCATCTTTGAAGCTTAATTGGCAAGTTATCACTCATGAAGTGAGCATACAAAGTGTTTTTTCCTTTTTCCTAAAAAGACAGTGCTGAAGAGCTAGCTAGATCTAACAGCGAAACCATAGAAAGTAATAACATTATCCTACATTTTCATTGCTTCTCTTTGACAAATTATCTATCCCGTCGAATAATAGGATCAAGGTGCAAGATATCAACATTTGTTTCTCTAGCCTACGGTTGGAGTTGCACAAACCACAGGATTGCTTTCTCAGTTCCATTTATGAAGTTTTTGTTGTAGAAGCCAAGTGACATGCATACAAACAAACCAAAAATATTAATACAGATATAGTTTGCCATTAAGCAATTCTATAGTCAAGTTATATGGGATGAGACACACTGTGTTGTTTTACTACACGTTAAAAACTTATTTTTGGCAGAGGAATTTGTACAGGTTGAGACAGAAAAAGTGACAAGTAATGCATTATCAGAAAATTTTAAGTGCATTTCTTAAAACAAAACAACCTTTCAAATTTATAAGTAATTGGTTGACATCTCCTAAATTCTGCTCATGTAAGAAGCTATTGGTAAAAAAATAAGTATATTCTTTGATTTGATATTGATGCAAGTTATTTGACTAGTTTTTAATAGGTTTTAAAATTCAATGCATCCCTTATTTCCATGTTTCTTCAGACTTTGACTAACCAAGATCATCTGACAAGTTTAACCAAAGATAGATATTCCTAAGGAGATCTATACCTTCCCTACTTAACAATGTGTTTAAGCTAATTTCAATCACAAAAGAAAGCCACCAATTAGCTAAAATCTTCTCGAAAGAAGACAAATAATCTCACATGATATGCTTTGCAAGTATTGAAAAATGGAAAACCTAAATTAAACAAAAGGATTAAAAGAAATAAGCATGAGTAAGAAACAAACTATTACCTACCCTTAATTTTTAGATGTTTTAACCTCTACATTTAGATCTTTTATGGAAGTCAACCACAAGCTAGAATCTTAAAGTATTTGTTTGACCTTTGACACTAGACAAAGATGTCGATTAAGGCATTGAAATCATGATTTCCAATAAAACAATATATGACATCCTAGATGGCTGAGGCTTCACAAAATCATGATCTAGGGATTACATGGGTACTTATATCTCACATTTCTTATCTCTTTCACTCTTTTTTCTGATCAGGTAAATTCATAAGTATTAAATGGATTATTTGATACTAAACTTAGTTATTCCAAAATATTAATGCAGTAATTTTTAAAATATCTTACAATTGAAATAGTAAAACATAACATAATCGCCTCTAACTACTACCTATCTAGTTTCACGACTGCTTTAAATTCACCAAACTTGAGATTCTATCCGTGATCAAAATCAACTCAGCAAACTCAATAATGAAAACTATGAACAAGAATCTTTAAACAATTTTTTGTCTGTTTCAGCCAATGGCCAGATTGACTCAAAAGAATTTGAGTTCAGAATCAGAATTTAAACATTGGTGAGTGTAGCGCATATACTTGTGCCACTAGACGAACTTCAGGCTAGCACCTGAGTAGAAATTGCAGTGTCAAAACAGCCAAGACTTGAAGCTAAATCATGGATTTGAAGCAACAACATTGAGTCTCAATATATTTTGTGCTGGGTCTTTGCCACCCATGGGTTGGCACAGTACATAGCCATCCCCATTCATGTGCTAGTTGACATACTTGGGCACTTAGTATGTGACAACATACTATTATACCATGCAGTAACATACATGCTTCACAATGCAGTGTTTGACCAACATAAATATCCTAAAAGATAATCAGTCTAACATTTGAACAAACATGTGAGATGCATGTTTGGCTATGAGAAGAAAAATGAACTCTACTAGCAACAAAATATTTCCATAACAATTGGCAATGTACATGCCTTGCACGAAGAGTTGCAAGATGATTGTCTTTTTTTTTTCTTTCTTTCAAAGAATATGTAGCAAGTAATTCTTGCGGAAATAAAGGTAACAACCAGATTGCTTTTGATAACAGAAGTATGGAAAGGGAAGTCAGAGATCCAACTGACCTTCAACCAAGATGCCCATGAGGAGGGCCTCCGTCCCTGTTTTGGGGTACTTGAGCTTCCGCGCCTCCAATTCCGCCATGCCAAAGGCCTTTATGGCCATCAACGACCATCTGTCCCATTCATTACTAATTCCATTACCACTACCCAAAACAACCCTTATCGAAGCACAAAAAAACCAATTACCAAAAGAAAGCCACAACAAGAACAAAGACCAGGGACCTCTATAGCTTACTTGGGCATCTTCTCGGCCGACGCCCTCTCCGGTTTCCTGATCCAAAGATGAGCTAATAAGAATCGAAATGAACCAATGAAGGAATGAAGTGGGGCTTACGCTGTGGGGAGCGAGGAGACGACGGCGGCGGAGCGGACACTCGGCCTCGGGAACAGCGAAGCTGACGCGAGGGAGATGGAGCCGGCAAGGAGAGAACTCGAGAGGCGGACGGCGCGGGGGTTGGACGGCGGCAGCAGAGAGGAGGCGGTCTTGGTGGGAATTGGGAGGAGGGAGAGGGTTGAGGCGGCCATCTCTATCTTCGTTTTCTTCTCCGGCCGGCGTCGATCGATCTCTCTTTAAGTCGCTGGAGATGGGATTTGAGCGCGTGCAGAGCCTGTTTCGAGCAATTTGCTTCTTTATACGATGAGCTTGACTCGGGGGTAACTGGTTCGAACCGAACCGTTTAAGACTCCGGACTGAATCGGTTTTTTTATTTAATTTGATAAAAGTAAAATGCTCTGAACATTCAGATTTAATTGATTCGAGACTATTAATTCGGTTCGATTAATTAATTTATATTTTAAATAGTTTTTAAAATATATATATTTAAATAAATTAGTTCAATTCAATTGAATCGAATCGAGATCTTAATCCAATTGGGCGACATGATAAGATTTATAAAATTAAACTCACATCATTTGTAATATTAAGTTTTGGAATGATTTCATTAATTGATTTGAAGGGTCAGGATAATAAATTTAGATTAATATCTCTTAAATTAAAATCGATTTGGTTTAATTTGAACTATTGAATCAAATTAAAAAAATGATATCCCGAACCAAAACTATTTATTGTTTCCAAAACTAAACTATTGAAGAAATTAGGAGGTATTACTAAATTTTAAAATCAAATTTGACTTTTTTATGCAATTTAAACACCCTACTATAATCCATTATTACTATCTACCATCTTTTCTAAAACAATTAAATATTTTTTATTAAAATATAAATATTATCTTCTTCCTCTCTTTTTTGTTTTCCTTCTTTTCTTCTTTTTTTTTTTTCCTTCTCCTCCTTTTCTCTTTTTTTTTTCCTTCTCTTATTATTCTTTCTTCTCATTGAATGATATTAAGGGGACAACCAGCAAGATTAGATGATAATAATGGCTAAAGAGACGTCATAGAGATAATGTGTAATGTAATATCGAGAGTGAGGATGAGATAAGAAGTTATAAAAAAAAAAAAAAAGATAAATTTGGTAATACAAAGGGCTATAAATAATAATATAATATTATTTTTATTAAATTTTAAAAATATTTTTAGTAATAAAAGAATTGTCAATAGTGAAATGGGGATGGTGAACAGTAAGCTTTTTTTATGTTATACCTATTCCAATCGATTTTACATCATATGTAACTCTAACTCGTTCCTTGTATCTCTTTATACCGTTATAAAATTTTATTTTGAATAAAAGAAAGTTTTAACTACCTCTTTACATGGGAAGATATTTGTTGGTTTAATTGGATATCCTCAATTAAATCGAATATAAAGTTCACCACTTATTTCTTATATTATTTTACTTAAAAAAATAAATTTATATTAACTTACACTCGAGTCAAAGTCAATAAAATACAAGTTCGCATGATTTAGAGGACCCCCTTACATTGGCACGATTTAGATCGATACCCAACAGATTAAATGTTCGAATTTAAATTATAATGAAAGATAGTATTAAAAAAAAAAAAAACCATGACACACACGACAGTCTCTCTCCATAGTTCGGCTTTTGATCTACATGTGGACCGCACTAATTTGAACAGCTGTCGTAACACCTCATCGAATCAAAATCAAAATGACACGAATCCATTCTGAGACAAAGAATATTTTCAACTTATGCTTCGAGTTGCGTCAAATATTATGAGTATTTAATAAATACTTTAATTGTATAATCATCGATAGAAAGATTGAGCATCAAATCAACTTTTTCTGGAAAGAAAAGAAAATGTATAAATTAATTAGGAAAATGAAGTACTTTAAGCATTCTAAATCGATGCTGAATGTCGAGAATAATAGACTCCATTGCCATAGAATCTCTTATTGAAGATTGATGTATTTAATGACGTTGACAACATCCAAATAAATGATTAGATTGTGCAGTGAAAGAGATTTAGGGTAGAGAGCTTAGTAGTGCAATAGCTTGTAATAGATTCGAAACTTTAAGGCAAATTTGAGTTGGCTCTCCAATTTATCCATGTTAATAAAAAGTTAATTATAAATTATTCTTTATAGTTAAATCTCTTTAGTATCTTGGTTTCTAGATTAAAAAATTTATATTAAAATTTTTATTATTATAAAAATAAAATATTTAACATCATTTACCTTAACATCGTTAATATTACCGACATATGATATAACACATGATAACACATGCATAAATGTTATAAAAACGATAGATAAAAAGATAATTTCAATGATGATGACGGATGATGATATCGTAAGTGATTGTTATAGTGATAGTTGATGATAACGACAAGATGGTGAACCTTCTTGATGTCATGCATGATACGAAAATAATAAGCAAAAAAATAATTTTAATTTAATATATATCTTTCATCAATAAAATCAATTATGTTAGAATAAATGAGATTAAATATTTTACTTTCATAATTATAATTATAAGAATTTTAATATAAAATTTTTAATTCTAGAGATTGAGATACGAAAAAGATGTAATTATAGAAACTTTAATATAAATTTTTTAAATCTAAAAATTAAGATATTACAAAGAATAATATATTAAATAAAGTTGTCAAGACACACGACATCGTGGATAAAAGAGGATTGATCAAGACATACATAGACGCATGGAAATCTATTCTGGGCCATGAAAACACATATGTGGGCAATCAAATCGCTTCCAGCTTCCAGATGCAGCAAAACCCGTGGAACTTTCAGCGTCGGCCACTGGTTTCTGCGACCGCCCATGTTTTTGTTTTTGTTTTCTTGTTTCTGTTTTCTGTTGACTAGCCTAACTATGTTGACCGCATCTGTGCATGGGCGCCACAAATTATACGACTCAACTTTGAGTTTTTCCAAAGCAGCGAAGGAGAAATATTGACATTAAACACCGTTATATGGTCTCCGTAACAGTTTCGGGTGCTTCTCCTAACGTTACACGAAACGGCAAAAACAGATGCAGTTCATTCAATTTTTTTATTTGCAGAATAGATCATACCGGTTCGGAATATATCGGTAAGCTCTCGGTGTCTCGTTTGTTACTCTCAAGGAATATGCTCAGGGCTGCGTCAAAGATGCGGTGCGGATTCGCCGCATCCGCATCCCACGTGCCGCAGTACGTAGTCTCAATACGACCCAATTTTCTTCTTATTTGATGAAATGCGTCGTGGTTCTTTAAAGGATCACAAACGCTCGCTAATCTCAAAGCACAAAAGAAGCCTTGCGGAACTCCCATTAACGTGTTAATCTTCCCGTAAGAGACTTGATTAGCACTCATAATTACCGCGGATATTCTTAATCAGTGATTTCCGCTTATTAAAATTGTTATGGGGGTAAACATATAATTTAAATGCTCTGCAAAAATAAACACGTAAAGAAGCCCGAAAATGGATCGCGTTCCTCGAATCCAACGGCTCTTCCTGGCTCGGTTTCTCATCCGTCCGTCTATAAATCCTTCGCCGCCCTCACATCTTTTCGCCTACCCACAGACTGCCTCATTGCTTCCTTTTCTTCTCCGTCCCGATCGAGCGAGAAAAAGGGAAAGGGAAAAAAAATGGTGACGATCAAGTCCGTGAAGGCCCGTCAGATCTTTGACAGCCGTGGAAACCCCACCGTCGAGGTTCGATCCGTATCCTACTCGCTTCGATCCGCCATCTCCTCCGCCTCCTACTCATCCCAGGGTTTTAGGGTTTTTAGATCTCTGGCTGTGATTCCTTATGCAGTAAAGGATGCCTCAATAATTATCTTTTCTTGTATCAGATCTGATTTATCGGCTTGGGAATTCATTATAAAGAATCCATACCCATTTTTTCTTCGTCTCCCTTCTCTCTCTGAAAACGTTTGTGGTGTTTGTTTCAGGTGGATCTTCATTGTGATGATGGGACCTTTGCCAGGGCTGCTGTCCCCAGTGGTGCATCCACGGGTAAATGATCGCACATCATTCCTTTGATCTTTTGTTATTTCTGTTTGTAACAAAGATTATGTCGTTTTGGTATACAAAAGTGGTGTCTTTCATGAAAAGATAACTGTGCAATGGCTTCAATCTTCGATAAAGACGATAACTTTTTCGTATTTGGCTATCGCTTGCGTAAGTTGGTTTATTTTGCACATCTCAAGTGGTGAAAATAATATAATCATTATGTGATCGTGCTACTCTATTCTGGTTTATGGATTATCGATTTTTGAGTGCTATAGTTGAATAGCTGTTTTCCTCTGCTTGTTTTATGTCTTTAAGAACACACTAATTGGAAAATTTTTGATATTTAAGGTGTATACGAAGCATTGGAGTTGAGAGATGGTGGGTCGGATTACCTTGGAAAGGGTGTCCTCAAGGTTATGTTTCTGACTTCTCTCCTTGAAAGAGTGTTTTCTCTCCTTAAAGTGATTTCTCAAGTAATAAATGTTGTGGCATGAATTTTGATAGACTCTTGTTAGATCAATCAAATTAATCTACAACCTATATGATTTTACAGCATTTACTCACTGGTTCGAGAACTATCTCAAGAGTAGTAACCCTAAAAGAGTATGAAACTATTTTATCATTTGTTCATTGATTTTTTTTTTGTTTTTCGGTGTTAGTATCCTCTCGCCAGCATTTGAACTATTTCTACCATCTTTTAAGTGGCACCCTAACAATTGCATAAGCTAGTTGTGATAGGATCTAGTAATCTTTTTTGTAGAACTAATTATGTATTCATCATTTTGGGTTAGATAACTGAAGCTTATAGCCTATTCAATATATATATATATATATATATATATATATATATATATATATCATATTTGTTTGTTTTTTCTGTGGGATTTTGACTCCTATTGTGTATAAAGTTGTACAAAACAATAATGTTAAATGTTATTTTTGGCTCAGGCTGTTGAGAATGTGAATACTATAATTGCTCCAGCACTGATTGGCAAGGTATGCAGGAGACTATAAGTTTGGTGCACTTATTTGGATTATTTTTGCTTTAGATTAAACTGCACATGGGTAGTCTAACCAACATTCATGTGCATATCGTTGCAGGATCCTACTGAGCAAGCTCAGATTGATAACTTCATGGTCCAGCAGCTTGATGGCACACAAAACGAGTGGGGCTGGTGCAAACAGAAGGTAATATTCTCCTATTGATACATTATTTTATACACGCTGTATTCTCTTTTCATGATTCACCTTCCTGGTTGGATGTTTTTGCTTCAGCTTGGTGCCAATGCTATTTTGGCAGTATCACTTGCTTTATGCAAAGCAGGTGCAAGTGTGAAGAAGATTCCTCTCTATCAGGTTTGTAAAGTGATTATGTTGTGTAAAATTGTTAGTAATTGGTTAAACTTCTTATTGTCTGATGTGTATTTCTTTCCCTGAAATGCAGCACATTGCAAATCTTGCTGGAAACAAGAACTTAGTTTTGCCTGTGCCTGCATTCAATGTTATAAATGGAGGATCACATGCAGGGAATAAGCTGGCCATGCAGGTTATTATCCCATCGGCAATGTGCTGAGCAGTTGCATATAATATTAGTTATTATGCTTATCTTTTCTTTGGTTATTGTAATAGGAATTCATGATTCTTCCGGTGGGGGCCTCCTCTTTCAAAGAAGCCATGAAGATGGGTGTGGAAGTTTATCATAATCTGAAGGTTTGTAACATAGTATTTTTGCCAATTTCTAAACTCCGATTCAGAGAGCATCATTTGACACTCTCTCTTGCTTTTAGGCTGTCATTAAGAAGAAGTACGGACAGGATGCCACTAATGTTGGAGATGAGGGTGGTTTTGCTCCCAACATTCAGGTCTGCTGTGCATTTTGATTCTTATATGATTGCCTCCTTCCTTTTCCATTAAGTCTGTGATGTGGCATAATTCATGTCATGCAACATGTTTAAATAGTCTACATAGATGCAGTTATCTGGAGTGTACTATGTTTCTGTAATATATATTATTAGTCTGGTATATTCTGGTTAGAGCAGTAGCAGCCGAGCAAGCAAATATGCGGGGCATCAGGAGTGATCCTGCAAGTTGCAATCTTACCCTATGAGCTTTACAGCCTTTCTTCTACTTGCTCTGTGTTAATATTTTCCATTTTTTAGGTGTTGAAGATACTAGGACATTCTGTTTTCAGTCTGCTGCATGTTTTTGTGTTTCTAGTTTCAACTGCAATGCATCAGCTTTGGTGCAACTGCAATTTTTTCTTCTAATCTTAGGGTTAGTTTGACAACAAGTATGGCCGATTTGTTGCTGCTGTATGGACAGCTGTTCCACATGTCGTGAGCTAGGATGTCACTGAAGCCTTGTGACTTCGATTATTTGTATTTTGTAAAGTTAGCAGATATAGTTTATTGAAGTCTAGGTATGTTGATCAAAGTATTTGTTTGGCAAGATAAAAACTAAAAATATCCTTTTCCTTTTATTTTATATTTATGCAAGTCATTAATGATCATATTTATTAGTAACATCTCATCTCATATTACCCCATCTTGTATTTTTTAAAGCTTGCAATTATGCTCTCTTGCTTCTTTACAGGGTCATAACTAAAAAAGTTCTTAGTGGCCACTTGTTTGATTTTCTGATAATAAAGTTAGTGCAACATTTGTTTCTCTTTTTGAAGTGCATTAATAAGTGAGGGCACAGTTTACCAAATGTTTACTTGATAAACTGTTTGTGAACTATATTTTTGTATATATAGTTCGTCTTCTGGTTTTAAAGGTAATGTTGCATTTGGTACTTATCTTTTAAAGTTGTTCTGGAACCATCTAGGATTGTTGTAATGAAAGCATTTTTTTGGGCACGGCAGTTGTTTGCTATGTCTAGTTTTTTCACAAACTGCTGCCATAGCTTTCATTGCTCTGAAGTTGGTTTTCTGGCTTATTAGATAGAAATCCCCTCTAACATTGTGTTGATGTCTAACCATACACATACGAGTCTCTTACAGAATACATGCTTTTAATTCTAAAGCTTGGATACTCCTGGGCAAATCATTTGTTGTTGATTTCTAAACTTTATGAATATGTTTGGAAGTGAAAATTTGAGTTGCCAAATTTTAGGATAAAGTTGGATTCAAGTTCTCATTGGCTAAGATTTTATTTTTTTTACTTTTTGTTGGTTAGTAATTTTAGTGTTAATTTTTTGCACTGTTAATGATATTTGAAACTTCATGCCTGCTTTAGTTGGCGAACAACATCAGGCAATGGATGCCTAATTATACCCTGCAACACATTGCATTCATGCTGTCAGAATATGTTTTGGTTAAAACTATCTCTGTCTGTCATCTATGGGGGTGATCTCACATATATGTATCCATTTTTCAATTCCAGGAGAACAAGGAAGGTCTTGAACTTTTGAAGACAGCTATAGCTAAAGCTGGATATACTGGCAAAGTATGTACTATAATTTGTGTTTATTTCCATGTACACGTGTTCCCTTGTATAAGTTTTTTAGTTCTAAATTTTAGCTTTTGATTGTTCTTGCCTATTTCCATAGGTTGTGATTGGCATGGATGTTGCTGCTTCTGAATTCTATAGCGAAAAGGATAAGACTTATGATCTCAACTTCAAGGAGGAGGTAAGAATGCTTTTGTTGGTTAACTAAAGTACTTGTTGCTCTAAGTCTTCTGATTATCTTAAGTTTCCCTCATGCTTGTTTCATTTCTTGCCTATTTTTACATTTGGTGATGTGAAAATCTGTGACTGCAGAACAATGATGGTTCTCAAAAAATATCTGGAGACAGTCTGAAAAATGTCTACAAATCTTTTGTCAGCGAGTACCCCATTGTATCAATTGAAGACCCATTTGATCAGGATGATTGGACCCACTACGCAAAGATGACAGAAGAGATTGGAGATAAGGTGCAAATTGTTGGAGATGATCTTCTCGTTACCAACCCAACTGTAAGTTTCTATTAGGAAAAAACTAAAATTCTAATGTATCTTAAGAATATTTCTATGTGAGATCTGAAATCTTTTGTTCAATTTACTTCTGCAGCGTGTTGCCAAGGCGATAAAGGAGAAGGCATGCAATGCCCTTCTTTTGAAGGTATTGTCTAATGATTTTGTTGTCGTTCCTTTGTTTAGGGATTAGGAGGTTAATTATCTGGTGGGCTTGTAGACGAGGGGAAACAAATTGAATTAGACGAACATAGAGGTTTTATCTGATTAAATATACCAGTTCGGCTGGCTGCTTAGAACCTGCAATCAGGACAGGCAAAGATGTGCTGAGAGAAAGGATACAGTAAAATATATCCATTCTTAGAGTTGGTATGAACGATTGTAAGATAATTTCAAGAACTGTAATTATTCTGCATTTTATCTCATAAGAGAGTGGTGGTGGAAGAGGCAAATACAACAAAACTCAGGCTCAGACTTCACAGGCATAGTACCAGACTTGAATCCTTACCAAAACTCAACCTGTCCTGAATAGCTTTTCTTTGCTCTCTTTAACTTTTTATTTTAATCTACATTTTGTCTGCTTCTTTCTTCATGTGGATATTCCATAGTTTTCTTGATGGCTTGTAAGATTCCTAGCATTGGGAGGTATCCCCTCGTGAAACATAATGTTATTCTATTACATGGCTGTTTAGGTGAATCAAATAGGGTCTGTTACTGAGAGTATTGAAGCTGTCAAAATGTCTAAACATGCTGGCTGGGGAGTCATGGCTAGCCACCGGAGGTACGCTTTTAGCTTGTGTACAATTTTTATTAGCAACGGTAGGTGATTCTCACTCATCTTCTCTAGCTTGTGTACAATTTTTATTAGCAACGGTAGGTGATTCTCACTCATCTTCTCTTGTTTTAGTGGTGAGACGGAAGATACTTTTATTGCTGACCTCTCGGTTGGTTTAGCTACGGTATGTTACGTTCATTGTCACTGAACCATATGATTTTTGTAGAAACATTGTTTGTTCCCCAACAAGTCTCTGTTGTTTGAGAGATCATGATTTTAAACAGGGCCAAATCAAGACTGGAGCTCCGTGCCGCTCTGAGCGCCTTGCTAAGTATAACCAGGTAGGTGATCGCACCATATTATAATATGAAGACTTCTCGATGCGCCATATTAAAACATTTCTTTTGTGCGGTGAATACAGTTGCTGAGGATCGAGGAGGAGCTTGGTGCTGCAGCTGTCTATGCGGGAGCAAAGTTCCGAGCACCTGTGGAGCCCTACTAAAACGGCTCTATTAAACTGCGTAATTTTGATTTCGGCTTTCCCTTTTTACCGGACTAAAGTTGATTTGCTTGAGGAATAATTTCTAGTTCTACATACTGCAGTCTTTCATCGGGAGATGAGTTTGTAACTTAAGATGCGGACCAATGCATGACAAATAAGTGTTTTGCTTTGTACTGGAAATATGCACCAGGAAATGTGTTTCTTGCCAGCCTTTCTTTGCCAGTTATCAGAATAATCTTTCCATTTGCCATATCTGCAAACTTCAGGATAGGAGATATAAAACTCATCCATTTTAGCTACTTGCTATATTTGTTGTGAACTTTATTTGGTATAATGTCTCGTGCGTCGCATGTGGTATGCCCTTTATAATTCACGAGCTGTGTGGTCTTTCCAATCAATCTATTGGTTCGGTTGAATCGGTGGTTCAGTCGGTCAAACTACATAATTTATGATAAGAATTTATAAATAAATATATATATATATATATATCTTTGGTTGTTATAAATAAAAAATTTAAATGATAGTGAATGAAAAATTAAGTGATCCGATGGGGACATGGTTCCATGTGAGACAACTTGCAACTAGCCAAATCACAGGGAGAAATATTGTTGATCAAAGATGCGGAATCCATGACAGAGTAGATGTGTCTTGATGAGCCACATGCCCCTTCGCCATCTAAGGGACTGGTTCAGTGTTCTTCTACACGGTGATGGAGTAGTTTGAACCACATTGTTTTGTCCGCGGAAGATGTGGAATTTGGGAATCACCACAAATCAGAAAACCCCACGTCTGCATGCTGCATTAAACTTGCCTCTGTAGGTCGTCCTTTTCGAATTATTTTGACTCAGCCCGAAATCTGGAGTGACTCGTTGGTTATGTTTCCCGAGGCAAACACTTCCATCTTTACCTGCTTACGTCTGTCCAAGAAAAATTAAATGTTGCCTGCGACCTTCAATATCGATTATTAGAAGACCACATGACTTGCTATATTGCGATATTTATTAATTATTAATACATTACATCTACGTATCTCCATAAAATAATATTTTTTTATTTTTTATATCCTTAATCAATTTATGATCATAGATTTAATTAACTAATTTGATTATGTGATTTGAGAAATTGATTGAAAAAATCTCTCCTGCAAAACTTATATAAATACTCATTATCTCAATGAATAAAATTTATTCTTTTCATAATTTATTCATTAATTTTTTATACTATCATAGCTCCTCTTAGTTCGAGCAAGATTTTCTCTAATGATAGTAATCTCTCATCTCCAACTTGCCCTCTACGACTCTTGAGATGGCGATCTTCGTCTCTAAGATCTCTCCGTCGATGTCACCACTTATCATCTTTTGGATCTCTCCGTTGGTGTCAATACTCCCTCTGCCCTTGAGTGTCTGCCTCTTTTCCCTTAATCTACCTTATTACAATCGTCTTTCCCCCTTCCTCTCTATGCCGATGACTTTCTCTATAACATCCATTCACCCCCGCAATGATCTACTATGATCGCTCGATGACTTCAAGATAATTTTCGCTCCCCTTACACTCTCCTACAATTGCTCCACCCTCCCGTTGTCATGACCACTCTACCCTCCACATCTTGGCTATCGCTCCACTTTTTGTTAGTGAAGTGCTCTATGCCCCAAGCTCCCACCCCTTTTTTCTTCACTGACTGTTACGCCTTACTCGATGGCCTATTTTCCTCATTGCTAACGAAATCACGTAATTAGATCAACTATTCAAATCTATAATTAATCATCAAATCATAGATTGATTAAGAATACAAGGAAGCAAGGATGTTATTTCACGTGTCTTTATCATGATTTTCTATCATATTCTTTGAATGATTAAATATAATTTTGATAAGGACATTTAACCTAACATTTGTTAAAGAGCAGGAGAACTAAGGATGTAAGCCCATCGGGTCACCTTTACGATTAGAATTATGTTTTTTGGGCTCATGAGCTTCAAACGGGCAAAATTGCGTGGACAATTTCTCTCACCCCTATGAGGTCACACGTGATCACATAACCTTAGAAGAAGGGTCATGAGCCCTTGGTTTAAAATATTCATTAATAATCATAATTTTTTATAAACCCAATCTCGCTTAAAATATGTCCAGGTGCCAACATAGGGGGTAGGTGGAGTTATTTTTTTATCACATATCTATAATAATAATAGTAATTGTTATTTTTGTCACTTTGCTATTGCCCGTCTTCCAAGCATCTGCCTTTAAATCACGGTAAGATTTGGTCACCGCCATAACAGCAGCTGCTTTAGAACAAGCCTCTACCGCATCTCCTCCTCCTCCGCTCTTTTTTAGCTTAGCTTCCGTTGCTATGCTGCCGTTTACGAGCATCGGCGAGGCGGAGGCGGCCATGGGGAGGAACCTGACGGTGGCGGAGGCGGTCTGGTTCCAGTACTCCGCCGGCATGCATGACTTCTGGCTCTACGCCCACAACATCGTCTTCCTCCTCCTGGTCTACAGTGTCGCCCCGCTCCCCGTCGCCTTGGCGGAGCTGAGGCGTCCCAAGGCCATCCACAAGTACAAGCTCCAGCCCAAGGTCCACGTCCCCGTCGCCGACGTCCTCAAGTGCTACAAGAACGTCGTCAAGACCTTCCTCTTCGCCGTCGGCCCTCTCCAGCTCGTCTCCTTCCCCACCATCAAGGTACCCCCTAACGACAACATTCTCGCTGCAACAACACACTTTCATGCATCTCTTCATTGTACATATAGCATTGTCTGTACTTCATGTACCGAAGAATGATAAGTATTTGGTGGTGTTAGATATCCCTTCCAAGAACTCCGGCGTCTCGTACACGTCGGTGATAGATGTGACAGGAATTATAGATCGAGTTTCCCACGAAAAATGGAATCTTTGGGGTTGTGTGTTCGCCACTTTGACTCCATAAAGGGATAACACCTTTTGTGTCCAAAACTGTTCTCATTCATTGTGTTGTCTGAATAGTAATACCACAGATTTGCACAGCGCACCGGCGATGTAGAGATGGAAGGTATGACTCGTTTCTTCTTCTGTTCGCAGTGGGTGGGGATTCGGACGGGGCTGCCGCTGCCGTCGGTGTGGGAGGCGGCGGCGCAGCTGGCCGTATACTTCGTGGTGGAGGACTACTTCAACTACTGGCTCCACCGGGCGCTGCACAGCCGCTGGGGCTACGATCACATCCACCGGGTGCACCACGAGTTCACGGCGCCCGTGGGGTTCGCCGCCCCCTACGCCCACTGGGCGGAGGTGCTCATCCTCGGCTTCCCTGCCTTCCTCGGCCCCGCCATCGCTCCCTGCCACATCCTCGTCTTCTGGCTCTGGTTCGTCCTCCGCCACGTCGAGGCCATCGAGACGCACTGCGGGTACGTCCGCCTCCCCCTCATCCATCATCGTCTTCTCATTGAGATGCATTACGCTGCAAGTTAGATCGAGCGACACACTGCTGATGGCAGCAGGAGAAGGCTTGGCCTGAGACCACAAGTTTTGGGATCTTTTGCTCCTCGTGATCTGTTATGCGTGCCGCCAGTTCACGTGGTGTCTTGAGACAACTCAACCAGCCTGCCTTACCTACCCACCTCAGTACTGGGTATTTAATTCATGTGCTCGACTCGATCGTGTAGTCATTCAAGCCATTGCATCGAAAACACCAAAGATTAAATTAGTGTGACATGTGAAACTAAATGCAAGTATATGATGAAACCACGGGGCAAAATAAAACAAAAAAAAGGTATTAATAAGCTCTAACTTCTTTGAATTAGATTTGATAAGTGAGACGAAACATGAGGTAATTATAGATTATTCCTCAAGTCAGCTATTTTGATATTTTAATTTTTATATTTTAAAAAATTATATTGATATTTTTATAGTTATGAAAATTCAATCTCTACGTTCATTTATCATAATATCATCGATTTTATCAATAAAAATAAAAAATAATTTTAATATCTCAATCGGTGGTAATAAACAACGACGGTGAGAAGAGCCATAATAAAAGATGAGGGTCATTCTGTATCTATGTTGACGTCGACGTAGTTGCTGAACAGCATCGCTCGACAACTGTGACGATGCTGATATAAATGCAATATGGTGAAAAGGTCACTTAGCAATCACATCGATGTCTTACGTAGTTCACCCTTGTTGGCATCATCTACTACTATAAAATAGAATATTAATTTTTTTTATTTTTTATTTTCATATTTTCATTAATAGAACTGAAGCCAACTATAGCATATATATATATATATATATATATATATATATATATATATATATATATAATTAGCCTACAAAACACGGAGCACAATAAAAGGATGTTTAAAACAGAAAACTTGGTGGTGTTGTAGTCAAGCTTAAGTACGACATTGAGCAGTTCTAAGTGACAACTTGGTGGTGTTCATTAAACAATTCGAGCGTGGAGAACGAAAACCAAATAATTATTCACACATGGCGTTGAGGTAGATGAGATTATTCTATTGTTTTAGGTAGGTGGTCAGATCTTGTCGGTTCTTCTTTGCCCTCAGCTGCGGATCCCACCGACTCCTCTTTCCTGTTGAAATGCACTTTAGATTCAATGAGTACCCGAAGCTGGATTTTGCGTTGCATCACTTCCAAAGATTCTTCACGTTTTATGCGTGCATCTGCCGAGAACAACTTGTGTCTGCATGTATACATGCGACGGAAGAGAGAGAATCACAAAGGAAGAGCGCTCGGTTACATAGCAAAGATGGCACCCGGGTTTCTTGAGCAAGCACTCGCTGTAGGAGCTTAAGATTACAGTTCAAGAGAGCAATCAGATGTTATTGCATGGGTCGGAATTATCTGATCGAAGCTTTCATTCTTGCTCTTCGTTTCCCCCCTCACATGGTGGTGTCTGTGCAGCTATGACTTCCCTCACACTCCCACCAAATACATCCCATTCTATGGAGGTGCGGAGTACCATGACTACCATCACTATGTTGGAGGGAGAAGTCACAGTAACTTTGCGTCGGTGTTCACCTACTGTGACTACATATATGGAACTGATAAGGTCTGGTAGTCTCATGTAGTCACGTAAACCTCCCGTTTCACATATGAATCAGTGTTCTAAAACCCTTTTCTTAACCACTGCAGGGCTACAGATATCAGAAAGGACAACTTGCAAAGGTATTGTTCTGCATCTTCTTCTTTTAGCTCTGCGCTTCATTTGTCATGAATGTTGACATATATTTCAGCTGATGCATGTACTTGTCATTCCCTGCTTTTGACTCATTCTCCTCATCTTGAGCAGCTGAAGGAGCAGGAGAAGGCAAAGAATCAAAATGGGGAAATGAATGGCATGTGGGAGAAGTATGATTGAGTGTTTAAGCTGTTGGCAGCCTTAATCATGTGGGTTATGAGTAAGGTTCAAGCTGTAGTCATGCCGATAGCATGTTATCCAGGGAAGCCTTTGCATCTGCAGTTGTAAGCTTTCAGCACTCCATATTGCAGTATATAATGGGCACTCTAATTACCTAAATAGTGATGTTTCTGGCTGTGGTTGAACACATCTTGCAAACAGTGCACCTTCATGCAAAGATCAAGGCACCTCATGTGGTTATAGCTTCAAAGATTCGGTCTTGCAGTATGCGCACATGCCATGCTGTATGATTATTTCATTTGCAGATGTTTGATCTAACGCTGCAATAGATTTTAGGATGTGCATTGCGAATGATAGCAAAGGAAAAGAAGAGATGCATCAGCCAATTTAACTTGCAGAAAAACCAGCACTCATCATGATCATCTCTGAGGTCTCTACCCAACAGGCCTATGGAAGAGAAACATGGCACCATGAGCTCTTGCAAAAGAATTTTCCACCTGATTTCAACCTCCTTGTTTGGTGGTCATGAGACTGTTTTTTTTTTTTTTTTTTTTCTGAAAAGAAAAACTATTACTTACTCAATTGCAGAATTGAAACATACAAAAGATGAAAGGTTGGAAGCGCACTCTTTGCCAAGGCTAACCCATCGACTAGATTATCTTTTTTCTTTCTTCGTGATCCTCCTTTCTCAACAAATGATAGGCACCCTTTGCAAAGGCTAACCCATTTAGAGTAAAGGATCATACCTAGAAATCATCCTCTGGGTGTTGTGCAATGTGGATTTTTAGGATTCTATTGATTGGATAAATGAACTTAGATGTTTGAGTTGAGAGGCTACGATAATAAGAAGGTTTAAGTATAGAAGATAATCTATAATTAGTTTGAAAAAAAATTGATAATCAATATTTAATGATGTTGCTCGATGAAATAATTAAATGCCCATATTTAGAGGTTAATACTTGAACACAGTATGGTTTCATAGTTGAGGAGATAACTTTTGTTGAGGTAATTCTATCATAGCTAATGAGGTTAATCTTTTTTTTCTTTTTTTTGTTAGTGTTCCAAAAAATCTCTTTAGAGACTTCTGTGATGCAGTTCAAAATTTGGTTAGAGATCTTCAAATTCATTAAGAGACGAATTATAACAAAATTATACTTAAGAGATGAATTATATCCAACTCCAGTACTTCATATTATGAAGTACTGGAGTTGAATTTTTGTTTTCTATGTATATCCCTTTTAATCTTCGGATGAAATTTCAAGTCCTTAATTTTCTTGAAGAGGTCATCCAATTCGGGAGATGAAATTAATGCAGTTAGTATCAATACATCATAATATATACCGAACTGACTTAAGATTTATCGAGAGGAATCACATCTACATCACAAATAGAACTTTGTGCTCTAATTAGTTGGCAACTATGGAGCGCCGACACGTTGGTTTGGTGGCCGTATCCAATCATGTTTTATTTATTTTGCGTGATGTGGAGGCGTGAAATCTTAGGAATCCGCTTTGCCGACAAAATCTTGGAACATGGTCGTCGACGTTAAATCTCGACCACTTGTGGTCGTCGGCGTGGAATGACGGGATAAAAAAAAGGGAATTTTTTTTTATACTAACAAATACTAATATATCATAACACATAGCAAAATTAAACAAAAATCACAATCAAATAGAATACCAAGATTTAGTGAAAAATCCCTCTAACGTGAAGGGTAAAAATTGGAATACTACACAATATCCAAAACATTCCCGAACAATCACAATAAAAATTTACTACAGATCTGATCTAAGCTGAGATGAAAAAACTCATCCGACGTGAAAGGTAAAAATCATGAGGGGCAAACTAGAGATAATGCACTATAAGAATAATGAATGTATAAATTTCAAAGTCTCTTGTCTAAAACCTAAACAATAATCACAAGAGAATAGTTAGGATACAAGGATTTCGTCACTATGCATAATATCTAAAACCTCCCTAAGTAATTATAGCAAAAATTTACCGTAGATCTCATCTAACCTGAGATGAGAATACTATTTGGATGAATGAAAATAGTCTCTTTATTGTCCTTGTCTTCTTCCCTTTTTTCTCTTATTTTTCTATCATTTTCTCTTCTTTTTTCTGAATCAAACTATCACAATTCTTTGCCCACTCTGCTGTAGTTTTTCTATCCTTTTGTTATAGTTTTCACCTATTTTTCGTAGTCACCATAGCCTCCTAATTAGACTTAGGGTTTAGGTTAAAGAATAGATGGGCTGTGGACTGTTAAAACCCACTATGGGCTGAATTAGGCCATATGGCCAACAACCTCCCTCTTTAGCCTATAAGAGAGGCTGTCCCATAACTTCTTAGTGTAAAGCCATGTCGACCAACTATCGGCACATCTGCTGCCTTTCTTTTGATAAGGTCTTTGTTAACATGTCTGCTCTATTATCATCTATATGAATTTTTTGAAGTTGCAATTGCTTCTCTTTATTTATATCAATTTTAACAGGTCTTTATTAAAGTGCACCAATAATGCCAGAAATATTAATAGAACCACCAAAAGTTTTTATTATTAAAGGACCATATATATCTGTATAAACATGATCTAAGGCATGCATTTTTCTCGATAAAACAGGACTAGCAAAAGAAATTCTGTATTGTTTACTAGCCAAACAATCAATACAAGAGTTTAGACATATACCTTTGAGATCTGGCAATACCTATCTCTTAGAAAAAAACTTGCAACCTCTTCTCGCTCATGTGTCCTAGTCACCTATTCCACAATTCCATGCTGAAATCTTTCTTTGTAGCATTTAAATAATTACCATAAGCTTTAGCCTATAACCTGTACAAAATATGATACTTCTTTTCACTAGCTATAACAAGAGAACTCTTACTAAGCTTCCATTGTCCTTTGTGAAACCTATCATAGTGTTCATTATCTAGTCTTCAAACTAAAATTAAATTCAGTCTCAGATCAACAACATACCTCACATCTTTAAGCACTAACTTGCAACCAAGATTGGTCTTTATGTAAATGTCACCCATGCCAATGATGTCTACAGTGATGTAGTTGCCTATCTTGACAATACCAAAATTTTTAAACTTCTAGATAACAAAGAACTCCCTCCGTGATGTAGCATGATAAGAAGCACCCGTGTTAATTATCTGTTGGGAAATCCAAGGGGGAACATCACATACATAGCGGAAGAACATAAAAATAAAACATCCTAGATTTTTGCAAAAGGTTCCATCTTCGTGTGAAGATCGGTGTGTCAAAAATAAATAGCTGAATCCGAAAACTTCATGCGTAAAAAGCAAGTACTTAGGGAGATCGTATATCCCTGAATTCCTACAGAATTGTAGGACTGGATGAAGGAGTTCAAATGTCCTCCTCTATAGCGATAATCCACATGGTAGATACTGTAACGATGCTCCTCTCTTGGGGAGAGGAGAATAGAAGGTGTCTACTAAGAAAACCCCAATGGACCTTTGATTCCCTCCTATTTATAGAGGCCCCTTGTAAACCCTGATGGATCCTGCCCTATTGGGTATTGGATCTCCTTCCAATTACTCAAGCCTCTTAGATTAGTGGGTCTCTATCAAATAATATCTTATTAGCTCTTATTGGATCTCATATTATGATCCAATAATTTAGGGGCTTAACGGATATCTAATAAGTTAGGAGGCTTCGACGGATATCTTATATCCGAACCTCTACTCATCGCGACACCTACTATATGTGTGTGACCCTCTAGGCCTAATATTGAGCTGGCCGTGAATCATACTTATCAGAACTCCTTCTGACTCAATGAATTATTATCTCTATAATAATTCACTCGACTCATCGACTACTGACGTACTAGGCCACTACGCCATAATCCCCAGATGATACAGGGGAATCCAATCTTTTGGACCTATATGTTCTCAGTTATTATGTATCTATAGTTCCTCATCCATCTAATATCCTAGAGATCCTATACCGGGTATGGTGCTGTTCGGCCCATACGGTCTCTTCTCGAGTCTCACTCTAATCAGATTCTCCAGGAGAACTCTTTCTCTCAATCCGAATAACCTTGGCCAAGGATTTGTTTGAACAAAAATACATGGGATATTCCTCTCATGATACTGAGAGCGGATGATCCTCTATTGACACTCAATAGCCCTCGTAAGGTTAGCTACCACTCCCAATAATCGGTTGTACTAGATCTAGAATTTTCAAATCTATAAATCCGGTATCAAAGAGTGGAGTACTCATACAAGACATCATTGGTATCTCAAGTTTAAGGACCAGATACACTACTAGGACTACGGAATTGCTGTCTGACGTGAGATATCAATAACCATCCAGCATTCCATAAATGGATTAATCAATGAACTCATTCTCTAATGATCACTTGTACTGTATCCTTAGTGTCTCCACACGAGCAGCTATGAGACCAGTCACTTCCATCATATGGATGGGTATACAGCACACCAGTCTACCCGGTTATCTCGATGTCCATCTCGAGTAACCTATGATCGGGATTATTTAGGGTCAGTGTTTAAAGGTGAATCAATCTCATTATCATGATTACATCACAATCCGATTCTCATTGCACAGATCCAAAGATATCACAATATATGCAATACGTAAAATAACGTGATAAAATACCTAATAATAATAAGTAAAAGAAAGAATGCATGTCAAGTCACAAGTATCATTACTCATGTGATTGGCTTGTAGGGCACATATGACTAGAATTATCCACTCGAGATTCTGACACATACAAGAAAAAATATCATCAGAAGGTGACAAAATCAAATAATCACTATCCTACACTGTAGCTATGGTATTCTCTTTTGACTCTGTAGACTCAATTTCTTTTTCCTTTTTTTTTGCTCTTCTTAGGTTGCTTACATTAATTTTTATAATATCCTTTCTCGCCACAGTTATAGCAAACAATATTTTTCCTTGATCTTGATATGCTTCTACCCATATGCGAACTGTTTTTATCTTTAGACTTTGACCTTCTCTGTTCTCTAAGGTTCTCTAAGATAAGTGTTTATGAATCAATCTGAGATGCTGTTGAGTTCTTTTTTCTCAACTCCTCATTCAATAAACTGCTTGTTACTTAACTCATTGTGACAATACCATTTAGTATAGTATTACTGAGAGAAACCATTTGTGTCTCCCAACTTTCTGGCAATGAACTGAGAAATAACAATGCTTGTAACTCATTATCAAGGGACATTTTCGTAGAGGATAATTGGTTAGTGATACTCTACATTTTATTCAAATGCTCAGAAATAGAAGCACCCTCTTTATATTTCAGGTTTATAAGTTTTCTGATCAAGAAAGCTTTGTTGCCATCTGTTTTTCTTTCATAGTGACTTTTTAGTTTTTTCCAAAAAGAATATACAGAACTTTTAGTAGAACCGTGGTGAAAGACATTGTCATCGAGTTATTGTCGAATAATTCCGACCGTTTTTCGATCTAACCTCTTCCACTCATCATCTGTCATAGTTGTGGGTTTTACACTATCTCCTTGCAAAGGTCTATACAAATCTTTGCAATATTAGAGATATTTCATTTTTAATTTTCATATCATCCAAGTATTTCTATTCAAGCTAATCATGCGAGAAACACCACCGGTCTCCATGTTTAAATATAAAAATTAAATGACCCAAATCTTGCTCTGATACCAGTTGATGAGAAAAAAAAATAAGAAAAAACTTTTGTATACAAACAAATACTAGCAGGCCATAGCATACAGCGGAATTAAATAAAAATCATAATAAAATAGAATACCAAGATTTACGTAGAAAACCTCTTCAACGTGAAGGGTTAAAACCACGGGGCAAACTAGAGATAATCCACTGTAAGAATAATAAATATATAAATCTCAAAGTCTCTTGCCTAAAACCCAAGCAACAATCACAAGAAAATAATTGAGATACAAGAATTTCGTCACTGTACTCTCAAGTTTGGGTGCATGAGAACAGTCTTTTCGTTCTCCTTGTCTTCTTTCGTTTTTTTTTTCTTGTTTTTTTTTACCTTTTTCTCTTTTTTTCTTTTTTTTTGAATCAAGTTGCTGCAGTTCTCTGCCCAGTAGTTTTTTTTTATCCTTTTGCTACAGTTTTTATTTATTTATTTATAGTTATCTTCTTTAGTTAAAAAAAAGATGGGTTATGACCTGTTAAATTTCACTATCGTTTGAATTGGGCCATCCGCCCAACATGAAACTCTGCCGCAAGCTCACCGACGTGGACTGTGGAAGAGGCTTAGCCCCCGCCCCAAGTGGCCGAGCTCACCTGCGTCCGCCGTCCACCACGACCTCACCAGCGAAGCCTTCTTCCTCACCGGTGTGTAGCCGTGGACTGTGGCCGTGGCTCTATGCCGAGCCCACCTACGTGCACCAGACCGCCGGTCCTCCCCCGTCGCGCGCCTTCTTCCTCACCGGTGTGGAAGAGGCTGTGCCCCAAGCCCACCTGCGTCCGCCAGACCATCACCACCCATCGCGCGACCCCCTTGGCGACCTCATCAGCGATGCCTTCTTCCTCACCTTCTACTGCTGCGTCGCAAGGTACATTCTGTAGGTCTCGTCCTGCTTCCCAGGTTCAATAGGTGATTAGCGTCAGTTCATCTCATAAATAAGGAGTTAGAGGACACAACTGATGTATGATTTATCTAGGATGATTATTTCCAAAGATGTTTGTGAGCGACATGATTACATCCAAAGATGTTTGAGAGGAAGAAATGCGCGAGAACATTTGCATGGATGAAGTCACAAGTACGTACATCCAAAGACATCCAGGTCTGCAATTAACGATGGGTTCATCTTGTCTTCGTCTTCGATTGGGGTGGGTAAAAGTCAAGGACGCATCAATTCACATCGATCTTTAGGTAGAAGGCGAGAGTGATGGTTCTGATCTTAATGACTTACGTTTACTCCACCATTCTGACTGCTCCGCATTTAGATAACACAAATTGTAGAATGACATATCCCGACACTGGTTAGGGACCCTTCAGACCATGCATTACGATTTCTTCAGTACGCCTGCCATGGTGGCTGGCCTCTTACGAGAAGTCCATCTCCGTCTTATGGCACCGACAAAAGAATGACAATATAATTCCTCCACTTGGTAAGAGAAAACCAGTAGAATGTGTAGTCAAACACTAAAGGGTTTGGATCAATTCATAAAGGGTCAAATTAAATTATATTATATTTTTGATTTAGTTCGATTAAAATAAAATAGTTCGAACAGAAATCGATTTGGATCTAATTCAGTTAATCGGTTAAACAGTTTATACTTTTAAATAATTGAAAAATATATATTGCTTAAATTAACCGATTCAATTCAATTAAACCGAATCAAAATCTAAGTTCAATTGGGCTACATTATAATATTTATATAATTAAGCCCATATTATTTATAAAATTAAGCATCTGTATCGATTTGATCATTCGATTTCAACCAGTTAAAGGATCAGAGTGATAAACTCAGTTGAACGGATATTTTTAAATTAAAATTAATTCAATTCAATCGAACCAAAGAATAATATACTCAAATCAAAACCACCTCCTATAATTTTTAAAATTAAATCATTAGTGGATCGATTGATATCAAACCAATTTTAAATCGATTCAATTTTCAGATTCGATTCTGATCTAAACCTCTCTCTCTCTCTCTCTCTCTCTCTCTCTCTCTCTCTCTCTCTCTCTCTCTCTCTCTCTCTCCCCGATCTTACGTAGCCTTCTCTCTCGCTATGGGATTATCTTGGACTTGAGCGTCCCAAGAGGGTTAATTGTTAAACATTATCATCCTTTTTTTTTCATTTGACTTGTAGCTTTCGAGATGAATCCTTTGAGTGGACTAGCTAGCTATATCTACAACTACGTTGATGGATGACCTCTACCTAATTTGGTGCATCTACCAACCTAAAGGAGGCGTCAAGATCATTAATAACAAAGTAAGGAGAAAAAGAAGAATCTAAGGAGGTGTCAAGATCTTGTAACACAAGGCTTTAAGTCTCATCTGACTTCTACCTAATCCAAACATACGTATAGATCATCTGAACAGTCACACTATTGAGGCGTGGAGCTGTCTCTGTCTCCTGCACAAGCGTACACGTGACGCGCCTCTTCACAGGAACGCAACGGAGGCGAGCGAGATGAGGTCGAGAAGCACCCATCGCTCGTAAAGATGGTGATGCCGTTCGATTTGAGCATCGCATTTCTACTCTCTCTCTCTCTCTCTCTCTCTCATCACATCAGCAGTTAAACGAAAGGATAACCTTCTGCACTCGGTTGACTGGGAAAAGTAGATATCTACAGTCGTCGTACACGTCTGACTTCCTTAAATAGGAGACTGTACAAAGCTGCCGATGCCTGTGTAAAGCTTTTGCTGACACCTCACTTGCTTTTGTCTCCACCACTCCCCTCAGTGTCCTGATCCACTGTCAGCTCATCCATGGACGAGAGACCCCCGTTCCTCCTCTCGTTGATACAACAGAAGACCTGCAGAGACAGAAGGAAGAGAGAAGGGAAGAACAGTTATCCTTGTAGAAGAGGTCATTGTCGAAGAGCATGGATCCATAGCACAGAGTGGCTTCTCATCAGATGTTCATAAATGTGGCTCACATGCTCATCCGTGACCGGGACCAGAGAATTGAATCTTACAGGTTTAGATGAGAGCGAGAGAGCCGTCAGTGCCCTCCCACTATGTAATCTTGATCCAAGGTGTGAGAAGCAAGATCATATCGTGCCACCCATTCCCAACATTCTTCCTTGGAGGAGGAAGAGTGGTTGCATTGAGAATGACCTTCACATGACAAGGTGTGAGTGTGCTTGACGAGGGGGTAGTGAGAGAAGATACTGAGTTCCCGTGAACGGCATTTATTTCGTAGTGACAGGGGAAGGCCATCCTAAGCGACCGCCATTAATCAATGCTCACCCAACGCAACTACAGAATGGTCTCTCATTAAAGACTTCAAATGTATCAAGTTCATCTGCGTTCGAAGTCTCCTGTAGCAGTCGGTAGTTCTTGATGGTCTTACGTGCATGCTGAGTTCTCCATTGCCTTACTTTTTTGCCCTTGTAAGGAGAGTATATGCAAAACTACTTGTCATTTCTTCTCCACGACGTGCTGATGATGAATCTCCAGCAATGATGGCAGTGTCTGTAGCGGTAACAGTGAAAGAGGAGACGCGAGCAAGCGAAGTCTGCGGCTGATTTATTGTGGGAGAGGGAAGTCTTGGACACAGCATTTAACTCGCTACTGTCCCGTAAAGAGAAGAGGAAGGGAGAGAATAGTTCGTCTTCAATGGCCTCTCCCTTCTCCTGTCCTTCGGCCTTTTCCCTCCCCTCTCCTCCTCCCCTTCCTCCTCGCTCTCCTGTCTTCGCTCCGGTGAGTAATCGATCTCTTCTTCTCGTTTGTTTCAGTCTTTTAGAGGCACGCACGCATTCATGAAACCTTCATTGGCAGATTCCCGAGCATGAGAAAGAAGAAGAAGAGGATGAATCGCAGGAAGTCGGGCCTAAAGAACAGCCATCGAGCGCAGCCGTGAGCGGAAGTCCATACGTGCATAACCCCACGCCGCTCCACTCCTCCGTCACCGCTTCCTCAGCGGCGACAAGCGTACCGACGGCCACTCCGCGGCGACCCTCCCGGTGCAGAGGCCAGGAGGAGAGCGTGGTCGTGTCCGTCTCCTGCAACAAGTGCCGCCCCACCTCTCGTGACAAGCTCATAACAGTCGTCCCCCTCGATAACGCCGCCGGCCAGCATCAAACCCCCACGGTGTCTTCTTCTCCCAGCCTCCGCGGCCTCCGATCTCTCTTCTTCTCCCTCACCCGCCGGAGCCCTGCCGCCGCTTCAGCCACACCAGTTTCCGACGTCCACGAGGACCAATGGCGCCTCGCAGCAGCGGAGCTGTCGCGGAAACTCGTCCACGCTACCCGAAAACGCGATGAAGCCCTCCTTGAGGCCTCCCGCCTCAAGTACTCCCTCGCCGAGCTGGAGCGAAAGGTCGAACGCCTCGAGTCGCACTGCCGATGCCTCGGAGCCGCCCTCCAACCAGACCCGGCTACCGGCTTACCCCCGTCTGCCCCTTTCACCGCCGAGGCCTTCCACCTCGCCGTCGCCGACGCCCACACGGCCGTGCGCCACCTCGCCCGCTCGCTTATCTCGCAGATCCGGCTTGCCGGGCCAGGCTCACGGTCCTCCGACCGGGTCGCGACGCTGATCCAG
This sequence comes from Musa beccarii, assembly GCA_024322285.1. Lineage (NCBI taxonomy): Eukaryota > Viridiplantae > Streptophyta > Magnoliopsida > Zingiberales > Musaceae > Musa > Musa beccarii. The sequence goes on along the minus strand of CM044396.1, from coordinate 9,849,301 downwards.
CCATACGATCCCCGGGCCGCGGTCCAGTGGCGGAGGAACCCAAGCGGGCTGCTGTTCTACATGGAGGCGCTACTGAACCGGGTCCTGTACGCCGGATTCGAGGAGGACGACGAGGAGGAGTACGCCCTGATCGACCCGGCGGCACGGTGCGAGGCCAGCCGGACGAGCTACGAGACCGTCAGAGGGCTAGGCTGGGACGAGGTTCTCAGCAAAGGCACGCGGCACTACAGCGTGGGGCTGAGCCGGTTCTGTGACCGAAAGATGAGCGAGGTGGTGGCGATGGTGGGACGCGCGCGGCCGTGGCCTGAGGGGCTGCTGCAGGCCTTCTTCGGGGCGGCCAAGGGGGCGTGGGTGGTCCGGCTCATGGCCCGGTCAGTGCACCCGGCGACACCGACGCTGAGGGCGAACAGAGGGGCGAGGTTCGATGGCCGGTTCATGGAGGACGTAGCGGCCGACAGGGTCAAGCGGCTGACTCCGGTGGGCGTGCGGATGATGGTGGCGCCGGGGTTCCACGTGTACACCGGCGGGGTGGTGAAGTGCAAGGTGCTCTGCGTGTACAACAGCGGCAACACGGAGTGCAGTAACGACAGTAGCAGTGGAACGAACACTTCCGAGAGGCCGCAGCAGCAGAAGAGGCAGGAGATGTGAGTGGAAGCAGTGGCCAACGGTTGTGCAGGGGATGTGAATTCTAAGAATCTAATGATTCCAAGAAGCAATGATGTTTAATGATCCCAAGATTTCGGAAATGCTTCTGTTTTCAGCTTGCTTTATTTGTTTTTTCTTTCTTTCTTTTCAATACTTGTTTTGGTGCAAGGCTGTGTATATGAATATGGATATTGGTTTTTTGTTTGGAAAAAAAAGTACAGTAATTTTGATTGTGAAGGAAGAAGGTTTATGATTAAATATGGATTGAACTCCTTGCGTCGATTGTAATATGTTTTCTATTTATATAAATATCCTTCCAAAGACATCGATGCTAAAAAAGTGTGCCTGTTATGATAATAAAAAAATGGTAGTTTGAAGCTAATTCGGAGCCGATCGATGAGTTTTTTTTAGTTTCATGTCAATCTCCATAGATACCGTGGCAAATTACATAGGGGATATTTTCGATAAAACTCTTCTAATATTTAAATTAGCAAAGTTTATTATTTACAATATTTTTTTACTATTGATTTTTTTAAAAAAATATTATTTTATTATTTATAACTCTTTTATTATCGATTTCACTCTTTTTTTAATTTCATAATCTTATGCTTCCTGTTGACATCATCATCGTCCCATGCTCCCTACCTATGTCGATGCCCTCGATCATCGCCCTGTGCTGTCAACATTGTCCAACCTTTCTCATTTGCCCCTCTCAACCTGTTTTTTATTCATTTGTAAATGCAAATGGATAATATAAAAATATAAAAAAGCTACAAATAGCATTATCCTAGCTTTGGGTGGAAAGGTTTAGCCAGAGTATCGATAAAATTGTCAAAGGGGATCCTTTTATAATGAACTCTTAGGATTATACCATTTTTGATCGAGGGAATTGTTGTGCACTTCTCTAAGCACAATTATGCTGTGTCAAATTTAGGATATAATAAAATCCAATCAAGTCGACCTTATGTCAAGGTGTCTGCTGTTAGATCACATGGTTTTGAAGTATCGACAGTGTTAGCCATATAACATTGAGGTGTTGATTATGTGTTTATCTCTATATCATAGGATCATTCAATGATTAGCGTAGGTTTTAATTTATATATTTTTTAAATTTCTAATTGGGTAATATTAATCATAATAAATAGCAATCACTTTAGTATTTTGAGGAAGTATTAAAGGGAAGAATATTTTCTTAGATAAATAAATTGGAGAGAGAATAAATTTACACCTTGAGTAATGTTTAAGTTACTATACCATTTTTGGCTTAAGATTAGATTTCTTATCAGTAACTTAAAGAGTTCATGTCTTAGTTAAAGTCATTTTGTTTAGGTAATCTAATGCATTGGAAAATTTAGAAAGGAAAATCAAAATAAAAACAATTTTTAATTATCTTCCTCTCTACTCTTTGCTGCTCTTTTTTTTAAAAAAAAATTCTATATATATGTGAAAAATAAATGACTCCTTCTGTGGATTAAATTAGATGCTGGTTGGGTTAGGCTCTGCTTAGGTTTTGCTTCGCCCTTTATCTAACTCAAATCTAATCCAAATCAAATCCTACTTGGAATCCAACCCAAGAAAAAGGTCGGGTTGGGCTCGTGCTCTCGACATGAGTTGATTGCATCCAAACCTACAACTTGTCTAACTCATCCTTTGGCGTCGAAATACGTCATGAAGGGATTAAAGAAAGATGGCAGAGTCAATTATTGTGTTTGGAAGAAGTGAAATGCTTACTATTATTGTATTTTACTAATAATATAAAATAAAAGGGAAAAAATAATATTTTCATTCATCAATAATCATATAATTTCGATAAGTTAATTATTGTATTTGGAAGAAGTGAAATGCTTATTATTAGCAAAAAGGTTTTTCTAAAAATATAAATAAAAATTTAAATAATTGTAATTTAGATATACAAAACAAATTGAGACATTACAGCTGTGTTATGCAACAAGTCTCAGTTAGACCAAATAATCTTATTTGTTAGGTTATAGACTAGTATTTGTTGACTAAGTTTTGGTTTGAACCTTCTCTTGTTGCCAAAACCACAACCAAATTGCTTCATTGATCCAAGACATCAACCTCTGCAGAAGACGTGCCAATATAGTTGTTCCTGTAAGGACATGAAGGGGACATACTGTTCCACTTGATTCAATGCATAGTGCATGAATTCATCCAAAGTGTTGCCTCATGGGGGCATGCAAATGCAATCAGAATCATTCATGCCCATATTTCGCTGCGAGCGACTCTCCCAGAATCAATTCTTCCTTCACACTGTTGAAAATCTATAAAGGAAGAAGAGATAGAAGAGAGTTTTGAAACAGAGAAAGAGTAGAACAAGATTAACTTTCTATTTTTCTCTCAAAAGACTCTTTACAATTTCACAAACTCTATTACTTTCATGAACCAGGGTTTATATAGCCCCCAAAGATACATCATATTTATTATATTTAGAATGCATCATTCTCTTTCAAGAAACCTCTTCAAGAACCAATGATCATTTTGACTTGTCCTTCCATAGACATCTAATCCATCTTTTCTTCTTGATGGATTGAATCTCCTTCTTGATGCAATGAACATTTTCTTGAATAAATTAGTCTCTTTATGATATTAGAATAAGTTTATTTCCAACATTATCCCCCCTTAAACTTGTTCCATCTGTCATCCCAAGTTTCCTTCGAAGTTATTGAAATATTTACCTCTTCTTTAAGAACTCCATTAAGAAATGCTGACTTGATATTCATTTATAAAATTTTTCATTTCATTTAAGCTGCTAGGGAGATAAGTAATCTTACTATTTCCAATCGAACAACTAGTGTAAATACTTCTTCATAATCGATCCCATATTATTGTTTGTATCATTTTGCAACCAATCGTGCTTTGTATTTCTCCATCTCTCCTTGTGTATTTCTTTTTTTTTTTTAAGATCCACTTAACACCGATCGCTTGGTGGTCTTCTGGAAGTGTAGTAAGCTCCCATATATCATTTTTGTTAATTGTGCGAATCTCTTCATTCATTGCTTATCGCCATTTTTCTTCATTACAAGTTTCTTTGAAGATTAATGGATCATATCCTGCAAAAAGATAAAATAAAGAAAGTTCGTTATTGTTAGTATCAATCCTTCGAGTCACATCATAGAGCTCCTGAACTGGTCTTGTCCTTCTTATAATAGGACTTCTTGAATCATGTGACCTAGCTGATCTAGGTGATGATTCCGGTAAAGCCTCTTCGGTGTTTCCTTGTATTATATCACATTCTTCTGAAGCTATGGCTTTCTTATGCTGTTCATCACTTTTCCAGTTCTAAATCTGTTGTTCATCAAAATCAACATCTCTTGACATCACAACTTTATTTATGATAGGATTGTAGAGTTTGTAACCACTAGAATTTTCAGCATAACCTAACAAAATACATTTCTGATCTTTATCCTCCAGTTTTGTTCTCTTTTCCTCTGGTATCTTAGCAAATACAATACTTCTAAAAATTCTCAAATGATCGACTCTTGGTTTCTGTAAGCTCCATGCTTCTTCTGATGTAACATTTTCAATTCGCTTTGTTGGAAACTCGTTAAGCAAATAAACTGCAGAGGCAATAGTATCTCCCCAAAATTCTTTAGGAATTCTTCTTTCCTTTAACATGCATCGGACCATATTAAGTATAGTCCTATTTTTTCTTTTTAAGATACCATTTTGTTGAGGTGTGTATGGCATAGTGAATTGATGTAAAATCCCATTGTTTTTACAAAGCTTTCAAATTCATTTGATATATATTCACCACCTCTATCTATTCTTAAACATTTAATCCTACAACCATTTTGTCTTTCAACCAACTCCTTAAATTCTTTGAATTTACTGAAAACTTTTTTTTTCTTTAATATATAAACCCAAGTTTTTCCACTATAATCATCAATGAAGGTAAGAAAATATCTGCTTCCTCCAAGTGATATTGGACTGATAGGACCACAAACATCTGAGTGTATCAATCAAGCCGATGCCTTGCTCTTCTTGTCTTCTGACTTTGAAAGGCTTTCTTTCTTACTTACCCATAACACATACTTCACATAGTTTTGATGGGTGATCAATTCTTGGCATTCCTATCATCATATTATACTTCTCTAGAAGTTTCAAAGCCTCGAAATTTAAATGAGCATATCTAAGATGCCATAATGTAGAAATATCCTCAATATCAGTCTTAAAACAATTTGATCGATCAAAAATACATAAATGCAGAGGAAACATTATGTTCTTTGTCATTTTCACATGTGAAATCAATATTCTATCCTTGTCACGAATTGAAAGAGTCATATTTTTCATCTCAATATTATAACCTTTTTTAAGTAATTGTCCTAAACTTAAAATATTATTTTTCATATCTGGAACATAATAAACATCTAAAATACATAACTCTTTACCATTATTTAGTTTTAGGAGAATTTGACATTTTTCTCCACTACCTTCATTGTTTGGAGATTTCTGATTGGTCTGATTTCTACCTCCTCTTCCTCTTTGTCCACGACCTCTTCCTCTTTGAAAATTTTGATTCACCTCTGTTTTCAAGAGTAAGCCTGGTTTGTAGTGCTTGCTTCAAAGTTTTGTCTTCTCCTCTTTTTGTTATCTTTTGTTCATGAACTTGAAGAGAACCCATAAGTTGTTCTAAAGACATTTTTTCCAAATCTTTAGATTCTTCAATCGCAACAGCAATAAAATCAAATTTTGGATCTAGAGATCTCAATATTTTTTCTATTACTCTTTGATCACTTATTTATTCACCATTTCACCTTATTTGATGAACAATAGAAATGACCTTTGAGAAGTAATCAGAAATAGTTTCAGAAGTACCTTGTTGTAATTTTTCAAAGTCGGCTCGTAAAACTTCTAAACGAAGTTTCTTTACCTTATCAACACCACCAAATGCTTTTTGAAGCATTTCCCAAGCCTCCTTTGAAGTATTTGCTGGAGCGATGATCTCGAACATTGTATCATCAAGTCCTTGGTAGATCGTGAACAAAGTCTTTTTCTCCTTCTTCCTTCTATCTTTGAGTTGTTTTCTTGCTTCTGCATTCATTGCTCCTTCTTCTGCTGGACTTGGCTCAACAAATCCATCTTCTACAAACTCTCATACATCTTGGGAGCCTAGAAGAACTTTTATTTGGATGCACCATATATTATAATTTTTCTTTATCAATCTAGGGATCTAAATTTGGATGGTACTTGGGGAAGAGGCCATCGCTTAAACTATGTTCTGATACCAAATGTTGAAAACCTAGATAGGAAGAAGAGAGAGTTTTCAAACAGAGGAAGATCAGGACAAGATTAACTTTCTATTTTTCTCTCAAAAGACTCTTTACAATTTCACAAACTCTATAACTTTCATGAACCAACATATGAGGTTTATATAGTCCCCAAAGATACATCATATTTATTGTATTCAGAATGAATCATTCTCTTTCAAGGAACCTCTTCAAGAACCAATGATCATTTTGACTTGTCTTTTTATAAATATCTAATCCATCTTTTCTTTTTTATGGATCGAATCTTTTTCTTGATGCAATGAACCTTTTCTTGAATAAATTAATCTTTTTATGATATTAAAATAAGTTTATTTCCAACACACACATCCCTTAAACCAATAAACTGAGACATCAAATCTATACTCAAACCAAATCTTCATCTTCTGCTGGCGACATTGGCTCATTAGATTCTCGAAGCCCATACCTTGTCCTTGAGAGACCAGCCAAGTCTCAAAGCGTCTGATCTCGAGTGCTTACGTGAGCCCAACTAATATATTGGCTGCTACAAGATTGAACGACAAGGCAACACAGCATCAACAATGTCCAATATAATAGTAGGTTTTGGTGGCATATAATCTTACGTGGAATGATGATATAGGTACTAACCGATACGTTTAGTGTCAAAAGACAAAGAAGGTTCGATAGAGGATAAAGGATACGCTCGATAGAGATCTCTCCAAAGCTTAAGTTGATAGAGTAGTTGGAGGATTCAGGAGTGTCCTTAAGGGCCTTTTTACAAGGAGCTCGAGTAATTGTTAAAGCGATGAGTTGATCCACCGTTGAGTGTTCCGGTTACCGTCACATTAATAGGGCAACAGAGTCTTATTGATCTGAGACCATCGAGTCAGCACTGACACTGACCAACATGACAAATTGATGAGACGTGACATAAGCAACGTCGGATCCTCATATCTACCTTCACTTTAATTAGTCTCGTTTTTCTCTATTCTGATCAACAATAATTATCAGGATTGATGTTGATAAGTTTAACAGTGTTGTAACACCATAGTCGACAAGCGCTACGATAGCTCCTCTGTATCGGAGGAGCGTTGGATAATCTACTCTCTTCTTAGTACGACTGCAATATTACTCCGTTAATAGTCGGTGCGTTCTGCCGCCCAATGCTTCAGGTTTGTTTCCAAACCACGCGACAAAGCCTCGGAGATCTCAGCATTTTAGTTTGGTCCGCGACAGGGTAGGTCGGATCAAGCAGACATCACAGCTCATGCATCAATATTTTGGGAGAGGAAGCCTTACTCAATGCATGTGTGCTCCGTGCAGATCAAACCATAGAGAATAGGAGATACAAAAGCAGCATCTTCCACGAAACAACCTGCTGAGAACGGGCAACATCGAGGAAGATGACAGAGGAACTACAATAAGGTCTCATCCACGTGCTGCTCCGTGGAGTTGCCATCCCTCTTCCGGCACACGTAAATTTCACATGCTGCTTGTTTCAGATGAATGCGGAAGATGTTGGCTAGTTTAAGAAGACTACACCAAGATTTAGATGGATGAACACTTTAAGTCAATGTGTTAACGATCAATTACAGAAGGTTCTCTTGCCGACTTCCTTGTTTCTAGTTCTTTGTCACATGCATTGTTGTGTTTGTGGAGATCCATCTGACTCTATAAAGACATCTGTAAGCATAGATCTTCGTTGTCTCTTATATATATATATATATATATATATATATATAGAGAGAGAGAGAGAGAGAGAGAGAGAGAGAGAGAGAGAGTCATGTCAACGTGATTCAACAGCTGAAGTGAAGTCGATCTGATGCATACAAGCAGGCAAAGGAAGTAGTCATGGAGCATGCCAACTAGGCCGTACAGAAAGATACATATTATATGGTGGTCTGTATCCTATATATATATATATATATATATCCACGTTTGTGAGCTTGTGGATACCCAGAAAACCTAATCGACATCACTACACAAAGAGGAAGAGGAAGCCGCAGCAGCAGAAGAAGAGAATTAGGTTACAGAGGCATGGCTTGGTCTGCTGAGAATGCCACCAAAGCTTTCCTCCGGACACTGAAACTGGTAAGCAAAGCCACCACCACTTGAGCTTTTCCCGTACGATGCAAGCTGTAGGAGTTTGAATCGCTGACTGCATGAGCTTCTTGCGTTGGTTTTTGCAGGGAAACAAGGCCAAGGAGCCCGACCTCACCGAGTTCGTGTCGGCATTGGCCGCCGGGAGCGGCGCACGTCTCATGGTGGAGGTGTGCACCGACTCCGCGGGGCCGACGACCCTGGCGCTGATCGCCGCCGCGCATCAGACCGGCGGCCGGGTCGCCTGCGTCGTTCGCGGGCCCGACGAGCTGCGCTCCTCGCTGGAAGCGCTCGGGCCCGACGCGGGCCGCGTGGACCTCGTCGTCGGCGACGCAAGTCACCTGCTGCTGGGCGAGTACAGAGGCGCCGACTTCGTCCTCGTCGACTGCGCGTCGTCGGAGCACGAGCGGGTGTTCCGGGCGGCGCAGCTCGGCGCCATGGAGGCCTGCGGCGGAGTCGTGGTCGGGCACAACGCCTTCTGCGAGAGCTCGAGGCCGAGCGGCGACGCCCTGGGGGGGCTGAGGGTGGATCTGCTGCCAATCGGTGGCGGGCTGAGGGTGAGCCGGGTGCCGCCGGCCAGCAAGAGGAGCCAGTGGGTGGTTCGCGTCGACGAGTGCACCGGCGAGGAGCACGTCTTCAGGATCACATCTCCTCGGAAGAAATGGATCGAAGCTTAATGAAGGAACGGATTGAAGCCTCCCATTTGCTCCTTATTAGGCTTCTACTGCAATACACGTAGTAAGTGCGATCGATTGCAAGCCAAAAAGAAGTAGACATGTACCAATTAATAATGGCTCAAAAGAAGTCATCCTCCTATATATATGTACATAATTTTCAGCACTAATCTATGCATAATGTACCAAAGTGTACATTTGGAGACCCACTTAAATGTGATATTGTGCCTCATCCTCTTATAATAGGATTAATAATCGTTATCGTAATAAAGTATAATTAGATTATGATCATTATTATTGTAGAGTGATAGATTATAATTAGATTATGGTCATTAATAAAATTATTATCCACTTAAGTTTATCTTTTCATAGATCAAATTGAGGAGGAATCAACTTTTTGCCTCAAAATCTTGGGAGAAATCAACATCTATTCCACAAAGATAAAGCTAATTGCCATGAGACCCCACGACATTTAATTGCTATTTGGGCCAATCCCATTTGAAGCTTCAAGTGGCAAATTAGAAGCCCTACGGCCCAACCCAATGCAATGAATACGGTCAAAAGTAAGTTAGATTTAGAGGTTGCATTGTGATTAAAATGGTAATTTAAAATTATACATATAATTTAGAACGTATATTATATTCAATTCATATTAGACTATTAGATTATGTAATCCTATTAACTATCAGTAAAGTATAGTAAATTCGGATTAAAGTTATAAAGGATGTTCACTTATATTATATTAGCAAATCTTATAAGATATGAAGAGACTGTACCAATTATTTATTCACAGGACTCCTTACAAATATTAAAAAATATATAGAATTGATATCTTTTTTTTTTTTTAATCTCCCTGATAGATTCTCTAAAAGATAGAAACACCGGAGAAGAATCTATAGATGTGATAAAAGTATTCTAACAATAATGACATTCAAAGGCTCACAAACCTGTTTTGATTTTAATTTTTTAATTTTAATTATGATAGGACAGAGAAAAAAAATGTGGATATTGATGATACTGATATTGTTTTACTCAACTTGAGGTAAGGATGAAATATTTTAGTTGTAAGGTGACAAGATAATGACAATTTGAGTAATTAGGATTATTTCATGTCAATTTTTGTGCATTATTTAATAGAATAGTTAAAAAAATTCTTTAGTAAAAATATTTTAGTAGAAAGGTGACATGATAGTGATGACTTGAGCAAAACCCACTTATGCTATTCCAATTATGTAGAAATATTTTAGTAAAATAATCATTTTAAATCCTCCTGCAATGAAAGAAAAATATTTCTCTTGTTTGACCCCAAACAAGGAATATTAGTGATGGCGAAATATTCCTGATTAATGGTCACTCTTTCTTTTTTATGGGAAGATGAATGGCCATTTCAGAGGTGGCCATGACACAAATTCCATGTCGTAATCAAATGATGTTAACATTAACATCAAATAAGCTGTCATTATGGCATGGCATGATGTGGTGGCACATTTAATGACTCCAATTCGCCCCCATTTCCCGACTTCCTTTAAACAAGGAAAAGTGAAGATGCGTGTAATGATGTCAATTAGACATATAATCAATAAGCTTAAGCCATTAGCACAAATGATGGATACTTCGCTTATATTAAATCTTTTTTCCCTTTTTTATAGTATGAGTGATGATGAGACTGTGATACCCTTTTTTTTGTTTTTCCTGTTGTTTATGAGACTTAGTTTGATCTATTGCATGTGTTTTAGTACAGATAGGTATGGTAAAATATTTTCCATTTTATTTTTGATGTTATATGTTTCGGTTATATTTATAATAAAATAAAAAGTGATTTGATGATTCTTTTCGAGTACAAATAGATATCATCCCTATCTCAAGTCATTCCATAATTATACTTGAATTTTATTTAATCCAATAAAAATTGTTCAAACTGGTTCTTATCGGCTCCATGTAATGGATTACAATTACCATCTTTCATGCACATAATTAAGCAGGATGTGGTGATGCCTTTTCTTGATTGCAAAATATCACTAATTAGCTAATTGTGTAGGATTAATGCTTCTGCATAACCCTCTTTTGTATAAATGAAAAATGCACCAACTCATAGAATTAAAATCCGAGATATTAATGCTCATAGTTACGACTTGAAATATGGAGATTTCTCCGACACTTTAAAGATTGTGTATATTAATCCTCCTCACTTGCTTCGCACTTCTTCTTCAGTCTTAATCATCACAAGTCAACCAATTGCACCGAAAAGAAACATAAAATAAACAATACCAAACAAAATAAACAAATACAACTGTGATATATATACATATATATATACACATATATACATATATATATACATATATATATATATGTATATATAATATCTATATGTATGTATATATATATATGTATGTATATATATATATGTATGTATATATACATATATATGTATATGTACACACACACACAAGGAGGCAGCCAAAATTATATGGCCGTCACCACCTTCTGAACACATGCTCTTCGTTGCCGTAATGATCCACATACCTAATCCACCGGGCACGGCCGTCGCCCAAGCTCGGCCCCTTCCCGACGCCGACATGGAACACCTCCACGCCGCCCTCTAAGGGCAGGTACGTCGCCCGCACCACCCTCGTCCCGGCCCTGAACACCCCGGCCGCCCCGCCCCGCTGCCTACCCGCCCATTTGCACACCACCACCATCCCCCTCGCCCCCGGCCGCGCCTCCCTAAGCACCCTCCCGGCGTCCCTCCGCCGGCAGTCCACCACCATCAGGTCCACACCCTCCAGCTCCCGCATCGCGCCCTCCGCTTCCCCCACCGCCACCGACTCCGCCTCCACCGATGCGCCCGCCCGCCGCATGGCCCCGACGTACTCCGCTGCCCACTGCTCGTCAGGGACGACGCACACGTGTCGGCCTCGCACGTGCTCGACAGCAGCTCGGAGCCCGACGCCGGTGGCAGCGCCTGCGTCGCGGGCCCACGCTTCCACCACGAGTTGAGCCTTCCAGCCTCCGGCCATGGCGGAGACCAGCTCGGCCACGCTGCTTTCCTCGAGGCCGCGATCCGCGAGGGCCTTCGCTGCGTCGACGTAGGCCTTCAAGGCGGTCTCCGGGCACCAAACCAGCTTCATCCTTGTCCTCTGCCTTCTCCTCCTCCGCTCGACAGATGGTGGTGGCGGTTGTTGAACGCGGTGGGGCTGTGGATGGACTATATAAGTGGAGGGAAGAAAGAGATTGTGTAGCTTTCTTGGGATATCACAAAAGATCTAACAATAGATTTGTGACCGTCGACAGCGGAGGGAAGCTCGGCCTTTTACCTTTTTTGTTATGTAGGCGGCCCGCTCCTTTGGAGTCCAACTTGAGCACGTCACCACGGCTGAGAGTGGAAACAAAATATATGTATAGATATAACTTAAAAGGTCGTATATATCTATCTCTCTTAAGTAGTACCCTCCAAAAAACTCGGTCGAAGACTTGTTAGATTAAGATCAAGACAGGTGGACTAGATTAGGTTGCTTGCGTGTATGTGTAGATGTACGCAAAGAACTTGGGATTCACACATCACTTAAATGTGCTACGGTTGAAACCAACGAGAAGAAACAAAGAAAGAAAACAATGAACTTTTCGTGAATGGATTCTCATCAAGATAGTTGACTTAAGATAGCTACCGGTGGGGCGTTGACTATGGGAATAGGTCAAAGAGTTGGATGGGAGTAGAGGATAAGAAGAGCATGAAACATGTGGGGGAGGACGCAGAAGGCGACCACATCCGTAGTGCAGTCGTACTACTCGCGGAATACGAACCAAACAAATGTTAGAAAATGACTCAACTAAGCTTCGATCAATCCACGCATTCGAAAAGAGTTCAAATGTATGTAGAACAATGTTTTGAACCACTCAAACCTGACGGTAAAACTTGTGATGAAATCCAATTGGGATAGCAGAGCAGTAGTTTTGAGAAAAAGACTCGAACAAAGCTCCATTGCAACAGATGAAGAAACTATATTCCAAGTAGGAAGATAAATGCATGAAAGAAGCAGAGGGGGAAAAAATGGTGGCAATCCAAATCGTACCTCTTATTGTATATGAAGTAGACATGTCCGAGAAGGATGTCGGCAGATCCGATGAAGCCTTATCTCACTGCATTAGCTTGTATCAGAGTATCAGAGAATGAGAGGCATGAAATGTATACAACAACCAATATTTACCTGTGGAAAACCATCCGAAATAGCATGTAGCTGTTTCAGAGATCTTCTTTGAGCTTCATCTTTGAAGAAAAATAGATATTACAACAGAACAAAGCAAAGTAGTTAATGGAAGCACTATTAAAGCTTATCGACTTTCCCATTACAGTCATGCCACATATGCACATTATGATTTTCCTTATAGTTTCTACCATAATAAAATTTGCTTTAGGAAAAAAACAGAATATTTAACCAGAGACGAGGATAAAAGAAACTCATAATTGTGTTTTTTATGATAACTACCATTATGCTCAGAAAACAGGTAAAATTCAAAGTCATGATTTGCAAGTAGCTACAAAGCTAGAGGTTTACAGGATTCATTAACCAACAAAAACAGAGAGATGAAGCAAAAATTTGAAGCCACCTGAAAAAGAGTAATTTTATTAAACAGTAAGCTTTGTCTAACACGTCTTATGGTTGAGCTTTAACCTTTTGAGAACCTTGGCAAGACCATCAATTTTGAAGACGTGCAAGGAATGACAAAGGAAATCAAAAGAACCAAGATAAACATCAAGTTTTATCGAAATGAAAGGTCATTTTACTCTGATCCACAATCATCAGACTAGATTTCGGAAGGAATTACACTTAGAAACCATTATCTTGTACTGGTACTAGTTACTGAACAAACAGAATTCCACATAAAAATACTGGAATCGTGTTTCCAGGACTATAGATTGAAAAACCTACAAAATTTGATCACTCGAAGAAAAGCAAAGGTCAGTTTAATGTTTAGTGGAAGGGAGGAAAAAAGTTTCGAAAAAAAAAGATCTATTTTGCTGATTTGCCATCAAGATACAAAGAGTTTCCCAATTTTTCTTCTAATTCTTTCTTTTTCAGTCAAAGTCCTCCTCCTAGCTTCCCCACCTTCTCTCTTGAGTGCACGTCTTACTGCTCCTCCAGATTGCTATGACACAAAAAAAGGTGAATACCAATCGAAAAATGTTTCATTCAACTTAAATGGAATCCACTTAATGAAAGCCTAAAGTTAAAGTTCTCCACAGTCATGCTTTACATGCAGGAAATGATGGGCCATGATTCACAAGGTCCTTCCAGAATGATTGCTTTAAATACTTGACAACAGCTCATTAGATGTTAGTTAAAATAACACTTTTGCATCATTTTACCTCTTGTGTCATCATTGCTTTAAGCTGTCTCCACCCAAAACGATGAATATGCTCATGGATATTATGAGCCACCAGAACAAATACTCATTGGTTAAGGGTTCTTGATTTCAAAGTGTATTTCCAGACTCATAACATGAGGAACTCATCTCCGGTTCCATGACATATCAGTTTAAATCCACAACAAAGAACTGAGTTGGTTTGTAGGGCTAGATGAGTTTGGTACTATCGGTTTAGACATATGCATCATGGATCAAGTTAATAGGTCAGTTTTTTCATCAATAGGATCATGATAAATGGCATCATATGAGACCAAGTACTGGACATAGTAAAAGGCTCAAATAACAGAGTTATGGACTTCAAGCATCACATATAAAGGTATGATTCTGGATTTCACTTGTCCTTTGATGAGGATGTCAAATCTTAAGTGGAGGAGACTGACAGCCCAGTTTACTCATATCAGACCTGGGAAGAGGATTAAGTTAACATATAGGGTAATATTAGCTATTAGCCTGTGCTTAGAAGTTCTGGTCACGTGATTCTAGATCTAGCTTGTGATGAGTTTTCTTCATGAAACTTCCCTTCAAATGTAATACAAGTATTGAGGTTATCAAAAGTTGTGAAACAAATTTCAGCAGATTTAGTTGGCTGCCAAGATACTAAGCGCTACGGTAAATCCATCTTTCAATTATATGGAATTGATTGATCATATGAGACCAATTCTAGTCAATATATTGGAATGCCAAGATACTACGCACAATGGTAATTCATCCTTCAATTACATAAAATGAATTGATCAAACATTTACCTCATTTCTCTTTATCTTTCTCGTGATAATGCCATTCTTCCATATCCTAACCATCATGGGAGGCAACACGTACCAATATATATGTAGTTGGCATAATCCATTTTTATTTGACTTTTGAGATTAAAATATTCAAAAACTCATTTGTATATATGGTGAATGCTTCCAATGATAACTTTGTGATTTTTTTTTATTAGAATGGATTAATAAAGTAATGTTAAAATAATGAAACCAGCCTACCTTTTGGTCTCCATTAATTATAAGAATTTTTAACCAAGGATGTTTCTAGAAGAGATCTAGGAAGACAAAATTCTAATGAGGCAATGGCATAGAAAGAGATCACACCTAAAGCATCCCATTGCTTGGCCTTCTTGCCCCTTCCATATAAATTACAGATATCATGACACAACAACAAGGAACATGACAATAGCTTGCAATGTCCCAACTATTTGGGATATGTTACATTGATTGTTTGCTACCATTAAGCTCTATGTACCTCTAGTTATATCAAGAAAAATATAATCTCTTTTTGGTGTTCCTAGTAAAGTTTCCTGGTCTTCACCTTGCACCATCAATCCTAATCAACTCACCTCATCTAACCACATTACCTATAGATCTTCTTAAAGCATGTTCATTCGATCGTAAATAATTTTACGTTTAGTCTCTATCAAGACTACATTTCTTATCCTATTTTCTTGGTTACCCCTCGCGTCCACTGTATCTCATCTCAGTGAAATTAACATTTTCTGAAACTCCATTATTCAAAGAAACAAGTTTTTTTATTGTTAGCAACATGATAAAGTTCAAATTCTATAAAAAAAATTCTTCAGTATATTAATGCCATAATATGGCAAAGCCTTTACCTCTAAATGAAGCAACATCTCATCTAAGAAAATTTAGATTCATTAGGTAATTATATCATCAGATAACACCTAGTAGGTATTCTTAGTTTCCATGACTTATGTAAACAACAGTTTATCTATTTAGAAGCAACAATTGCTAACTTAATGTTTATACAATAGGTGCTCCTGACTCTCCCTTGCTCCCCTTGCTTAAGCAGCTTTAGGGAGCAACTTAAAACTTACAATTCTACCATTATAGTTAAACCTGTTTCACATAGATACAAGCATTCTGACTATATATTAATCTGGCAGTACTAGTCAGCTTAATATCAATGACCAATGAAGTGAAGTGAAAGCAAAAGAACAGATGAATCCTGACTAAAAATTTCGAGATATAAAGTTCATGGAAACAAGAACATCGAATGAATTAACATGCTCTCACATTTAAATCATTATTCACGTACAGATGATAACCTAAAAGAAATGCGGAATGTGGGACATGCAAAACAATAGGAGGAGAGATCTGTCAAAGTAAAAAAGAAAACATGTGCTGTGTTCTCTTTGCTAGTTCAGAATATGAGAAAGTCATGCAAAGGATGCACCATGCCAGTAGAGAAGCCTTACATGACTCGTAAGTTCCTCCGACAATCACATTATGCAATATTGAAGAACAACAGGAAGAACCACAAATTGGTCAAAAGGCTAACTGAAGGAAGTTTAAAAGGAGAGGAAAAAAATTACGTGACAACATCAATAGCATATGAAGGGTTTGAAGAACAATCCTGACCACCTCAATTACACCGCAACCGGGCTGCTGCTCTCACGTACCATCAGCTAGCTACTAATGCTTCTACCTGTGCTGTCATTCTTGCTCAAGGAGATGGAGTAGTATTCGAGGTACCAACGAACAAATTTCTTGAGTCCAGAGTGGAGGCCAGTAGTGGGACGGTATCCGAGCTCCTTCTGTGCAAAGGTTATGTTGGCATGCGTGAACTGCACATCCCCATTCCTGGGCATCTTAACAAACTTCTTGACCGCCTTAACCTTGAGAAGCCGCTCAAGGATGGAGACGAGCTTGGTTACAGGAACAGGGGAGGTGTTGCCCAGATTGTAGATTCGGAGGGGTGCCGGCCCACGCTTCTTGCCGCCGCTGCCGGTGCTCTTCCCTGCATGGTCGAGGGCCGCCAGGCAACCTTTCACAATGTCATCAATGTAGGTGAAATCACGAGCGACGGTGGCGTGGTCGGGGCCTTCGAAGATAGACACGGGCTTCCCGCGGAGGATATCACGGGTGAAGAAGAAGTAGGCCATGTCGGGCCGCCCCCAGGGGCCGTAGACCGTGAAGAACCGGAGGCCGGTGATGGAGAGGCCGTAGATATGGTTGTAGACATGGGCGATCTCCTCCCCGGCCTTCTTGGTGGCGGCGTAGAGGGACGCCGGGCGGTCGGTGCGGTCGGCTTCCGAGAATGGCACACGCGAGTTGAGGCCATATACGGAGGACGACGAGGCCCAGACGATGGCCGGTTGGGGGTCGGCGGCCTTGGCGGCCTCGAGCACCGAGACAAGCCCGGCGACATTGGAGTGCACGTAGGACGCCGGGTCAACCAGCGCGTGCCGGACGCCAGCCTGGGCGGCAAGGTGCACGACATGGGTGAAGGGCACGACGTCGAACAGCTTGCGGAGCAGCGCCCCATCGTTGATATCGCCCTCGACGACGAAGACCCCGGCGCGGTCGAGCAGCGCCTGGCGGGCGCGCTTGAGGGACGGGTCGTAGTACCCATTAAAGTTGTCAAGGCCGAGGACGCCGTCGCCGCGGCGCTTGAGGGCGGCGGCCACGTGCATCCCGACGAACCCCGCGGCGCCGGTGACGAGGACGGACGCGCCGCCGGGGTTTCGCCGCACCCGGGCGGACGACCGCACGCGCTTCTCCCACGCGGGGCCGCCCCAGGGGGCCATCTGGAGGGCGGCGCGTCGAACGCCAGAAGAGGACGACGAGGAAGCAAAAGACTCAGGGATTCGGGCCGGGGCGGAGGAGCGGGGAGAGAGGAGGAACAGGGCGAGGAAGAGGGCGAGGGAGAAGAAGGACCAGAAAACGAGCTTGGAGACGGGATAGGAATGATGCCAGCGGGGGAGGAGGAGGCGAGGGTGGTGGCGGTGGTGGGGCTTTTCCATCTTCCACTTTCCAGGGGTCGAGGGAGCATCATCTACATCCATGGCCGCAAGATCCTCTTTTGTGGAGGGGGGGGGCGGGCGGGATTTAGGGGCGATCCCCTCCCTCTCTTATGGCGTCGGTCTCACTCCGACACCCACCAATTTGCTGTTGGAATAGTGAGATCGAGCGCTTGCGTCCAGCTTCGTCTCCTTCCTCACTCGATGCTGGCCATAAGCATACGGATGTCGCCTCCTTTTGCCCTCTATGGCTTGGAGTTGTGGCAAAGCGCCGATCCCTTTCTTCCTCCACAAACCTACCAATTACTTCGTTTGTGGGGGAAGGCGCACTTGGAGGGAGCAGGAGAGTCATCCAAGTCAAGGCGGGTCCCATGCGGGTAATCGACTGGGGGCAGTCGAGTCGCCGTTTCTTCCGCGATATATCAGGTGACCAAGGACGATTGACTTGGAGATTACATGTTTCTTAGGGCACCCATAGAGAACCAAGCACGTGATTTCATGTGGATCCCCTCAAGAATTGGATTCTCAGATGCAATTTTGATGTGGCACAAGATCCTGATTAGCTATTCGATCTCGATCCATAATCCTATTATCAATCGTTGCCAAATCTCCATTCCCGATTTCGATTGATCGATTTACAATTGGTTCATCTTATGGAGACAGAACAACTGTAAGGGGAAGAATCCAACAACATGACACGATTGTTAGGAACATCTCATTGTTGTTGTTGGATATCGAACCCAAGATCTGTAGTCCTCGACCTAAGAAAAGATCCATCGAACCATCGGTGCTTCAGCTGGAGCACCATCATCCATCCTGAAGCTGACCACTCCATGGTGGCACCAACCATGGAAAGCTAAAAGATCTGCTCCCTCCACCATAGATTTTGAAGATACTTAGGAGGAGATTGACCGTGATCTTACTCTGTACTGAAACCGAATCTTCCATATTTGTGATGCATATATATATATATATATATATATATATATATATATATATATATATATATATATATATATATATATATATATATTCCCCATCTGTTTCTATAAACCAACTCGATACTCCTGAATTAATCGAGTATTGCAATTGAGCTCCGAAGCTTAGTAAAACCTGTCTGTGGACACGCTCAAGAGCTTGTTGAGGGACATGCCTTTCCCCCTCACCTCCCTTTTGATCTCGTACCTTTTCTTGATCCGGTCGTCGAGCTTGTAGCCGAGGAATGCCGGGAAGACCAGTATCTCCCCCACGTCCCTCTCCATGTACCCGATGAGGAACTCCATCTTCTTCTCCAGCGACGCGTGGTTGTACTGCAGCACCTGGGGGTGCTTCTTGCTCATGCCCAGCACGTCGTCGCAGGACAGCCCGTGGCTGAAGAAGAGGCCCAGCACCCTCTGCATGTTCTCGTAGCTCGTCCTGGTCGTCGCGCCCACCGCCCACGCCAGCTCCCGCGTCCGGTGCTTGTACCCGATCTTCACCAGGAAGGTCAGCTTCTTGGAGAGGTTGTCCTTGAAGGACAGGCTCACGTACAGGGGAGCCTTCACCAGGAACCTGAAGATGTCCTCTGCGCCCATGCCGCACTGCCTCAGGAACTCGACCCGAGGCCCCAGCTTCCTCTCCTTGCTGACGCTGAAGATGTTAGGGTACACCAGCGCTATCTTGAAGAGCTCCTCGTCAGAGAGACCCACGGATCTCCAGAACTCCAGATGGGACTTGAAGTGCTCGACGGTGTAGGATAAGAGGGCAGGCAATTTGGCGATCAAGGCCGCGGCGGCTGCCTCGTCTCCGCCCCCGAGTTCGGCGAGGAACTCGACTCTCGGGATCAGCTGGTCGTGAAGGTCCAGATTCAGAATCATCGGCCGACGGACGACCAAGTCCGGCCAGCTGAACCGCTTCAGGAAAAGGATAATCTCCTCCAAATCTTTCAGGGGCCTTTCACAGAACACCTTCCTGATGTGCACATGGTTGAGGAGATGCCCCAACTTCTCGCCGGGGACGCCGTGCTCCATGAGCCGCGTGACCCTCGCAGCGATGCCGGTCAAGAACTTGGGATGCGTCGTGGTCAGCAGACGCTCCAGCTTGGCCGGTTTAAGCCCCTTCAACTCGTCGCGAGTGAACTCGAGGAACGGCCCGAGTTCGGGCGCCGACAGGATCTCGGGGCGCCGGGTCACGATACGGCGGAGCGAGAGGTCATCGATTCCGACGGACTGTAAAGCGAGCACACGGCTGCGAAGAGACTCCGGAGGCGCGAGTTCCAGCTCCGGGTGCTGCAGGAAGAGAGCCTCGGCTTCCTTCTCGTCTAGATGCAGCTCTTGCAGGGACCAAATCGCTGGTCCAGAAACGATCACAGGTCAGCTAAGGTTCAAAGATCGGAGGCGAGTGCGAGAGACCTCTCGGCCTCTTACCAGAGGCGGAGACATTAGAGGCCGTACGAGTGGCGCAGAGATGGCGGCGGGGCCTCGTCGCGAGGGACGTCGGAAGGCGGAGAGGAGCGCCGTGGAGGGGGGAGGAGCGGAGCGGAGAGATGGGGGATGTCGTGGGGGCGAAGCGCAAGGCGGACAGCGTCATCTCTCCTCCACCCCGGTGCTCGAAGAGGAGCTCGAAATCGCTCGTGCTGATGTCAGGGAGTACAGAACCCGAACGAACCCAGCAAGACCCGTGAAAGCCATGCCAGGGCGGGATCACCCAGGATAACCTTCGGGGGCGATGGTGACACCACGTCACCCCTAAAAGGTCGCGGGGTGGTTCAGCCTTCTGATCAGAAAAGTCAAAGTGCAAGACGTTGGTTTGACTCGATCAAATCCGAATTAGTCTCGATTCCGTCCCACGTGGGTTTGCCCTAGTCCGCACGCCCCTCTCAACCTTCTCGGTAGCCAATTAGACTTCCTTGTCCAACTCGGGGAGGAGAAGGCACAGAAGCAAACACCTTCGCTGCGTCCTCGCTTCCTCCGCCTATAAAGCCAAAGCCGCCTGGTTCTCCGGCAGCCCTCGACACACGCAGCACTTCCTCACCTTCCGTACGTAGCTCTCCTTGCCACCAGAACTCCATGGCTGCTCCGAGAACGCAGTGGGTCACCTCTCTCCTCATCCGGAGAGGGAAGAAGGATAAGGAAGAGGAGGCCAAGGTCGAGATCAACAAGTCGGGCCTCGCAGAGAAGGCAAACAACTTGCAGCAGCAGGAGGAGGAGGAGCAGCAGCAGGAGTGGAGGCGGCCACGGTTTGCTGTGGAATTGGACGGGCTAAACTGCTTCGAGACCATCGTTCTCCAGTGAATCGCTGTTACCTAAACATACGGTGTTTCTCTTGGTTGGATTGCAAGATGGATGCATGAGAACATCCTGCGTTCCTTCTCTTCTGCTTTTTGTTTGTGTTCATGACAGCAGAGGTAGGAATTAGAACCCGTCAATCGTTCTGATGCACCAAATTAAAGGCTATTATTCTCCATATATGAATCTTGTACAGTGTTCATCCTGGTGCAATCATGCAGCCTCCCCTGCAGCTTTCTCTTTCCTTTTCCTCTTCCTCTTCCTCTTCCTCTTATTCTTCTTCTTCGTTTATTAGGGACTGCATGGCTGATAACGAATGAAGACGATGGAGACAAACTCCATGAATAAAGCGTCAGGCGCATGCATGTTACATGTCGCTGTTGTAAGAGTATAAAGAAGATGCCAAAGGAACGCAGCACTCGAGGCAAAGGCGACGGGTTCCATGCATGCATCCTCCGGTGCTACGGATCTAAAACAAATCCCCAAAGAAAGACGGCACCGTCTTTGAGTCGTACCATCACAGATCTACAGATCTTATCCACCTTTTGACTTGTGGTGTTTCTTCGTCAAACAATCATCCTCCGATCCCTGTTGATTAGGTAGGCTGCATCAATTGTAATTGTCCGATGAGATTACTGACTCGTAAATTAAGTTGATGAAACTCTCTTAACCTTATTTATAATCATATAATATCATTTTATATCCAACATGAGACTTTCTCTCTCTCTCCCTCTCAGAATATTAAGATGGATACTTTAAAAAAAATAAAAAATGTTTTCATTCATAAATAACTATCTACATATCTGATACACAAATAAAATGTGAGAGAATCATTTGGCATGATATAAACATATTCTAATAAGATGATTATCTATCATCATTTGTACGGTAAGAAGTAGAGAGAGAACTAAGAAAATATCATTAGAAATTAAAAATAAATATTTAGATACTCTTAATTTAACTAATTTTATCATTTTTTATAAGGTGGAATGATGATTAGGGTCATGTACCTCACCCAGATAGTTAAGCATCACATATACATGTATATCACGTAACACAAAACTGCATCACATCCTTATGTTCAAGCAATGTTCTTTCATTAGTCCAAATATTATGAAAATTTGTAAAATGAGTCAAAATATCAAAGTTCTTTGATGTGCTTTGAGGACTCCACAATTCCAGCATTGTGTCATTGAGAGTATAAGATGCGTCGAACTAATTTAAGAAAGGGCACAGCATGGGAGATGAGTCATGGGTTAATATTATATTATCTTTTGTATTTAGATCATATTAATATTGTGATATTTATATTTAAAAAAATTATATTAAGATTCTTATAGTTTTAAAAATAAAATAAATAATCTCATTTACGTTAACGTGTATTAACAAAAAATATAACATGCACGGGATCGATACACAAATGAATAATAAAAAACTAATTTCAATATCTCATTAGTTTTTAATACTTTTATCATAAAAAAATAATTTTAACATCTCATGTGATGAGAGTCTCATCAAAAAGGATATTAAAATTATCTTTTTGCTCATCACTTTCACGTATTGTGTTTTTCGTCAATACAACTAACGATGTTAGGACAAACGAAATTATTTGTTTCACTTTTAAAATTATAAGAATTTTAATAGAATTTGTTAAATATAAAAAATATAATACTAATAGAGCTCAAATATAAAAGATAATATATAATTAACCCCACTATAAATAAAGATAAATGGTGACCAATTATCACTCCAAAAATAGGGAAAAAAAATAAAAGGAAATGAGACATCTCTCAAAACAGTATCTAGAACAGGATCCAACGAAGGTGGATCACCTCCCCAAAAAAAATGAGGTGAAGAATGTCTCCACGGAGTATTCTGTCTCGCAAAGAATTGTGAGCTGCAGTGTAGCCGTGACTCTGTTTTCTCTTTCTATCTCTTCTGTAGCAACTAAGAACTTGTTCCATGTTTTGCAGAACATGTTTCATGTTCTTTGGCTCTGCATCAACCGAAGGAAGAAGGCCAAAGATGGCGGACCAAATTAAATAAAAAGTATGGACAAAAAATAAACATTTATTTCCTGATTCAAATCTCAAAATTTCTTTTCCAACATAGTTTGTGTTCTACAGATGTCCAGTCCAAAGTCTGGCATTATCCTCGATTCAAGTTCCTTAAACATGAGTGGTACGGTGGAAGGTAACAGAGAACAAATGTGCAGCATCCATCTTATCTCTTGCAGCCACATAAAGATTTATGACGATGACATTGATCTTATCCACCTAATATGCCAGTGAAAAAAGGAGGACAAAAGAATCAAGACAATTGCAATTGTCTACAAAATAAGTAATTTTGTTTTGTATTTATCCTCAAAATTTTGAATTTTGTAACATCTAAAATATCTCAATTGTTAGTTAAAAATTAATTTATGTTAATTTCCTATAACAATTCAAAATAATATTAAGAAAGTAAAGAATTATATATATATACACACACATGATAATTTGAAACTGGTCAAATGCCACCAACACAATGGAACAGAAGAAATAGTTGGGATTATGGACCACAGCCAATCCATTTGCACTCCTTGCAATCCAATTTGTCATCTAAGATTCTCTATGATGTTCAATTATATCGTATCTCAAATACCTCACCAGTAACCATCAATGCAAGTAAAATATTTTTATTCTCTCTATCTTCACATCATCACCTCCACAATCCCACACCACTACTTTCAGATAGACTAGCGGTCAGTCACTAGCTATCCTGACCTATCAGATAAGAGTAGTGTTCAGGTATTGATTTTTCCTTAAAATAGAACAGTGGAAATTAATGAATCCTATATGCACGTAATTTCAGATGAGTAAGATGTTGATTAGAAGCCAAAAGATGTATCGATAAGCAATTACCACGAACAAATTGATCTATTTCTAAAAGAGAGATGATAGAACCAAAAGGAAGTGTTTTGGTGGATCAGGATGACTCATCTTGGAACAAATCCAGCCTCTTTCTTATTCTTCCAGAAGAAAATGCTAAAGATTCACAAAAGATCTAACCATCCAGTGTTTTTGTATCAGCACATCACCAGTATGGTAGTGTTTCTATTGCAAGAAAATTATTAACCCCGTCTTAAGAGGGATGAGATATATTGATCAGCAAATGTCAGTTTTCTACAATGATACTGCACATTACAATCAGTGGGATGAGTAAAAAACAGCAAACATGACTTTATCATACATACCACACAACATGAGATTTGGATGATAAATAACGTTTAATTCAGTTAATGGAGAAAACTGAGACTATCATAGTCTCACACATTAGGGCTTCTAGAAACAGGGCTGATCACATGTTCCTATCAAATGAAGCTAGAGACTGCTTAAGACAAGAAAATGTAAACAAAAAAGAGAGAGATTAGGATGCGGAAAGAAAAAAACAGTTTATAGTGAAGAACATATTTTTTAATCAAACTGATATCTGCCAAAATACCAGAAGTAGCAACCCAAGATGTAGATAGTGTGTTAAAACCTTCAACTTAGACCTGAGCAGTGCCCTCTGTAAATTTAGGATCCTCGCACCTGTACTTCCCATCAGGGCCAATTCCAAATCCCTTGGGATCAGCAAAAACATTTTCCAATAGCTGGCTTCTTGGAGGAGGTGGACTTGAATCTGCAAACTCCACAGCATCTTCAATAAGCTCATCAATTTTTTTCTCTATAGCCTTCAGTTCTGTTTCACTTGCAAGGCCGTTTTCAAGAATGTACTTCTTCAAGGTTATGATAGGATCTCTTGCAGCATAATGTGCCTTCTCATCTGTCGAAAATGAGTAGTGTTTAGTAATCTACATTGCACTATAGTATGGTAATATGTTCCTTAATATCCCTTTTGATATCGCATAAGAAGTTGGCTTACAATACATTTCTGCATGTAGATATCAGTGTGATTTATGTGGATGTGCATATCATTTTACTTGAAGTATCCAGGTCAAGGGATGACAGAAAGTTACTAGAACAAATCCTAAAGAACCTAATTAGATGATAAAAGAAGTTAACTATGCATGAAACTTATTTAAACTTTTTGAAATGATGCACAAATGCATAATTAGTCTTAAAATATTTAGGATGAAAAAGAAACAAGCAACAAAGTTTAAATAAATCAAAGCCATAAGGTCATTAAAAGTGCATATGTAAGGTCTGTAAATAAACACATATTTTGTTAGAAGTGTAACATGAAGTGTTTTAGTTTCTAGATTCTCAGACACCAAGTGAGAAATTCAGCAATCCTGATCTAAAATAGTTATAAAATAACAAAGCATTCAAACACATTACTACCAGAATGTGGCTTGTGTGAATAAAATCTGCTTCCAATAGAGTAGAACTAAAGATGGATAAAACAACTTAATGGATATCTATAAAATACTATAATTTAAATTCTTCGGTGTGACATACTGAGAGCTTATGATGTCGCTCTTCGGCACCACTGAAACATGAACATGAATTTCATAGTTGTCATAGTAACGCATCATAACAAATGAACAAATTGAACCCAACTCAAAGGAGACAATGTAAAAAGAGAAAAAGAAATACACCAAGAAGAAACGAGAGCAACTTACATTAATGCAGAAGCCTGATTGGAAGAAACAAGAGCAGCTAACATTGATGCACATTTTAGAGAAAAACAATTCAAATCACATATTAACATAAACAACACAAACAATGTGATAGAAACCAAAAAGGAAATATTTAAGAAATGTAATGATTCATGTAAGTAAAAATATATTGATCATGTGATCAAAATATTCCTCTCAACATTATTGTCGCCTAACGTACCAGAAGGAGCGACAATACATATCAAACAAATCCACCAAAACTTTTACTACCAAATTCCAAACAACTCCTTTTAAGAAATCAGGCTACACCTGTCAGTAGACAGTGTGCATCGAAATTTTTAAGATGCCATTCTCCAAATACCTGTCACATTTATAATTACCAAAAATCAATCAGCGATGGCAAACAACAACTTCAAAGTCAATTTAACCTCACAGTATTATTGTGTTTGAGTATTTGAGTTATTAGAATACCAAATGTGGTGTAAGATCGTTTATTTAATAATGAATTTCCAATTATGATGTTTGTTGCAAAAACTTTTATGTCATCTTTTATACAATTCCAGTGAAACCCTACCATTTCTTATTCGGTTAAGACTGTTCCATAACATCTCACAAATACGAAATTAGTGTGTGCACTGTGCACCAACTCTTGTAGCCAAGTCAATGAACAAATCAAAAGAGTAATATTTCAATCTCACCAGGCTTCCGGAGCTCATCAGGATCCGCGAGTGAGTGCCCTCTAAAACGGTATGTCTCACACTCAACAAGTGTGGGTCCTTCCCCGCTTCTTGCCCTTCCAATTGCTTCCATTGCCACCTCCCGAACCTTCAGTACATCCATCCCATCCACAGGCACCCCAGGCATGCCGAATGCCGGTCCCTTCTTCCAGATCTCAGGGTCCGAAGTTGCTCTGAGGTGAGACATCCCGATTGCCCACAGATTATTCTCCACAACAAACACGATGGGCAGCTTCCAGAGCTGAGCCATGTTGAGGCACTCGAAGAACTGACCATTGTTGCAGGTCCCATCACCAAAGAAGGCCACAGTGACATCAAGGCCATTAGGGTTGGACTCCTTGAGGACTTCGTGGCGGTACTTGGACGAGAAAGCAGCACCAGTAGCCACCGGGATGCCTTCACCTATGAAAGCGAAGCCACCGAGGAGGTTATGTGGTGCAGAGAACATGTGCATGGAGCCACCCTGGCCGCGACAGCAGCCAGTGGCCTTGCCGAAGAGCTCAGCCATGACTGCGCGGGCGGGGACACCCTTGCTGAGGGCATGGACGTGATCTCGGTACGTGCTAACGACGCTATCCCGGGTTTCAAGGAGCTTGATGAAGCCAGTGGAAACGGCCTCCTGGCCATTGTAGAGGTGGACGAAGCCGAACATCTTGCCGCGGTAGTACATCTGTGCGCACATGTCCTCAAAGACGCGCCCCAAGACCATGTCCTCATACAGCACTAACGCCTCCTCCCGGCTTACTACCGCCTGCAATCGAGATGAAACAGAATTAGATCCATACAAAACCCTCAAAAAGATGAAGTTTTGCCAGCCGTGTCAAAACCGAATCGTGCAAAAGACAGATTTTGAGAGGCTTTTCTCCCGAAAAATCTCATTTTTATGGGAGTTTCTTCCAACAAAACAGGGCTTTTGGGGGGAATGGGACGGAACACACATGGTGGGAGGGTGAGGAGTTGGAGCCGAGGGACTTCTGGCCGCTGAGGACGTCGGATGAGACGGCGAGGAGAGGACGGCCCAGGCGAGTCGACCTGAGGTGCGTGCGGTGAAGGCCGTGCACGGCCGGGTACGAAACGAAGGGAGCGTAGGGCTTCTCGCCTGCGGATCGCGCTCCCAAGAGAGCAGGAGAGGGAATCCTGACGGCGGCATAGGCAGACATTTTGATGAGATCTTGCGAGAGAGAGAGAGAGCGAGAGAGGCGGAGGAGGGGAATGAAGACGGGGCGGAGAGAACGAGGATGGATGGCGTTAGAAGTATCGCTACGGGGAGTTCGGCATCGTTGAACGGATGATTGGGAAAGGCTAGAGAAATGGACCGAGGAGGCGAGGGGATTGTGTGCCTGTGTGTGTGGGTGTGTAAGGGTACTGTGTGTGTGTGTTAGAGAGAGAGAGAGGAGGGGCCCAGGAAAGGTGCGCGTGTAGAGTGACTGATGGACCGAAGAAAATAGGTGTGTGTTGTGTGCGTAAGTCTGTCTGCCGTGTTGTGGGTATGTGAGGGTGTGTGTGCGTGTATGTTTGTGTGCGTGAGAAAAAAAGGGTGTGTGACGTCATATAACTGTTGAATTAAAAGTGGTGACTCTAATTTTCTTGGCATTTGATTTCTGAAATTTGAGATAATTGTTTCCAAATTTTTATCAGTTTTCTTTTGTAATTAATTCAATCTTTCACTTGATGCCATTGTGCTATAGTTTCTTCAACTTGTCTCCTTTGTTGCTTTACATTTTAAGACCGTAGAAAGCTATAATCTCTCTCACTACTCCATTAATCCTTGGTATAATTTTAGATATTACAGGTCTAGTATATTTCATGTAATTTTGCTAAGAATATTTGCAGGATTATTGAGAGAAGTTTGGAGTTAAAGTTTGAAGGCCGATTTCCTTAAAAAGTTTTCCTTTTTCGTTTTTGCTCAAAAGATATTTTTGTTTTTGTTTTTGTTTTCCAAATGGTGTGCTTTGAATATTATTCAAAACATTTCTTTTATAATATTTTTGATTTGTTATAGTATTTTTATACAACAAAAAAAATATTATAAAATCTACTTGAGAATATTATAAACAATATAAATGGACTCGTAATCTTAGTCAATCTAATTTCAAGTTTAAAAATTTGATATCGTAATGATCTATAAGCAAATATAACCAAAAATATATAATATGATGGTACTTACCTATAATATTTTTCAATAGATTTATAATGTTTTTAGCCACTTAATAATGGTTAGCCAAATATAATTAAGATGCACTAAAAATCATTTGATGTATCATGATTCAAATAAATATTTATAATATTTTAGAAAAAAATATTACTCAAATAAAAATAAAAAATTATTATTTTGATTACCATGATAAAGATATTGTAAAACCTATTTGAAAACACAATAAATAATTTGGATAGACTCCTAACCTCAACTAAATAAATTATAAGCCTAAAAATATAATATCATAATAGTCTGCCAAAGATGTATAATATGATGTTATTTATAATATTTTTTTAATAGTCTTATGTTTTTTTTAGTACCTTAATAAAAATTTATAATAATTGAAAAATATTATAAATGAGTTAAATGAAAATATTGTAACGATATACTGTTGGAAAAAGTATAAAAAAATTAATGAAAAATATACTATTGAGGTTGGTGTTGAGTATTTTGGATAACATTCGCAAGAGGAGCATCATTCTGGGAAAAGTAAAAATAAAAACCGGCGATATATTTTATAAAAAAAAGGAAAAAGATGGGAAATCGCCTAAGTTTGAATCACTTTACTCTTTACTCTTAGGGAAATGGGAAATGACTTAAATAAGAAGATAACGAGGTACAAAGCTTGATCTCAAGCGCCATCACAGCCAATAATTTCTATTTCATTTGGAAGGCTGGAAATAACATATAACAAGAGTGCCAGCAAATACTAGTCTATATTCTATATATCAATATAACAAGAGGGGATAAGACTGTAAAATGCAATATGCATCAAATGATAAATACCTCAAAATCGATGGATTAATTATACGTTGGAGACTAAGCTGTATACTCAAAATGATATAGGAACATGTTTGCTAGCAGGATAGTAATATGTATAAGGGGGAGAAATTAATGCATCAACGTGAAGTTAGTATAGGATAACTTAGTGATAAGGAAAATATCGTTATTTAATCATCATTCAATATATGATCATCATATGATATCAAGAGTGGAAGTAGTTTAAAACAAGTGATTATAATCTGTCATCCTCTTATCGCTCATGTGGACAAGAGACTAAAACGTTAGAGATAATCAGAGGTTGTCTTCGATATTTTATGAAATATTTTATCCCATTTCAATCAAATATAAATGCTCATTTTTGATACCAAATGAGAGATTATTTTATTTAATCACTTGTGTTTGTTCTTATATATCTTATCTTGGATTACTAATTTGGAGATTGGATCGAAAAATCTTTTCTGTTCTAGGTCTTTGTGTAGATAATATATTGAAAGTTTTGATATTTTCATTTCGAAGATATCTCAAATAATCATACACATATGAGTTTGGATCACGTTGGACTAATCAGGATGTTAATAATTTTCTTTCCCTATTAATAAGGCACATATTTGGATAATAAAAAAAATAATAGTAAATATATAGATTTTTAATAAAAAAATTATAAACTATATAATATTTTTCATATGATAAGATGTTGTAGGAGACTAGAAGTCACCAATATCTTATCAAATCTTTTCTTGCATTTAGTCAGATGGATTCGTTATATTCTTTTCCTTTTTTTATACCTTAATATTAATTTCATGTGCAAGAAGCATGCATGACGCAATTAATATGCTAAGTTTGATAATATAATATGATTATATCATACGAGGCCCAATGATTATATCATATGAAAATATAATATGATTATTTCATATGGTTCAGTCTTTGCTACCAATTGAGGACCATAAATCCAACGGTGCGCAGAGCACCATCAAGCATCATCAGAACCGCACAAATTAGGGCGCCGCCTCCGTCGTCTCACCACTATAAATGGCGCTCGTTCGCGGTCGAACCCCCAAATCCTAACCCCTTCTCGCGCTCCTCGTGTCGCCCTCCTTCCGCCATTGCTTCGCCGCTGAGATGGGACGCGTGATCCGAGCACAGAGGAAGGGAGCGGGGTCGGTTTTCCGCTCCCACACGCACCACCGCAAGGGGCCCGCGCGGTTCCGGAGCCTCGACTTCGGGGAGCGCAATGGCTACCTTAAGGGCGTGATCACCGAGATCGTGCACGACCCTGGCCGTGGCGCCCCTCTTGCCCGCGTCACCTTCCGCCATCCCTTCCGGTACAAGCTCCAGAAGGAGCTCTTCATCGCCGCCGAAGGGATGTACACCGGCCAGTTCGTCTACTGTGGCCGCAAGGCCTCCCTTATGGTCGGCAACGTCCTTCCCCTCCGCTCCATTCCTGAGGGTGCCGTCGTCTGCAACGTCGAGCACCACGTTGGCGACCGCGGTGTTCTTGCCCGCGCGTCCGGCGATTACGCCATCGTCATCAGTCACAACCCCGACAACGGCACCTCCAGGTCCTCTTTTTTCCTTACGACTGTTTTCTTTTGTCAAGTATACTCGGGATCTGAAGTCGTGAAAACATAATCCTTTTTTTCCCAATTCGACGATGATTCTACTCCTGTTTCTGTTTCGTTGTGCCGTGTCAAGCGATCTAGATCCATCCTATGATGTTTTCAGCTCATTGTTGCTTATTTATCTGAAATTTCACGATAGAATATTGTACCGGTGGCTTTTCTGCATCTCACCACTGGAGTTGGATTAGTACATCGTTTTCTGGTGTTTATTCCTCTGGTGATATTTGGATCTTTTGATCTGCTCTGTTGAATATTGCCTTCTGATATTAATCAGATTCGTATGAAAAGAAACTTTTTTGCTTCTTATTGTACGAGGAATAGTAAAACTTTGTTTGTCTTATCATTCTGCCCAGTGATGGAACAAACAAATAACGAACTGTTCTATTTTTTCTGTTAAATCAGACAGAAACGAGTAATTCTAATTCCGTAAGGTTTAACATGGGATGCTAATAACCCTATTATAGCTTGGGAAGTGGGGTTCACGTTTTGGCATTCATTTGAAGTCTGGACCGCCTTCTACTTGCTTGTCAATTATAGAAGCTACTTTGATTTGTGCATTATCTGTTATCGAGGGAGTGTCTTGTCTTTTAACTGTCCTTGTTGGATGCTATCATCAAGTTTGTCGAGGCTATTGACATGTTGATGATAGGGAATTGCTGATATGTTAGCATAGGCTAGAGACACGTTGATGATAGATAACTTGTTATACCTTAATTATCATATGTTATATTAGTTTGTGAATTTAATTTCACCTTTTTAAGCCTTTTCAGTAGCTGCACTTGAAAAGAATCATTTCTGCACTTCTAAAAAGTATTGTTATTTAGAAGTATGCTTGCTGGATTTCAGTAGAACAGACTTTATCCCATGACATTGACCACCCATTTTGTTTCATCTTAGTAAGAAATATCAAGGCAAAAATTATTCCTTCTCAAGATCTTGAATGTAAAGATTGAGTGCATGCTTTTTAAAATGTGTCTTGGAAGTTGCAACTTCTAAAGGTTGCAAGGCAATTGACTGCCTCCTTTTAATCATCATCTGACAAAAAAAAAGGTCTTAATTTTCACAATTTGGATGCTCATTTTTTACTTTGAAATTAATTTTGTTTCATCAGTATATTGTTTCTTCTGCACATCCTGTGATAACAATTTGGTTGAAAATAAATGCTTGTTGAAGTTTTTATTTGTGTTGTAACTTTCATTCCAAATATTTTGTACATGAGTGTAGTAGCGTACAATTGATTTATTTACTTGGCGTTGATCGTGCCACATTCATTTGCTTGGCCTTCATTGTCTAATGTTACCATCAGCCTGCTATCATTAAACTATTTTCTTCTTGAATTCTGACTTGTCATTCCAAATACTGCATTCAATTTGCATTAAACATATTTCCTAGCCAGTGGAAATTCCATTGACTTGTCGGTCTACGTACTGCATTCAGTTTGCATCAGACATATTTCCTAGCGAGTGGAAACTGCATCCCTTATTTGGCAGATAGCTTTATACTAGTGTATCTCAGAAGAATACAAATTTCTAATATTAGCTCTTTCTTTGGCTTGAACATGTATATGATCAATACAAAAAGCAACTATAAGGATGAGATTGAAATCTTAATGCAGTTTTTCAGCCTAGGCACCTCTTTGTGATCCTTGAGTTCATCAGCCAACTTGTCCGATGAGATTTTTGTTTTCTGGTTTTTGGTTGCAGGATCAAGCTCCCATCTGGAGCAAAGAAGATCGTTCCGAGCAATTGTCGTGCCATGATCGGACAAGTTGCTGGTGGTGGTAGAACCGAGAAGCCCCTACTTAAGGCTGGCAATGCCTACCACAAGTTCAGAGTGAAGAGGAACTGTTGGCCAAAGGTTCGAGGTGTGGCTATGAACCCTGTGGAGCATCCCCACGGAGGAGGAAACCACCAGCACATTGGACATGCCTCCACTGTCCGCCGTGATGCTCCTCCTGGGCAGAAGGTTGGTCTTATTGCTGCAAGGAGGACTGGTCGTCTCAGGGGACAGGCTGCTGCCACTGCTGCCAAGGCAGAGAAGACCTCTTAGATTGCTTAGTGGAACAGTGTCTGGTACATTGGCTTTTGATGAGCTCAGTTTGTCATTTGAGTACTATGGTGACTTTCTTGTCATTTATTATGTTGGAGGA
Source organism: Musa beccarii (assembly GCA_024322285.1). NCBI lineage: Eukaryota > Viridiplantae > Streptophyta > Magnoliopsida > Zingiberales > Musaceae > Musa > Musa beccarii. Next base: position 9,816,098 of record CM044396.1, on the reverse strand, counting down.
TCATTATGGATTTCGAGATATTTTATTTTACCTTCCCTGTTACGGATTCCATTTTGTTGAAATCCTGCTGTTGGTGGCAATATCTTAATTGTTCCACACTCTTTTTATATTGTTTGAGATCCACAGATCAAAATATTATCTGTAAGACTGGACTGGACTGGACTGGCCTGTTGCGAACAAACGCTTATTTTATACGGTGGTAAATTGTAATGTGTTTTCAGGAAGAGATGCTCCTCATTTTGGAATCTTGATGATAATTAAGATGAGGTTAACAACATTCTAGAAAATGAGATTTCATTAGGAAGAAAGGTTTTAAAAGTGTTCTACAAACTCCACACAAAACAGTTCATAAAAAGAGCTTCGAAACTCATTTTATTATTTACAAACAAAGTTTGTTTTGTCTTCTTCTATTTCTCCTCGCAGTATTAATTTCAATTGACGCACCTTATTTAACTTCTACAAGTAAATATTGAATGCTTTTTGTTTAATTAAAAATATTATCTTCTATAAGCCTAAAAAGACCCATCCAATGAAATGTTATGGTTTATTGCCATTGTTGAACCCTACCCCTTGAGATTATCATGCTTCAATATGTTTGTATTGTGATGGACATCACCTATATGCTGTGTATTCAAGTGTTTGGGGAAGCAGGAGGAATCCCTTGACACAATATCCCTCCAGAAGTGATGAGTTGATCTCCCTTTGAATCTAAGGTGTTCCATCAATCAAACGACATTTGCCAAAGCATCTGCTCCCGAAGAGAGGGCATACATCGAAATTACAGCATAGCAAAGTGAGGGCAGTTTCCCCAAAGCTGTTTCTATTCAGGAGAGAGTTCAGCTCATGCTGCAGTGGCCAGCAAGCCTTCCACACTCATTATATTGCACCTTTTTTTATACAAAGAAAATACATGAGATTTCTCATTCTTTATTTTTCAGAGTATTCACTCTAATGCATATATTTCTAATTGTACAAGACAACTGTTGATGGACACACCCAAGCTATCACAAGACTATCTTTTTTCCTAAATTTCTTAATCATAATAGATACTCCAACATACACATTTCCAAGTTTACAAGATATTTGTTGATAGACACACCTCAAGTATTAGTCTGAAAATAGTAGATTATATCTCATCTCATTCCATACATCCTCGAGAAATGATAATCTTATTTTTACAGATCGAGAAGAAAACTGTTCCTCTTATGAAACTCTTTAATCATAAGAGGCGAACATATTTATCAAGACATTAAAGGAACTTTGTTTGTTGATAGACACACTTTGCGCTCCTAGATAATCTTTATAATACTTGATAAAAGATTTAAAATCTTCATCTTTATATATATATATATATATATATATATATATATATATATCATTTTCTTTTATCAATTCTCGTTCCACATATCGTTTAGGATAAATGTGTCTGAATCCGTAGTTGATAATTATCATCTTCATTCTAATTCGATTTTTCGACTGCAAATTATCAAATTTTCCAGTACCTCACATGCCAATTTGCACAAGATCTCCAGATCCAACCAGCATATCCCTGCAATCTTGATGAGCTTAAGACATGTTGTCCAAAATGGCTTGCTGCAATTCCAACGACTTCCTCCTCCTGTTGTTGTTGTTGGTCTTCCTTCCTGCAGCAGCAACATCAGAAGCATTCTCTTCTCTATTAGTTCCATCAGCCATCTTGAAATAAAAAAGGCATCAGCTAAGCTTACGGTGGTGAGTAAATGAATACCTTTGCCTTGTTGCCGAGCATCTCTAGCAGAGCATCCCTTCTCAGCCTCCTCCTCTTCTTCTTCCTTGCTCTGCATATCCAGGGCATGGTGGGTGATGATTTGCTCCCTTCTCTATACCATAGCTTCAATGGCGTTGGTGCGTGACATTAGGGCGAGATTGACGCAAGCCCGCAACAGGCGTAAACAAGAAGGCAATAAAGAATGAAAAAAGACTGTTCTTGCATTCTCTTTCTCGCGGTGGGCATAGCTTTAGGAAAACGCAAGTTTGTTCCTCCATGCGGTGGTGACAGATGTGGAGTGGCAGAAGACGAACGAAGCTAAAGGATTCCGAGACAGGTAATGCTTTCTTTCTTTTCCCTCTACTCGTGCTCCGTCCGATGCGCAGCAGGTATTCGACGAAATTGCAAGGAAAGTGCAGAAGAATGTTTTCTTGCCCGACCCTGCAACAAGGACAAGCGAATGCTGTCGTGACTTACGGGTCCACGCCAGCCCTGAGCCGTACTGGGCTCCTTAGGCTTTTGGCCGAGGCGTGGCTGAATTGTGGGCTCTGACTCGGCCCAATAAGAACCTTGCTCGATCACATATGAGCCTATCGCACGTAGTGACCCGCATGCCCGACCTCGCGGAACTCCGATGGGCGCCTCCGAATCCCTTCTCCCCGTACACCGTCACCAGGTTTCCTGACCCTCTTCTCTTCCGTTCTTGCAATTGGTTCCTCTTCTTGATGCTTTCGGTTCGGTTCTTCTCGTCCGCAGCCGATCGATGAAATCACCACCGTCTCCCAAAGGATCGAGGGCGTGGATTCCCTCCTGGAGCGCGTCGAGGCGCTCAAGATCGTGAGACCGTGCCCTCTTCTCCCCCTTCCTGCTCCGATTTCCTTCCTTCGATCAACCTTTTTTTCGATGCTGATCGTTGCAGGCCACGCCGCTGCTGACCTCCCCGCCTCCGTCCGAGTCCAGCTTATCCGACATTCTTGTCAGGAAACCCTCATCGTCCTCCTCTTCCACCTCTACTTCAGGTGACCTTTTTGGTTCTTTTAGTAGATTACTACTTGCATTCGGAAGTGTTGGCATAGGTTCATAGTTCATATTAGCTGAAAAGATATCACCTTTCACTATAAATATGGCATGCTTAGCTGCTCTTGGGTTTAGTTTTCTTATCATATACTCATTGAATTTCTGAATACTAGGTACTTTGAATCCCAATGTTCTGTTAGAGCTCTTTTCTATGTATCGCGAGTGGCAGGAAGAGAAGGCCGAGAAGATTAGTAGAAAGCAGGTGCTGTCATGTATAATGTTACTACTGCATGATTCCATTGGATTCAGAATGTTTATCCTGACAATGGCACTGTTCAGCATCTTATTATTGCTTCTAGATACTTCTGGAGTAGGATTAGATGCAGCTACCATTTATTTAATTTTCTATATGTGCATCTGCTGATATGCATGCTTTGCGAGCTAAGCTAGTCTTTTATCTAAAGAATTGGGAGCACAACATTTGTATTGACATGTCCTTCCTATAAAATCTCCCGTTAGTAATCTCATGAGAGCATTCTTGATTTAGATTGTCCTGGATCTCGAAAATCCAGATTGTTAAGGAATACCCTCTAGCCTTCTTTGTCATGGCCTATGGCTACTTGGTCGAATGCGTTACTAACTCCTGTGATCTTGCTAAACAGGCATGGGCCTTTAATGTTAATTGTATGTCAGTCATGAAAATGAATGAGCTTTTTGATCTGTTAATAAGCTTCTCAGGTTTTTGTCACTGCAGCACTTTAAGGGATGAAAAAAAAAAAAGATAGTTCGAAGGTATTTGCACTAATCTAGATGTCCAGATTTCTGAGTTTGTACATTGATCCGAATTTGGTTGTTTCAAGAGCTATTCAAAGATGAAAAGATGTCCCATCTGGACTTAATGGATAAACTAATTATAGGTGTCATATAACTTTGTGATGCATTTTGGTCTTAAAATTTGAAAATCTGCAAATTCCAGAACTTCAGTACTATGCTAGAGTTTTTAGTGACAATAAGAAGTTATTCTAGATTGAGCATGAAGAAGAACATAAGCTTAACATCTTTTTGACTGATCCAGTCTAGGATCAATAGTTGGTGCTGTGTAATCTTCATAATGGGGGAGTAACAAATGAGCTTGCATATGGTGCCAGTTACTGGTGGGCAGGAGAAAAGGAATAGAATGGTCTGCACGTGTGTGCCAAATCATGCATAAGGGTGGAAGCATGTGAGGAAAAAGAAGGGGAAAAAATATTTCTTACTATATCACTGCAACCTGAACACTCCTTGTCTGTAGTTTCTGAACCAGATGAGTCAAGTAGTCTATTATGCAAACCATAGTTTTTGTGATTCCCTCTCTGTTTTGGCAACTTCAGATAAGCTGATGACATATTTAGGGAAGTGTCACTGAAGTCAATGCTGCCAATATAGCTGGTTCCTGAAGCATTGTTCATGAATGTTCCGGCTTTGTGAAATGCAGCTAGTTCTTGCTTTGTAAGGCTCACCCAAATGATTATTCCTGAAGATAATAGAATTGCAGAAAGGTGGTAGATCTACCAAAATAATTAAGTTCATGTCATACAGAGTAATAACAATCATGCGGAATTAAGGTGCATTAAATTGTGATGCCTTTGGTTTATCCTTCTTGTTACTCTGTTGTGATTGATTTCTATGCTTACATAATTTCACCTTGTAGCCAAATTTGTAGGTCGAGAAATCCTTTTTACTTAATGTCATAAGAGAATTTTCATCGCTAAGGTGAAATAGAGAAATATGTTCAGGTTCTGACTATAAAATGCTGCAGGAGGAGATTGAAAGCAAAATAGAAACTGCTGATGCTTTGGCTGTTAAGCTTTTTCAGCGCTTCAATTATTCAGTTTCAGCCATGAGATCAACCACTCAGAGTCTCGCTGAAGGTGACTTTCCCCACTTCCCGGATTATGTTGCTGAAAAGGATTTACTATGATAAAATCTGATTCTTTAATGATCAATCTGTTATTTTGACATTTTTTTTGAAATGTACACAATGACACATGTTTTGACTCCATTATTTCCCTTTGAAGAAGAAGAGGAAAGATCAACTGCTTTTCCAGCCTTTTTTTCTTTCGTTGATGGTTTGGTGAACATTGCAGTGCAGCAATTACAGGTCGAAGTTGGTGAACTTAAAGGCAGGCTTACGGAGGTGATTAGCAATTGCGATATGCTATGCAAAAGAATTGTAGCAGAAGGACCAGAGTCCCTTCGTTCTTCTCTCAATCCAATCTCCACAAGCAATGCTGAAATGCCATCCATTTGTTACTTAAATAACAAGGTTCCTGATGAATAAATAAACTCGCAGTTGGCACTGGATTTTGTATAATCTTCCCAAGTTCAGCATGCCTGTACTCATGATGTAAGATAGACTGTAATCCACCCATGGGACAAACACTGTTAACTCGAGTGATCTTGCAGAAACAAATCAAATCAAGGTTATATAGTTTCCTGAGACCGATAGTGGGTACTTCACTAGATACAGTGACAGCCCTCCCCCATATATATATATATATATATATATATATATATATATATATGTAACCTTATAATTTTTGAATTGCTCTTGTAGAAGTGTGCTAATGCTATGCTAAATTGAGACGTAAGTCAAATTTGCAGGTTCAGTAGTCTCCCATCTTGGCACATTGGTACGGTTTTCATGTATGACATGTAATGCTGTTAATGCTGGAAATGGACAATTTAAAGTTTGAAGATCGATGTACACTGGCTGTACTATTTGTAATGCCCATCTAATTATTAGAATCATTCAATTGTTGCAGTCTCTTGCAGGTTGTTGGACCCAACACAGTCAATGCAATTCTACTGCACATGCTCACCGGATCAGAGTCTACCACGACAGACATCAGTTTACTTATTAATCTTTGCAGAAGGTTGGCCATTGCTTTTCGTCTCAGAAATCTGGTAAAAACGATCTCATCCAAGTTCATGACATATAAATGTCTATCATATACATCCAAGTCTAGTCTTTCATATAAAATGCTTGCACAAACAAACTCCAGAATTGTAATATACTCTTCCTGACCATCACAAGATGTACAACATTTGATACCTAAAACAGGGAGTTAAGACGGTGGTCTACCTAAAGCTTTTCTTTTATGTTTCTTCATGATATTACTGATAGCTATAATCTTGTAGCTTCCTCGAAGGCAAGCACAGCGGCTGCAGCACCAACCAACATGGCCTTCGTGGTCTAGTCAACCCTCCATGGCCTGAGCCACTGAGAATGGAACGAGGGCTGATAAGAGGCCATCACCAGCAGCAATCCCACCAACACCGCTACCCCCCACGGCGAGCTCTGCGCACGGCGCATCTGCTCCTGGCCCGGCCAAGGCAGCTGGAACACGAACCTCCCGTCCAAGAAAATGTAGCGAGCGACAAAGAAGAGCGCCACCGGGAGGAAGAGCAGCAGCAGCCGGAATCCGGCCTCGGCGCGCCGCACCTGCGTCCTGTAGTCCACGTACCACGACATGGACAAGAAGAGGACGACGATGGCGAAGACGGCGATGAGCTGTGGAGGAGGGAAGGAGATGGAGGACAGCGTCTGCTGCGTCCACCCGCGCTTCCATGGAGGTCCCCTCTCGGTGTAGAACCACGCCATGGCTGATGGCCTGAGGCTGAGGCTGAGGCTGTTACATGAGTATAGAAAGAAGGTGATGGGTGCATTAGCGTCAGATTCTTCGTGGCATTACATCGAGCATCTACGGGAGGAATTAATGCGGCTTAAATGGATGGTTGCTTTCAGGCTGATGGAATCATTCTCCTTGTCTAAGGTTCGTGACGTGGGAGATGACTTCACCAATTCAAAGCGGTGTTCTAATTACGTACCGAGCCGACCGCCTTCGAGGACAAGACATATCCACTGCTATGGTAAGCAACATGTGATATAGTACTGCTCTCCATTTCACCGGAAATGCTTGAAGAATGATAAGGGCGTCATTTTTATCCTCATCGTGAAGCAAAATATTTTTTTTTCTATCCATTACAAATATGAGAAAAAAAAATCTAAAATACAACCATGAATGACAAATACCCTTTTTTTTACTCCATTTACTTTTTTTTATAAGACAAAAAAAAAAAAAAAGCTCATCCTGTTTTCATTTAAGTATAAAAAAATATCATAACTCGATAAACTTACATGAGATCTTGAAAAAGTTCACATCAGAAAAAAAAAAGAGAGAAAAAGAACCCTACAAACAAAGTTCTCAAATCTACTTTCTTTCTCTTCTAAAATCCTTTCCTTCACGCTTGTTACCAACACCAAAACAAAATAGGTAATTAATGCACCTAAATGAGTTCGACTTAATCAAGGATGGATGACAGGCGGACACATATGTATAATTTTCTCCCCATTTAATTTAATTTAATTTTCTTTTGGGCCTTTTGTTTTCATACGTTATCCTTTTTAAAGTTTGAAAACATTTTATACATATGTACCTCCAAATTTTTAGACCTTATTTTCTTCGAATTTTTACCTTCCCTCTTATATGTTCACTCCAATAAATTTAGATTAACCATGATCACTAGTGATTATTTTAAGAAGATATTTCAATTGATATATATATATATATATATATATATATATATATATATATATATATATATATATATAATACCCTTAAACTCACAAAGAATTCTTATATAAAGGAATATGTATAATATTCTTGAAAGGTATTAGTGCCATTTGGAGTTCCACTTTTATGATGCTGACGATCAACTCGCGGATATTGATTATAATAATTATTTAATTAGTTTTTAATCTAATAATGATATGTACACATCCAAAATCTAAAATTAGAGGGATAAATATGCTATATATATATATATTTTGTTTTTTATTTTTATTCATAATTTCATTACAACGAAGCAAAGCCTTTCCATTGACCATTTCCCCTCTCTCTCTCTCTCTCTCTCTCTCTCGCGCGCGCGTGCGCGTGCGCCGTTCCCTCGTAATTCTCTTTTCACAAGAACGATAGCAATTGCATTATAATTGATGGTTGTCTCCGCAACCCAGAAATCTTTGGTAGGTCGAAGAGGCAGAGGAGGAGGCGGAGGAGGAGGAGGAGATGGGCGCCTGCCTCTCGAGCGCCACCCAAGTTAGCAGCCGGAATAAGGCCACGGCTGTCGCAGCCGCCGCCGCCGCCGCCGACGAGGGGAAACATGGCCGGGCTGGGGCAAAGAACGAGCAGAAGAAGCAGAAGCCGAGGGCCCGAAACGGCGGGAAACTGAAAGCGGTGTCCCGCCTGTCGTGCGGGAGAAGGACGAACTTTGGTTACGATAGGGAATTCGAGCGCAGGTATTCGATCGGGAAGCTTCTTGGCCATGGGCAATTTGGGTACACCTTCGTGGCCACCGATAAGGCCAATGGGGATCGGGTGGCGGTGAAGAGGATCGACAAGAATAAGGTATTTAGGCCACAAGAATCTTCGCTTGCTTGATGCAATGCAAAGCTTTGATTAGGGTTTAATCCGAAGTTGATAATTGGCTTCTCCTCTTTTCACAGAGTAGGGGAATTATATTTTTAATACCTTCTTTGTGTTTTTGTTTTTTCATATGTTTTTTCTTTACTTTTCAAATCAGAATCGTAAATGAATAGTCACAATAATGCATATTGTAATTCAATAAGGTTTTAGTATTGGACTAATGCAAAAGACACATTCCATTGTGCATAGGATATGCCAGGTTAGCAATTTCAGTGTGTTGGAAGCTTTACAGAATTGCATTGATGCTATTTATTATAACTTGTGTAGTCTAATAGCCCAATGAGTTGTATTTCCGTGAATATTGATCAA